>CM056197.1:46979824-48179824 GCA_029692085.1 Gymnothorax javanicus | reverse complement strand
AACCATTACCTTGGCTTTACTTCCATGATCCTTGGACATGTGTACATATACATAAGTTTATGTACAGATGAACAATGGCTTTATAATATGAGTTTGCTTCAGACTGGCTTACTTTAAGCTAGCCTACCCCAGAGTCCAGGATTGATTGTTGCACTGGGGCTGCTCGATCTCCTTAAATTTTGGGGAAACTGCCAGGTTCTTGAGCATGAGCGACATGTTTCACTACCTGCCACTAGATCTATATTGGGTTCATAACTTCAACTCTATGTTTGTATTATCTCTTTAATGGCCATTCTAAGCTCAGTCACAGAGCAGCCTGCACCTTTAATAGACGTAAAAAGGGAACTGTTCCAACCCACAGCATGAAGCATTTTTTAAAAATACATTCACATACGCCTGCAAATAATACACACACAGATACAGAAATCCCTAACTCCACAGCGGAACTCACACAGACACAGCTCTCTGGATGAAAATGCTTGTCCTCTTGGTGTCCACACTGCTGATCTCAGGTACAGAGTTCTTCTCATTAATCTATGTGAAATATGTGTTTATATTAGTAATTTGCCTCTTTGCTTGTTTTTATGCCAAGTTATTACTAACAAAACAGCATTTTCTTCCATCATGTTCAGTAGAGTCTGGTCGACATATTTATTTTATGAGCATTTTTTAGTTTTTCAAAGAAACTTCAGCCCATTTTCTTTGATCTTGCTTGCCTACAGGCTGAATTTGGCTGCAGAAAGAATTGCTTAATTGCTTGTTGCTCTGTTAAAGATTCAGGACATTCTGATTCAGTGATTGCTTGTTCTTTGTAAATCCCAAGAAAGACAGGCAGGCAAAGAGATAAATCTATTTTAGGCTGGGTAAAATGGATTTGAAGGGCTGTTTGTTAGGGCCTGATGAACAGAAAGTGCCAAGAGCATGATTGAAGGCAAAATAGGATGCAGATTTATTCAGAGGTACAAAAGGCCAAGGTAGAAAAGGGGCAGTCTAAAAGTCCACGGACGCATACAATTTTTTTCATCTCTGGATGGGTAAATACTATATTAACAAAGCCTGTATACAGAACTGAGATGGTTCTTGTGACAGGGAGAGTAAACCACTCAGCTTGCGAGCTTGCTCTGTTCTGTTTGTTATTATTTCCCAGAATTCACGGAAAGGTGAAAAGGACTTTGTGTTTTTTGGTAGTGTTACCAGATCACCTCACTGCACAAATATAATCCATGGAAATTCACGTATAAACATAAAGAAACGTGGAAAACCGTGACCGAATGCCTCATTGAACCTCTCTGTTAATACACCAAGAGCTCGTGTTTGCACCACCAGTATGGCAGACCTCCGGTTTAAGACATCATGCATAATTAGCAGTGACAGCACATGAAAACGATGTGAAAGTGATCAATAGATGACAGGCAGAGAGTGGTGGATAGACTGGCAGAGAGGTCGAACAGCCGTCAACAGTGCACAGACAGTCGGTCTTATCAGGGTCTAAGGTCTATTCTGTGTGGTCAGTCCAGAGGGAGCAGGAGACACAAGGAAGAGGAATGAGAACTAGAGCAAGGGAGAAAAACAATGAGGGAAATGGCCAACAAAACACAGGGCACAAGAAGGTACTCGAACAAGGAAGATAACACTGAGAAAATAGCCAAAAAGTAAAAAAAAATACGTTAACATTCTGAAAATCTGGCAAGGGAGAAGAAAATGACAGGGCTTTCACCCTTTGTGTAGAGGCCAAATCTTTAAATTTATGCATTACCCTATATAAGGCTTTTTAATTCAAGAATTGAGCTTCACAGTGGGGGAAAATTGCTTAAATGAAGCAAGACACTTGTAGCATTCAGAAAACCATCTTATTACAGTTTATTTCCATAATTTTTGTACAGAATAAGGGCTGCAAACACAAAATAATCTTCATGAAAACTCAGCATTGAAATTGAAAAAAAAGAAAATTGAAAAATGGCTGATTATGCCTGTAGTCAAAATGATTATGCCTGTAGCCAAAGAGGTTCAAGTGCCGTAAGGATTTTAGTTTGGGAGTTTTTTGGGAAATTTGCTCAAAAAAGGATTGCACTTAGAAGGGTTAAAAAGCTTTTAAATTTGTCCATTTTCACCAGAGCCCCATTTTCCAGCACACAATCATAAAATCTATCTTATTTTACTCTCAGAATGTTTCTCTTGCAAGGGGGCAGTGTGCTATTTCCACCTCCTATGGTGTGGAGGAGGGGTTGGATTTAGCCGTCCTGAAAAATGAAGAAAAAAGGGAAAATTTTTTCACGGAACACCAAAGAAAACTAGAAAAGGCTAAATTTTCTGAGGAAAATTTGTGTGCTTGCTTCAAGCGTGAATTGTTGAAGAGGTTGGCTTATAAAATGAAGGTGCTTGGAAACTTGCTGACTTGTTAGCTGAATGCAGTGGTCAAACAAATGGTTAATCAATGAATGTAACTCCTATTGCCAAATAAAATGCATCATCAGAAACATTAGGATTTGGTTAGTAAAATGTGTGTAATTGTGTGTAGTTAAAAATGCCAGAATATTAGCAAAAAAAAAAAAAAAGCGTCGTGTTATGTTTTTGTCTTGAACTTTTTGTTCTCATTTATAATGGGAGTCAATGGGAGAATCATGGCATTCCTGACACTTTAAAGCCTCAGAGCCAAAGGTTTAAGCCTAAAGCCCAACGCCCACTGGCAGCATGAGAAGGGTTTCTAAAAAGAGGTTCCATTCATATCAATGGAGCAACGCCCACTGGCGGTGGGTGACATGCGTCAATTTTTCATTATTCGCCACTGCTCAATTTCTAGAGCGTCAACTCATTAAAAATGCATTGTCTTTTAGATTATTTTACAATTTCACCTTGTCATGGTTTCTGGCACACATTTAGCTGAAACTTTACATGCAGTTGTCAATACCAATATAACCGCTTTTTAATCAAGTTGCAGTTTTGAATGGAACTCTGTTATTTTGTGGGCATTTAATTTATCAAGCGATCTACAGTTATACAGTACCTAACTCAAGGTGAACTGGTAAGAACCTAACACTGCTAAGTTAGCTAGCTAGCTAACTTGCTGCTGGGTGAAGTAAAGTAAATCATAATCTTAATTTACCAGACGGGACGAATTTAGGATGAAAATTATGCATATATATAACGTATAGTGCACAGTAACGTGAACATTGCACGTTTCCATCACTTAGAATAAGTTTTATCGGGAGGTGTTTTCAAAACTAAACGTTTTTGAATATTATGAGAGTGACACCCATGACTTGCTTCTCGTTCCTGTTGTCATCCGTCAATTTTGATGCAACTTACGGTTCCAATGGGCGTTTAAAAGCATTTGGAGTTTGACGCGACGCTTCACTTTGCCGCCGGTAGGCATGGGTCTTAACTTGTTTTCATAGTTACATGTTCAGAAGCAGCACAAATTTCTCCACTATTTTACAAAATTTTATGTGTGTGGAGTGAAAACGGTGGACATGATAGCAAGTAAAAGGCAATATTTTAGATGACTTAACAAGTTTTCCCAGTCTGTCAGTTGGACTCCTATGCTGCAGGTGCCAACATTTTTCCCCATACACTCTCATGTTAAAATTTGAGAAGAGCTGTATTTTGCCTGTATTAGATACGATCGTAAATATATCTAGCTGGTGCGAACAATTGCTTGTATATACTGGAATAGGACCTCAAGCAACTTTTTTTCTGCTTTGCAATTTTTTTTACTGTAAGATGTTCTCATGGACGCGTCCTGCCAAAAGACCGGTCTTTGCCGCGCTCAATGTGCTGTCTTGGACCTGGTTTGAGTGACCGTACAAATGACGATACCAAAAATTCTTTCACCAAGTTGAAGCAAAATTAGATTTGTCTTAACAGTTGTATCAATCTTAATCCGAACAACAATAATGCTGAGGCCTGGAAAAAAAGTCCAGCAGAGGGCAGAATTAAACCGCAATACCGCTACGCGACAATTTTAGCTTAGTCACTCTGAACCATTTGAGTTACTGGATGAAGCATTTGAACCAACGGAGATTTTAGCTAAGGCGTCTCTTACATACTACTACCGCTGCCTCAAAGATGGTAAGTCCAATGTACGAAATAAAGGTACCATGCTGAAGAGGAGAGGCTGCTGAACAAAATATGTTAAAATTGTGCGTGTAGTGCCAAAAATGTGGGAACACGAGCAAGTTATAAAACTGTGTCTTTCGCCTTCCCAACCAGCATTTTTTTGTCTCATTTAACATAGGAGTTAATGGACTTTCGGTTAGTGCTCTCGTCGCTTTTCGGCTCATACTGCCAAAACCGTCAGTCCGATTGCTTGTATAGTTACATTTTCGTAACCAGCACAACTTTTGCTACAGCTTGGATATAAATATTCATGTGGAGTGAAAACTGTGGGAGTCAGAGCAAATTTAAGAGAAGACTTCATGGCGATTTTACAGCCGTTCGCCACTCTAACAGTGATGTCACCGCGCTGTAAGTTCCCAGAACTTATTGTAAAAGAATTATTTTTAAAAATGATAATAAAAATTATTGAACTTATAAAAAATTCGAACTGTTAAGAAATTATACAAGCTTAACTTAACATTTTCCAGTTTGAATGACATTTCTAGCTAAAAGTATGACAGAGTAAAAAATAGCAGAAAATGGCTGAATCTACTGAATCAGCTCAAAAATGGCTTGATTTAATAGGACCCCAAAAAAATCACATTTAAAATTAAATATCTCAAAAACTAAAAAAAAAAAAAAAATCAAAAATCTGTTCAGATGCAACGTAATTCTATAGACTGTACAAAAAGATGGACGAAGCAAACATGATGTCACTCATTGGTTTCAGCATACCATTGAGGAAGCCTCGATTTTGGCAATTTGAATTGCGCCATTTTGTCATTTTGAAACCGTATGTGATTCCTAGTGGACGAGAGTGTGAACTGACTTTCCGGGGAGAAGCGAGGGCTGGATTTACGGGTGGATCTTACCGTATCAGTCAAGGACCAGAGGATAGCCACGCCCCTAAAGCATATACTGGCTTTATCCTTTATTCTAGTCTATTTGGGACCATAATTTACAAAAATGAACATCATGATATATCGGAGGAGACTTGAAACTTGCGATTGATACAATAAAGTAATGTGGAAAATCATTATTTAAATAATAAATCAGGTGGGAAAGTAGGGTTATTTTCTCATAGACTTCTATAGAATTGAACTTCTTTCTGCAACCACCGATGTCGCCATCTGCTGGCCATTAAATAGATTGCAAATTTTGGAGATTTCCGCATTGGCCTCAGTTTTCAAACCCGAGTGCTGCGTCCATCTTTTTATACATGCATAATTCAGAACAAGCTGAATTTTTTAAGTTTGAACGGAATCAAGAACTTAACCCTCTCCAGCCCAATTTATTATTTTGAGATATGAAAAATCTTTCATTCATTCATGTGGTCTTTATATTTTATAATCATTCATCAATTGATTTATTGCTGCAAATTTGCAACATGAGCCTGGAGAGGGTTAAATGGTGTAGGAGGAGGTAGTTGGCTAAATTTAAGCAGAAGAAAAAAAAAAAAAAAAAGAAGTAAGAGAATAGAGTGTGCTGCTTCCCTGAAGCAAGCACACAATAAAGGGACAACTATATTCAAGGAACACCAGACTGCATAATGCACACAATGTGAAATGTGCGAATAAGAACAAATGGCATGCAGGTGCAGTGACATGCATATTAATATGCCATCATCTTCCTCTGTATATTCATAGGGACCATGTGACGTCACTGTGCTTTCGCGCCGCCATATTTGTGCCCGAAATGGTCACAGCTGCATCCCACAGCCTTGACTGCAGTTGGAAGATGTACGAAATGCTGAAATGAAGTAAATCCAATATGCCCGAGATATGTCGCACAGTTTGCTGTAACAACAGTTGTCAGAGACACTCCAAACTATAGTTTAATTCCATCGCGAAAGACTTCGCTAAACTGGCAGAATAAATGGTTGGCTTCCATCAGGAGGGACCACAGGCAGCCTGCATCTAACTCCCAGGTATTGTGCTGTCAGCGCTTTGTTTTCTGCAAGTTGCGTTTGTCCTCAACTTAGCTAAGTATAATTTTTTTATCCTTTAGCACCCCTTGCCAGGAAAACTCTAGGGAAACGCTTTAAACGCTCAAATACAGTTAATTAACTTTCAGGGAAACCGTCATTGAGTCGCGCTATGAATTGTTCAGTTTGTCAAACCAGTTCTTGATGTTTTAAGAGACTAAGCAGTAATTAACATTGTTCACATGCTAGCTAGGTAGCGTAACGTTATAGAACTTGAATGGGTTAGCTACAAACGGTGACTTAGGCATGCTTACCTGCGAGATATAATCGCATTTATATGTTCCTGTGATAGCTTTTCCGTTATCTGCGCGAATATTCCTTGGAGGTTTCGCTTATCTTAATGGTAACGTTTGCAAACTTAGCGAGACTGTATTGTAACGAGTGAAGACAACTTTTGCTAATATACGTTGCATTAGACAAACGCTAGTTTTGCTAAGCAGTACTTTCATTTAAGGTGGACTGCAAACAGTGTTATATCGCATTCATTAACATATGTTTCTCTTTTTTCATCTCCAGCGAACGTTTCTTTGCGTTTGATGGTTTGACACAGAAAGCAATGTTTTAAAATAGTGACGAATTAGCTTAGACCTGCCAGTAAAAATAAACAGCCTGGGGCCGTATTCATGTCGGGACGTTTTCCGCCTATCGGGACGACAGGTCATGACATCCCTATTGGTGCAATTCATGAATGGCCATTTGGCCTTATCTGCCGAGCCTATAGGCAGACAACTTAGAGCGCCGAATTCGTGCTGATAGGCGGCATTTACGGCAGTCCTTCTTGTCACACCGAAAGACAACGTGATTTTTTCAGCTATAGTTTCCCAAACGTCTTCTTTTTTCTTGTTAATTATCCGAGCAACAGGTTTGGGGGGTAACGGAATACATGTAACGGCGATACGTAATTAGGATAGGCCTACCAAAAATGTAATTGTATTCCTTTGGGGTTACACACAAAAGATGTAATTAAATTACAGTTACATTCTGTAAAACAGGGGGATCACTGGATTACCATTGTAAATTAGTCCGTAATCAAGAAGAACAAGACAGATGATCCTGCTATCTTAGCTAATTGACCCAATTTACCCGACCTGTAACCATTTTTTTTTTTTTTTTTCCGAATGAAAATAGTTTTGGTTTGAAGTGTGATGCTGGTGAATGCGATGGTGTTTGGGTAAAACAAGCTCCAGCCTGCTAAAAAGAGCTGTTGTTGACTTGAAGTTTGATTATGAAGTGTTTTTACCATTAGCTACGTAGCGTAAGCCTCATGAGCATCACTACTTCTACTGGGGAATGGCCGCTTTTCCGACAGCCCAGTAGTCCGTGATATGCCCTCCGTCAGTGCGTTAGTAGAAAACAATGAAATAAAGATGCAATAAACCAATTTAGTTATGTTCTGCGGATAAAGCAGCTTTTGTTTCATCTTTCCGGAACCTTTAATCAATTGTTTTCAGATGGAGATAATAGTAATATTTTCTGTACTGGCCGCTTTTTCCTTTCAGTTTTTTTACTTCTTTAAAGTGAAAAATTGTGACTATCCGCTGCTTAGTCTTTGATATTTCGTGCATCCAAGATATACGACGGTACATGTCGTTACATTTTAATTCCAATAGATGGCAGTCTAAGACCATAAATCATGACGCTATGATTTTGTAGGTTCTTTAATGCCGATAATCGCTATTTTTTCGGATATGGTATACATGGCACGTCTTAACATCAGTCTTCACATCAATACAATGATGCTTTAATTCGTTAGATGTCCTATTTATATATTCTAGTTCTATCTATCAGGGCCAGCGCCAGAACGGAAAATTTGGGAGCAAAGATACATTATTTTATAACAATTAGTCCTAGCTAATTCTCAGTCTTTTTTTTTTTTCAACGCGAATTTCCTCGAGAAATAAAATCATCTCTCCATGCTGCCAATTGGGATCCCTAAGTCTGCTTTCCTCATTTTCTGGCGCTTTTCGTTTTTGCTTGAAAGCCATATTGTACAACAAGCGAGAAAAACTCGCTTAACCTGCCAAGAGACAAACAAATCACTCATCAACATACCAACGAACAACACAAACTCCCCGCTTCGAAAACGAAAGGTAGATAGCCGTGTCACTGCGCATGCACCGCTCATCAGCACTTCATATTCCAAAATTAGACAGGCCATCAGCTGGTGGTCTGGCTAACTAACGTTCATGAATACCGCTTGGCGCCGCGGACTTGTGGTCCATTAGCTATCGGGAAGATAAGCTTTATCAGCCCAATAGGTAAAACTCCCGACATGAATACGGCCCTTGGAGTATTAGCTAGGTTACTTTTTTAAGATTGGGAAACAGAATCTAGCTACAGAAGAAAACATTAAACTGCCTAAACCTGCAACTGGTAACAAAATCGTTCAAATAAATACTGATATGCAAATCAAAAAACGTGTGGTAGTTTGTTGTTTTTAAGATCAGAATAGGCAAATGACCATAATACACCACATGAGAAGTGGCACCTGTAGCCTGCATAGCCTCAGCCGTAGCCTACTTCAAAACAAACAAGCTAAAAGTAGCACTTCAGACTTGATCCCCTGCCAAGATAACACGGCTGCTAATTGTTGCTGAATTACTTAATGTCCAATTATGACGTAGACATTTTTTGTCTCCAGATTCTAGGGTTGCTCACGAATCCTGCAACTGCATATTGATTGGCATCCGTAAGCCTTCAGGTTTTCAAGGTATATATAAATATCAGGAAATGTTAGTTGGGGTTGACATTTCGCAAATGGTAACAGACAAAATAAAATAAGGGGTACTAAACAAAGGATCACAACCAATTATAGATGTTTTTCTATGGATAACGCTGACTCTCTTCCTCATTTAAATGTACCGTGTTCGCTGTCATGGGCGAGCGAGAAAAGTGGAATCGGACACAAATGTGGCGGTGGGAACATCGGAAGTGACGTTTTTAGTACCTATGAATAAACACTTGTCTCCATATTCTACAGTACGCACCTTTTGTTGCACTAGCCCTGGAATCTTACTAATGCCCAAACTACCTGCTCGCTACCTTCCACAGATGGTTCGGTGAAGTTTCACTGGATCCATGAAGCTGACCCGCTAGTATTCACCAATTACATATGTGCACAGTAATGACTTCCGGGATGGCATGCTAGAGTAGACGTGTAGAGGGGAGCTCCTGAGCGCAATTAGCTTTATTTTGATATTTACGCCTATGAAGTAACTACAATTTTGCACCAACAACTCCTCATTACTAAATAGATGGCCAGGAGGTCGGAAAACAAAGGCAAAAGTAACATTATTACTGAAGAGAGACATACTACACGTTCAGCGATGTCCGAGCCGCTGACACTCGCCATGTTGGTGGCCGAACTGGAAAAGAACCGCACTAACATTACAGAGGAGCTGACAAGTTTAATGAAGACATTGCTTTCACCAATACAGGCGACGCTGGAAACGGTTACACTCAAAGCTGAGTCGTGTGAGACTCGTTTTAGCGAGATGGAGGTTGGGCTTACGGACCACAGTGACAGGATCATTACGTTGGAGACCGCCATGACGGAGCTGAAGTCAAACCTGGTGGACCTTAAGAAGAAAAACAACGATCTGAGGGACATGTTGAATGAGTATGAGAACAGAGCGAAACGTACGAACCTCAGGGTTCTGGGGGTCCGGGAGGATAGCGAACGAGGACAGTGTCCCCTGAGGTTCATGTCTTAATTTTTAGTGTTGGACGACGAAAGCCTCTCCAAACCACCGGAGTTGGAAAGATGCCACAGAGTACCAATGCCCAAGCCAAGTCCTAATACGCGTGCGCGACCATTCATTCTCTGCTTCCACCGATTTCAGGAGAGAGAGTGTGTCCTCCAACTAGCAGTAAAGAAACGTCAGCTCTTCTACGAGGGTCAGAAAATTTTCATTTTCCCAGATTTCAGCGGTCGGCTGGCAGCTAAGCACAATGCATGCAAGAAAGTGAAATCACAATTCTATGAAAAGGGGATTAAATTCAGTCTGCGCTACCCTGCGACGCTTATGGTTTACTTCCAAGGATCTCAACACTCATTCTGATCAGCCAAGGCCAATGAGGCATTTTACAACCAACACTTCGGCCCAATTATACGGAGCTAAGCCAGCGAATGGAACGGACGGGGGGCTGCTGTGACTGGTAGTTGGGCTTTTCTTCTTGTCGTCCAGAGGATTCACTCCGGAACAGACTTGGTCACTGAACGGAATTCACCCGGTCATCAGCTTTGCCCTGTCATTCTGCCTGAACTATCAAACATTGCAGGTACCTCTAATTCAATGAGAAGGTGATATATTTTTATATTATCATACAACCAGGGGTGCCCAACCAGTCAGAGATCAAGAATGGCTTTCCATTACGTTCAATAAAGAAAAAATCACTCTCCCACTCTGCTAAAAATGTCTTGTGTTCGGCTTCATACTTTCGCTTGGCCGCACATTTCTTCCCTGCCATTTTTCGTAGTGCAAAATCACGACTGAGCTGTTGCCCTGTATTCCTCCTGAACTCCACGCCGTAATACCTGCCCATGCGCACTCCCCTCTCTCTCATTCGCTCCACTCACGCCCGTTACATTTCTTAAAGGGCTATCCGTGCTCATAACAATGAATAGATTTTTTTATGGATAGATGGAAGAGCCGCACGCCGATGGTTTTGATTAATGGATCAAAGAGCCGCACTCTGATAGGCATGATAGGCAAAGAGCCGCGGGTTGGCCACCCCTGTACCACTGAAATGGCGATGCCATTTAAGGAGGGTGACTGAAACAAGCTGTAAATAAGATTAACGTTGTCAGGGTGCATCCCACTTTAAAAGTTGTAATATTCACAAAGGCTGTAAATCAGTTCGGAGAGATAGAGGCACTTGCAGAGTCAATTTAAAACAAAAATAAATCGATAAAACAAAACTAAATAAACTAAGGATTGCCAACATTATATAAAACCTAAAGTGCCATTCAAGGATAGAGAAGAAAATTACAAAAAAATAAATAAAAATAACGTCGTAAACCCTCCTCTCAGAGTGTGTCCCACTTATAACATCCTTCTAAAAGAAAATATTGTTGGTCTAGTTACGTTGGCCATCCTTGGTTCATTTCATTTTGTTTTATGCATTTGAAATAGAATGACTGTGGCCTGTTCGGTGTTTTTGGTTGAATAATTATTTTCATATTGCGACCAGTTCATTCTTGCAAAGGCTTTGGTTGGTCAATGGTTGGTAGTCATGGCAATATTGCCATCTCTGACCGAATTGCGATACCAGTAATTATTATTAAATTAGTTCTACGTAAATATGTACTGTAGGCTGGTTTATTTGAGTCAGAAGCAAAATCAAGAGAAGAAATGTGTCAGTGGTATAAATGTGGCAGTGGTATTCACCACATTTTTATTTTGGTTGGTGTTGGAATCATATGCTTCAGTCAGAGTTAGGTACCACAATAAACCACTAGAAGCCATGATTAGTTAGCATTTTGGCTTGATCCAATAAGTACGATCTTAAAGACAAGTACATTATTTTCAGTACTGCCCTAATTCTTATTTCTTATTTCTTATTTCATACTTTTATTCCTTGGTGTATATTTATATTTACATTGAGTTTGGCATTATACAACTAGAAGTATATGCTTGTAGAGCTCTCCTAGGGAGAGTAGTTAGTTTAAAGAATGGCGACAAGGAAGTTAAGTGTTTATCACAGGAATGAAGGGGGGAAATGGAACACACAGGGATTTTTTGTTTATCATTTTATTTCAGGATTACACTACATTTAAGTTTGGGGGTTACCAGGATGGCTAACTACATTATATTATCACTTAATGTTAGAGGGTTAAATTCACCATTCAAGCATTCAAAAGTCTTGGATTTTCTGCAGAGGAAAAAGGTTGATGTAGCTCTCTTATCTGAGACACATTTGAAACCAGCTGATGTTCAACGTATGCAAAACAAATACTACAAAATGGTGGCATTTTCAGGGGATGGATCGAAGACCAAGGGGGTATGATTTTAATAAACCGTAACTTGAATGTGGCAATTGGGAAAATGAGCTCAAATAATTCAGGGAGATTAGCTTATTGTGGGGTTTCTATACAGGGGAAAAAATAGCCTTTGCAAGCATATACGCCCCCACGACCTTCAATCCATCTCATTTTCCTTGGTTAACTAAAGAGTTGCTGAGTCTCTCTGACTATTCACTTGGATTACAATTTAGATAGGTCTAACCCATCCATCACGCGTGCACAAGCATTATCATCCAAATATTTGAAGAACTTTATTAAAGATGTAAATTTGGTTGATATTTGGAGGGTGCAGAATCCTACTACTGGAGATTACACATACTTTTCCTCACATCATACAATGTATTCAAGAATAGGTTATATACTATCCACACCAGACTTGATTCCAACTGTGGGTAATGTTGTATTTTTACCTCGAAATATATCTGACCATAATGCAATAATAACCTAATTTAATTTTAATTTTCTGTAGCATAGACCATCCAGGTGGAGGTTCAATACAATTCTTCTAAAAAATGAGGAATACCTCTCACAAGTAAAACCTAAACTAGAGGAATAAATTAACATTAACAAGGATTCAGTTTCGGATTAAGCAGCGTGTATACTTTGTGTGAGCATGAATGTCTGAATGCAATGCATGTGAGTTAGTGTGGAACAATAGTTGTCTCTGTGGGGTGTTGTTCATTGCCTGTCGGTTCAGTTGCTCCTGCATCGCCATCTGCTGGCCGCTCGCTGTGTTTGTTGAAGTCAGTGCTGTTCTCTGTGGGTCTGGTTACCATGGTTTCGGCTGTCATTGCTGTGAATTTCAGGGAGGGATACTCCAGGTCTGTGATTGGTCAGCTCTGTGTTAATTTATCTCACTGAGCTTTAAAGCATAGTCCACCCAAAAATTAAAATTCACTCATCATCTACTCACCCCAAGGGTAATCAAAGGTTCCATGAATATCTTTCTTCCTCAAAACACTTTTGGAGTTACAAAGAAAAACAGCATTGAAGACCAATCCAAGTCAATTGAAATCAATGGAGACCACTTTTTCAAGCGTCAAAAACAACATTTTAAAACCACAAAATACCTCCATACTGCTCGTGCGGCGTAATCCAAGTGTCCGTAAGCCCCGACATTCAAATTTGACTCGCAAAGACGTCTTTTCACTATATTTTTAGCCTAAATGTCCAGTGTAGCCACTTAGCTAAGAGTCCTGTTTATTTTTGCGGAAGACGTTGACCTCGCTAAGTTGGCCAACCATAAAAATGCGCTGTTCAGTCAGTGAATACTAACACTCAAAATTGCCGCACGTTTCTCCAATACGGGAGTTGCCTGTCCACCATATTGGATTTTCGCTTGCGCAAGGGATTGTGGAGCCAGTGGGCCTATCAGTGCCCTATCCGTGCCTTTGGAGCTTTAGGATGCCGGGTTACACGTGTTCTGTGCCTGGATGCTACAGAGGCCATCACAGGGATCAAGACTTGAGCTTTTATAATTATCCAAAGAACTCCCCTTCGTAAATCCAATAAAGGCTGCAAGTGTGTGTTTGTCATGGAAGACAATGATTACGTATTCACCAACCATGGCACTAGGAGCACTGATGTAATGATTTGTGCACAGAATATTGTTGGTGGTCATACTGTTGAAGAAAATCAGTTTTTTGCTCATTTTTACTGCCGTTTTGGAGCGACTGAAGAATATGGCCTGCATCGCAAATCTAAGGTTACTTTACCCAACTTACAGTGTTGTGACTGTCATTAATTACTGTTGGCTAACGTAACGGGAAGCTAGCTAGGTTATAATGAAGCTTCCTATAGGTTAGCTAGTTATATTTCATGAATCACGATGAAACCGTAAAGGTGTCGTTATAGTTATGATATGCAGGCCGTATTCCTCAGTTGCTCCGCCCTTTTTAAAGAAGGGGGAAAAGAAAATAATAGAGAAAATACGATTCAGAGTTACTGATTTTTTTCACAAGCATATAGGTGAAAGATTATGGAAGTTTGTTCAAAAATAAATTGTGCACTGACTATCATTTTGGGAATGTTTTCACCTTTATGCTATCTTACTAAGTAAATATCCAATCACTCAAGTTTGTTTATTTTAGGTATATTGCAAAGATTTTTGACTTCATAATGATTCATGAAATATAACTCGCTAACCTATTGGAAGCTTCATTATAACCTAGCTGGCTTCCCGTTACATTAGCTTGCAATAATGAACGACAGTCACAACACTGTAAGTTAGCCAGCTGGGTAACGTAACCTTAGATTTGCGATGCAGGCTGTGTTCTTCAGTCGCTCCCAAGGACAGTCCGTCTTTTTCTGGGTGTTTCAGTAAACGGCCCGCCATCCTCCATTCTGGTTGGACTGTCCGACTTTCTGGGACCTTTTCTGTTAGTGAGCGATTTTATTTATCAAAGGATTAAAGAATCTACAGCAGCCCAGCCCATAGACAGCAGCAGAGACGGCTGGGCTGGGCTGCTGTAGATTCTTTAATCCTTTTATAAATAAAATCGCTCACTAACAAGAAATCGAACGGTAAATTAATGAAGCACACAAATAAAACTTATTTTAACAAGTAATAAAAGTAGAAAAAAGTGAAAAGAAATTACTTTATTTTCGCGGAGAACAACTAGCTCTTACAGTGGAGTTTGGATGGACCGGGAGTGTCTTTACGCCCTAACTTTGGCGCCCCCTGGGTGCATTCTACCTTGTGCAAGAGGAGAATTGCCAATCTGGATTAGTATGACAATATCAGTTTAAAAACATACCTATTCTGACAACGGCCGAGGCCCGACACTTTCGCGAGCGTGTCTATCATGCCCCCGCGCCACTGGATCCTAGTGCCGTTGCATTCGCTGCACCACCCATTGTTACGCCACTGGGCAGAGAAGCGCTGTGCTTAAATGATGCCCATTGAAGACAATAGACTATGCTTGCACAAACCTCCTAAACTGTTTATGCTTAAAAAGAAAGTGGGAGGAGGGTAAAAGTGGGGGCCAATGCCCCCCCCCCCCCCCTTTCCGGTGCCAGTGACTCACACTCTCTACTGACACGTAATACTGGACTCACCCTACCATACACTCAAACACCCTACTGACACAAACTACTGTATTCCCTCTACCATACACTCACACTTTCTACTGACACACATTACACCTTTTGCTGTTCATTACGAGAAAATACACGTTCATTTGTGTGAAATGGTGACCAATTTCACCAAGAAACATTCATCAGCGCCAAAAATGGAACATTTGCGCATACCGCAGATTCAGTAACGTCATTGGCATTTTAATCATTCATTTTTGGACATTCTTTAGCGTCATTCGGCACACAATAGAACAGTGGTAGTCAACCCTGCTCCTGGAGAGCCACAGGGTGTGCTGAGTTTGGTTTTCTCCACCCTATTTAAACCTAAGACACCAGGTGAGATGAGTTAAGTGTGCAATCAACTGCTTTAATTCATCTATTAACTGCTGAGTAACATCAAAAACCAGCAGACACTGCGG
The DNA here is from genome assembly GCA_029692085.1 of Gymnothorax javanicus. Taxonomy (NCBI): domain Eukaryota; kingdom Metazoa; phylum Chordata; class Actinopteri; order Anguilliformes; family Muraenidae; genus Gymnothorax; species Gymnothorax javanicus. Next base: position 48,164,226 of record CM056197.1, on the reverse strand, counting down.
CTCTCCAGGACCAGGGTTGACTACCACTGCAATAGAGACAAAATACTTTCATTTGCGTTTATGAAAGGCATTAACATCGTCTTTAAAGTCATTTGCGACAATCAACGAACATTAAAGTGCATTTACACTGACGATGCAACAATGAGCAAAATGTAGGCTACTGTTCAATTGAAAAAAAGATTTTTGTGGATTGAATGTTAAGAACGTTCAATTGTTTGTACAGTCTTGTGAATATTTGTGTTATCCGCACTAACGCGGTCCAGAAATGCTATTGAAAGTCAAACGGTGTGATAAAAATGATACATTTTAGTTGATTGTCGCAAATGACTTTAAAGACGGTGTTAATGCCTTTCATATTAACGCAAATGAAAGTATTTTTTCTCTATTGTGTGCCGAATAACGCTATTGAATGTCCAAAAACTAATGATTAAAATTCCAATGACGTTACTGAGTCTGCAGTACGTGTAAATGTTCTATTTTTGGCCCTGATAAATGTTTCTTGGTGAAATTGGTCGCCATTTCACACAAATGAATGCGTATTTTCTCGTAATAAACAGCAAAAGGTGCACTGAACCCACTCTACCATACACTCACATACTCTACTGACACATATTACTGCACTCACTCTACCATACACTCACACTCTCTCCTGACACATATTACTGCACTCACTCTACCATACACTCACACTCTCTACTGACACATACAGTATTACTGAACTCACCCTACCATGAATTCACAGTCACTTCTGACAAATTTAACTGTAGTCACTCTACCATACACTTACGTTCTCTACTGACACGCATTACTGCACTCACTCTACCATTAACTCACACTCTCTACTGACACATATTACTGAACTCACTATCATACACTCACACTCGCTACTGACACGTAATACTGCACTCACTCTACCATACACTCACACCCACTTCTGACAAATATAACAGCAGTCACTTTACCATACACTCACTCTCCACTGACACATATTACCGCATTCACTGTATCACACACTCACACTATCTACTGACACATTTTGCTGCACTCACTCTACCAAATGCTCACACGCTTTATTGACAAATATTCGCACAAACTCACTAAATCACGCTCACACTCAGTCCTGACCCTTTATGACGCTTTCAAACACACAGAAGCACACTGCACACATGTGGTTGCACACACACACACACACACACACACAAACACACTCGCATTTATGCACATTCCGTAATCTGATATGGTTGGAAGTACGTTGTACTTTCCTGCCAAAATGCCCCCACACACTCTATTGACTTGACTATTTTTTCTGTTATGATGAGAATGTTAGCTTGTTTCACAGTAAGCTACTGTTTATTCAGGAAGTGAAAATCTCTCATCCCACTGGCAAACCTTGGGATTCATTAAAATATATCACCTCAATGACATTATTTTTGTGATATCAACTCACATAGTCTGCTGCACAATTCTGTAATTTGACACAGTCACTAAAGATCCAGAAACACTCAGTACTGACCCGCAGCTTCACCCTCATGGATTCTCCCAAGCAGACACAAGGGCTGCGTCCGAATAGTCTTTTTTGCTTCAGAAAGTTCTTAACTCCTTGAAAACAATCCGGAAGAATTTACCTGGCAGCCATGATAAGTGTGTTTGGATTCTTTAAATGTAAAGGAAAGGTGTTACAAAGCTTCCTAATTTATCACCTTTAGCATGGGGTACACTGAACCATCCTTTTCGAAAAGAAAGGAGGAAATGATATCCCGCAATTCTGCGATGACCGTCCATCCGACCAATCACGAAAACAAACCATGACGGGCAGGAGGCGGGTGATCACTGTGCCTAGTGTAAGTGCATTCGGATTCTCTTAATAGCGTGGTTCTCTTCCAAAGCTGTAAAAGAGTCCCCTTTCCTTTACCTCATGACGTTTTACACAGAGGTTAAGGAAAAGTGGGAAGGAATTAGAAGATAGGCTGTTATTTTTAAACTATTCGGACGCAGCCAAGGTCTAGTACAGTGGTTCTCAAATGTTTTACACCCTGTGCCACCTCAGAAAATATCTGGCTCTCCAAGTACCACCGCCATGTAAAAATACAGTAGTAAAATTACGCAACCGTATTTAGCTAAACATAGTTAAAAAAGGAGGCAAATTTGTTCCCAGTAAGAGTATTATTTATTGTTGAATTTACAAAGAAATAGCACTGGAACTGGCATGTAAACTCTTTCTCACAACCATAACATACAGTACGCACACAGAGCAAGTGAAAACATTAACAATAACTGTAGGTCCCTGTAAATGCACATTTCATTCAAACACACATACATACAGTACATAGAGCAGCAGCAAGTGAGTACATTAACAATAACAACGGTACTTCATTGAAACACTGTCAGATCTGCCCAAGATTTTAACAATTTGGGAAATACAATATTCTTTTTGTGAACAATATTTTATTGTATATAAATGGACTGCATTTATATAGCGCTTTCTAGTCACATGATATGAGTGCTTTACAACTATGCCTCACATTCACCCTGATGGGGAAGGCTGCCATGCAAGGCACCACCTTGCACATCAGGAGCAGTGCGCGGTTCAGTGTCTTGCTCAAGGACACTCCGTCACGTTCTCTGGAGGAACCAGGGATCAAACCGGGAACCTTCCGATGCCTGGGCTGCCCACTCTACCTCCTGAGCCATGCCGCCCCATAAAATGAGAGAGGTACAACACTGGGAATATAGCTTATGCTACATTAAAATCATGTCATTAAGTACACAACATATAGAAATTACACTCAGAATTTATAACCTAGACTTACATAAAACATGCATACAGAAAAAATATTACATTAGCAGTTCTCTAATGGCTCCAACAATTGTAGTCCAAGTCTTAACGGTCTTTGCAGAAGCTCCGTGTAATCTTGCTGAGGATCTTTCACAAGCAGCAATAGTTTGTAGATATGACAACGAAGTATTAAAATATGAAATATCTGGAGAAAACCATGCTCGAAGGATAGCCTTTTTAGCTGCAGTGAACGCTGGCAGTAGAAGTCTACGGTTACAAACCAATAAATGTAAGCTTTCATCATTGTTTAAGAGGCAGAGTGAGGGAGACATGGGCAATGACCTTCCAATTATTTGAGACATTTTCCCAACAACTTTTGATCAGAATTTTGAAATTCCTGGGCAATCCCAAAACATATGTAAAGTGCTTACAAATCGTACAACTAGCATCTTTAGAGAGTTTCATCTGATATCGTTTGAGTGGAGTGATATAAGCTCAATGAATCAATTTATAATGGATAATTTGATGTGATAAGTTTCTAGATGAGGAAAATGTATTATCCCACACTTTGTCCCAGTCTGGTGTTTCATCATAAGCACGGATTTCATTCCCCCATACCAAAGATACTGCAAGATTATCCGAGAAAAAACTAATGAAATTATTATAGAGGGTGGATACAATACCTCTACTAGCAGACAACAAATCAATGATAGGATGGATGGGTACTGCCAAATCTATTGGTACCTTAATAGCTCGCAGAATAGATCGGAGCTGCAAATAAAAGAAATAAGAGTGACAGGGGAGAGAGAAGGCTTCCTCTATGTCATGGAAGGTGCGCAAGCCCTGTTCATTGAAAATATCACCAGGGAAATACAATATTCTTGCGTGCAATGATCTCAGCAAGAAGCAACGTTTCCACAAGTTGTCAGCATGCTGGTGGAAACATTTATTGATGCACTTATATTTCAGGAGAAAATAAGCTCAGATAATCGCAAATGCGATTACCAGGGCTCGCGCTACCCGTTCGTCAATTCGCAATTGACGATCTCTCCTGCAGTTTGACGATCTGTAAGTCACATTTGACGATAAATTTGACGAAGTCCTTTCAAAAGTGGGGTCACGAGATTTGCGCAAATCTGCAATAATATTTTTTTTTTTGGGGGGGGGTTAATATATAATATAGGGTCGGCCAAGAAAACACAACTCACAAGCCGACTTTGGCTCTCCGACTCCGCGAACCGCACTCCGTCTGCTGTCCGGGGCGCAAGCTCCAGGAACGTCATGAAGAAGCGCGAAACGCACCGCGTGTAGCCTACTGTACCCTTATGCTGCGTTCAAAACAACTCGGAAGTCGGAAAAAAACGAGGTTGTCAAAAAATGAATTGAACGGCGTCGAACTCGGAAATTACAGGTCGGAAACTCGGGTATCATTTCAGAGCTCCGATTTTCCGACTTGACGTCACATTCACCGAAACATGGCGGATGTGTCGTTTACTTTTAAGCAAATATGGAAGTTTTTCTGATTAAAATACATATGTATGAAATCAATCATATTTCATGGATCACCTGATCGGTTTCGGTTGTTCTTCTGTGTCACGAAAAAAACTGGAAACGGCTGTCAGTGTTTTCTTTAAACGCTCCGAGTATTTAAATACAGCTCAGCGTCTTCGCAGCATCCATGTTTTTCCCACTTTACGACTTCAAAGCACATGAACACATCGAAGTCGGAAGAACGATTTGCCGGCTTGGGAACTCCGACCTTCCGACATCACATGAATGCAGCATTATTAGGACGGAATACTCCACCCACCAGCTCATGCTCGAGCCAATAGACTACGCAGCTGTTAGTGGTACTGATTACAGTTGTTGTTCCTTGAAGCTCAATGGACAGTAAATAACATTTGAAAGTACTTTGTTATCAATATTTGGTCCTTTGTACTGAATAAAAAGCAAGTTGATGTGGTTGAATTTATGCAACATTGTGATGTTGCACATGTACTCCATGTTAAAGCTATAGTATACGATCTGAGAATCAGTTGCGAGAGATTGAGACGTTGAGAAAAATTTGAAAAAAGCATCCTGCCCCACACACACACACACACACACACACACACACACACACACACCTCCCCTCTGTGCTCCCTGATCCTTCCCACCGAGCACGTGTGGCCGTCCGCGTGGAGACTCCCAGACACACCCCCTCTACCAGAGCAACAAGCCGGCCGGCAGTTTATAACGCGGAAGGGGGCGGGGACGAGGCGGAACACGGAGCACGGGGAATCACGGTGAAGCCCCACTACACACGGGAAATGTCCGCACTCCTCCGATCCCATTCATTTTCTGTGGCATGCGCGTTTTGGTGCGCGATGCATTCTGGGATACCATCCGACACGGCTCCGGTCTGGGAAAGTGGAGGGGCGAAGATGAAATTTTCAAGCCATATGGAATGAATACGGTTCCTGCAAGGCGTGAACCAGTCTCTTTTCGCTTTGAAAATGAGCGGGGAACTTTTTATTAGGGACCAACAACAAGCAGAAATTGTTAGTGACTAGCCAGCTGGCTCTCTTACATCAGTTTTAAATGGTATGAAAAGTTTCTGTGCAAAAGTTCAGCCGTGGTGAAGTAGGCCTAGATACAAATCGCTATTTCACTTATCATAATTCCAACTTTACATTACTGTTCAATTTAACATGGTGAGTGACGTTTTGAGCTTCGTGGCTCACTATCGTAAACGAGGATTTACAATTAGGCGACATGAACGTATCTTTTCAGGGTATCTGACATGATTAATTTAAATGTATCAGGCCTTCAGTTTACATTATTATACTGTTAAACCCATCAACTCTGTATTTAAAACAACAGCATAAAAATCAAAATCCAGCGGGAATGGATTCTATTTGATGACATATTGTATGATACGCCCACAAGCCAGCAGACCAGATACGCCCATAAACGAGCAACTCCGCTGGACGGTGCGGATGACATGCGGATTTCCCGTGTGTAGTGGGGCTTCACCGTCAGAGCAAGCTCTTGGGGAAGTGTCAAATAGAGCGAGGGGATTGGATGAGAGTAGGAGAGAGACGTTAACCAATGTAAGCCATCCGGCCGGATGGCTTACATTGGTCAACGTCTCTGCAGCCCTGTAGCCACTAGAGTGAATTGATTTTTTTCGTTTTTTTTTCTCTTCACATTGTGTAGATTGTACTATAGGACCATATCCACCATCTAAATGAGGTTATTAATAATGATCAAACTTTCAAATCGTATACTACAGCTTTAATGTAATTTTACCAAGTCCAAGTGTTCAGTTCTCACTCAGCATAACACTACAGTTGTTCCTTGAAGCTCAATGGTCAGAAAAGAACATTTGAAAGTACTTTGTTATCAATATTTGGTCCTTTGTACTGAATAAAAAGCAAGTTGTTTTTGCATAAATCTTTTTTTTTGGCATTTCTTTCATAGGCAGTAGCTTCTTCTGTTTTGCCAAAAGCCTTCTGACCCCCTTCCTCTTCTTCTGGACTTGGGACCAGCTTCTTTAACCTGTGTCAGTAACTTGCAGATTAAAAAATAATTCATGCAAAAAAAGCAGACTGGGAATGAAGCAAGCTAAGGGAGAAAGTCCCAAGTGAGGTGGGGTTAATACTAAAAAAACCATGCTACTAGCACAGGAAACAAGGAAGGCGAGGCTAAGTCAGAAAGGACAGAGGAAAGCACACGGTCAGATAGGACATTTAACAGCGCATGGTTGTAAGTAAAAGCATGATCAAAATAATACAACGACGGTGCAACAAAACCGACAAGAAATTGATTGGTATTAGAGACCCTCACAACTGGACATCAGATAAAAAAAAGTGACTAGGGGTAAAGTTATTTGACTAATTGACATTGCTTTTTGGCTAATCATTTGACTAATAGGTTTCAGAAGCCAGCTCTAGCCCTGGATTACTGATTATACTAATACCATAGGGGTGTTCACAAATATACACAGTGTAGGCAAATTTGTTACTTATTTCAAATTTATTGAATTTTGCTGACATTCACATAGTACATTGTTGAATCCCACAGAACTGTTATTTTAGTTACAAATTATTTGCTCGTCAAGTCAGGAACCATTCACTGAACAAATCACGCTTTGTAATGGTTTCATTGTGCCCCACCGCCGCGGTAGCGTTAAGAAAAAAATGGTTATGGACAAGAAAGCAATGCTTGGTAAATCTAGATTGCAGGTATTTAGAAAGGTCTTTATTAATAACGACAAGACCCCCCAACAGTGTCTTCTTGAATCAAACTTCCAGGCAATTATCCGAGAGCTTGGTACCAACGCACTCATGATGAGAGGTGAACGTGTTGTTTCGAAACCAACTACAGCAGACGAAAGCCGGGAAATCGTCAATAACGGGCTGTGGCCGCGGGCAAGGTACTGGCCATCGCTAGATCGCCTGTGGGTTTTGGAATGTGCAAAGCTGGAATACAAACATGGAATCGGATAATTTCAAAACAAGGGCACAGTGTTTGCAGCATCTTGACCTAGATTTGATTGGCTTGGCGGAGATACATTTAACTGGATCGAAGGTGGCTGTCCTGCCTGGATACTCATGGATTGGGCAGAACAGGACTAGGATTCACCACCGTGCAAGCACGGGATCTGGCGGTGTAGGTTTGTTTATCAGGAACACTTTTTCTCAAAACTATAAAAGTGAAATTCTTGATGACTCGGTGGAAGGGATTCTGTGGATAAAGTTCATGGCGGAGGATTGTAGTGATGTTTGTGTGTCAGTGTTTACATTGGCCGTGTGTTATTTACCTCCCAAGAACTCATCACGGTATAGAGACAGTCAGGAATTTTTTGATAATTTACTTTTTCATGTGTACAGGTTTCAAAAGATGGGCCCGTTTTTTATTATGGGTGACTTAAATAGTTGATGTGCTGATGTCTTGGACTATATAGAAGGTGTGGATCCCATTCCAGAGCGTCACGTAGTAGATTTTATAGCTAATGATCACGGAGAGCAATTCATTCAGTTTTTGATTAGTGCTAACTGCTGTATCCTGAATGGTAGAAACTCTTTAAGAAATGACTTCATATGTGTGTCATCTAAGGGCCTCTCTGTAGTGGATTACGTGGTTGTTCCCCTTGAACATTTAGATTTTTACACTAGCTTTACTGTGAACAGAAGTAGAGAACTGTTTGATTCTGCTGGTTGTGCTCAGTTTATTGACCCTTCAAGGACCATTTCGGATCATTCTTGTTTATCATGGTCTTTAGATTTGCTGGGTGGTTTTTGCCAAAATAACAATAGAGATGTCAATGTTAGTCAACCAAGTGTGTCATTTACTAAATTTGACCTTACATCTATTCCGGGTGGTTTCATGGAGAATGATAAGTGTCGGTCTCTTGTACAGTCTTGCATTGCTCAACTTGAACTACGGGATGTTAACCAGGACAATGTGGATAGAGTATACAGTGACTTCTGTGAAATTGTAAAATGTGAAATGAAGGAACAGATTCCCTACTGTGAAATTGTGTTGAGCTGAGGGTCATCAAATAAGAAACGCAGGACCAAGAAACCCTGGTGGACATACATACATGGAAATGGAACTTTTTGTGTGAGGCTGAATGGTCTTGGGTTTCTGCTAGGTTGGGTCCAGACAAGACAAGTTGTTTAACTCATTATTTTTACCTGTACTTACCTATGGTGCTGCCATCTGGGGGTTTAAAAGTTACACTTGTATTAATTCTGTTTTTAACCATGCATGTCGATTTTTCTTAGGTGTGGGAAAGTATACCCCAAACGCAGCAATTCAAGGTGACATTGGGTGGAAAACCCCATGGCATCAACAATGGCTTTGTATATTTAAATACTGGTGTCAATTGTCTAACATGTCCGATAGCAGAATCTGCAAACGAGTGTTTATGTGGGCAGATAGTGTGTCACTTACTAAAAGAAACTGGGTTGCCCAAGTGAAATCATACTTTAATTCCATTCATATGAATCACCTCTCACGAATTGATGTGTGCTATACAATTAATGATGTGAATGACTTGGATATGGTTTTTGCTCAGGTTGAAGAAATTAAATGGTTGGATACAATAAACAAAGAAGAATCCGTTAAACAGAGTAGTGGCCATAATAAGTTGTGTACCTACCGCCTGTTTAAACAATCATTTGGTACAGAAAATTATGTTAAATGTATTTTATCTAGATGTCATAGAAGTGCTTTTGCCAAATTCAGATCTGGTGTTGCTCCACTTGCATTGGAAACTGGTACATACTCTAATACTCCTGTGGATCAACGTTTATGCTTTCAGTGTAAAGAAAACTGTGTTGAATCTGAAAGTCATGTTTTACTTCATTGTACTCTTTATAAAGACCTCTCCAGCCTGATTGTAAATTTTAATTTCTTATCCGATAGTGAAAAGCTGTGTCATATTTTATCAGGTCAGTTTTGTATGAGCGCCAAAACCTTATCTTATACTTCTTAGAAGAAGAACGTTCACTAGTGCCTAAGAAATACAAATCAATTTCCATTTTAAATTTTTTTTAATTTTTTATTTCTTTGTTAATGTGCTGATTTTTATCTGTCGTGTCTCACAACTTATTTTATTGAGTGGCCTCCTGTACAGTTAATGTCTATTTTATGGTGTTTATGTTTGTAGTATGGGAGGGTGACACGTTAATAAAGTTTTACTTACTTGCAAGTATTCAGCTCCGTCCGTCCGTGTAAGGAATGGTGAAAAGTGGACTCGCTAGAGTGCACAATATCCAGATGAAAAGCTAAGGTACGAAGACCTGAACCACTAAAGTCTCGAAGGAGACGGACAGGAAGGGAACAATCCCTAAAATTACTTAACTCAAAAAAGGTACACTCCTGTGGGAAAATCCCAACGCAAAAGAAAACCGAATAACTGAGGCTCCAGGAGTAAACCTACTCCCAGCCCCTAAGAAAGAAACACAAACACAAAAGAAGCTCGGCGAAAAAAAAGGGCAAATTCCGCGAGCACAAATAAAGTATTCAGCACAAAAATAAGACACTGCTTAAAAAACTCTAGGCTAATACTACCGCACATCGGCGGACAAAACCTCTGCCTAAACTGAAGCAGTGCAAGACGACACAAACGCAAAGAAGTGCTGGAGCCCTGGGTAATATATAGACTTCACACACCTGAGACTAGTGTTGCACCGATACCGATACCAGTATCGGGTATCTGCCCGATACCGCGTTAATATGCTCGTACTCGTCCACATTTGCCGATACCACCCACCGATACCACTTAATGTAAGATGCAAGGTAACTGCCGGCTCACGGTCGCGTAGGCTACAGTATGTTGTACTATCTGACTTCGATGTCTAGGGGGAGACAGCGAGTTAGAAAAAATACGAGAAAGAGAGCTTTATAGTCATCACATCACATGCAGGCATGCGCACATACACACAAGAGGTGTATAGTAAAGAGGTACATGTAGGCAACTTCGTTACAGTACTTAAGTAGTTTTTTTGAGGATTTGTACTTTACTTGAGTTTTTTTTTTTTTTTTTTTTTTTTAAACCGGGACTCCTACTCTACTACATTTAAAAGATAAAAAGTATTTTTCTTCGTTACTTTGACACTGGCCACTTCACTACACGTTACAAATTAAAATATGTACTGTATATAATTCATCATTTAAGGATTATCCGGATGCGGCGTGTTCAAGAAGAACAACGGTGTTCGCCAGGGTATCTTAAGCGTTTTGTGCAGATGTTTCTGCCAGCGGACATGGAGCTGCAAATTTATGCACGCAATTACAACACTCTATCACTAGATGGCACACCCGGATCAGTTATTGAATATTTACAAGCAAGCCGAGCTCGCACAAGCACACACCCACAATCACACACGCAGAGACTTAGAATTGTGAATCTTCTTATTTTACTACAAATATATTAGTAACATATGGTTACCTTAAACATTTTAGTTGTGGTGAAGTTAAATCTTTTTTATTTGTCATTTGTGTGATTGAAATATGGCGATACCTCACACTTTAAGTGATGCCTTGTTTGCTTGGAAAGCTATTATTGACTTCAGTTGGATTGAGAATGCCTATGAATGTGTGTAGAAACTATCTGTGCCAATTAATAGTTCTACTGACTTTTTATGAAGTTGGTTGTGTTACCTTGCCTATGCAGTGAGTTTACTTTTCATTTGTCAAGCTTCAGTAATGTTTTGCCTCATTTGATGGCAATGCTAGTTCAAAGGCTTTTTGTCGGGCCTAAATACAGAAAGTTTTTTAGCAGTTTGGCCTACTTTTTTTTTTTTTTTTTTGGAAATAGCCATGTGTGAATCATTTGATAATGGCCTCTTTTAGGCTTGTTATAAAAAGAAAATAAAACCTGTACTCCGAAATTGTCATTGTACTTTCCTGGAAAACATTTCAGAAATATAAATTTTTGTATCGGCAAGTACACAAAATAAAATACTCATACTCGTAACGGTTTTTAAAAAAGTGGTATCGCTGCATCCCTACCTGAGACCAATGACTAATCAGCCATACAAGCAGTCAGCAGATAGGAAAAGATAGCCGATTAGCAAAAAAAATAGTTAACTCCTCAACGATGGTAAAAAAGAAACAACCAGGTCAAAAGATGTGAGAAACCCATCAAATAAGACCAAACCAGTCCTGACAATAAAGAAAAATACCCAGAAGCTGAAAGCAGCTCTGATTAAGGCAGAAAATATTCAAAGGGAAAACCTGTAACATGACAGTCCGTCACTTGCCGTTTGTTGTGAACGCGATCTCTCAAGAACGGTTTGACCGATTTAATTCATCTTTGGCTTTAATGTGTATTAGTGTGATACGCCGACCCCAATCGATTTCCATGACCTGGCGGGGGACATGTCCACGTTTAGTGGCAACACTTGTTTCACCGTTATTTTATTTGGGGATCGGACAATAAATACAGTTTTTTAACTGCAGCTGTGCTTGGAGAGAGAACATGACTAAGTGAACTACCATAAATTACTAAAGTCATCACCCCTCTGAAATTAACCATGATTAATTCGTAATACTGGATATAGAGCTGTGTTCATTTTTCAATTTTCAAATATTTTCGCAACTGGAGGAAAACGGACCGGTTCAACAATGGATATATAGCTAGCTTACATGTGTAATATACTGTACATAGCCTACCCTACGCGCCTATGTAATATATCGACCCATGTATTTTCATCAAATTATCGACTGGATGAACTAGTTAGCTGTATGTCTCTCAAATTAAACTGCCAATTGCAAGCTCTCTGTAAAGCAACATGCTAAAGCCATTATCTCTCCAAAAGCAGTCTACCCCTCCAGCAGGGTATAACGATACTGGGTCATGTCAATTAAGTTTTGAATCGGTGTTGTAAACCTGTGTCAATACCGGCAGTATCAAACGTGTTCGAACTAGAGCACTAAATTTGCCCTCACTAATTCTTACATCTGTAGTACATTGTTTTCCCTGTCATAATTCTCTTTTGCCAGCAAATATAAAATGGCTAGGGTTATTTTATTTTATTTTACTCCATTAATCAGACAATATTACTGGCCCATTTTGTTTAGGTTTTTTTTTTTTTTTTTTTGTTTGAAAATATACAATTAAAGTTAAAGCAGATTTTAGCTCTTTTGTTTTCATTCAAAGAAGGCTATAAAAACTTTACGACTGAACAATCCAGGGAACAGAAAAGGTCTGGCCTGAGTTTCATGTGCTCACCACAGAGCGTTATTAGAGTAGGCTGGAGTGAGAAACATTTTTGATGAACAAGTGATCATGTTTTCTAAAAATATGGTTTCCCACTCTCCAGCTTTAAAATCTTGGGCAGTGCTATAAATAAGTATCTGTCTCCTGATTTACCTTCAAATCCAGCAGTCTGTGTCAGTTTCAGTTTGTTAACTGTTTGTTAACCCCTGTCAGCCACTGTAGAGTATAACCTTTGACTGCAGTAATTGCATTCAAGTGACCGACTCATTGAACTAAAATGGGAACCTTAAACTGCAGTAATTACAACCAATCGCTTCCTATAATTTGATATCAGTCTTTGACTTCACTGTGGGGGAGTTTTTGCCCACTCTCTTCAGCAGAACTGCTTAAATTTTGTCAAAACTGCCATGTTTCTATGCATGAGCAACACATCTCATTCTCATATATGCCAACTCTATTGCTTTTGGCGGTGGACTACCGCTTTTGGGGCGTTTTTTTCAGAATGAAACTCCCCGAAAGCGGTAGTCTACCGCCAAAAGCGGTAGAGTTGGCATGTATGCATTCCACACCATCAGATCTGTATTGGGTTCAACACCTCATCCCTGTGTTTGTTTGATCTCTGTTATGGCCATTCTTAGCTCAGTTACAGTGCAGCCTACAACATTAATAGACTTAAAAAGGGAACCATTTATTCCCACAGCATGACACATTTTAAAAAGTACATTTGCATACGCATGCAAATAATGTGCACACACATACACAAAACCCTAACTCCACAGAGGAACTCACACAGATACACAAATCCTTAACTCCCCAGAGGAACTCACACAGATACAGAAATCCCTAACTCCACAGAGGAACTCACACAGATACAGCTCTCTGGATGAAAATGCTTGTCCTGCTGGTGTCCACACTGCTGATCTCAGGTACAGAGTTCTTCCAAGTCATCCATTTGTAACGTGTATATGTATATACATTACTTGCCTATTGTTATCTAATCATTTTATTACTATAAAACCAGCATTTGACTCCATTGTGTTTAGACACAATTATTTGATCAGCATTTTTATACTTTTTGAAGAAAATTGGCTCATTTCCTCTGATCTCTTGTGCTCAAACCTCCGCTGCAGAAAGAAGAGCTCTCTGGCTTGATACGTGTTTGCAGATGCAGGACATTCTGCTCGAGTTACTGTTTTTTTTTTTTTTTTTTTTAGAAATCCAAAGACAGGCAAGCAAAGAGAAGCTGTTTGTCTGGGATTACCACAGGACACCGTACCTTTTTTTTTTTTTTTTTTTTTTTGAGGAATGGAGCTCAGGCAAATTATCAATTTTATTTTGTTCATGACCTTTTCCTTTTGCTAATTCTGGAACATTGTTCAATATTTACAAACTTTACAGTTTAATTCACAGTGATTAGAAAGACTGACCTCAGTGGTATCAATGACATCAGATAGGTGAAGTAAATCACAGATATTTTTAAGCTATTGTGTTGAATGAAATTAAAGCATAAAATTGTTATGTAGAGGACGGTGCAAAAGACTTTAGAAACGACACCATTTGGTAAAGATGCTGTAATGTCCCTCCCCCTGGGCATTCAGGACTTATGGCTCCCTGCCTTCATTCAATTATCCAGTTGCCTTCTCTGCGCTCCCCTAATTAGTACACCTGTTTTTCATGAGTTGAGTTCATTCCTTTCCCTGTTTAAACTTCATTTTCCCCTTCACTGACAGGTAGCCTTAGATTGTGACTCTTTTTTGTTATGAGCACTCCCTTTTTGTTATCCCTGTTTAGTTTTGTAACATTTGTTCACTTTATTTAATAAAATCTCATTCCTGCACTTGTGTCTCTTTTTCCATCTCTCTCCTGCTGCCCTTTTAATATCTTTGGGCACCAGGACGTCGCAGATGCTTTCAAAAAACATTCAAATTAAACAATTCTAAATATGGATTAAAGCCGCAAGCGGCGTTGTACGGGCCCTCGCACACCGATGCACCGCCGAAAACGAGCGACCGCTGACCACTGCGCTCGGCGAGTGGACGTCTTGCTGCTCGAGTCTGTCAGAGGAATTGCACGTAGATGTTCTTTAGACCAATCACTTTCGCCTGTCGCGACAAGATGCTCAAAATGGCCGCCCTTTCACGCCCACACCGTTAATTAACATCAAGAGATTTACTAACTTTTCATGTCACATTGCTCAAGAGTGTCCATACCTTTTTTCATGACATTCAGATGAAATGTGTGGGAGAAGTTCGCAAAAGTATGACATATGCCCAATTTTGGTAATTTCCTGTTGCCAGGAGGGGGCGCTGTCAGTATGGCTAAATATGACCATGTTTATGGCCTCAGGGCAAGACTCTTATGAGACGTCTGAAGTTTAGTGCAGGTTGGTCAATGTCCACTGAAGTTATAAGCATTTGAATTTTCAGGGTGAATTGCTTAAAATGGCGGCCCTGCCACGCCTACACCGTGACTCCCACTGAAATGAATTTAATAACTTTTAATCTTCAAGGGGTAAAGAGTACACACAGCAATTTTCATCAGAATCAGACAAAATCCCTAGGAGGCGTTCGTTAAAGTACGCAACGTGCAAATCGCCAAAAATGGCCGTTCAATTAAAAATTGCCGACTTCCTGTTGACTTTAGCCTATGGTGTCAAGAGACTTTTTTGTAGACGTGGGTGTGATACATATGTCCAGCAACTTTCATCAGTGTATGTGGAAGAAGGCCTTGGGGCTGCAGTTTAGAGGGCGCTAGCGAGGCAGTTGGCCCCACCCACTTGCAAAACCAATACAAATAGTAATTGGCTATAGAAATTGACCAGCTTGTGAAGTTTGTTATGTAAAGAACAAAGTTTACCTAAATTTATTAGGGAATCAATGTTCACGGCGAGATGCTCAAAATGGCCCCCCATCACGCCCACAGGTTTAATCCGAGCAAGAAGATTTTAATAACTTTTCATGGTGCAGGTCTCAAGAGTGTCCACGCCCGTTTTAGTGACATTAAGTTGAAATCTGTAGGAGGAGTTCGCAAAAGTATGACACATGCCCAATTTTTGTCATTTCCTGTCGCCAGGAGGGGGCGCTGTCAGTATGGCTAAATATGACCATGTGAATGGCTTCAGGGCGGGACTCTTATGATATGCATAAAGTTTGGTGCATGTCGAACAATTAACACTGAAGTCATAAACATTTGAATTTTCATGGCGAATCGCTTAAAATGGCGGCTCTGCCACGCCCACACCATGACTCCCACCAAAATGAATTTAATAACTTTTGCTCTTCAAGGGGTCAAGAGTTCACACAGCGATTTTCATGAGAATCGGACAAAATCCCTAGGAGGAGTTCGTTAAAGTACGCAATGTGCAAATCGCCAAAAATGGCCGCTCAATTAAAAATGGCCGACTTCCTGTTGACTTTAGCCTATGGTGTCTAGAGACTTTTTTGTAGACATGGGTGTGATACATATGTCCAGCAACTTTCATTAGTGTACGTGCAGGAAGGCCTTGGGGCTGCAGTTTAGAGGGCGCTAAGCGAGGCAGTTGGCCCGCCCACTTGCAAAAACCAATACAATTCGTAATTGTCTATGGAAACTGACCAGCTTGTGAAGTTTGGTGCGTAAAGAACAAAGTTTACCTAAATTTATTAGGGAATCAATGTTCACGGCGAGATGCTGATAATGGCCGCCCCATTACGCCCACAGGGTTAATCCGAACAAGAAGATTTTAAAAACTTTTTCATGTCACAGGTCTCAAGAGTGTCCATGCCCGTTTTATATGACATTCAGATGAAATCTGTAGGAGGAGTTCGCAAAAGTATGACACATGCCCAATTTTGTCATTTCCTGTCGCCAGGAGGGGTGCTGTCAGTATGGCTGAATATGACCATTTGAGTGGTTTTAGGGCAGGACTCT
The DNA here is from genome assembly GCA_029692085.1 of Gymnothorax javanicus. Classification (NCBI taxonomy): domain Eukaryota; kingdom Metazoa; phylum Chordata; class Actinopteri; order Anguilliformes; family Muraenidae; genus Gymnothorax; species Gymnothorax javanicus. The sequence continues at coordinate 48,147,826 of CM056197.1, read as the reverse complement.
TATAATACTCCTGACGTTTGGTGCACGTCGGACAAATATCACTGAAGTTATAAGCATTTGAAATTTCATGGCAAAACGCTTAAAATGGCGGCCCTGCCACGCCCACACCTTGACTCCAACCGAGATGATTTTAATAACTTTTGATCTTCAAGGGTCAAGAGTAAACACAGTGATTTTCATGAGAATCCGGCAAAACCCTAGGAGGAGTTAGTTAAATTCCGATGCCTGAAATCGGCAAAAAATGGCCTAATTTTTGAATTTTCAACGCCACCTAGCAGTCTTCCTGTGCATTGGACAAAAACGTCCCAAATGGCAAATCCGTTTGTCTTGGCAAGCTCTACATGCCTACCAAATTTCAGCATAATCGGGCAAACCACAGATTTTTCATGAATTTTTTAATTTTCCTAGGGGGCGCTGTGGAGCCATTTTGCCCCGACCACTGGCGAAACCAATAAAATCATAGAATTTTCACCAGGCCTGATTTTTCAGCCACAGTTTTGTTTGAATTGAAACACGTTAAAAGCCCCCAAAAAGCCCTGTAAAGTGGAAGAATAATAAAATTAAAGCAAAGCGGCGTTATGCGAACCCTCGCACACCGATGCCGGCCGTGAGCAGCGACCGCTGACCCTTGCGCTCAGTGAGTGGACGTCATGCTGCTCGAGTCTGTCGGAGGAATTGCATGTAGATTTTTATCAGACCCATCACTTTCACCTGTCACGAAAAGATGCTCAAAATGGCCGCCCTTTCACGCCCACACCGTTAATTAACAACGAGAGATTTTAATAACTTTTCATGTCACAGTGCTCAAGAGTGTCCGTAAATTTTTCATGGCACTCAGATGAAATGTGTAGGGAAGTTCGCAAAAGTATGACACATGCCCAATTATGGTAATTTCCTGTCGCCAGGAGGCGCTGTCAGTATGGCTAAACATGACCATGTTTATCACTTCAGGCAAGACTCTCATGATCGCATGAAGTTTGGTGCATGTGGGACAATGTACACTGAAGTTATAAGTATTTGAATTTTCATGGTGAATTGCTTAAAATGGCGGCCCTGCCACGCCCACACCGTGACTCCACGAAATGAATTTAATAACTCTTGATCTTCAAGGGGTCAAGAGTACACACAGCAATTTTCATGAGAATCAGACATAATCCCTAGGAGGAGTTCGTTAAAATACATAGCGTGCAAATCGCCAAAAATGGCCGTTCAATTAAAATGGCCGACTTCCTGTTGACTTTAGCCTATGGTGTCAAGAGACTTTTTTGTAGGCGTGGGTGTGATGCATATGTCCAGCAACTTTCATCAGTGTCGTGGAAGAGGGCCTTGGGGCAGCAGTTTAGAGGGCGCTAGCGAGGCAGTTGGCCCCGCCCATTTGCAGAACCAATAGAATTAGTAACTGTTTATGGAAACTGACCAGCATGTGAAGTTTGGTATGTAAATAACAAAGTTTACCTAAATTTATTAGGGAATCAATGTTCACGGCGAGATGCTCAAAATGGCCGCCTCATCACGCCCCACAGGGTTATACCGAACCAGAAAATTTTAATAACTTTTCATGTCACAACTCTCAAGAGTGTCCACGCCCGTTTTAGTGACATTCAGATGAAATCTGTAGGAGGAGTTCGCAAAAATATGACACATGCCCAATTTTTGACATTTCCTGTCGCCAGGAGGGGGCGCTGTCAGTATGGCTGAATATGACCATTTGACTGGTTTCAGGGCGGGACTCTTATAATAAGCCTGACGTTTGGTGCAGGTCGGACAAATATCACTGAAGTTATAAGCATTTGAAATTTCATGGCAAAACGCTTAAAATGGCGGCCCTGCCACGCCCACACCGTGACTCCAACCGAGATGATTTTAATAACTTTTGATCTTCAAGGGGTGAAGAGTAAACACAGTGATTTTTATGAGAATCCGGCAAAACCCCTAGGAGGAGTTCGTTAAATTCCGATGGCTGAAATCGGCAAAAATGGCCTTTTTTTTGTATTTTCAACGCCACCTAGCGGGCATCCTGTGCATTGGACAAAAACGTCCCAAATGGCAAATCCGTTTGTCTTGGTAAGCTCTACAAGCCTACCAAATTTCAGCTTAATCAGGCAAACCACAGATTTTTCATGAATTTTTAAATTTTTCTAGAGGGCGCTGTGGAGCCATTTTGCCCCGCTTAGTTGGGAAACCTAGAAAATCTATAATTTTTCGCCGGGCCTGATTTTTCAGCCACATGTTTGTTCGAATTGAAACACGTTAAAGCCCCCAAAAAGCCCTCTAAACTTGTAGAAAAAGAATAATAAGAATAATAATAATCACTACAGATACAATACGGTCCTCGCACCGTGAGTGCTCGGGCCCGTAAAAATGTACTGAGAAATGCTTTAAATTGGTTGGTTGTTCAGCAAGAGCAGCTCATTTCAGGTACTGTCACAGCAGCTCTATTGTGTTAAAGCAAAGACATTAACCATATTTTTGTTTGTAAAATCTATAATGGACATCTGCAGCTCTGCAATACTGTGTTGATGTCATTACAGCTCAGGAACAATAATGTGAACTGGGGACTGTGGTCAGCCACACTGCAGCCTCTAACTTTAACAGACTTCCTGTTCAAAGCTGGAGGGCCTGTTGTAGAAAACTATACCACCCACACACGCGTGTGCATATGTGTCACTAATTCTAGTCTCCAACATTATAGGAACCCCTGACTGAAATGAGACAAAGACCAGAAGTATAAATGATTATAGAAACTCAAAATGCCAGCATGTCAGAAATAATGTACTTTATTTAGGTATTCAAAAATATGAAAATCAATTTCTGCTTAATGGAAGTTTCATATTTAATGGCTCTTAGTATTTGGTGCAACCATCACTGGCAAGGATAGCAGCACGGAGTTGTTTCCTACTGTTAAGTCTGTGGCATTGAACCATTCAAAACAGACACATTTCAACAGAAATTTGGCAAGTAAATCTCTAAAGATGAGGACACTAACAGAGTGCCAAAGGGGGCATATAGTTGGTGCCTGCCTGTATTGGTCCTGGAAATGGCAAAATTGTTTTTGGAGGCAAGGATTCAAAAAGTACAGAAATATGCGCTACACACACACAAAAGAACTCTGGCTGTTCTTCTGACAGGTTCAGAAGAACACATGCTAGTATAATGGATTACAGAACTACAGCTCTAAAAATCGTCATAGAATTACAACCCCAATTCCGAAATAGTTGGGGCGAAGTGTAAATTGTGAATAAAATCAAAATGCAATGACTTTCAGATCAATATGTTATTTACAATAGAACATAGATAACATTACAAATGTTGAAACTGAGACATTTAACATTTTTATCCACAAAATGAGCTTATTTCAAATTTTATGGCTGCAACAGGTCTCAAAAAAGTTGGGACACAGGCAAAAAAGGGCTGAAAAAGCAATTAATATATAAGAGAATCAGCTGAAAGAACATTTAGCAGGTAATTAAGTTAACTGGCATCAGATGTGTAACATGATTGGCTATAAAGGGATGTCTTAGAGAGGCTGAGTCTCTCAGAAGTAAAGAGGCCAGAGGCTCTCCAACCTGTGAAGGCTTTATAAAAAAAAAAATTGTGGAGTACTTTAAAAACAATGTTCCTCAACGTCAAATTGCAAAGGCTTTGAAGGTCTCATCATCGACAGTGCATAATATCATCAAAAGATTCAGAAAAACTGGAAAAATCTCTGTGCGTAAGGGACAAGGCCAAAGACCTTTACTGGATGCCCATGATCTTCGGGCCCTCAGACGACACTGCATCACTCAGCGGCATGATTCTGTCATTGACATTACAAAATGGGCCCAGGAATACTTCAGTAAACCACTGACAGTTAACACAGTCTGGCGTGCCATCCACAGATGCCTCCTAAAACTCTATCACGCAAAAAGGAAGCCATTGTTGAGCTCGATCCAGAAGCACCGCCGTGTTCTGTGGGCCAAGGCTCATTTAAAATGGACTGTAGCAAAGTGGCAAAGTGTCCTGTGGTCAGACGAGTCCAAATTTGACATTCTTGTTGGACATCATGGGCGTTGTGTCCTCCAGGCTAAAGAGGAGAAAGACCACCCCTCCTGTTATCAGCGTTCAGTTCAAAAGCCAGCATCTCTGATGGTATGGGGATCCATTAGTGCATATGGTGAGGGACTCATGCATGTTTTAAAAAGCACCATGATTGCTGAAAGGTATGTAAAGGTTTTAGAGCAACATATGCTCCCCTCCAGATGACATCTTTTCCAGGGAAGGCCTTGTGTATTTCAGCAGGACAATGCAAAACCACATGCTGCAGCTGTTACAACAGCATGGCTTCGTGGTAGAAGAGTCTGTGTGCTGAACTGGCCTGCCTGCAGTCTTGATCTTTCACCGATTGAGAACATTTGGCGCATAATTTTAGAGTGGGATCAAATTCCAATGGCTAAACTCAAAAAACTTGTCTCCTCAATGCCCAAACGCCTCCACTCTGTGCTAAAAAGAAGAGGGGATGCTACACCATGGCAAGCAGGCCCCTGTCCCAACTTTTTTGAGACCTGTAGCAGCCATCAAATTTGAAATGAGCTCATTTTGTGGATAAAATTGTAAAATTTCTCACTTTAAACATTTGCTATGTTATCTTTGTTCTATTGTGAATAAAATACTGGCTGGTGAGATTTGAAAGTCATTGCGTTTTAATTTTATTCACAATTTACACTTTGTCCCAGCTATTTCGGAATTGGGGTTGTAAATCAATCCACATCTCAGTCTCGACAAAATAGCATGCTCCATGCGTCATAAAGTTGGAATTAAACTAGTTTTTTACGATTATTTGACTGCCCCAATAAACACACACTCTCATGATCCAAGTCCCTACCAGAAACAAGCACTCACAGAACCACATACAGTCCTGCATACACAGCGCAGTATGGCATAGCCATAGAGACACAAGTACACAGCATTCAACAGTGTAGCACCACACACACATGCACACACAAACACTCACGCACACTCCCCCCACACCACACAAAACCTTAACTCTACAGAAGAAGCCACACACATCTGCCTGTCTCTGAAAATGCTTCTCCTGTTGGTGTCCACACTGCTGATCTCAGGTACAGTGTTCCTCAAATGAGCATATTTTAAATATGTATTTACTTTATGGGCTACTTACCTCTTATTATGTCAAATCTGTATCATTTCATCACCTGCAAAACAGGATGTATCATGATTCAAAGATTCAAAAACTTCATCAGCAATTAATGGGAGCATTTATGGAAATTCATCTTCAGCAAAATGTAAAGTAAATGAACAAAACTGACTGTCATTAAATTAGACAAAACGTGATTACATTGTGAGCTGGAGATTTTTATCACATCATAGGTAGGTTATAACATGTCTTTTTATGACATTATACACATTATTTACAGGTTATGAATCATTATGATATGAGTCATGACAGCATGCGAAGTTTTTACCCAAAGGGCATCATCTCAGAGGAGATCTGTGGTGTGTGATACAGGACGGTCATTCTCTTCTCTGTTTTTGTGTAGTGCTCCGGAAACTGGGTCTCAGTCTGATACTTGTTCCCCAGTTTGTTCATTAATTCAAAGAGCTCACCTTTGCACTTCACAGTCAAGTCACTATACCAGGACACAACATTAAAAACTGAAATATTGAAATATATTCATTTTCATCTTTCAAAATGTATATGCATGCAATAAACCTCAGCAAATCGGTGGTTTAGCTCCATGCATATGATCTACCTTGTAATTCAAGTGGTAGGATGTCATAAGTGACAATAAGCATCATAACTTTGGAAGGAGAAATTTACACTGCCTTGAATCAATATTGCTTCAAAAATGTAATGCAAAATGCTATTTTTGAGTGCATCTATTGACACAAGAAAAGTACCGGTAGCGTGTGGCACAGACTCATTATAAAAATAGTATATTCTTTTTTGATTCGAAGTGTCTCATGGTCGTTTCTGCTGGGGTTAGGTGGGGTATCAATTGGGACAGTACTGACCTGGACAGCAGGCGATCTGCAGAACACCGTTTTTTCTCTGTCACATAACGGTAATGTGACCAAAGTCTGATCCTGGATCACAGCCTGTGTTCTGTTTTCATGTTGAGAGGCAGATTGGTCTGGTCATTCTGATCTACCAGGTAGCAGCAGGTGCCTCTGTGCTCACATAAGTATCCCTTTCACATAATGTTAGCATGAGCACCGTCTGATCCTGCATTACAGGTTATGACCTACATCTGTGCAGGAGGGGGATATTGGTGTGGTTGTTTTGATCGATATAGAAGCAGGAGGTACTCTTATGTATACATAGTCTATGGTTATGGGAATTAATCTGTTGTTTTGGCGTTTAGTTATTTCTTCAGTGCAACCGGCGAGATCTACAGTGCCACATTGGGTAGTGCAAACTGGTGTGAGTGCTCGTACCTAGACCATATCTTTTCATGCCCATACCTTAAAAAGTGTAATCATCCAATCAGATACACACACACTCTCCATTCTCTTGCACACATTACTGTGGAGCGGCTCATTTAAATTAGCTGTGGGAACTTTCATCTCTCCTTTGCTAGATTGCTGCATTGTGCTCTGTGCTTGATTTCTATTCACAATATTTTCCGTCTTCGGTTAAACTTTAAAACTAAGTGGCTATTTCGCAACCTTAGAATTAAAGGGTTCTAACTGACATTTTGGTCAAAATTGAGTTAACTATTACACATAATTAGTAATAAACCATTCTAATGATTAAGTGTGGGCATTTCTGAAAGGACCCACACGAAAGAGACATTGCTATAGAACGAAAATTTAGACAAAGAGAGCCTGGTTAATGAATACAATAGATCGGTGGAGCTGGGGTGGAGGAGGGTTGTTGAGCAAGCGCACTGAGGAGCAGCTTCCCGAGGCGAGCTTAAGTAGAGTAGCATATTACCAGCCAAGCAATCAGGCAGCTAGGTCAGATGACAGTCATGTGCACTCAGGTAGAAGCTGCTCCTCTGTTAGCAGGCTTGACTCCATGGCCTATCAGAACTTACGTCTTCATTTCTGATAGGACCACTTTGTCAAAAAAGAAAATATTTATTGCAACATACAGGCATACAATCATATATTGAGTTTGGCGACATAGCTCTCTTATGAGAGATCCCTGCCCGTCCAAACGAGGAACCGAAGGCAGGGAGCTGCTAGTAATCCCCCAACAGAACCATGCCAGCAAGGCCAGCTGAAATGCAGAAACGTTAAGCAGTAGATACATAGTGGTCGCCCGGAGGCTGACAATTTCTCTTAAAGCCGATACAAGAGAAATACACTATGTGAGTGTACTATGTGTCGTGACAGGCCGGCGGCTGGCACAATTTCTCTTGATGCTGATACAAGAGAAATATACTATATGAGAGTGCGATGTGTCATGACAGCCCGGTGGCTGGCACAATTTCTCTTGATGCTGATACAAGAGAAATATTCTATATGAATTGTATTATGTGTAGTGACAACCCAGCGGTTGGCACGAATTCTCTTGATACAGATACAGGAGAAATATACTATATGAAGTGTGTTTGTGTCGTGACAGCCCGGCGGCTGGCACTATATCTCTTGATGCCGATACAAGAAAAATATACTATATGAAGGATACTATGTGTAGAGATAGCCCGGACGGCTGCCTTAATTTCTCTTGAGCCATTTCAGGAGAAATATGCTACAATACAATCTGATGTGACATGAAGGTGTGAGTAATGATGATTGAGATGGCGTAGAACAGTGTTGTGATGCTGATACCCTGACTATGTGAATGTGAGACGACGCGTGAGCAGGAGTGTGTGTAGGAGTGAGATTAGTGTGTTGTGTTTGGACATGCAAACATCATAACAGTTAAATACAAACAAATCTTACATCATTTTGCTCGCCAACTGAAATGCAGAAAAGTTAAGAAGCAGTAGATGCATAGTAGCAGCCCGGCGGGTGACTATTTCTCTTGAAGCCAATACAAGAGAAATACACTATATGAGTGTGCTATGTGTCGTGACTGCCCAGCGGATGCCACAATTTCTCTTGATGCCGATACAAGAGAAATATACTATATGAGAGTACGATGTGTCGTGACAGCCCAGCGGCTGGCACAATTCTCTTGATGCCGATACAAGAGAAATTCTATATGCTGTGTATTATGTGCCGTGACAGCCCAGCGGCTGGCACGATTTCTCTGGATGCCGATACAAGAGAAGTGTACTATATGAGGTATACTTTGTGTAGAGATAGCTCGACAGCTACCTCAATTTCTCTTGAAACCACTTCAAGAGAAATATGCTACAATATGATCTAGAGTGTCAGCAAGCTGGTACAAGGATGATGAAACGAGATGAGCTTTTTTTATATATATTAATGAAGGTGAGAGTGGTGATGAATGAGATGGCGTAGAATAGTGTTGTGACGCTGATACCCTGACTATGTGACTGGAAGAAGGCTAGACGACGCGTGAGCAGAAATGTGTGTACGAGTGGAGATTAGTGTGTAGTGTTTAGGGCATGCAAACATTGCAACAGTTAATTACCAGACATATCTCACAACATTTGCTCATTAATTTTACCACTGTGCGGCTCCATAATGGAACTCTTTCCCATTCTTGCTTGATGTACAGCCAAGTTGGGCTTTTAATGCGCATTACACATTTTCAATGGAGACAGGTCTGACTACAGGCAGGCTATTCACGGAGCCATGTCCTAACAGTCCGGATGGTTCTTTTCCTCTTTTGGTCCGAGGACACCACGGCATCACAGTTTCCAAAAAAATAATTTGAAATGTGGACTTTGGGGACACTGAATCCAGGGGAAGGTATCAATTATAAGCCAAAGGCGACCAAACGCGTCCATGGCCTTCAATGTTACGGAAGCTGCGGTTGTGCTGCTCCACGGAAGGAGGAACAGATGGAGAGTGTGGAGTTGAGGGAGAGGCCACAGCTAGCCTATAAAACTAGGCGAAAGTCGTGCAGCAAACCAGGACTGAGAGATGGGTCTCCCGCATTGCAGAGTTTTCCATGAGAAACAGATGTAGTTCGTTTTCTGGATATACCCATGGACCAGACTGTTCCGATGGTGGAGACTGTTGGCAGCACTTGGCAATGATGGCGAAGACCAGCAGCAGCATACTCAGGGCAGTGGGACCTCGCCCCCATCCGAATGCGAGACATGGAGCTGCTTTTTATACCCAAACACAAAACCAGGCAATTAGTGGATGAGCAGGAAGCTTTTTTGAAACAGTGCTCCAAATGGAATATACCATGAAATAATGTTGTGTACTGAAAAGTTGATAAAAAATAAATTACCATGATTGCAAAATATGAAGATCATTCATGAATCTGAAAGCTGCTAAAAATCCCCTAAAAAAAAAAAAAAAACCAATGATGCCGGCATAAACTAAAGACCAGAAGCTAATAACGGGCATAACCCAAAGATCAGAATCTAATAACAGCATGCCTTTACAGCCAGACACCATGTGGTCTTTATGGCTTTTGGTTAACTAACTAGCAAACTTAAAGGCTATAGTACATTCTGAGCAGACAGAAACAAAGCTATTTTGAATGAAATGATGGGCAAGATGACCAAAGTGCAAGCTAGCTGGCTGAAATAGGGAAAATATTGGTGAAGTATCAGCAAAATATCGCCGCACCATGGCATTGCTGAGCGTGCGCAAGATAAGCCACATCTGAGGACGTGAGCTTGATATTGTCAAGCAACCGAAGGCTTACTTCCCAAGCAAGTGATAACTTGCACAGCAATCATAATTCTACCCACTAAGGTACAAGTGCGTGTACAAAGATGAAAAAAAAAAAATTACTGCCAAATTATGAGGAAAACACAGAGCTTTGGCAATAGGACAGGTAATGCAAATATGATAGCAATTCATTTACAAACAAGGATGAGTATGACCTGCTTGATAACAGAAATTCCAGTGCCAACTGGAATGACTACTCCGAGTCCTGATCATTCCACAGCATTAGGTAGAATTTTTGGTTGGAGCCTCATCCACTTTATTTATTTTTATTTATTTATTTAAAATTTTTTAACAATTGCTGAACGCTTCAGTTGCTAGCATTTGCTGTAGGTTCGTCATGCGGTGTATGCGATGCAATTTGCAAACTGTTACCTCAACTGAACTCTGCTACCAATGGCAGCACCTGCAAGGGATAGACTAATAACTAACAAAAGTGTAGTTAAGGCATGACTATTGGAAACAAGTAGAATTCAAGCAGCAATCGATTTAAGCATTCATGGCGATCACAATTGGTCCAGTCATTTAACAGCAGTAAGGCAACCATCATCTGAATAATGCTTAATCCATTTCAGCCATGGCTATTCAAATTATGAATATTTCAACATCAACAATTTCCTGTGCCAAACATACTGCAGCTGATATTTAAAAGCATGAAGTAAATCAAAGCCATGCAAAAATATATAAAACAACGCACAAAGTACATCCATTGAATATTTCAATGGGGAATAATAGGCAAAAACGCGACTCGATATAAGCATTCCGATAGAAGCCATAAGCAGGTTCAGCGCCGCGGTAAAATAACATTCATGATGCGTTTGTGAGGCTCGCAACTTGTATACACTGACCGTGCGAAGAAACTAGCGAGCAACCTGTACAAAAAGAAAATCAAAGTGACATTAACTCCTCGATAAGCCACTGTGAATAGCGGCCTTGCCAGATGCAATACCCTCGATCGCCAGATGGCGCTAATTCTGTATCCGGGGCGGTTCAGACCCGTGCGGCAGATCGTTGTTTGTCCGGATCCCATTCAGATACATAGAGGAACACTGTCTATTGGCAAACCCCCCAGGATTTCTTGGATTGTTAGTATAATTTCAAATGCACGGCATGGTAAGATCACCAAGTATACATTAGAGATAACAGCTGTCAATGTGAAGTGACTTAAAACTGAAGGATTCTTATCTATATGCCCGGTTTTAATGCTGGAAGTTCCCACGTCCCCGCATGGCGAAAGCTGTCTATCAGCGCCATTTTGCGATCATCTCCGCCCAAACAATACTTTCAACACGCCGATTTTGGTGCATCCCACCCTGGAAAGAAAATATTATTGCTTTGTTTGCAATAGATATTAACTATAGCAGTGGCGTAGCCAGCGCGTGTGCCAAAACATGTCCCTTTATGACAGCAATTAGTCCTAGCTAGTTCTCAATCATTTTCCTTTATTGACTTGTTTTCCTATTATCGTAATTGGCAACTGAAGACACGATTTCTCTCCATATGCGATCTAACAGCGATGAAATCATGGGGTAAATTCTGTAGAACTGAGAAATGGTGTGGACAAAACATCCATTTGAAACAATTATTAGTCCTGACCTGTTCTCAGTCATTTTCATGATTAACAAAAGGTTCACTCCGAGAGCACTCCACACTTAACAGGTGTTGCTTGTTCTCCTGGATTAGGTAGGACGAAAATCATTCATCTGGACGCATATTTGCTGAATTTAAATCAGCGTTAATGAGAATTGCATACCTGTGCAAATGGCTTGAGCCGCATGCTTTTTATAGCCTATTTCACTGCCCAGTGCCACTTTTTTTTCGCACAATACCGAGAGTAATTTTGAATAAAGTTGATTTAAATTAATTAAATACGCGTCTAGATGAATGATTGTCGGCTTACGGCCGAATATCCTACTTTTTTAAATAACATAAACAAAGCGGTGATTTGGCTATTCTCCGCTATTGTGCCTTTGCATATTTGTTACTCGGGGGTTAGCCCACTTGGACTGTCATTATGACAGTCCACGAACGATGTGGGTAAAAAAAGCTTATCACTTTTTAGATAAGTGATAGCGCCTTCTGTATACATCTGACTGCAAAAACGTTGTCACCGCCCAATAGTTCTCATGTTCCTCTAGTAATTAGCTGACAAATTAAGACGATTAGCTGCTTTACTCACCGAATAAATCCAGGTTTTCTCCACGAATCCAATAATCTTCTCAAACAAACTGGGCATGCGCGGTTGAAACATCTTCGCATTAAATTGCTCTGCTTGCCTTGAAAATTGTCCCTCGAGGATCAATAAAGTTTCTTGAATCTTACCTCTCTGTTAATTTACGCATGCGTTGGTGTGATTTTGGTCAAGAGGAAGAGCACCTGGGCTACCCGGGGGTGTTTATGGGCGGAGAAATGCATTTAATACTCCAAAATGCCCATTTTTCTGCCCAGAAGTTGATAGTTGGAGTCTTTATCCATGTATACCTCACTTATCAGATGTCTCTGTCACACGAACGACGATAGAGAAGTCGATGAAGCTAACAACAAAATTTCTCCCATTGATATGAAATGGCAGTTTGTACAAGCTGGACGGCCGACCGCCCCAGATATCGTGAAGGAAGGTGAGGACATCTAGCGGCAGAAAACTGAACCGCCCATTTGGCAAGGCCGCTATTAGGGACAGGTGATCCGTGCCAAGAACATATTTATCTTACCGGCCGTGGTCATGCTAACAGCAAATTGATTGGTGCATGACACTCGAGTCTCATCACAGAAAGTCTTTCCAAAGCTTCACTTATCCAGTAGTAAAAACGAAGAGAATAGCAGCTCGGGTAACTTCACAAAATGCGATATTACTGCACTGAAGCACAAGCACTGCTGAGACTTCCATGAAATGTTTGCGCTCTCGCACACACTTGTTTGCAAGAAATACAGGTTCAATGAACACGTTGCCGATTTAGGACAATACCACAGTACACTTACTGCATTTTAAAAGCATCCACATGCTTTCGACACCCGGAAAAGACCGCTTTCGAACAGTGGCGATTCGCAATAGGCGAGCAGATCGCAATTGTTGCCGTAGAGAAATTATTTAGCTACCAACAATGAGTGTTGCCTTGCCAAGCGAGAACTGGAATTGACGAGCATTCGAGGCTGCATCCGGATTAGCATGTGCTGCTCTAAAGTTACGGTTTGACAAATGACACCAATTACACCAAAGATTCCTTCCGCAAACACATAGGGCAATGTTTCGAAAAAAGCCTCATTTAAGACAAATAAGCTTGCGTGCTGGCCTTCATAACCAAGCACTCCCAGCGTAGTAGAATAGCTAGGGCAAACATGACATCGTACATCAGAGCAACATGAACCCCACCGAAGTGCAGTAGCCAATATAAACATTGTTATAGAAGTCTGCAGCGATAATGAATACCACGCACCTTTGTTGAGCGAGCGCACTGAGGAGCAGCTTCCCGAGGCGAGCTTAAGTAGAGTAGCATATTACCAGCCAAGCAATCAGGCAGCCAGGTCAGATGACAGTCATGTGCACTTGGGTAGAAGCTGCTCCTCTGTTAGCAGGCTTGACTCCATGGCCTATCAGAACTTACGTCAAGTCTTCATTCAATTCATTTGCTAAATCAGGTTCAGATCAGAATTACAAAGTTCCGGTCCTTAAGTGTACACTGAGCGGCCAAACTTTGTAAGCAAATTCTTCAAAACTTTGTAAATGTTAGTTAGAACCCTATAATTTTAAGGTCTTGATTTATCAAGGATACCTTCCCATCTCCAGTGATCCTGGTGAGTGGCTCTCATCCCAGTTCCCTCTGCATCTGTGTTTGCAAGTGGGCACCTGCTTAACGTGCCATGGTGAATTCAGTCTGCCTTCCCGATTACTGACCTCAGACCAGTCACCTCACCAACGCCCTGCCTGACCTCCTATGTTCTTGTGTGCTGCTGCCTGACTGCGAACCGACTTCGGTTCATTACATTCCTGTGTGCATTGTATGCCTGCAATCTTCTTATTAAATACACCTGTATAGCTCTTTTGTGATCTTTGTTTGGACCCTATGTTCTGAATATGTGACCAAAATCCCAAAAATCCTGGCATGTTGAGAAATACTGTTGTTCAACTGTTGTATCATGAGATCATGGAATTTTTTGCAAAGTAGCAAGCCTCGACCAATGACTGGGGCCTTTGTGGATGCTTTTCTCATACCAAAGCATGACAGCATCACCTGTTCAATACCTGTCCACCCATTTTTAAACATTCTATCACTTTCCTAGTGTTTAATTACCCCTGTCCCTACTTCTTTGGAGAGAATTTTATGCATAAAATTCAGAATGCACATATATTTAAAAAAAAAAAAAAAGAAAATAATTGAGGTAAGACATGAAATATCTTGTCTTGTGCTGTTTTCACTTTAAAACAGGTCAAATATGATGTATACATCTCTGCTTTCTATTACAACCCCAATTCCGAAATAGCTGGGACAAAGTGTAAATTGTGAATAAAATCAAAACGCAATCAGTTTCAAATCACACCAGCCAGTATTTTATTCACAATAGAACAGAGATAACATAGCAAATGTTGAAACTGAGAAATTTTACAATTTTATCCACAAAATGAGTTCATTTCAAATTTAATGGCTGCTACAGGTCTCAAAAAAGTCGGACAGGGCCCTGTTTACCATGGTGTAGCATCCCCTCTTCTTTTTAACACAGAGTGGAGGCGTCTTGGCATTGAGGAGACAGGTTTCTTGAGTTTAGCCATTGGAATTTGATCCCACTCTTTTTTAATACAGGCTTCCAGCTGCTGGAGAGTTTTGTGTCTCCTTTGATGGACTTTTCGTTTAATTATGCGCCAAATGTTCTCAATCGGTGAAAACCAGGTCTTCAGGTAGGCCAGTTCAGTGCACGGACTCTTCCTACTACGGAGCCATGCTGTTGTAATAGCTGCAGTATGTGGTTTTGCATTGTCCTGCTGAAATACACAAGGACTTCCCTGGAATAGATGTCATCTGGAGGGGAGCATATGTTGCTCTAAAACCTTTATGTACCTTTCAGCAATCATGGTGTTTTTTAAAACATGCAAGTGTCCCACACCATATGCACTAATGCATCCCCATACCATCAGAGATGCTGGCTTTTGAAATGAACGCTGATAACATTAGGGGTGGTCTTTCTCCTCTTTAGCCTGGAGGACACCACGCCCATGATTTCCAACAAGAATGTCAAATTTGGACTCGTCTGACCACAGGACACTTTGCCACTTTGCTACAGTCAATTTTTAATGAGCCTTGGCCCGCAGAACACGGCGGCACTTCTGGATCATGCTCAACAATGGCTTCCTTTTTGCATGATAGTTTTAGGTGGCATCTGTGGATGGCACGGCGGACTGTGTTTACAGACAGTGGTTTCTTGAAGTATTCCTGGGCCCATTTAGTAATGTCAATGACAGAATCACGCCGGTGAGTGATGCAGTGGCGTCTGAGGGCCCGAAGATTACGGGCATCCAGGAAAGGTTTTCGGTCTTGTCCCTTATGCACAGAGATTTTTCCAGTTTCTCTGAATCTTTTTATGATGTTATGCTCTGTCCATGATGAGACATTCAAAGCCTTTGCAATTTGACGTTGAGGAACATTGTTTTTAAAGTATTCCACAATTTTTTTACGCAAGCCTTCACAGGTCGGAGAGCCTCTGGCCATCTTTACTTCTGAGTGACTCAGCATCTCTAAGATATCCCTTTTATAGCCAATCATGTTACACACCTGATGCCAGTTAACTTAATTACTTGCTAAATGTTCTTTCACCTAATTCTCATACAGCGCCCTCCATAATTTTTGGCACCCCTGGTTAAGATGTGTTAAAAGCCTAAAAATAAATTCAATTTTTATTGCAGAAGCATACTCTCATACTGAAAATTGTTGAAAAATGTAACCTTCAACTCAAGTGAATTTTAAGAAAAAAAAAAAATCCCTGACTAAGAAATTATTATTTTTCATAAAATCACCTGTTCCACAATTATTGGCACCCCTAACAATTCCTAGGAAATAAATGTAATTGAAGTATTTCTGTCATTTCTACAGTAGTTTACAAAGTTGATCAGAGTATCTAGGAACATTTAATTAGTAATTCATCACTTCCTGTTTCCCTGGGGTATAAATATGATGTGACACAGAGGCCATTTCTCTTATCCACTCTTCAACATGGGAAAGACAAAGGAACACACCATTCAAGTAAGGCAGATGTGTGTCGACCTTCACAAGTCAGGCAATGGCTACAAGAAAAAAGCCACTCGCCTGCACCTGCCCATATCTACTGTCAGAGGAATCATTAAGAAGTTTAAAACAACTGGAACAGTGGTAAATAAGCCTGGACGAGGACGCAAGGTTATTTTGCCACCATGCGCAGTGAGGAGGATGGTAAGAGAAATAAAAAGTTCTCCAAAGCTCACTGTTAAAGAATTGCAACAAATGGTAGCATCTTGGGGTCACAAAGTCTCCAAAACAACCATCAGGCGCTATCTACATGCCAACAAGCTGTTTGGGAGGCATGCACGGAAAAAACCTTTTCTCACTCACAATTATAAACGCAAACGTCTGGAGTTCGCTAAGCGGTACTGGGACTTCAACTGGGACCGTGTGCTTTGGTCAGATGAGACCAAGATAGAGCTTTTTGGCAAAAAACACTCTAAGTGGGTCTGGCGGAACACAAAAGATGAGTATGCAGGAAAGCACCTCATGCCCACTGTGAAGTATGGGGGAGGATCGGTGATGCTGTGGGCCTGTTTCTCTTCCAGAGGCCCTGGGAACCTTGTTAGGGTGCATGGCATCATGAACGCTTTGAAATACCAGGACATTTTAAATCAAAATCTGGTGGCCTCTGCCCGAAAGCTGAAGATGGGTCGTCACTGGGTCTTTCAGCAAGATAATGACCTTAAACATGTGGCCAAATCTACACAGAAATGGTTCACCAGACACAGAATAAAGCTCCTACCATGGCCATCTCAGTCCCCAGACCTCAACCCCATTGAACACCTGTGGAGTGAGCTGAACAGGAGAGTGCAGAGGAGAGGACCCAGGTCGCTGGATGATTTAGAGATATTGTGCAAAGAGGAATGGTCGTAGATCCCTCTTTCTGTATTCTCCCATCTTGTGAAACATTATAGGAGAAGATTAGGTGCTGTTTTGTTGGCAAAAGGGGGTCGTACAAAGTATTAACATCAGGGGTGCTAATAATTGTGGCACACATGATTTGATGTAAAAGAATTATTTCTTAATGTGGGATTTTTTTCCCACTGAATAAATGCACTGGAATTAAATGTTGGATTTTCCTCTTTTTTTCATTGTGGTCCTATATTATTTAGAAAAAAACTGAATTTATTAGAAGCTAAAGAACACATCTTAACCAGGGGTGCCAATAATTATGGAGGGCAGTGTATATATTAATTGCTTTTTCAGCCCTTTTTGCCTGTGTCCCAACTTTTTGAGACCTGTTGCAGCCAGAAAATTTGAAATAAGCTTATTTTGTGGATAAAAATATAAAATGTCTCAGTTTCAACATTTGAAATGTTATCTTTGTTCTATTGTAAATAACATATTGGCTCATGTGATCTGAAAGTCATTGCATTTTGATTTTATTCACAATTTACACTTCGTCCCAACTCTATCGGAATTGGGGTTGTATATGTAACTGCCAAAATTAGTTTATCTTCAAGTTTATTAATCAATCTCCTGTTTCTTTCCAGGCGCTGGAGCTGAAGTGGATTTGTTTGTGCTTAAGGGAGCTTCTGTTCATCTGGATGTGCCTGCATATAAAGGACAAGAGTTTAAATCCGTGATTTGGAAAGTATTTGGTACTGAAATACTGGAATACATTCAAAAGTACAAGGATCTGCAAATACATGAACCCTATAAGAACACTGCAGAATTTAACAGCAGTACCCTGTCTCTGCTGCTGAAGAATGTGCAGCTGATACACAGTGGGATCTACACTGCAGAGATAAGGGATTTTGAAGGAAACCGACATGTTACCATCTACAGGCTTTCAGTTGAAGGTAGAAATATTACATCATTCACTGTCCCTGATGTGTACAATTCAATAAAAGAGGCTGCAGATGAGATATAAATGCAGAATAGATATGTTGGAGATCAACACTCCATTCCACAATAGTACTATTCTTTAGTTTAATGTGATTACGGTAATTATCCAGAGATTATGACAGATGATGTGTTTTCTTGGATAATAAAATTAAAACCTTGTATTATGATGAACAATTCTATGTCAGCATAAGCAGTAAGTCTATTATAATACTATATCATTTGTTCCCAAAGTCAGTCTTGGGCACACCCTATGTGTGTTAGTTTTTGTTTCAACTAAAATTTCAATCCCAGAATTTTAATAAGGTGTTAATTATTCTTAATTGCACTATTCATGTTTCTAAGGTTAATTATCCCTTATAAGCCACATAATGTCAGAAATAGCTTTGTATGCCCTGAAGTGTTGCAAATTCACCTTATACCAAATTTCCAATATTTATTATTTCATAAAAAGAGGGCAAAATTCAAACTGATGAAATTGAAGGATCGGTTGCCTCTAATTGGTGAAAGTGTGGACACATGGTCTGTTGTAAAATAGCCATGTGATAGAAAATGACAAAATAAAAGATGAGTTTTCCTGCATTGTGTAGAAGGGAAACCATTCCAGTTCAGTAACGCTGTTAGGACCTTATTGATTCTCCATTGTCTTAAATAAGGTCAGTTAAAATAGTTTGTCCTTTCTGAGAATGTTTGCAATAATGCACAATTTTTATGCTGCATGCTCTACAACAATTGCTATATTGAAAAATTTGGCTAAATGTGGTAAACATGAACTGGACCTAATTAAGATGAATAAATAGCTGTTTACATTTGTGATCGCAATTGTAGATGGAATAAAAACTTGCAGAGGTTGTGAATTATACGCTAGGATGTACCTTCTTACAGAGCTGTCATTACGAAAGAAGTTTTACATGTCGTAATCAGAGCAGTGAATACCATATGTCCTGTACCTTTTATTTTTGTGGGTTTTACTGCTTGGACCATTTAAGAAGCAACATTGCTCCTTTACCCTTCTGGAAACTCCAAGAAGAGTGCAAAATCCAAATTCAAATCTTTTTCTATCAGATTTGTTGTATATTTTGAGCCATATGCTACAGACATGAATGCAATTTATTTTCCAACTGTCTGATACAAAAAAATCAGAGATGAAAAAGATTCGCTAGAAACATAGATGCAACATCTTTTTCTACGAATTGTGGGTCAAGAAATTTTAGCCAGTGTTCGTTGGTGTGTTTTGGTATTTTGGAGTTATCTTGACCTTGAAGCTCCCATTCTTCTTGTGCTGTTGTGAATGTGGCTTGGCCTTGTCTCACTGACATAAGCAACGATGTCCCTGAAAAGGAGGTCGCCCAGACAGCACAGTATGTTGATTCCAAACATGTAAATATGCTTCAGCATTAACCCTTTAAGGCCTAATGCAAAAATCCCAGCAGAGAATCATGCTGCCATGTTTACCATAGTAACCTGTATTTGGGCTGAAGCACAGCTTCTCAGCTTTCAGGAACAGTTGGAATTTTTTTCTCTTACGCAAAACTTACAGTAATTACGGTACTTTCAAAATTACGCGCATATCTGTGTTGGCAACGACACGTTCTTAAAATGCGCATATGCTGTCCCGGTTTAAATGGGTTAATGTTGCCTTCAGAAATGTGCAAGTTACCCATGAAATGGGCTCTTAACACAGCCCCATACCATGACAGACGCTGGCTTTCAACCTGTGCATTGGTAACAATCAGGATGGTCCTTCTGTTCTTTGACCCTGAAAACACAACCTCTGTTATTTCCAAAGTCTATGTGAAAAGTGGACTCGTCAGACCACAAAGCACTTTTTAAATTAGCCTCAGTCTGTCTCAGATGCATTTGAGCCCTCAGAATTCAGCGATGTTTCTGGATATGGTAAAATGTACGGCTTTGGGGTTTTTTTTTTTACTGACCATATGTGTCCAAAGTATTCACAAGCTCCTGTGGTTGCATATGTTAAAGAAGTATGTCAGTTTGCAAGGCAGTGCCGTCTGAGTTCTGGAGGATCATGGGTATTCAATATTGGCTTTCAACCTTGCCCTTTATGCTAAAAGGATTTCCCTGGACCTTTCAATAATGTTTTGGACTATAGATGGTGAAATCCCTGCATTCCATGCAATGATACATCGAGAAACATTGTGCTAAAACTAGCATATTTGCTCACACAGCTTTATGAAAACTGTTGTAGCTCAAACCATTCTTAAATGACCAGGCCTTTCAAAGAAGCTTATTTTAAAGCCAATTATGATGATATCACCTATTACCTATTAAACCGCATGGAATGTTCCGGACAGCTGACTCCTTTGGGATGTGTGCAATACAGCAAGAGTCACAATAAGATTTTCTAAGATGATATGATAAAATGCACAGGTTTGGGAATATGACGATACTGTATTTTATGATGTCTAAAGTATTGTGAGAATATACGGTGAGGTCCATTAGTGGTAACTAGCGCAATCTTTGCGTTTGGCCCTAAACTCCGGTGAATCAGAGAAACAAACAATATGAGGCTAAAGCAGAGACCATCATCTTTAATTTATAGGTATTTGCATGTATATCATATATATCAAGCACAAGCAAATTTCAGTCCTACTTATGCAACATTATTCTCCAAACACTGGACATATGATTCAGTCAAGTAATATCTGGCTCAGCTGATTGGTTGTTGTTTTGCAGAAGCCCCGCCCATACCCCAGGTGGGAGTGGCATTACTGTCCTCAGCTGGAGGGGTCTGTAGTGTGTCAGTGAACTGCTCTGCTAAAGACACCTGGGCCAACTACACCTGTGACCACACCCACTGCACACAGGTAGAGAATAAAACCTCACCAACAGGAGTCACGCTCATCACCATGCCAACTGATGGGACCATCCACTGCAGCAGCAGTAACCGAGCCGGCACAGAGACGCAATCAAAATCCATAGAGGACAGCTGTAAGTTTGTCTGAGGGTAAAGCCTGGAGGTCTATTTTTTGGGTAGAGTCAACATAAGTCTATGTAGATCAAGTCTGAATATCTGTTAGTGGGTGATGTCAGTGTAAATGTACGTCGATGAACTGGTTGTGTGTTGGTGGCTGTCTTTTAATGGTACTGGGTAACAAAAGCGTGACCGCGAAACAAGCAAGAAAAGGCCAATTCATATTTAATTTCAAAAGTCATCATCACTGCTTATGGGTAACATCAACTCTCCAATTAATTCATGCAATATTTTATAGAACAACGTTATTCTGAAGCAAAACTTTCATCACGATGGATTACACTGGACAAGAAATGGGTACAAATGAATCCGTCACTGCATGATAAAAAACTGCATTATGGGGCGCCCCGGTGGCTCATCGGTCTAAGTGCGCGCACCATTAAAGGCTGTGTCCTTCACGCAGTGACCTGGGTTTGATTCCGACTCGGGTCATTTGCTGCATGTCTTCCCCCATTCTTCTCCCCAACTTTCCTGTCTCTCTACACTGTATAACTGTCAACTGTGAAGGAAAAATTCACAAAAAATAATCTTTAAAAAAAAAAAAAAAATTGCATTATTATCCTACAATATGAAATCAATAACACATATAATATGGAAAAGTTATGAAAATAGCAGTCAGTAACGTCTTCACGTGTGGGAGGATGGCGAGCTACTGAAAGATGATCAAGAGAAAGGATGGATTCAGACGATGTTTATCATAATTCGCTTTTCACTTTACAGTCGTTGCTGCATATAAAATTGTAGACGCAAGAGGTGTGGTCGCGGATATCAGCCGACTCACAGCTGCACACGGAAAAACTTTGGTTGCCGATAAAATGTGAGTCATTCCACAGAACAAGAAAAATCAGAATACAGGTTTCTGCATTTTGAGTTGATATTTTTCCAAATCCACAGAAATTAGTGGACGAGAAGTTGGTTTATCGGCATAAGGAAAGTCCGTTCTTCTGTGGAGTAGCAGTATATCTGAGCAGTGCCACTCACTCAGGACGTGTCTGCAATGGTAACAGTCGTTTGCACAGTGGACACGTCGGGCAACGACCGAAAGCCGATAATTTCACTTTGATATCTTCCTATGTTCTGACCAGAAAAGTGTTGTGACAAAGTGGAATTTCTTCACTGCACTGTGTATTAATAACTTCTGAGCAAATGCACGATACTTACAAATTTCAATTTCCCTCATCCTTTTTGATGAAAGCTTATTTTGTTGTTATATTTTGGTGTCCTTAGTTGAGCCAAAAATCATTTGAATCAATTTAATAAAAAAAAAACCTACTTGGGTTCATGCAGTAGTTTTATCCTCACTCTGTCTCTTATGTGTGCTAAACAAAATGAACATGAATTAAAGGCATGAATCATTATCTGATAATAAAACAATGAACAACTATCCCTGAAATCTCTCCAGTATTGTGAAAAGACACGTATACATCTGTGCTACAATTTTATATATTGATTTGACACGTGTTATTCAGTCAGTAACATTTATGGGAGTGGACAATATTATTCTTGAAGTTTATGTAATATAAGTTGAATATGTGCGCTTAATGTGAATACTTTGTGTGAGCATGAATGAATATTTGTCTAAATGCAATGATTTCGAGTTTGCATGTAACAGAAGTTGTCTCTGTGGGGTCCAGTGTAATGTTGTTCATTTCCTGTACGTCCAGGTCCTCCTGTGAAGTTATCTCCTGGCCTCTCGCTGTGTATGCTGAAGTCAGTGCTGTTCTCTGTGGGCTTGGTTGCCATGGTTTCAGCTGTCATTGCAGTGAATGTCAAAGAGAGGTGCTGCAGGTCTGTGATTGGTCAGTTCTGTGCCTATCTAGTGTCTCGCAGAGCTTTAATCTAAGTCACTCAGAAACTACTTTAAAACCAGGACCAAAAACCCTCACAGACCACTTGAACTTACTAACAGACATATCCCTCATCACTCTCGCACTCTTTTCTCACAATTAGCACACGCACGGTACTTTACTGACACATATTACTGCACTCACTCCACCATCCACTCACACTTTCTACTGACACATATTACTGCACTCACTTCACCAAACACTCACACTCTGTACTGACATATATCACTGCACTCATTCTACCATACACTCACACTCTCTACTGACACATATTACTGCACTCACTCTACACTCACACTTTTTACTGACACGTATTGCTGCATTCCCTCTACCATACACTCACACTCACTACTGACACATATTACTGCACTCACTCTACCAAACACTCACACTCTCTACAGACACATATTACTGCACTCACTCTACCATACACTCACACTCTCTACAGACACATATTACTGCACTCACTCTACCATACACTCACACTCTCTATAGACACATATTACTGAACTCACTCTACCAAACACTCACACTCTCTACAGACACATATTACTGAACTACTGACCATACATACTCTCTACTGACACATATTACTACATTCACTCTACCATACACTCACACTCTCTACTGACATATATTACTGCACTCACTCTACCAAACACTCACACTCTCTACAGACACATATTACTGCATTCACTCTACCATACACTCACACTCTCTACAGACACATATTACTGAACTCACTCTACCATACACTCACACTCTCTACTGACACATATTACTACATTCACTCTACCATACACTCACACTCTCTACTGACATATATTACTGCACTCACTCTACCATACACTCACACTCTCTACAGACACATATTACTGCACTCACTCTACCATACACTCACACTCTCTACAGACACATATTACTGAACTCACTCTACCATACACTCACACTCTCTACAGACACATATTACTGCACTCACTCTACCAAACACTCACAACACCATACATTAACACTCTACAGACACATATTACTGCACTCACTCTACCATACACTCACACTCTCTACAGAAATATATTACTGCATTCACTCTACCATACACTCACACTCTCTACAGACATATATTACTGTACTCACTCTACCATACACTAACACTCACTACTGGCACACATTACTGCACTCACTCTACCATACACTCACACTCTCTACAGACACATATTACTGCATTCACTCTACCATACACTCACACTCTCTACAGACACATATTACTGCACTCACTCTACCATACACTCACACTCTCTACAGACACATATTACTGTACTCACTCTACCATACACTAACACTCACTACTGGCACATATTACTGCACTCACTCTACCATACACTCACACTCTCTACAGACACATATTACTGTACTCACTCTACCATACACTAACACTCTCTACTGACATATATTACTGCACTCACTCTACCATACACTCACACTCTCTACAGACACATATTACTGCACTCACTCTACCAAACACTCACACTCTCTACAGACACATATTACTGAACTCACTCTACCATATACTCACACTCTCTACTGACACATATTACTGCATTCACTCTACCATACACTCACACTCTCTACTGACATATATTACTGCACTCACTCTACCATACACTCACACTCTCTACAGACACATATTACTGCACTACTCACACTCTCTACAGACACATATTACTGCACTCACTGTACCATACACTCACACTCTCTACAGACACATATTACTGTACTCACTCTCCAATACACTGACACTCTCTACTGACACATATTACTGCACTCACTCTACCATACACTCACACTCCCTACAGACACATATTACTGCACTCACTCTACCATACACTCACACTCTACTGACACATATTACTGCACTCACTCTACCATACACTCACACTCTCTACAGACACATATTACTGCATTCACTCTACCATACACTCACACTCTCTACAGACATATATTACTGCATTCACTCTACCATACACTCACACTCTCTACAGACATATATTACTGTACTCAGTCTACCATACACTAACACTCACTACTGGCACATTCACTACAGCACTGCATTCACTCTACCATACACTCACCCTCTCTACAGACACATATTACTGCATTCACTCTACCATACACTCACACTCTCTACAGACACATATTACTGCACTCACTCTACCATACACTCACACTCTCTACAGACACATATTACTGCACTCACTCTACCATACACTCACACTCTCTACTGACACATATTACTGCACTCACTCTACCATACACTCACACTCTCTACAGACACATATTACTGCACTCACTCTACCATACAGACTCACACTCTCTATTACTGCACACACTCTACCATACACTCACACTCTCTACAGACACATATTACTGCACTCACTCTACCATACACTCACACTCTCTACAGACACATATTACTGCATTCACTCTACCATACACTCACACTCTCTACTGACACATATTACTGCACTCACTCTACCATACACTCACACTCTCTACAGACACATATTACTGCATTCACTCTACCATACACTCACACTCTACAGACACATATTACTGCACTCTCACACTCTACTACTATACATACACTCACACTCTCTACAAACACATATTACATTCACACTACCATACAAACACATATTACTGCACTCACTCTACCATATACTCACACTCTCTACAAACACATATTACTTACTGCACTCACACTCTACCATACACTCACACTCTCTACAGACACATATTACTGCATTCACTCTACCATACACTCACACTCTCTACAGACACATATTACTGCACTCATTCTATCATCCACTCACACTCTCTACAGACAAATGTTACTGCACTCACTCTACCATACACTCACACTCTCTACAGACGCATATTACTGTACTCACTCTACCATACACTCTCACTCTCTACAGACACAAATTACTGTACTCACTCTACCATACACTCACACTCTCTACAGACACATATTACTGCACTCTACCATACAGTCAAGTTTTTTCTGGAAGTATTTCATGTCCCAACAGATGTTGAATAAAGGTTGAAAAGGAAAAGGGCAAGCTAGGATGTTCGCCCCATGGCAGCAGGTGGTCTGACTATGCTTGAAAAAAATGGCGGTTGAAGATTGCCCTATCCCTAGTCGGATGGCTTCATCAGCGCATTACAAAATGAAAATAAACATGTATTTGTGTCACATACTTCTGTGACAAAAATATCTCCATTTGTTTGGACTGGATAATGCTTTACTTTTCAGTTGGATTGTTACCACTCAAACTCTCTCTCAAATGCTCTCAAAAAAGTGAACATTTATCCCTAAGGTATTCTAACAAGTGTAGCAATATTTATTCTGATCAGCGGATCGATGTTAGGACAAACTGCTGATGATCATCACATAAGCAAAAGAGTTGATTTTATGAGACATTTTACTGGATATTTTGTTGGATTTTTCCAAAAGCTGACAAGCCTATTTAAACTCCAGAGGTTTGGATGTGCTTTACACATGTGCTTTATAAATAAATAAACTTGACTTGGATATCTGCGCAGGTCTGACCCCATAGCTGTGGCTTGCTAGCATGGAAACTGAAAACCCACAGAATACACAAAAGGCAACGTGTGCTTCGCTGGCCTGAGACATTCAAATTCTAACTAAGAGCATAAATGATTGGTTTGATGGGCTTGAAAACTCTCTAGTTCAACCGATATCCCAGCTTGTGAGACAGGAAATGGCCAACTTTAGAACTGAATTTGAGCAAAAGTTGATAGATATTACGACTTGCCTGACAGCCCTGGAGAATAAGCCTGATCCAGAGTTGGTAAATGTGAATAATGTCGCCGCTGGGGATGCCCTGGAATGGAACATTGTGATCCGGAACCTACCTGAGTCTGAAGGCGAGAACACAATGGAGAAGGTACAGAAGATCTAAAAAGATGACCCCAATCTACAAAACCCAAAACCAGTGAAGTTGGCACGTTATGTAAATCGTAGATAAAAACAGAATACAATGATTTGCAAATCCTTTTCAACTTATATTCAATTGAATACACTGCAAAGACAAGATGTTTAATGTTCAAACTGAGAAACTTTATTTTTTTTTGCAAATAATCATTAACTTAGAATTTAAAGGCAGCAACACATTGCAAAAAAAGTTGGCACAGGGGCCTTTTTTACCACTGTGTTACATCACCTTTCCTTTTAACGACACTCAGTAAACGTTTGGGAACTGAGGAGACCAATTTTTGAAGCTTTTCAGGTGGAACTCTTTCCCATTCTTGCTTGATGTACAGCTTAAGTTGTTCAACAGTCCGGGGTCTCCGTTGTCGTATTTTACGCTTCATAATGCGCCACACATTTTCAATGGGAGACAGGTCTGGACTATAGGCAGGAGTCTAGTACCCGCACTCTTTTACTACGGAGCCATGCTGTTGTAACACGTGCAGAATGTGGCTTGGCATTGTCTTGCTGAAATAAGCAGGGGCGTCCATGAAAAAGACGTTGCTTTGATGGCAACATATGTTGCTCCAAAACCTGTATGTACCTTTCAGCATTAATGGTGCCTTCACATATGTGTAAGTTGCCTATGCCTTGGGCACTAATACACCCCCATACCATCACAGATGCTGGCTTTTGAACTTTTGCGCCTATAACAGTCCGGATGGTTCTTTTCCTCTTTGTCCGGAGGACATGACGTCCACAGTTTCCAAAAACAATTTGAAATGTGGACTCGTCAGACCACAGAACACTTTTTCCACTTTGCATCAGTCCATCTTAGATGAGCTTGGGCCCAGCGAAGCCGGCGCGTTTCTGGGTGCTGTTGATAATGGCTTTCGCTTTGCATTGTAGAGTTTTAACTTGCACTTGCAGATGTAGCGACGAACTGTAGTTACTGACAGTGGTTTTCTGAAGTGTTCCTGAGCCCATGTGGTGATGTCCTTTACACACTGATGTCGGTTTTTGATGCAGTACCGCCTGAGGGATCGAAGGTCACGGGCATTCAATGTTGGTTTTCGGCCTTGTCGCTTACGTGCAGTGATTTCTCCAGGTTCTCTGAACCTTTTGACGATATTACGGACCGTAGATGATGAAATCCCTAAATTTCTTGCAATAGCTCGTTGAGGAATGTTGTTTTTAAACTGTTCGACAATCAGCTCACGCATTTGTTCACTAAGTGGTGACCCCTTGCCCCATCCTTGTTTGTGAATGACTGAGCATTTCAGGGAAGCTGCTTTTATACCCAATCATGGCACCCACCTGTTCCCTAATTAGCCCGTTCACCTGTGGGATGTTCCAAATAAGTGTTTGATGAGCATTCCTCAACTCTCTCAGTCTTTTTTGCCACTTGTGCCAGCTTTTTTGAAACATGTTGCAGGCATCAAATTCCAAATGAGCTAATATTTGCAAAAAATTACAAAGTTTACCTGTTCGAACATTAAGTAACTTGTCTTTGCAGTGTATTCAATTGAATATAGGTTGAAAAGGATTTGCAAATCATTGTATTCTGTTTTTATTTACGATTTACACAACGTGCCAACTTCACTGGTTTTGGGTTTTGTAGATGATGATGTCAAATGTGTATCTGTCCATCGTAAAGCGGCATACTGGACAACTCCAGGTGTCGTTGTAGCTTCACTGGCATCCAGCGATCACAAGTCTTGGGTGATGGCAGCAAAAAAGAAGCTCAAAGACAGCGCTTGACATGGTCAACATCCAGGTTGTGCGGGTCATGGTGGGCGTAAATAGCTCGGCGTTGGGTGTTGGAAAGTTAATGGATGGAAACTGGATCAAGACAGTAAAAACTACAGAGTCAGGGCAAGCTGTGTGAATTACCTCAATCTCGACATAACGGCTGTTGTAGAGTGACAATTGAACGATGACAGTGTGTTCTGTGTTGATGGATATTCCTGGTGGGGGCAGAATCGTGCCAACATTAATGCTCATGCTAGATCGAGATCCGGTGGAGTAGGGATCCTGGTCCGTAATGACTTCCGATCATCACATAATGTTAATATCGTGGACAACTCTTTCGAGGATATTCTCTGGCTGTCTTTCACTAACAAGTTTGATGGATCTAAATTCCTCATATGTGTCTGCGATTTGCCACCATAAGGACTGTCGCGTATCCGAGATGCTGAAGAATTCTACTTCAAGCTACTGGGACAGGTGTATAGGTACCAGAAGGAAGGTATGTCTTTCATCATTTTAACTCACGATGTGGCGCTGAGGAGGACCATATAGAGAGTGTGGATGATATACCGGGATGGGCTGTTGTGGACTATGAGCTGAATTGCCATGGTCAGTACACGATTGATTTTCTTGCATCGTCTGACTGCTGTATCCTAAATGGACGGAACACCTTAACTAATGACTTCACTTCAGTGGTTATCAAAGGCTTTGCTGTTGTGGATTATTGCCTTGTGCCCTACGAGTATTTGATGAACTTTGCAGAGTTTACTGTAACATGTGCTTGGCAACTGTTTGACGATTCAGGTTGCACAAAGATCGTGGACCCAAAAAGGAATATTCCTGATCACTCTGTTCTCAGCTGGGCCGTCACAATCAACCGCCACACTTCAGAGCAGCCGGACAGTAACCACTGGGTCCAGCCAGATCCTACTGTGAGGTACAAATTACAGGTTCTACGTGCTAAATTTCTGATGGATCAACAGTCACGTCATGGGATTGATTGACTTATAGCCACATTGGAGGATATTACCACATCACAGGAAGTTGTGAACAATGTGTATATCCAGTTCTGCCAGCATGTTATATCTGCCATGGATGAAAAACTACCCAAATTTGAGAAAAAACATTCCAATCTCAGTGACAAAAGGAGACGTATTAAGAAATCTTGGTGGTCAGAAGAGCTGACAGAATTATGGAATAACTTATATCAGGGTGAGGAGAACTGATCTAAAGCTAGCCTTATTGAAAAACCTGAATATAAAACCATTATGAAGGCAGCATAAAAGTTATTTGATAAACATGTCCAATCTGCCAAAGGAAATTACTGGAGAGAGCAGCAGGAGTATATGTTGTCTTTGCCTGAACACGACACCTCTATGTTCTAGAAGTATATTGGGCATTTGGGAGTAGGACAGGATCACTGGCAATCTCAATGGAGACCGTGCTCAAGGATGGTAGTGTATCCAACGATCATGATATAATCATGAAGAGATGGCATGATGACTTTCATAACCTCCTCAATCGAGTGGTCTCAATGGAGAGTCCAGGTAATCTTCCAGATGAACTTGGCATACCAGAGGTTCTCAATGCAGCACTCAATGCTACTATAACTGAACACGAGGTGCGTTGTGCTTTGAGTAAAGTTAACAGAAATACAGCCATTGGGGTTGATAACATTCCTGTGGAGACCCTGCAGAGTGATGCATCTGTGGGCTTCCTGTCTACCTTGTTTGTAGGATGCTTTGACTCTGGTGTTGTCCCTGAACTCTGGTGCCATGCGATAGTGATACCAATCTCCAAGGGCAATTTAGCTGACCCACATGTTCCACGGAATTACCACGGCATAAAGCTCAGCCCACACGCCTACAAGCTGCACTGCTCAGTTCTCAACGACAGACTTTCTTCTTGGGTCGAGGCCAATGAATTGCTTAATGTCGGGCAGAATGGTTTCAGACCAGGGCATAGCTGTCTAGACCAACTGTCGGCATTGACTAACATTATTGGCGCTCGAGAGAAAAGAGACCTTTTATTGTCTTCTAGACTTCAGTAAGGTTTATGATCGCATTGACAGGAATACATTGTGGTCAAAATTACAACAATTAAATATTAAACGGTAAAATGCTGACAGCTATAAAGGGTCTTTATCAGGATTATAAGTGCTGTGTGAAAGTAAATGGTTTAAATACTGATTGGTTTATGGTAGAATGTGGCCTAAAACAGGGATGTTTGTTATCTCCGCTCCTTTTCAATAGAGTACTAAAGTGATGACATCACGCTGGTGTCGGAAGTAAAATTTCCCATTCATTTTACCCATAGACTTTTTTCTAGTTCACTTTTGAAGCACTTTCCATTGTTTTCAAGCCTTCATCGATTTCAAGATTTTATGTCATATTTCTGAGTAACAATAAATGTCATTTTTTTTTTGACCAGAGTCAGCTATAATTTAAATCATTTTAATTTTTTGCCACCATGCTAATCCTAATTGTAGTCTAAAAACTACATGTCCCATGATCCTCCTGATACCCGGGCAGAACGAGTTTAAAATGCGTTACAAATTACCTGCACCTTGCCATAGCTATTTGTTTGCTTAGCCTGGTGAGACTGTGAATTTGTCAGCCACTCTACGCTGTACTAGATATAAAGTTTTTACAACTAGCGCCAATTTACTTTAATAGCCTAGCATCTTTGGCCAACATTTGCTTTAAAACTTGCTAGCTAGCTAGCGAATGAGCTAATCAGCTTTGTCAACGCATAACTGACCAAGCTACATAGCTAATTCAGGTCTGCTTGCTCATCTAACGCTAATTAAGTACCAAAATAATTGCAGTTCATGGTTTTTAGTGATTAATATTCACCATGTGAGGCTAGTCGAGCAAGCAAACTGACTGAGTTTTATCAACTAGTTTACCAACTTTGGTAGCTGACTAACGTCATATTAGGTGGCAATATGTAAATGCCAGCTCGCGAAATGTTCCCGGCTCGACGCTAGCTAAGTAGCCAAATGGCTATTCACCATTTTTATGACTTAACTAGCTCACTAGCTATTTCACTAGCTTAGCCATTTAAAGTCGCTGAATTTTAATGTTAACTAGCTTGCTAAATAACAGTAAGTGACATTAACCGTTTATGGTTTCTATTGATTTAGCTATGTGCACAAGATGTAATAAGCTCACTAGCTGGCTAGCTAGGTAGTTCGCTAACATAGCTAAAGGCGAGCTAGTTAAATTGCGAAATAACTCATTATGATCCATTCATTTGTAGGCATGTAGCTAGTTAATGGTGGCCCACTTTATGGTAACGGAGGCGCGGACATAGACAATGGCAATTTCAGGCACTGATCGGCTAACGTCGTGGCACGTTGTGAACGTTTGCTGAAACTCAGGTACCCCATTGGCAGGGAACAAATTACTGGGTACTCGCCCGCTTATGTAATGGATATGTAGTTCGCAGAATTGGGCTACAAACTGGACTACAAGTGCAAAAGCATATAGTTTTTGGCAAGAAACAACAAATTTGATGTGATCATTTGTATCTGTACACCCCATAGGCTAATCTCGGTGCGAGGCGGCTCATAAAATTAATGAGTTCGAGCAATGCCAGAAAGTGTCCAAATCCCATTATAAATTCCCGTAGGGATTTTACTTCCGAAACCAGAAGCTAAGTAGCTGTGACATCATCACTTTAGTATTCTATATGTTTATGAATGACTTGTATATGGTATTACATAGGTCCCAAGTTGGAAGGATTCAAATGCTGGTCCATAACAACTATACACTCACAGTCTCCACTGACTCGTATTACGGCACTCACTCTACCATACACTCACACTCTGTACTGACACATATTACTGTACTGCACTCATTCTACCATACACTCACACTCTCTACGGACACATATTACTGCTCTCACTTTATCATACACTCACACTCTAAACTGACACATAATACTGCACTCACTCTACCATACACTTGCACACTCTACTGACACATATTACTGCACTCTACCAAATACTCACACAACAGACACATATTGCTGCACTCACTGTTCTGTGCGATCATACTCTCAACTGACACATATTACTTGCCTCACTGTGACAATACACTCCCACTCCCAAATGACTCATATTTCTGTCCTCATTCACTCACCATACACACTCTCTATTGCCAAATATTAGCCAAAACACACAGTCTAGTTCACGCTCACACTCAGTCCTGACACTTTATGACACTTTCAAACACACACACACACACACACACACACAAATACATAAACAAAATCATATGCACATTCATGCACATCCTGTATTCTGATGTAGGCAGAACCAATCTCATGCCCAAATGTTCGCACGCACTGTCATGACTGAATTTGCTCATTCATGCTGAGAATGTTAGCTTGTTTTACAGCAAGTTACTGTTTATTCAGCAAGTTAAATTCTATAAATCCATTCGTAAATTTTGAGTTTCATGGAACATATCACCTCAATGACATTATTTTCCATTATTTATTTAAAAAATGTATAACCCCAATTCCGAAATAGTTGGGACAAAGTGTAAATTGTGAATAAAATCAAAACGCAATGACTTTCAAATCACACCAGTTAGTATTTTATTCACAATAGAACAGAGATAACATAGCAAATGTTGAAACTGAGAAATTTTACAATTTTATCCACAAAATGAGCTCATTTCAAATTTGATGGTTGCTACAGGTCTCAAAAATGTTGGGACAGGGGCCTGTTTACCATGGTGTAGCACAGCGGTTCTCTAACTCAGTCCTGGGGGACCCCTGCGTAGGCTGGTTTTCATTCCAACCACAACTGCAATTCCAGGATTTTAATAAGGTGTTAGTTTTTCTTAATTAGGTGCTTTTGATCTTCAGAGAGGTAATTTACCATCTTAATCTACAGAATGCCAAATATAGCTTTGCAATGCCCCAGAGATGTCCAATTTTACCTCGTGCTCATTGCACTATCGGCAAAAAATTAAGAGGTAACAGACCGATAAGACGAGTTTGCTAACTTAATGACGTAACAGTAACTCGGTTGATTGCTGTATATGCAACAATTGGTTATTTTTTCCTGATACTTCACCACAAAACTGGTGGGCCTCATTGTCATTGGCGTTATGACATTCTTCACTATCTTCTTGATGGTTAGGAATGATGGCCAGGTGTACATACCAATTGAGAGCCAGCTGATTGACCTCAGTCTTTAATTGCAATGGTTATAGATTATCTTTCTTCATGCATATTGAAATCAACTGTTTAAAATTTAATCCAGTAAGTACTACATACCAATAGAAGATAAATTTTTCATGGCATACAAAGACAATTCTGGCAGGATGTGATTTAAGAGTTTAAGTAATCCCACAGTATAAGCTCCTAGTTTGGAAAATTAACATCTTGTTAAAATACTGAGATTGCCATTGTGGTTGGAACAAAAACCAGCATACACAGGGGTCCCCCAGGACCGAGTTTGAGAACCACTGGTTTAGCATCCCCTCTTCTTTTTAACACAGAGTGGAGGCGTCTGGGCATTGAGAAGACAAGTTTCTTGAGTTTAGCCATTGGAATTTGATCTCACTCTTGTTTAATACAGGCTTCCAGCTGCTGGAGAGTTTTGTGTCTCCTTTGACGGGCTTTTCGTTTAATTATGCGCCAAATGTTCTCAGTCGGGGGGCCCCGGTGGCTCATCGGTCTAAGCGCACGCACCATAAAGGCTGTGTCCTTCCCGCAGCGACCTGGGTTCGATTCCGGCTCACGTCATTTGCTGCATGTCTTCCCCCATTCTTCTCCCCAACCTTCCTGTCTCTCTACACTACAACTGTCAAATAAAGGAAAAATTCCCAAAAAATAATCTTTAAAAAAAAAATAAAAAATGTTCTCAGTCAGTGAAAGATCAGGACTGCAGGCAGGCCAGTTCAGCACACGGACTCTTCTACTATGAAGCCATGCTGTTGTAATAGCTGCGGTATGTGGTTTTGCATTGTCCAGCTGAAGAACACAAGGCCTTCTCTGGAATAGATATCGTCTGGAGGGGAGCATATGTTGCTCTAAAACCTTTATATACCTTTCAGCATTCATGGTGCTTTTTAAAACATGCAAGTGTCCCACACCATATGCACTAATGGATCCCCATACCATCAGAGATGCTGGCTTTTGAACTGAGTGCTGATAACAGGAGGAGTGGTCTTTCTCCTATTTAGCCTGGAGGACACGACGCCCATGATTTCCAACAAGAATGTCAAATTTGGACTCGTCTGGCCACAGGACAGTTTTCCACTTTGCTACAGTCCATTTTAAATGAGCCTTGGCCCACAGAACACGGCGGCGCTTCTGGATCATGCTCAACAATGGCTTCCTTTTTGCATGATAGAGTTTTAGGTGGCATCTGTGGATGGCACGGCGGACTGTGTTTACAGACAGTGGTTTCTTGAAGTATTCCTGGGCCTATTTAGTAATGTCAATGACAGAATCATGCCGGTGAGTGATGCAGTGGCGTCTGAGGGCCCGAAGATCATGGGCATCCAGTAAAGGTCTTCGGCCTTGTCCCTTACGCACAGAGATTTTTCCAGTTTCTCTGAATCTTTTCATGATGTTATGCACTGACAATGATGAGACCTTCAAAGCCTTTGCAATTTGATGTTGAGGAACATTGTTTTTAAAGTATTCCACAATTTTTTTACGCAAGCCTTCACAGATTGGAGAGCCTCTGACCATCTTTACTTCTGAGAGACTCAGCCTCTGTAAGACATCCCTTTTATAGCCAATCATGTAACATACCTGATGCCAGTTATCTTAATTACTTGCTCAATGTTCTTTCAGCTGATTCTCTTACATATTAATTGCTTTCTCAGCCCTTTTTTGCCTGTGTCCCAACTTTTTTGAGACCTGTTGCAGCCAGAAAATTTGAAATGAGCTCATTTTCTGGATAAAAATGTAAAATGTTTCAGTTTCAACATTTGAAATGTTATCTATGTTCTATTGTAAATAACATATTGGTTCACGTGATCTGAAAGTCATTGCATTTTGATTTTATTCACAATTTACACTTCGTCCCAACTATATCGGAATTGAGGTTGTAGAAAAAACACCAAAAACACAAAATTCTTCTGACGCTTATATGTTTTAGTTTTTTGTAGTAGTTCTCATATAGACTTCAGCACAATTCTGTAGTTTGACACAGACTCTAAAGGTCCAAAAATACTGACCCACAGCTTCACAGTCATGGACTCTCCCAAGCAGACGTAAGGTCTAGTACACACTGCATTGTGAATTATTGACTCAGTTCTGGGATTAAAGTTTTTTTTTAATTTTGGTTGTGTTTTTCAGAGAGAAATCAGGACTGAGAAAGGAGGATACATCAGTGACATGGCAGTAGAATTAAAATCTGAAATATTAATTTTTTTGTACGTGTCTGCGTGTGTGAGTGTGTGCAGTGTGCAGTTGTGTGTGTGTGTGTGTGTGTGGGGGGGGGGTGTGTGTGTGTGTGCAGGTGAGAGCCTGTATGTGTGCATGTGTGTGTGAGAGTGTGTGCAGTGTGCAGTTGCGTGTGTGTGTGTGTGTGGGGGGTGTGAGAGTGTGTGTGTGTGTGTGTGTGTGTGTGTGTGTGTGTGTGTGTGTGTGTGTGCAGGTAAGAGCGTGTATGCATGCATGTGTGTATGTCTGTGTGTGTAGGAGTGTGTGGGAGTGTGTGTGTGTGTGTGTGTATGTGTGCAGGTGAGCGCGTATGTGTGCGTGTGTAGGAGTGTGTGCAGTGTACAGTTGTGTGTGTGTGTCTGGGGGTGTGAGAGTGTGTGTGTGCGTTTGTGTGCGCAGGGGTTTGTGCGTGTTTCCTTATATGCCTGTGCTTGTGTATTTCTTTACATTTGTGTTGACATCTGTTTAAACTTGTGTTTCACATGTTGTATTTACAGTATGTTTGTGTTCATGTGTGTGTGAACAGTTGTTTGAATCATCATGTTCCAGTGAGCTTGTGTTGATGAGCACGTGTGCGTGTGACTGATTTAGTGTATTTACATGCTCCTTTTTGTGATTGTATCTGTATTTGTATTAAAGATGAGAGAATACGTCTCAGCTCTATATCTGTGTAATTTATACGGACCTGAATTCACAAATGTGTATAAAACAAGAAAACTACAGGTTTTTTTCAAAGGAATATAGTGCTGTATTTATTTATCAGATAAATGAGAATTATCTTCGTGTGTACTCTACCCTAGTCCTTTTGTTAGCTGGAGGGAAAACACAAAAACAGAATAAAACATTGAGAGCAAATTGAAAATAAACTAGTTTGTGCAAGCTTCTGCTCGCTTTATGGGCTTTACTGTTTTTTTTTTTTTTTTTTTTACTTTTCACACTCTCATGTTTTTCTGAGTTAGCTTCAAATGTGTTCTCGGAGTTTCATGGGTTGTGGAGACAACTGATGAATAATAAAGTTTTATGAATCTGAATTTGAATTAATCACATACTTATAGGGCTCTATCTTTCACACTGCCCTACCCGTTGCAACTACCCGCTACCCGTGAATTACGCATTTAGCAGCTTCCACAATCCCTAAACGATATCTTGTGGCCACACTACCCGCTTTGCCTTATGCCGACTCCCTTATTTGCGCCTGGAGGTGTGCCCGTGGGCGTGTTTATGTGCTTTCCCTACAATTGCTATCTTGACCTCACACGTTAGGGAAAGCGGATAGCGGGTCCTCAGACCACCCGCTAACCATCTGGGCTTTTACAAGAGCGCGCCCAGGCGGCTTCCACTTGGACACATGTGGACGTGCACATGCGGCTCCACTTCCCGAATTAACTCGCCTATAAAAAGCCCATAAAAGCCTATAAAAATTTGGGGGAAAATATCCATCCCTTTATTGACTACAATTAGTCCTGGCTAATTCTAGATGTTTTTCCTTTATTAACACGTTTTCCAATTCAAGAATAATCAAGTGGCCATTGAAGACACGGCTTCTCTCCCCCATACGATCTAACAGCGACAAAATAATGGGCTACATTCAGTACATAAAAATAATTTAATTATAAATAGGACTATGCACTGGCATTCAGCAACGGTAATTTTTTTTCCAGCGAGAGCGGCATTTCAGAACTCTTTTGCGAATGAAGGTAATTTCGGCGGCAAGTACGTACACCTGTTTTTGCAGCACAGTCACGCAACTTGCTATAAAAAATAGACAGCTGTCCGATTGGAAAATGTAAACGGACGAAACCGCGTACATTACCTTCATTCGCTGAAGAGTTCTGAAATGCCGCTGTCGCTGAAAAAAAAAAAAAAAGTTACGTCGCTGAGTGCCAGTGCATATACCTAATTTTATTTTTTTTTCTAAAATGGGATTTTGTTCTATGCTTCATTTCAGACGGGACAGGGAGTTGGAAGTGCATGGCTTAAACGCATTTTTTTCTTTTTCTTTTTTTTTTTTGAAGTTTCCATCACAAAAGGCATAGGCTTGATTTTTTTTTTTTTTACTACATACCAAACATTAAACAATATGTCAATGTCAAATAATAATAAAATAATAATAATAATAATAATTCATACAATTCATGATTAACTTAACAAAACAGATCCTCCCCTGACTGGATTTGACCTCATGCACAGGCAATTTAACTTCGTCGACGGAGAAACGTGGCGACCTTCCTCTCTCCATCACGGATTTCGGTTTGAGGATTTGGGATAGCGCAGCCTGCTCCGAAAGGCAGTGGCACCTGGCACACTGATTGGTTTAACTGGCGTAACGCCCAAACCACGCCTATGCATAATGTAACGGGTAGCGCTGGTGTTTTAGGGATATAGGCAGGTGTGCAAGATAGCAACTTTCGCGGGAGAACGCCTCTTACGCAATGCGAAATCCCCAGATAACGGGTTTAGGGAATCTGGCGTAAGATAGTTAATTAAAGGTATTTTGCCATAAATGGTCAGATGTTTCCCTTTCCAGGGCAGCAGAATTTTTTCGATTTTATTCAATTTCTTATTAAAATTAATCATTGAAATTTCACTCATGTTTTCTGGGATGTGTATACCAAGTACATTGACCGATCCATCTGTCTAATGAATTGGTAAATTACATGGATGAGTGAAATTTCTATTTTTCAGGGAACCAATCCTCAATATTTGGCATTTCTCATAATTTGGCTTCAGCCCAGATAGGTTTGAAAAGTCATCCAGGTCTTTTGTAAGGCTCTGTAGCGATGTATAGTGAGGGCTCAAAAGAAAAATTGTATCATCAGCATACATTGAAATTTTTGTATTTATACCTTGCATTTCCAAGCCTTTGATATTATTATTTGTACATATTTTTATAGTGAGTATTTCTATTGCCATAATAAATAAATATGGTGATAACGGGCAGCCCTGTTTCACCCCCCGTGAAAAGGGGAAAGGGTTTTGAAATATAACCCTAAATATATTTATTCGTTGTTTATTTTCATATGATTTTCAGAGGCTAATTGGAGAACGCATGGCAAATTGCACAGATTATTATGCAGCAACTTTTCCCGCTGCGTAAACTTGCATTCTCTTATCCTAGAGCTTCATTGGTTTATACTTTAGTCGTTTCAAAGGTTGCTGAACATAACTGGTCATTTTCATGGATAGCCATGGCTTACTTTTAATAGGTTCTTCTAATCTCTTGTCACACAGCCAGATCACAGCCAGATTGCTCCCACACCAATCGAATTTGCATCTGGGTTTCATCTACACATCAGAATTTACTATTTTCAAGTGCAACTGTGTCTTCATTTCAAACATTTTTACCCCTCAGCCAACGAAAGTCGTGGAGGGGTATTGTCGTGGCGAGCGGCGTCAGTCTGTCTGTCTGTCCGTTAACTTCTCGTTTCCGGACGATAGCTGAAAAACGTCTTGGCCAAATGCTTTCATTTTCTGGGGGTATGTTGGGGGTGGTTAGAGGAAGCTCCCTATTAATTTCTGTCCCGCTGCGATAGTCAATATGGCCGCCACGGCAGGGCAAGCGCAAGGCTGAGGGGTCCCGCTTGCGACAGCGCGCTATTTTTCAATTTTGTTTGTGGTTTATATTTCGTGCAAACAAATTTGTGTTTTAGATGTGATTTTTTCCTTCGTGATTTTTAGTTGGATGCATTTCTGGAATCCCTAAGGGGAATGTATCCCTCGTTGATCTGTCTTGGATATTTGCCAGGTAAGGTGATTGATTCCCTGTTGGAAATCTAAGTTAACGACCTGTTTGTTTTACAAAAATAATGCACTTTATTCATGCCTATCTAATGATGCATTATCAAGGGGGTCATTTGGAATCCAGTGCAATGTTGAATATAATTAACACGTTTAAAAACTGCATGAAGAGACTCTAATTGTAAATATAAGAGGGATCTGTAAATGTTGGTTTATTTAGCTATCTATAAATGTATAATCATACCATCACTTTAACTAGTTTATTTAGCTATTTGTAAATGTTTAATGATATTATCATTTTAACAGGCAATAGGAATAAAGCATGTTTTCAAAATAACAATTATAATGGATTGTAAAGACTCTTTGGTAACCAAACAAATGGGACTCGCCTGAAAAGGAGAAGAATACCCAATATCTTAGGCTAGTGATATTGTTTTTTTTTAAACAAGTAGTCAGCACATACAGGAAACCCAAAGAAGTGTTATTTTATCTATAATTGGGGTACCATTGGGGTACTAAGGTAAAATTTTTAAAACCTGATTGCAAGCTGCTGTTCTTAATTAAAAAAAAAAAAAAAACATTTTATGAAATGCATTATTCAAACTTAATATCAGAAACTGGACTTAACACTAACTGTTTTGTGGTAGAGGTGCACTTCAATAGTTAAAAAAAAAAAAAAAATTGATCTCTATTCCTGGCCTTTGTAGCGTTTGAGACATTGGGCCCTATATGACACAAAAATGGGTGAAAATGGGCTTGTTTTATGTTTTTGATAAACTGCTCTAAAATTTAAATGGTTAAAGATTTCAACATATATTTCTTCCTAAAATATTTTGAGGACATGAATGCAACCCACATTGGTGTCATTTCTTCCGTATCCAATATTGCTCATTAAAAAAATCTCCAAATTTGGAATTTGATTTTTCATTATTCTATTTTAGACATTTTTACATGAATTAATGAAAATGAGCATCAAAAACTGGACTTGGGAACTTAGACTGTTTGGTCACAGAGATGCAGCTCTCCAGTTAAAAACTGCTTTGAACCATACCCTGGCATTTGTAGTTTTTGGGATACAGAGCTTTAAAAGTAAAAACAGGTGTAAGTTCATCCATTCTTCCCTTCGGGGGTAAGAGGTTACTTCTCAGAATATATATGTTTTCAATGCATGAATGAAGATATGAATCAGAAGACGGTCCAAGGTCAGGCGAGAGCAAACACAGATCGGGATAGGCTTAGAAGAAGGGACTGGTCTGAGGTCAGGAGCCGGGGTGTCAAGCCAAAGGTATCAGGGCACACAGGGCAGATCCACACTCTTGGACTTGGCTGAATAGGGAACTGGAAGAAGCTCCACTCGCAAAAACCGTGGGCACTGGGAGGAATTTCCCAAATAAATGATGACATTGCTGCATTAGTTTAAACAACCAAAGATGAAAGACAACAGAATACACACAAACATGTCAATTAGCAAAGAGGGAAAGCGTGTGCAGAGCATGGGGTGGAAACACAAGGGGAGGGGAGAAGAACGAGACAATAAACTATGACAAGCAATAAACTGGTCAAAACCAAAACCAACAAAGACAGCTAGGCTGTAGGGGAAAACAATTAAGAAAACACTCAGGATGTGACACCTTGACCTGAACTAATTACAGCCAATAGCTTCTTTGACTTTCACAGTGGAGCAAATTTAGCCCACTATCTTCAGCAGAACTACTTGAATATTGGTGAAACTGCAAGGTTTCTGAACATGAGCAACACATCTCATTCCCCACCATCAAAGAACTATATTAGGTACAAGACTTCAACTCCCTGAATGATCACTGTAATGGACATTCTCAGCTCTGTCACAGTGCAGCCTGCAACTTCAAAAGACTAAAAAGGGAACCATTTCAACCCACAGCATGACACATTTTTAAAAATAAATGCACAAAAGCAAGCAAATAATGCACACACACATATACAGAGCTCAAAGTCCACATACTCCAGCTGAAAATGCTTCTCCTGTTCGGGCCCACTCTGCTGATCTCAGGTACTGTTTTCTCCAAAATATTCTATGGCAAGTATCATATATACATATTTAACATACTCGCTTGTTTTCATACCATTTTGTCTCATGCAAAGCAGCAATGGCCTCCATTGTGTGGGGGGGAAGACAGGAGTACAATGCCATGTGACTTGCAAAAGTCAATAGCTACCACAGAGAGGTGTGATGGATAATTGACTAAGAGTAGCAGCAACTTTGACTCCGGGGTCACGCGGGTGTGCCTTGCAAAATGCTGTAAAAATGCCAAGAAATCGGCCTCCTTGCATCCACCCCGATCCATTGGCAGAACCAGTGCAGCCAAGGGGGGCCATCCCGGATGAAGTGGTGCTGGAACTTCTTCCTTGGGAAGATAAAGTAAGGGGAACAAAAGTTGCCTTGTGCGTTGGCAGCAAAGGCAACAGTCACCAATGTCCCTCTTTCCCCAGAGGTCACAGCACCAACCTGGCGCTGCCCCTTGGTGGCAATGATTTTGTCTGGCACTTGAACCGTTGTGGTACCTGAAATAATAAATGAAATGAATTATTGCTGTTGCAAATCACTGTTGCTTTTTAATTTATCTAAATATAAATTTTTACCTGTTTCATCCATGTTCCAGATGTCCTTTGCTTCAAAATTATAGCAGGTGAGGACAGTCTTTAGGTTGTTAAAAAACGCTGTCACGTTGGTCTTGTTGAAGCTGGTGGAACGGGACATGCTGGTGGCTTGAGATTGATGGATGGACAGGGTTTTGTTGCGCTCGAGGAAGGAGGTGAGCCAGTCCTTCCCTGCCATCTGGTTTTTCTCCCATGAACATGGAGTTTTGAGGCCAATATTTTCGGCCAGCTCATATGCAAACTTTCGCACCTAAAACAGCATAGAAAAAGAGGTTAATTCCCAGATAGCAAGCACCTCAGAGCCGGGGCAGATCCAGAGCTGAGGTGCTTGGTATCTTAGGCCAATGGCGGTAGTGGTGTAGCTCTGTCTGCAGTGTTACTCCAAC
The DNA here is from genome assembly GCA_029692085.1 of Gymnothorax javanicus. Lineage (NCBI taxonomy): Eukaryota > Metazoa > Chordata > Actinopteri > Anguilliformes > Muraenidae > Gymnothorax > Gymnothorax javanicus. Next base: position 48,105,209 of record CM056197.1, on the reverse strand, counting down.
CTCTTTAGGACTCAGGCCAAAATATATATCAGCTGCTCTCTTTATAAATGCCTGCAGTCTCTTCTCCTGTTCTTCTGTGAAGACTTTGTTGTGAGCCTTGTACCCTGGGGCTCTGGTCTGCTGCCCTCCTGCCTCTGCCCTCCTCTTGCAGTACCTGAACAGGGTGACATGACAAACGCCATGCACCTCTGCTGCCCTCCTTATACTTTCGCCTCTTTGGACATCAAGAAAGGCCCTTCTGTAAACCTGCTGGTCAACCTTTCCTCTCTGGGTAGTTCTGACCCTAACTCTTGGCATTTTCTGTCGGTAAAATATAACACACGCATTTTTAAATGAGCTTTAAAACAGAAAATTCGGCCGCATTAGCAGAGAGGGACGAACGTAACCGTTGCTACTTCCGCCCCGACAGTGACTCCAGACATTAAAACCAGGATTGCTTCTAAAGTGGAAAAAGTCTGACATTTCAAACTTCAAGATATACCACAAAACTAAATGACCTATCACTTCATCATAAATATGACACATGGAGCGATAAAGACAATCTTTAAGTCAAAAAAGTTTACCATTTGTCTGAATTTACTCACCACTGTGGAAAACGGTCTTCCCGGTCTCGTTCCGCAGGGAAGCATTGAAACCTCAAGATTTTTTGCGGGTCTGGAGAGTGTCGCGAGCTTCACGTGCTGACCTAATATGACGCATCGAAGTGCGGATGGCTGTGAGTAAATCGCCGTATTACTTTCGTCCCATGTTACTTTTACACCGGCTCTCCCCTATTTTGCATTTCGCGTCGGACAGTCTTGATCGTGCACGCCATATTAAATTCACAATGTCAATGGTCATGGAATTGATTTGGTCACTGACTACAAGCACTATTTTATCTCTGGTGTGGAAATAAAGCGTGAATCTGTTAGATCCATCATACTAATTTTCAAAAGAGAGACTGAATAACGACTGTTATCTATCTTCAATGGAAGAAAACAGACAAATAAAAAGAGTAAGAATAGTCAATAGCTATCAATTTGCATTTTGTGAAGGTCGAACACAAACATGGCCAAGTTTGTATGTCTAATGATTCCTGGAATACTCGAAAAATTAGAACTTTTATGACTTTCGGACACGGAGTATTTTAGGATCTCTGTGTGACAGTCGTTAAATTCGTCATAAATGCACAAAGTCCCGCGCCAATGTCGACTCACTTTATTGAGCAGAGCTTAAACAGAACACAGTGTCTAGAGATACGGCAATTTTATGGTACGGCAGTCGATTTGAAGGGATTAGGATAAGGATTACGGATTCTGGTTAGGGGAAGGGTTAGGTTAGGGGTCAGGGTACCTCTTTGTATTGAAATGCATTGGAAAACTGCCGTACCCGTGGCAACTGCCTAAACAGAAAAATTGATTGAAATTCTCGGTACTCATCTTGAAGAACTGAGCCCTCTTATCAAAACATTCATGTTTAATATCTAAAAGTTTCAGTAGATTTGAAGAAATTAAAAACAATAATCAACTGTCGGACACAGAGTTATATTGAAACCATCCGACTGTCGGACACGGAGATATATTAAAACCCTGTCCGACTTTTGGACACGTAGACACTGCGTACATCGCTGACTTTGACTGTAATCAGTCGTGCGAAAAATTTGTTTCGCGTCCAGTGTGCAAGCGGCTTTGCTGAGCATAGAACGCAAGCATATGCACTGCCTGATGCTGAGGCAGTTGGTGGTTGGCTGAGAAAGATGTGAAGTCGTTAGTTTGCATCACAGATTCAGCTGTGTTGATTAAGCCAGGTCGAGTTTCCATCACGCGTGCCAACCGCCTTTAATCTGACATCAGGACAATCGATATAAATACCCTAACTTATGTCCTGATTCAGATAGTTACATTAAATAGTGGTTGCTGTAATTATTTATTGCATTGAAATGTGCCTGACATTCTGGAAACCTGCCTGTGAGGTTTCGGCGACGTGTGCGCAGTGTGCGCCGGTCAGTCAAATTACCACTGCACAGAAAGTAAACCAGGTTGGAGCTGGCGAGCTCTCTGCGCAATTTCAGCGGAGCCTTGATCCACGAAATTGTCACTGCGTCATGATGAATATGTGACACCTCCCCCTACTACGCCGCCACACCCATCTCAGCGCACTTCCGACTGCCAAATTGCCAAATTGGCTGCGCACGGTGTTGTACCGCACGAAATTACCACTGCGCGGGCTGCGCCACGCTACACCACGCTGCACCACCTTGCGCTGTGCCAAGAAATTAGAGCCCATTGTGTATGAGTCACTGCGCCACGAGTAGTAGCGGTGGCCTAACCCATTCAGACAGAAGGTGACGCGTATCAGCTACTCTTTCTCGCCGGTGCTGAAACACATCAGCAGGTGTTTTAGGGCCGGCTAACTTTAGTACCCCTTTTCGAAGCCTTGCACCATTCAAACAGAAAGTGGAGGGGTTGCAGAGGCGTTTCAGAGCTGACGTAGTCGCTCCGTCTGAATAGGGCTTTGGAGAAATCAGCCATGCTGATGGATGCTTGAATCATTAACGACATAATTATCACGTCTAGTGCTCGCACTTACCATCGAACGAAAGATTATTACAAGTCTTATCGTTTATTGATCCAGATCAAATTCATGCGTGAAACATTCAAAATTCCAAAGTCTGTTCAAAAAACGGATTAAAATATAAAGCTAACAGAAATATCTTGATTTTCAGGACTGCATAAACAACCACCAATGCCATGTCAACATTAGCCAACCTAAATTCAAATTGATTTCCTTTCCGGCGTGATGTTTATCATTCTGCCCTTGAGAGCTAAGTGATGAGTATAGAAATAAATAAGCAGTGTCAATATCCCTTGTTTATTTTTAAGTTAATAATCAGTTTATGATCTGAAGCGCTTTGGTATAGATTTTTATGCCATTTTTCATTGTAAGTAATCATATGTTGATGTGCTACAGAGGCTTTTCAAGTGCACTGCATTGTGTATCAGATTGTCTTACATAGATTTGCAACAATAACCTGTTACCGTATACTTGTACGTAATGGCAAAATGTATTATGAACATTTGCACCACGGTTTGTTTTGCAGTTTTTGAATACAAGCCTCGCTTTTCTCAGTTTCCAGAGATGAAGAGGTTTTGTCCATGACTGAGGGAGGCTGTCATCATCTTGATCTGCCGGTACCTTAAGAATTCCAGTTTCATGTCTTATTGGACTGGATTCATATCCATAAATCAGCAATGTTTGATAATAATAAAGTGAAGAAGCTCTTGATACCTGAAAAATACATTAAATAACCTGGACTAAATTTGATAAAATTAGGTGTCTGCTGCTGACTAATTTGCAACAGACACCCAGTGGGATCGACACAACAGTGTCAAGTTTTTGGGTACAAGTGGGACCTACTGCAGATCCCATTCTCATAGTTCCAAGGTAGAAATGGCATTGAACTGGCACCATGTTCCTAACAGTGTTCCTACATATGCTGAAAATCCTTGATAATGCTTGAATTTGAATGTGGTATTTTTTAAAAAGGGTAGGAAAGTGCTTGAAGTTTGAATATGGTACTTAAAACAGCTTGAAATTGACATTTTAAATCCATTACTTTCGTAACAAATAACTAACTAAGTCGTTTGATGAGGATCTCTAATGAGTGAGCCCAGGATATCTCATTTCTGAAAAATTTCTTGGGGAGAGTGGGGTACGATGAGCAATTTTTCACATTTTTGACCTTCGCCAGTTTTGTGGTTAACATTATGACATTTTCTGAAGTGGCCAATCATAGCCAAGGATGTTCTCTAAAATAATCTAAATTATAACAATCCAGAGGAGTAATCTGAACAGGTGAAATCTGATGTTAAAAAATCCTTGTCAACTGGCTCAAGGTACCCCAAGTGCGGGGTATCTTGATCCAGGATATAGGGTATGTTGAACCTTTATTAAAAAATGCCTAAACGGAATGAAATAGCACAATTTATTTCCTAAAATCCTATAACACATTAGTTTTTTGGTTAACATCAGGGAGATCAATATCATAAGTCACTAACGAATACTCTGAAGTCCTTTCGACAATGTCAGCTAGGTATTAAGGCCCTTAGTTTGTCGTATTGTCCTGTAATCAGAATGTCTGCAAGGCCTATACGCTGGAAGGAAGATACATTTATTGCGGTATGATGACCCCTGTGTTGGAAGGCCAATTTGCAAAAGTATTTCCTAAGGTCAGTTGGGAATGACAGCATTGATTCAGTTCTCCATGCCACATGTCCTTTCTCTCCATAATATTGATTGCTTTACTCGTGGGATTTTTTTACAGAGATATTACAAAAAATATTTGACTTAGATCTTAAAAAATAACAAGTTATTGTACAGTTTTTCACAAGGCTAATTTCTTTAGTATGGTGAGGTACCATGCATGGCTCAGCGTGCCCCACATGGGCCGGCTCATAGTATGCCACTTGGAACAATTCTATTCGAGCACATGTACCAATTATTGGTGTGCACGTGACGTCACGCATAATTTCCAAACAGGAAGTCCGCCATGATGGATGATAACAACCACCAAGATAGCTGCGCTTCACCATTGAGCTCCTGCAACGCTTCGTGATTTTGTTCGGATTTGCGCTTCCTTTTAAAAGAAAACAATGCCTACTTTGTGTGCGGTTTTTAATGGCGGCAATAATGTTACTCGTGATAAAAACAACAGTTTCTTCAGAATCCCATCCCATTGAAATCAATGTCGCTTACTAGCAAATACGGCACTTTGTTTACGTGCGCTGGCAGCCACTTGCTTTTTACTTCAGTACATGTTCTCAAGTTCCCAATTCTATATCCAGCTTCAGTCGCAAAGAGCAAAGCTCCAATGTGGGAACAAGCCTCGCTTCATCCAGCCATGCAATCACAATGTGCGAGGATCACATCACCATTCAACATGAATAGACAGTTAAAAACAACAGTTGACCTACTTTCTGGACTTAGGATTTTTCTGAAAATATCCAAAAATAGTGCCATATGCAAAGGCTTAGTTGATAGTGAAGGAGTTTGATAAACAAAGTTTTTATTGGCTCAAAACTTTGATAAAAGGTGACTGTTGATGGGGTAAAAAGCTCATTCTAGTCATCATGTGCCCAGATGGCCAACTCGGGGCCTGAAGTAGGGGGTACCAAAGGGTAATTTTGTCCTGAGGCCATATTTGGGACCCTCCTGTACCCCATCAAGGCTCTGAGTGCCCTGAAATTCTCTAAATACACAGTAGTTACCCAAATATGATGATAAATTAGTTGAAACCCCATCAGGACAAAAACTTTCCAAGATATAGACCCCCAAAGTGCCCCAAAAATTTATTGCATCATTAAAAAATCCACTTTTAAGGGGTTAATATCTCTAAAAATAGTAAACCTATGCTAGTTTTAAGTGCAGATTCTGATAGACAGGGCCAGAATACATATATATATATATATATATATATATATATATATATATATATATAGCAATTTACAGTCCTGTAGCTAGCTTAAAACAAAAGATATGGGTCTCCAAAAATGCTTGCAAATTAAGTGTGCAATTCCCAAACCCCAAAAGTGGGTGTGGCACCCAAACTTTGAAGGGCCATAACTCAAAAACCGTTTGAGCTAGGAAGCTCAAACTTCGGATTCTTTCATTTGACATCATAAGGCACTAATAGAATAAAATCAGGCAAATTGAAGAGGTGTCACTGGGGAGGGTGTGTGACTTGACATGGAATGACCCATGTCTGGTTTTGTCAGATCTGAGGTATTGGTAACAGTGCCCCTTATACTGATATATTTTTGAACATTCTTCCCCTTATATCTAGACATTTGCAAACTTCCTTTGGCACGTTGAAATATCCTGAAAGGGCTGGAGACTCAGCTAATTTCAAGGCTCTATCTTCTTGGTTAACATTTTAATGGGACCCTGAACATCACTGCAAATCATTAAAAAATGGGCGAATAGGAGATTTTGTCAAAATGTCTGGAGCCGCTGCTCCAAGATGGAGCATGGTGCCAAAGATGTTACTGGTGTCCTTTGTTTAGTCCAAAGGAAGGTTCAAATTAATGGTCCATCCCCACAGTAATCCACTGTACACACCTGAAAAAACTAGCTTGCACTCAACTTTGGGAGCAAATATCTTGAAATACCAAAAAAGTGCCAGGCTAAATGCCTCAAAATTTTTTCTCACCTTTAATGTCTGAAAAGGAAACAGGTAAGATGAATTTGGCACTGGTCTGGTTTAAAAATTAAAAAAGCCTGAATTTGTAAAAATATTTTTTCTCATACACAAACTACTTGTCATTGCACGCATAACCTACATGACCTCCAAGTGGCACTTTCACATTTTAAAATTTGGGTATCCCAGTATCACGTACAATCATAACTTGTTTGGCACATTGAAGCAGTAATCCACAATATTCCTTCAAAAATATAGTATTTTTCCTCAAAAATGCTCAATTTGGTACACATCTAGGTGGCATATGTAGCCATATCAATAAAAATTGTGAGCTCAAACTCCGGGATTTTCTGTTACACAGGTATGGGCGCCATTCTGCCAAATTTCAAGCAATTCTGAGATGTCAACTCCAATAAGTATTTCAAAAGTGCCATTCTCTAAGAATATGGCTCGTAAATCAGGGGCTGGCCCCTGCAACAAGATTTCCAATCCATTCCATTCCTTTAAATCTTTTTTTTATGGTTTTATCTAGAGCAATGCGCAGTGAATGAGATCACGTGAGGTGATCCATTGATCCCTCTAGCATGATAGTCTCTTTAGTATCCTATAATTTGTGATGTGCCCTCATTTTAAAATCTTGTACAGTGTGCGTATTTGAGATGAGAGATTAAGAGAAGCGAGAAAGAGAGAGAAAGTTTCACCTTGAGCGTAATGCAACGCAATTTCAAAATCATTTAAGACTTCAAAACTCCTGCAGTCTGAGCCCTGCTTTAGGGGATGCAAATGGGTCGCAGGCTTGATGCTGTTTTTGCAAGCAAGGGATATACAACCAAATATCAAGTGTAACTTCAAAAAAGAAAAAATGAAAGGCACTCTTCCATCAAAATTTAAAAAGCTTTATTAAAGCTTATCCATGTGAGCCCTGCCTTCATCAGAGTGTTTCAAAAAAATGTGGAAACATTCTGGCTTGATTGTTTTATTAATCCACATGGATAAGCCACTTTTTTGCAAGCAAGGGACCTTCCATACAACCAAAAGCGCTCCTTTCTTCATCCTGTAATTCTCTTCCATTTACTTAAATGCTCTCTGTTCCATTCAAAAACTTACTTTTAAAAATTGATACCAAAAGTGCCAAATAAAGCAAAATAATCTTTTTTTTCCACCAGCCAAATGGCAAATAAATTTTCAAATTCTACCAGCACCTCAGTTGATCACTATTGTTTCTTTGCCAGGTGAGGGAAACAAATCTAGCCACATACTGCATGTATTTACCAGAATTTGGCTGCTGCTAATTTTGTGCTCTGGGTGCCACATTCTAAGCTGTTCAACACATTTAGGTGTGAATAACAGGAAATAAAAGCTGAAATTCTGAACTCTTGTCTCTGACTTATCTTTTGACCCTAACCCCGAATGTATTCGGTGTTTTGCAAAAACAAAGGGAGAGGCCTTGCTGTTCCAGTATTTTTGCAGTGGACTGTATAACGTGGTCACTGCTGGAGCTCATTCCAGTTAGAGGTGGTTAGAATTTTATGAACAACTTCCTTATAGGATCAAACAGGCTGTTATCATCAAGCAAATTTCCATTACCAAATACACAGCGCTCAACTAATTTTGATATATCATGATGAAAATATAAAAAAGACACTCACATAAAAAACAAAAATAATGGCTAATTTGCATGAAACATTTCAAGCACTTTGCTATGAGTAAAAGAACAACATAACAATAAGACAAAAAGACTTACAAAAACACGATAAGGAAAGTAATTGAAAGCCAATAATGCAGAGGTCCAATAGACCTTGGCCATCGCTTGTAAGTGAATACAGCATGGAGGAGCACTCCAGCAGGGGGAGGCCAACGTATTTCGTTAAATAAATTGAAATGTTAAGGAAGTTCTGAGCCCCACTTGGTTTGCTCTATTTATTGTCATGTTTATATTTGCCCATCTGTTGCATTACTTATGGTGACTGATTAATTCTTTGTTGTTTAATGACAATTTCTGTAATCTCGTGTCAACACACACTTCATTCATACCAATGGGCAATATAGAGTCCCCAGTTAGCCAAGCATGCATGTCTTTGGACTGCAGGAGGAAAAATGAAAATGAACTAAGGGAGAACAAACAAAAACTGAACACTGAAAGACTGCAGGCTGGATTTGAGCCCATGATCCTCTTGCTGGGAGGCAGCAGTGCTACCTACTGCTCCACCACACTGCCCTTATTGTGACAAGTGCCAGCTGTAACTCATTATCTCTGCCTGCCAGCCCAGTTTCCGGCCACTCTCACCAATTATTCAATCTTTAGTTCAGTCTTTCCATTGGCTCAGTTTCTCCCTCACTCCACTGTTTAGTTCCTGCCTGTGCGGTTGGGTTTTGTCATTCAGACCATTCACTTCCCTTTCTTGAGGCTGGTTGGGTTCTCTCTCTTTGGGAGACTAAATTCTCTCTTTTTAGAGAGCTTTTGCGCGTGTAAATTTCCCTTCTAAATTTAACTTTTGTTTCAGAGCTCGTGTATCTGCGTCTCTGAGTCTTTTACTTCCTTTTTGGGCTTTGTTAAATTCTCCCTATCTGGAGTTTGTAAGCCTTATTCTCTTTTGTATTTTGTTTTACCTTTGCCATTGTTTCTTTGTGCTTGTGTGCCTGTTGTAAACCTTGTGCATCGAACAATAATAAATCAGTCGTTTTGCCTGCTACTCTGCGCTTGGGGGCTCCCTCTATTTCTACACGTGTAACACTTAAGAATCTTGCTACTGTTGAATAAGGATTGCGACTTTGCTTTTTGACTCATAATTCCACATCACATGGGTACATTTATTATATCATACACCTTAATGGTGAGCAGTCTCATGTTCATACTGGCACCAATTAAGCCAGCTTCCTGTCTTTCGGAGCTTTCAACAAATGCAAGTATCTCAATTAATTTTTTTTTTTTTTGTGATTAACTGCTTTGCCCCACATTTACCCATTTTAAGAGAATATGCAATTCACAACTAATTTTGGCTGTTGTGCTTTCACCCAAAGTAAAGCTTGAAGTTATTTTAGACTGAATAATCCATGATACAGAAAAGGTCTGGCTTGAGTAACATATGATCACTGTAGAACTTTATAAGAATACACTGGAGGCACAGGTAGGCTACTTTTAATAGTGATTCAAGTGATTCTCTTCAGAAGACAATCAGTTTGACTCTCTTAAAAATCCAGTGCTGTGAAAAATGTGTTCTTGATTTCTTTTATTCTTGCCAAGTCACACCAAATGGTCTCAGATCATTAAACAACATATGCAAAACAAAAAGACCGAAGTAAAGAATACACATCTTATATTATTTAATTGATTTAATGAGAATATGAGAATGAATTGCTCAATTAAACTACCCTGGTTGTACAACCTTTGGCAATGATAATTGCTGCCAACTGCCTTCAATAAATTGATGTCAGTCCCTTGCATCACTGTGGAGGAATTTTCGGCCTCTGACCTCAGCAGAGCTGGTTTAATTTTGACAAACTGCTGAGTTTCAGAGAATGCGCCTCATGCTTCAAAGAAAATGCTGTGACTTTTTTTTGAAGAGTTTAAATATAGCTCTGCCAAGATGCAGCCAACAAATTAGATTTAAAAAGAGAAGTAACCCAATGCACAAGACAAGACTTGTTTAAAAAAAAATAATTTAAATACATGGTATTACATTTGCAACTAACACACATACATACTCAAAATATGCGCGTGCGCGCACACACACACACACACACACACACAGATACACAAAACACAAACTACACAGAGGAATTCACACAGTTTGCCCCTTCTCTCTCCAGCTGAAAATGCTAGCCCTCTTGGTGTCCACAGTGCTGATCTCAGGTACACTCCCTTTCGAATGCATCTATTCGAGATATAATGTATTTAAACCATGAGTTTCTATGCTATGATATCTGGTTCACACCACTTAACCACTTGCAATGCAACATTTGCTTCTGTGATGTTCACTGTAGTCTGTGGACACACTTATTTGATGGACAGTTTTGCTTTGCAAAGATGTATTCATTTTCTCTGATTTCTCACATGCCAACCAGCTGAATTTGAAGATTTGGCTGCGGAAGGAATAGCCTCTGCTGTGCTTGATGCTCTCTTAAAGATACAGGCTATTTTAAAATTTGTTCAGCTCTTCCAGTGATTGCCCTTTAACTGTGCACTGTGAACTAGCCATGCAAAGAGATGATGAAGTTTGGGATCTCGGTCTGTGTGGCTTAGATCTGAAGAGCGGAGTTGTTTAAAATTGCTGTTTACATAGAAAGCTGTCGTGCATTATTATGCAATAGAGGCTTGCAAGTGCATAAGACTAAATGTGGGATTGTATACAGCAGGGGTATCTAACTGGCCTGTAAAAGGGCCAGGGGGCTGCAGGTTTTCATTCAAACTGAGCAGAAGCACACCTGATACAACTAATCACCTGTGCAGGCTGAGATTAGCTGATTAGATTAGTTGTATCAGCTGTGCTTCTGCTTGGTTGGATTGAAAACCTGCAGCCCCTCAGCCCTTTTACTGACCAGTTTGACATCCCTGGTATATAGTATGGCAATGATCTGTATTTGATACTATTGTGTGTGGTACATATTTGCAGAACAGAGTTTGTTCTAAAGTTTTTAAATGAAATAAAAAAAAAAAAATTCTGTCTCTTTCCAGTTTCCAGAGCCAAGAATTTGTATGTGACGGAGGGAGAATCCATTCATCTGTATGTGCAAGAATATGAAAAACTCCAGCATCCTTTCAGAATTTATTGGACTGTTAGCTCTACAAATATAGTCTCTTACCATAATGGGACCCTGGAAATATCTGAAAATTATGAAAATAGGATAGAATTTGATGAAGAAGACTTCTCCTTGCTGCTGAAGAGTGTGCAGCAGACAGACAGCAGGACGTATTCGGCAGGTATAAGTCATGTGGGGAGTTCTTGTGGGACTTTGACAAATGTTGCCTCCTACAAGCTCATAGTTGAAGGTAGGAAATGTTAACTTGTTTTTCGTTCGCTTGATTTGGACTGTCAGTTCTACACAAGTAGTGTCTCACAATAGTTCAGATAAGTAGCTGTCAAGATCAAAAAAACCAAATCAGAACAGAATTCAATTGAAACAAACCATTTCTCTGCTGCTGAGGACTATACAGATGACAGGCGCTGGGTTGTACTCTGCATAAATTTGTCACTATTACAGAGATTACATGACAAAATTTGCAAACAAACTGGCTCTCAGTTGAAGGTAGAAATGTTATATTCTTCTACAGTCACTGGAATACAGAAGAATAAGGGCATTGATGAGACGAGTCAGTGAGAACCAGAGTCTGTTAACCCACAAATTTGAAGCTCAGACTTTTGCCAGATAGCTGATATTTCTGTTTAAATGAACTTGTAACTGATTTTAAAATATTTAATGATTTAAGTGTAATCAGTGGGAACAACATGCTCTTGACTCATACAGGGCTGCCAACTCTCACGCATTCGGCGTGAGATTTAGTGGCATATTCATGTTCCGGTGCTGTATTCAGCAATTATTCAATCAACGCAACGCATGTGTTTCATGATCTTTCAAATTGTTTAAATGAAATGAGACCATTTGAAATGTTTTGATGCAATTCCATTGCTTCCAACCCCTGAGTAAAGAAAAGCATGAGAGTCTGGATTCATTATTGATTTCCATGTTACTAGTCGTGAAATCCACCGTAACGCATGTGAAACTGATAAACCTTCATGCACAAGAACTCAATTCCGCCTGAGAATCTCTTACAAACGCACTGATTGAATAATTGCTGACTACAGCACAGAAACATGAATATGCCACTTAAACTCAAGCCGAATACGTGAAAGTTGGCAACTCTGCTCATATTTCATCAAATGCTTGACAGTAACCTCCGGTTCTAGAAAGGAGAAGCAGAGTAGTTCAATGAAACACCAACATATTTGTAGCAAATAAATCTGTCCTTGAACATAATTTATCCATGAGATTGTCAGTTGTTTATGATATTAATATCTAAAATATAGATTATTATTGTGATAGTACATCATGCAATGAATGAGATTGTGAGAATATCTCCGGATCTCAATCCAATAAAAAATTTACGGTTCAAATTTTTTAAAATGGTCTTTGACAAGGCCCCATCCTGCAAAGCTGATCTGTCCACGGCTATTTGAGAAAGTTGGAACCAGCTTGATGGAGAGTACTGTTTTTCATGAGTGAAGTCCATGCCTCAAGAAATTCAGGCCGTTATAAAAGCCCAATGAGGAGCAACAAAGTACTAATTCAGATTTTTTTGTTGATGATTCCATGATTTTTTTCCTCAAAATTGAACGATTCCATATTTGTTTCCTCTACAAATTATTAAAAAAAGCCATTAATTAAAATACTTTAATTTGTTTGAGGTGTGTTTCATAAAGCCTGAATGTTAAGCTAATTTTGGAAAATAGAAGTTTTGTGTCAGATCTGCAATTTGTTTATTTGCTACGACGTAAAAAAAACTGGATTAGCGTCCTCAATGTGTGGTAATTCCATAATTTTTTGCCAGGAATTGTATTACTTCCTAAATAGGTACAGTCCTTCCTGAGCATATGATGTAATGATCCCCAGTGCAGCTGAATGGCTGTTATTTTGCAGAATCCCTGCCCATACCCCAGGTGAAATTAGCATTACTCCACTCTGATGGACGGGTATGCCGCGTGTCAGTGTACTGCACTGCTAAAGATACCTTTACCAGCGTAACCTGTCAGCAAGCCCACTGCAAACGGATATCTTCCGTGTCAAGGTACAGACTCGATCTCATCGTCACGGCAGCCAACGGGGCAATCCATTGCAGCAGCACTAACGGTGTCGCCACGAAAACGCGATCAGAATCCACTATGGATATCTGTGAGTTTGGCTGTCTGTGGATAACTGAAGTCTGAATGTTTGCTTGTCAATATACATGACTTTGTGGTTATATCTGTGGCAATTATGTCCATATATCAGTTCCATATGTTTAGAAACATAATTATCTGCCTTGTCTGATTCTTTCAGTTGTTCAGTATTTAATAGTGTACATAGTTGTCATTACAGGATATTGTCGCGGTGTTCATTATTTTGTTGTATTTACTGTATTGTGGACTGTTTCTATGGGTTTGTGGCAGTCTGTGTGTGCGTATGCATGCTCCAACATGTTAGCACAAATGTATGTAAGTATGTTTGTATGTATTTGAGTATGTGAACGTCTGAGAGTGCACGAGCATGTTCACTGGAGCATGCATATATAGTTCAAGTGCGTATCTATGGATGTATTCACACAAATGTTTGCGTATTTGTTTTGAATATGCATGTGTATTTTTGTATATGAATGTGCTTTTTTCTAAGGCCGGCGTTCCATGTAAGCCAAAAATTTCAGTGCATGTTTCGGGCCACGGTTCAGCACTTCATTCAGAGCACTAAAATCCCTTGCCATATCATGCGTTTTTGTGCACTGACTACTTCCACCAAGCGTTGGTGTCCTACTCATGGATGTATTATAAGAACTGGATTCTGGATGATAAAATGGCCGCCCATTCATTTCAGTGGAAACTGCTCAGTGGCGTAGCACACCGACAAGGAGCCTTATTTCTGGAGTAACCCGGACATGCGCTTTGTGACTTTTTGCTCACACATGCGTAGTGTGGGGCTCATGAATGCGCTGACGTCTGAGGTATCTATGACAACGGCCCGCGCGTGTGGTACTCCCCCATATAGGGTGCGTGTTCACGGCCAATGTTTTCCAAAATATATTTATGACCACCGCAAAACCCATGCCACGGGTCTGTACTGAACGGGCAAACATACAGTGCTGTGATAAAGTATTTGCCCCCTTCCTGATTTCTTATTTTTTTGCATATATTTCACAATTAAATGTTTCAGATCATCAAACTAATTTTAATACTAGACAAAGGTAACCAGAGTAAATACAAAATGCAGTTTTTAAAAGATGATATAATTTTTGAGGGAAGAAAGCGATCAAAACCCACCTGACCGTATGTGAAAAAGTAATTGCCCCCCTTGTTATATCATGAATTAACTGTGATTGACCAAATTTTTTTTAGTTCAATTTCACTAGCCACACTCAGGCCTGATTACTGTCAGACCTGTTGAATCAAGAAATCACCTAAATAGTAGGCTAAAGGATCTCAAAAAGCAACACATAATGCCACAATAAAAAGAAATTCAAGAACAGATGAGAAACAAAGTCATTGACATCTATCAGTCTGTAAAGGGTTACAAAGCCATTTCTAAGGCTTTGGGACTCTGGCGAATCACGGTGAGAACCATTATTCACAAATGAAGAACACTTAAAACAGTGGTGAACCTTCCCAGGAGTGGTCGGCCTGCCTAAATTACTCCAAGAGTGCATCGACACTCATCCAGGGGGCCACAAAAGAACCCAGAACAACATTTAAAGAATTGCAGGCCTCACTTGCCTCAGTTAAAGTCAGTGTACATGATTCAATTATAAGAAAGAGACTAGGAAAAAATGGCATCCATGGGAGAGTTCCGAGGCGAAAACAACCGCCGACCAAAAGGCTTGTCTCACATTTGCCAAAAAACATCTTGATGATCCCCAAGACTTTTGGGAAACTATTTTGTGGTCTGAGGAGACAAAAGTTTAACTTTTTGGAAGGTATGCGTCCCGGTACGTCTGGCATAAAACTAACACAGCATTTCATAAAAAAGAACATCATACCAACAGTCAATCGTGGTGGTAGTGTGATCGTCTGGGGCTGCTTTGCTGCTTCAGGACCTGGATAACTTGCCATAATTGATGGAACCATGAATTCTGCTCTCTACCAGAAAATCCCGAAGGAGAATGTCTG
This sequence comes from Gymnothorax javanicus, assembly GCA_029692085.1. Classification (NCBI taxonomy): domain Eukaryota; kingdom Metazoa; phylum Chordata; class Actinopteri; order Anguilliformes; family Muraenidae; genus Gymnothorax; species Gymnothorax javanicus. The sequence goes on along the minus strand of CM056197.1, from coordinate 48,090,185 downwards.
ACCATCAGTTTGTAACCTCAAGCTCAAGCGCACTTGGGTTATGCAGCAGGACAATGATCCGAAACACACCAGCAAGTCCACCTCTGAATGGCTTAAAAAAACAAAACTAAGGTTTTGGAGTGACCTAGTCAAAGTCCGGACTTAAATCCAATTGAAATGCTGTGGCATGACCTTAAACGCTAGGGGTGGGTTTAGGTTTGGGGGCAATTACTTTTTCACATAGGGCCAGGTAGGTTTGGACAGCTTTTTTCCCTTAACAAATGAAATCATCATTTAAAAACTGCATTTTGTATTTCCTCGGGTTATCTTTGTCTAATATTAAAATTTAAATATCAAAGGATTAAGGTGCAGGGTCACTGCAGTTAATAAATCGATTTATATAGGTGTGTGCTCCAGGACTTCTTCCTTGATATTTGCATTTTTATCCCCCTCTTTCTGAGAGGCACCAGTTTTGGCTATAGTCCGCCAGCTGATGCGCGTCTTTCCATCGTATTTTAATATTAAAATTTGTTTGATCTGAAACATTTAATTGTGAGAGATATGCAAAAAAAAAAAGAAATCAGGAAGGGGGCAAATACTTTTTCATGGCACTGTAGCTCTCTGGGAAGGTTTAAATATAGTTTGGAAATAGTTTAGAAACCCAATAGGAATATAAAATGTTTATAAACTAGTTTTATTTGACAGGGAAGTAACACTTAACTACGTTGCAAAAAAAGTCAGCAGAACAGTTGACTTGCTGCTCTTTAACATGACATATTTCAATCTCATTTTCCATGTAGTTCAAAGCTAAATGTACTCCTGCAAAGTGAGACGTTTCATGCTGGTTAGCTTGCAACCTCCTCAATCCTTCTCTACGTGATCCTGTACTCCGCAATTGGTACCAAGTTCATTTAACCAAACTGATCTTGGCTGCTGGTCTACACCGACATTAATTTTAAACCCATAAAAGACAATACTTTTAATGGTTCCGGATATTTTTCCTGTCATTTGATACCAAATACACAAAAATCCATTCAGCAAGTTGGTTATAATAAGCTTTTTTATTCTGTGTTTTTTGCGTCCCGTGGATCGGTTTCATATTATCCAAGCCCAAGTTCCACTTTGTACTCTCTGGCATGCATGATGTCACATCAGTGTGTGCGCGCACGTGTGTCCAGAATGTCAATCACATGCTAACTTTAACCTTGCCGTTTAAAATTAGTGGCCCTATGCCTATAATAGATCCCCAAAGCCAGTTAGATTGTAAGTAAATTGTGGGGTTCTTGGCCAATTAACACAATATCACAACATCAACGATTAACATTATTGCTAGAACGTAAGAGTAGTAGCATGCTGGCTACCTATGGGTCATGCTGTGGCTAGCTGGCTAGTCTGCTGCTTTCGCATGAACAAGGAAAAAGGATGTCTTGTACAGTAAATCTCGCGAAAATACTTTAATGCATTTGGTCTCATGATATATCACGTCTCTGAAGCTTAAAATGAATCATTTAGTAAACATGAGTAAGTTGAGGTTGGGGACGTCTAGTAGATAATACATTTGTAGGCGAATAGCTGCGTGGACCACAGCTAACAGTAACCTTAGTCACCCTATAATTGCTGCATGGTATAAGTCAGGGGTCACCAACCCTGTTCCTGGAGACCTACCATCCTATAGGTTTCTGCTCTACCTCCTATTCAGCACACCTGATTCAACTAATTAGCTACTTAATTGCCCAGCTCGTGATCTTGTTCAGTAGCTAATTAGTTGAATCAGGTGAGCTGAATAGGAGTTAGAGCAGAAACCTATAGGATGGTAGTTCACCAGGAAAAGGGTTGGTGATCCCTGCTAGAAGTAAATCGGTGTTTCATTAACTTATTGCTTAAACTGACTTGGTTGGAACCATTTATCGGTATTGTACATGTCTAATTGCTTTTGCTGCAAAATAACTGATCGTATTAGTAGGGTAGAATTCTGTGTCCAACTTTTATTTGCCAGAACGATTTTAAGAGGGCCATTCTAAAACGCTTAACATGAAAAAAGCTTGACGAGGCTTAATGTACCAAAACAGCAACTGATAAGCACTAAATTCCTCTCGGACATTTGTCAGGAGCACTTTCTCCAGTTAAAAAATCAAAACCGAAGTCCTAAGAAAATACAATAACGTCTGTTAAGCGTTTTCCCCTCCATCGGCACACATTACGAAGAAAAAGCGTGACTTAATGTTCCGAAACAAAGACCAATAATCTCCAAATTCCACTCGGGCATTTGTCAGGAGCACTTTCTCCTATTAAAAAAATCAAAACTGAAGTCTAAGAAAACAGACGTTTTATCACATTAAGCGTTTTCGCCTTTTTTTTTAAACATTTTTGTTATGTTCGCAGGACACCAGTAGCGAGTCTTGAATCCAATGAACGAGATTTATTAAACAAAAGGACAGACAAACACGGCACGTAGGCCAACAAAAATACCACAACTGAACAGAACAATGCTGGGGAAAAGGAGGGTACAAGGCCAACAAAAAAAAAACTACACTTAAAAAGCTGAAAAGTAATAACTGAAAAAACTGCAGGTTTAAGGGGCATGAGGCCAACAAAAAAACTACACTCAAAGAGCTGAACTATAGGGTAGTATGAACGCAATGCAATGACGGAGCATGAAATACGTGGCATGAATTCAGGCAAGGAATTAACAAGGAAATGCACAAGAAACAACCAGCTTGAAAACACAACAGACCGACTGCCAACTGGAATGCCTACACGGACTTTAAAGGGACAAGGCTTGATCAGGGAATGAGGAACACCTGGGCAGAAAAAGTTAGGAAACAAAGCATGAGCATGAGACATTGGACAAAGGCTGAATGACATCACAAGCCCATTAAGAAAATGGGCGTGCTCAGCTAAGTACCAATGAAGTATGCAGATTGAAGGAAGTGTGAAAAAGTTACGTATCAAAGTAAAGCAAGATCTGAAATTCACAGGGGTCACCAACCCTGTTCCTGGAGAGCTACCATCCTGTAGGTTTCTGCTCTACCTCCTATTCAGTGCACCTGATTCAACTAATTAGTTACTTAACAAGATCACGAGCTGGGCAATTAAGTAGCTAATTAGTTGAATCAGGTATGCCAAATTGGAGATAGAGCAGAAACCTAAAGGATGGCAGGTCTCCAGGAACAGGGTTGGTGATGCCTGATCTGAAATAATATCAAAGCAGGAAATCATGACAATTAACGCCCCTACCTAAATTAGTAATATTAGTAAAGTGCCCGTCTAAGAAAAACACCTCCTGTGAATGTTAGTAGCTATAAGTAGTTAAAAACAGTTAAATGACACTAAGCTTAGAAAGGCCCAAAACCAGAACAGCGCTGAAGAAAAAGCCTCAAAAACAATGGCCCTTATTTATCAAACTTGTGTAGGATCTGATGTAGATTCTTGTGTAAATATCAGCGTACACCAGGTGTCACATCTGATTTACTAAAAGTGTGTACGTCGCTGGTTTCAGTGCAGAACTGGTGTGGCGTTGATAAATCTGGTGGCTGAAACCATCATAATTTACATGACACGCCCCTATAAATTCATGCTCTGGGAGGCATAGTCCTGCCCACTTTACGACATGGACTCTCAAAAGACAGAAAAGAAGAAAGAACTTCACTGAAAAGGAAATATATATCACGTCCGAGGTGGAGAAAAACAAAATAATTTTATTCCGAAGCCTTAAGAGTGGCATAAAGAGAGCCCAGAAGACTGCAGTTTGGAGAACTATTGCTGCTGCTGTAAACACCGTTGGGGTGGAAAACCGGAGTGCAACAGAGGTTTGATTTAATTCATTAATAAATCGAAGTGACTATTTGCACTTATTTAAGCACGTCCAAGCACACAAATTGATCGAAATTCGCGTTAGATGCACTTATAAGTGTGGCCAAGATGCACATTTCTCCATTGCCCACACTTTTTTTAAGTGTGTCAAAAGCTAAAAATTTCTTCTTGGCCAAACTTATTTTAAGCGGTACTTTCTATAAGCGGCACTGGAATGGTCATCAACTGGCGCACCTATAAAGTGTGGCCAAGAAAAAAATTCAGCAAGTACGAATAACATTGGCCTTAATGGATTCAATTTATAGATCCATGATATTTCATGTTATAGTATAGCTGACATAATTGACAGTCCAAATGCTTTACATGTAGGTAAAAAAAAAAAAGTGGTCCGATTTTAAGATCGCCACCACAAAACGGGTTGCGGTGCTCAGGCGCAGCAGCACACGGAACCGGTGGAGGCCAACCAGACTCGAACCTCCAGCTGTCACTGTTCGAGGAGCGTGTGGCAGCACTGATCCCCCTCCATCGTGGGAATACGAGGCGTTGGGGACACGGATGAGTCCCCACCGCCTCGATCGGAGCTGCATGAGGGTAATTGTTAAACAAAGTCTGCAGAGATCATTCTTCATTGTACTTTAATTAGTATTACTCCATGACATTTTATTGGGTACCACAAAAAATGAGCAGCCACTCGTCACTTTCCCGGAGGAGATCTTCTCTGTGCCGAAAGTTCCTCTCACGTCGGGCAGAAGCGTATTCCTCTAACAATAGAAGATCTGCCATTGTCAAAATGTGATCACGGTCAAAGTGTCCGTAGGCCTAATATATACTGAGCAACAAAAGAAACGCAAGTTAGCTAGTTAGTTAATGCACTCTTATGTTTACTCAGTCAAAGTGACCGCAAAATAAAGAAAAGTTTGATGAAACGAGTGTAAATGTGCACGTGCTAGTAATAAATTTGATTTTCTAAAATAATGATGCGCAAACTTATTTTCCAGTCTGCCATTAATAAACTTGCGTTTCTTTTGTTGCTCAGTATATATCTGACTGGATGAGCATCTGACATACCACACTGCATATCTGCCAAGCCACGCATTGCGCTTAAACAAATTGATTGTAATTGTCAGCCGTCTGGCCTGACAAGCAGGTTGTCTCAAAATATAAGTTTAATTAATTTCTCAGCACAAGTGTCTTATTTATTTATTCATTCATTCATTTAGCCTATTTATTCATTTTACTAAAAAGAGCAACAACAGCATGATGTCCGCATCGCTGCATATGGTTTATTAATCATTTTGACTGCTGCACTCGTTCCTGCATGTTGTTCACTGGTTTCAAATCTGCGTACGCCTGGTCAGACTTGGCGTGAGATTTTTGCGGACCGTTCACTCATGTTCAGATTGATAAATGCCGAGATTTGCAGGAGATTTGGTGTACACCCATGCCCGTACTCACACATACAAACTTGCACACACACGCCCACACACACACATGCACATGCACACACACACACGCACATCTACATGCAAACATACGCACATACACACACACACACACACATCAATAAATAAATATTTAAGAGCATCAGGGAATCTGCAAAAAAAAAAAGACCATAATAATAATAAAGTAGTGGTAGCAGCAGAGTATTGCACAGTCCCTTTTGAGTCCCATGTTACAAAAAATCCTTATATTGCACTGACCCACACAGGCCTAAGTCCACTTGTCCCACATTGTCTTAGTCCCATATTGCATATGCCCCATATTGTTTTAGTCCCGTATTGCATGTCCCCCATTGTTCTGTTTAGAACAATGCAGTTGTTCTGGCCGAAGCTGGGTATGTCTGTTCAGCTCTGTAATGGCCCTGGGGAATAAACTATTTTGCAGCCTTGTGCTGCGGGCTTTGAAGGCCCCATAACGCCTGCCGGAAGGGAGCAGAGAGAAGAGGTGGTGTGAGGGGTGTGTTCCATCCTGCAGAATACTGCTCACTTGGCGGTGGCAGCGGGTCCTGAAAATATCATCCAGTGAGGGCAGTGGGAGTCCAATGATTTTTTTCAGCCGTTCTCATGACTCGTTTCAAGGATTTTTTGTTGTTTTCTGAGCAGTTGGCGTACCATGCTGTGATACAATAAGTTAAAACGCTCTGGATGGAGCAGTGATAAAAGGCCTTGAGCAGCTCGGCAGGCAGGTTGTTTTTCTTGAGTGTGTGTGAAAAGTAGAGCCGCTGGTGCGCCTTTTTGACAATGGCAGTTGTATTTGTTTCGCATTTAAGATCCTCAGTGATCCAGGTGCCCAGAAATTTAAAACAGGAGACCCTCTCTACTACCTCGCCTTTGATGATTAAGGGGGAGGGGTCCTCCTCGTGCCTCCTGAAGTCAACTATGATTTCTTTAGTTTTCTTGACATTCAGGGTCAGATTGTTTCCTGCACACCATTCTACCAGTCTGTCAACTTCATCTCTGTAGGCTGTCTCATTACCATTGGTGTTCTGTGCTACCACAGTTGTGTCGTCTGCAAATTTTATGATTGTATTTGAGGGGTGGGTGGAAATGCAGTCATATGTGTAGATGGAGTACAGCAACGGGCTCAGCACGCAGCCTTGTGGTGCACCGGTGCTGAGAGACAGACTGGAGGATCGGTGTGGGCCCAGTCTGACTGTGGGCGGTCAGAGAGAAAGTCCTTAACCCAAGCACATAGAGTGTTGCTGAGGCCCAGGTTGAGGAGTTTAGTGACCAGCCTGCTGGGTACAATAGTGTTGAACACCGAGCTGTAGTCTATAAAAACCATTCTCACACTTGTCCCTTTCTTGTCGAGATGCGTTAGAGCTGTGTGGAGGGCTGTGATGATTGCATCCTTTGTGAACCTGTTTGCCTTGTAGGCGTACTGATGCTGGTCCAGGTTGGGGGGAAGGACAGAGTTTATGTGTTTCATTACCAGCCCCTTGAAGCACTTAGCAATGATGGGGGTAAGCGCCACAGGTCTGTAGTCGTTCAGGGTGCTGATGTTGCTTTGCTTGGGCACTGGGACGATGGTGGCTGTTTTGAAGCAGGTAAAACAGTCTACGGTCACTAAGCAGACTGTGTTTTTGGGATGATAATGTTGAACATCGCCCTCACTTACTGATATCACAGAAGCTGCTCTCTGATCTGCAGTATTAGTCGCCGAAGCCAAGGCCTAACGAATTTGTGCAATTTCACACCCTGATCAGTCGTGTTGGAGCAACCAAAAGCGACACCGATTATTCCCCTTTTTTTTTTTTTTTTTATACCAGTAGAAGCCGATCTGGGTGCCGTTATTTCAGCAGAAGATACCGAGCAAGACGGAGTGTTTACATTTCCCGCCATTGCTGCTCCAGCAAACTCAAACGAGAACCCACAAAATCAACAGCCACCGCGTACACGCAAATACACTGATGTGACGTCAGACGACTGCTCTCTCCCAGGCAGCAAGAGCCGCGAGTTTTCCAATGATGGAAATTTTGTGCGGGAAGTTTAAACAGTGATAAATCTATTGATATGTACAGTACATCAAAATATCAATGTACACGAGTGTTCTTATGTTTCAGAGATTACACTTATCACCGATGGGCTGAAAAGTGTCACAGTTACTTTAATGTGTTCCAAAAAGGAATCTATGCTGACATTAATGTCCTCACAGGATGTAATCCTATTCCAGTCCAAGTTTTTCGAGGCCAATTTAAGATTCTCCTATTGGCTCTTTGGTATGATACTGAAGTTAGTTTTGTTGCTGAAAGAATATCTTGACGAGTTTATGACTCCTGATTTGGTGAGCTTTCTAGAAAAGAAAATGGCATTATGGTCTAATAGTCCAGTCAAGAGGTTATGGGCTTGACAATTTGTTCAGGTTTGTTGGAGAAGAGCAAATCAATTCTGGTTCTGGATCGATTGGTAATTCTGGTTGGTTTCTCTATGAGTTGAGACAGACTGAAATGTTCCGTCAATTGTTTCAGATCTTTTCTATCTACCGTACTGTCCTACTTTATGCTGAAATCGCCAAAAACAATCTTTTTTTTTGTAATCACATACCTTAAGAAGAGCTTTAAGTTGCTCGTAAAAATCAGTCTTAGCAGTAGGTTTTCTGGCCAAGCATATAACAGTAAAAGACATCTCGGAAGAAAGTGTAATATTTACCCCAACACATTCAAGAGTGATGTCGGTGGACCATATCATCTGTTGACATTTCAAGGTGTTTTTGACTTACAATACAACTCCCCCTCCCTTCCCCTGGTCCCCATCTTTTCTAAAAACATTATAACCAGGTAAATTTACAGCAGATTCAGGTGATGAATGAGTTAACCAAGTTTCAAAAAGACCCAGAAAATCAATATTAGAGTCGGACAGAAAATACTCTATTTGCTCTCTTTTTGGAATCAAACTCCGAATATTAAGGTCACCGCAAAGTGACCATTTTTTGCAATGTGGGTCCCAAATTATTTCAGCTTGATTCAGTGTTGAAAAAATGTTTGTCAATCTGTGTTTTTTAATTCCTGGATTCCTATGAGCGGTTTTAATGTTATACTTGTCATTATTTGTGCATGTTAAAACAATACCATTGTGACGGTTCAGCCCCACGTCCAGTTCTGAGTCCATCGCTGTGGTGTCGGTCTCCGGTGGCCTCGTGGATGTTTGTGGACCCCGGCTGTGTCCCTGTAAGCGGGTGCAGGACTGTTTTTGGTCGAAGCAGAGGCCCGAGTGGCCGCTGCAGAGGCTCGATCAGCTGTACATGTGGACCAGGTAGGAGTTGTTGGCACCCGGTTTGCCACGGTGGAACCAGTCCGGTTCGCTGTAATGTGAGCCAGGCTATTTGGAGCAGAGACCTGGTTAGCCACGGCAAACTAGCTCAGCCAGCTCTAAGTGTAGCCTAGTTGATCATTGCAGAGTCCCGGAAAACCACGGCAGGAGCCCGGTTAGGTGTAAATACCAGCCTTGCTGTTGTAAATCCCCAGTTAGCCACGGCGGCGGTAACTGCAAGTGTTGCCCAGATGGTTGTAGCGCAGGCCTAATTAGCCGTGGCTGAAGCCTGGGTAGCTGTGGGTGTAGCCTGGCTGGATCTAGCAAGAACTCAGCTGCCTGCGGCAAAGGCAGTCCGGCTAGCTGAGTATGTAGCTAGACCGGTTGTTGCAGCCAGGTTAGCTGGTACAGGGGCCCACATAGCCATGGCGGAAACTCAGGTTGCTTTAGATGTTGCCAGGCCGATGGTTGGAGACACCCGGTTAGCCGCAGTAAAGCTAACGCGGCTAGCTGTGAATAAAGCCAAGCAGGTTGGTAGAGACGCACGGTAAACCACAGTGGAGCTCCAGGTATCTGTATGGGTGGCCAAGCTGGTTGCTGCAGATATCCGGTTAGCCACAGTGAAGATTGAGCTAACTGTGAGATTTCAGCTAATTGTGAATGTTGAGCAGACAGAGCAGTGGTCAAGCTAGTCAAACCCAGGGGTGACTGTCCAGGATTAGTCTCTATATCACCTGTCAGAAGCAAAATTATCAGAAAATGGATAGCTCTCAAGTATGGGTCCAGGGTGTTGGACTGCTTGTATTTTGTTGGAGGAAGCCTAGCACGTCCATAGTCCAACAGCCTTGCACAGAGGAGATGTTGACTCTCCATGGCTGGACGGGTAGCCTGATCGCTATCTCTGTCTTTCTTGATTTTTCAAGAACATATTAGGCACAGGAGTAAACATAAAGAAAAGGCTACAGTAGAGAGGCATGCCGATGGTATGCTTCCAGGTCTTTCAACAATTCGAGAAGGCTTCTGTAGCTCACACGCTGGACCTCCCAGCCCGCGTGGCAGTACCATGGCAGCCATTATCTCGTCTCTCGATTACTGACAGTACTGAATACTAAGTTCTTATAATACATCCATGGTCCTACTTTTCCACGTTGCAGAACTGTCGAAGGCAATGTCGCTTCATACGTAATGTGATGGAACAATTGAAACAAAAAAGGAAACTATTTCTGGGTCCACTGGGTTACCTTCCACTAAGTCAATCAGCATGGCTGTTTCCTGAGACATCTTTATTAATTCTGGATTGACTGTAGACTAAATTTAGTGCCAGTGTGACAACCATTTGTTTATTATGATGGGCAGTACGGCTGAAATTATCAATATCAGGTCACTTCATCTGGACGGTGACCAGCTTTTGGCACACCGATACCCATCCGAGCACAAAAAAATTCAATAGAGAAATGACTTTCTCATGGTGCGCTGAAAACCTGCGCATGACGACACGTACATGGAAAGGATAATATAGTTTTACATAAAATTAACTTTTCAGCGAGCGGACAAGCCACTAAAACGTGACTTTAGACAGAAAGTGGGCACGACAGTAGTTGTCTCTGTGCAAGTCTCACATAATACTGTTTTTATCATGTGTTTGTATGTTACAGTGCACGTCTCTGTGGGATTTGTTTTCTGTTGTTGATTTTTTTAAGTGTTTTTGGGTGACAGTTGTTGAGTCTCTGAGCTGTTTTGTGTGATGTTGATTTTTAAGTGTTTGTGTGTAACAGTAGTTTTGTCTCTGAAGGGTCATATTTAATGTTGTATATTTCCTGTAGGTTCAGTTCCTACCTGCAGCGCCATCTGCTGGCCTCTCGCTCCATAATATTATTTTTATCATGCGTTCCAGTGCAACAGTAGTTGTCTCTCTGGGGTCTTGTAGCAATGTTGTTTATTTCCTGTAGGTTTGGTGCCTCCTGCAGTGCCATCTTCTGGCCTCTCGCTGTGTATGCTGAAGGCAGTGCTGCTCTCTGTGGGCCTGGTTGCCATGGTTTCAGCTGTCATTGCAGTGAATGTCAGAGGGAGGTGTTGCAGGTCTGTGATTGGCCGGTCATGAGTTTTATTCCTTAGCAGCACTGAGATTTAACATGACAAACTTAGTAACCACTCGTGCAGGACTCTATAATCAAATACTATGCGCTGTAGTTTTATATGAGTACATTTGCTAATTTCTGACAGAGACAGTTCAGCAGAGGCTGGGTCATAGTAATTATCTGCATGTTGAATTTTTTAATGCAGATATCCATGCTTGTACTAGCCCTACCCCTGCATTCGCAATTTTGTGGTTTCATTTGGTGTTTTACTGGCACAATTCAGACTTCACAATTTTAAAGCATTGTTTAACCCTATTGGTAGTTCATCAAGCTTTTAAATTACTGTGACCAGATTTCCAGGCTCAAAGCTTTTGAAACCCATGTGATTCTACTTGTTTTCCCACACCTGGATGAAACATTCTATGAAATAAAGGCTTAACTATAAAATACAAACCTATTTAAATACAACCTATATAATGATGAATGAAAAGTGACAAGTGCCACATAATACAGTGCAGATAGTTCCAAGGACATGAGCATGAGCAGGTTTCTTTCATCATGGGTAAATCTGCTTGATTGAGGTCTTGCTAAATCCATCTTCATATGTGCATTTTACCTGGGGGGGGAACACAGTTGTCTTTAAAGGAAATGGAAGACAATATGATTGTTGTATGTTCTTCAATCTCTGTATTGTTTATTGTAAACTTGACTCAGTTCTGGGGTTATTGACTATTTTTTATTTTGGCTGTTTTTCAGAAAGAAATGACGTTTGAGAAAGGAGGAGAAATCAATGAGACTGGAGGAGAGAATTAAAATCTGAAATGAGAGATAAAAGTGTGTGTGTGTGTGTGTGTGTGTGTGCATGAACACGTACGTATATGTATGTGTGTGTCTGTGTGTGTGTGTGTGTGTGTGTGTGTGTACATGTGTTTGGGTACATTTGTTCAGACATCTATGTTCACTTGTGCATATGTTTTACGCGTCTGTCCATAAGTGCTCATATATGTGAAAACAGTTGTTTAAATAATCATTTTCAGCTGTGCTTGTGTTTATGAGCATGAGTATGTGAGTCTGGCTTAGTGTGTTTGTTTTTCAAGATGAGTGAACACTAGGGTGCTGATTGTAAAGTGGCACATGCTGAAAATAACATCAAGATTTTGCCACATTTATCTCCAAAATTGTGAATTTTTTAAAGTCACTTTTTTACCAGATTTACAATGTGTGAATTTTGTCATATTTATTTTTCTTCTAAAAATACATATTAAATATAATGCCTATGTTAAATCTGAATGTTAAGTGCTAAATCTGAATGTTAAATGATAAATGTAAATGATAAATGTTACATTAAAGTGTTTTGAACATATGCTAATCGGCCACACCCCCAACGGGATAATGTCAGAGCAGAATCGGTAGCCTTACTGTAGCTTCTAGTCTGAGTAAACTATTTGACTGCACTGCAATGTTTGCAGAGGGAGCAAGTGTAGGAATCAGATATAAAATAAACTTTAAAATCACATTTGTCAGTGTCTTCTTTATTTTTTCATGGTGGTTTGGCAGAAAACTCAGGTTCATGTAATCTCTCTTAACCTAATGCCAGTGTGTGATGACAGTACATTAGATTGATGACCCAGTGGGAGTGGAGGTACCGGCCCGTTTCTGTTTGACTATTTTAATATGAGGTGAGAAATGTTAGGCAAGTACTCATGAACATTATGCCAATAACCTAGCTAAAAGACTGCAGTGTCATAAAAAATTTGTTTTAAGATTTTATTTAGAGTTTAAGTAGCAGGCCTGTCATACTAGCAAAATTCTCTAACCAATGTGCTTCGCATGGATTTTTAAAGTTTACTTCATAATGCGTCAATATTTGGAGTCAAACATTACCTTGGCTTTACTTACATGATCCATGGACATGTGCTCATATACATACGTTTATGTACAGATGAACAATTGCTTTATAATATTAGTTTGCTACAGACTGGCTTATTTAAAGCTAGCCCGCACCAGACTCCAGGATTGATTGTTGCACTGGGGCTGTCGCTGCTAGCAATCATCATGAGTTGAGCTGTAACTGTAAAATGTCGAGCTGCATCAAATAAAAGCGGTTGATTTGCTGTAGTCATGAGTACATTATTATACAAGGCAACCTGAGTAAACAGAATAAACATTTCTTTATACCATTATTCATTGATTTTATGAAAATAGTGAGCAACAACCCTCACTGCACCTGTGAAAAGTGACTGACTCCTTTAACCAAACTTGGAGTACAACCTTAAACTGCAGTTATTACAACCAAGTGACTGAATCGCATATTACACAAGACAGGGAGTACAACATTTGACTGCAGCACTTACAACCAATTGCTTCCTACAATGTGGTATCAGTCTTTGACATCGGAGTAATTTTGGCCCGCCCTCTTTCGTAGAACTCCTTAAATTTTGGGGAAACTGCCAGGTTCCTGAGCATGAGCGACATGTTTCACTACCTGCCACTAGATCTGTATTGGGTTCATAACTTCAACTCTGTGTTTGGCACCAGTCTCTTTAATGGCCATTCTAAAGCTCAGTCACAGAGCAGCCTGCCTTTTAATAGACCTAAAAGAACCGTTTCAACCTTCCACAGCATGAAGCATTTTTTAAAAATACATTCACATACGCACGCAAATAATACACACACAGATACACAGATCCATAACTCCACAGAGGAACTCACACAGATACATTAATCCCTAACTCCGCAGAGGAACTCACAAAGATACAGCTCTCTGGATGAAAATGCTTGTCCTCTTGGTGTCCACACTGCTGATCTCAGGTACAAGAGTTCTTCTGATTAATCTATGTGAAATATGTGTTTATATTAGTTTTTGCCTCTTTGTTTGTTTTTATACCATGTTATTACTGACAAAGCAGCATTTTCTTCCATCATATTTCACATAGTTTAGTCGACATGTTTATTTGATGAACATTTTTAGTTTCTAGAAACTTCAGCCCATTTCTTTGATCTCGCTTGCCTACAAGGCTTTAGTTATTTGAAAGAATTGTAATTGCTTGTTGCTCTGTTAAAGATGCGGGACATTCTGATACAGTGATTGCTTTGTTCTTTATAAATCCCAAGAAAGACAGGAGGCAAGGGTAAATCTATTCTAGGCTGAGTAGCATAGATTTGAAGGGCTGTTTGTTGGGCCTGATGAACAGAAGGTTCCAGAGCATGATGGAGCAAAAAAATAGGATACCAGATTTATTCAGAGGTACAAAAAGGCCAAGGTAGAAAACTGGCAGATTTAGCTATTGATTAGCATTCAACCCGTGAAAAAAAATTATACTGACATCGCGCTCCCACCATGAGTGGCAGTATCCAAGAAAACTGAATGGCTTCATAAGCATTGACATTGATCAATCATATAAGTTTTTCAAGTATTATTCAGTTTACAGGCCCTACAAAAGCAGACCAATAAAAAAATGTTTCTCTCTGTGGTTTTGACCGTGCAGCTAGCAAGGAGTCAGATTGTAAAGAAGGTGTATCTGATTTTCCGAATGTCGAGTATCCTGACATTATAACTCAGGCTAGAGACAGGCCGTCGTTCTTGATAACTAGTTTGTAAAGATTTTTTTGATGTTAGCTGTCTTCATTGTGGAGACTGTTAGCTAGCTATATTCGTTCACCACAGCAACACAATAAAGCGTTTACTAAATCTATCAGAAATTCATATGAATAGTAATATTTCCTAATGACCAATGCCTGCTTTTAAAATTTTTGACTCCAAAATTAGCAAATTCATGAGCAGCTGGCCTCCTGCTAATACCATGCAGACCAGCAGCCATCATAGAAAACTGGCCCTCTCCCACTGTCCTATGTGACTTCAGCCTACCAACTAGAAAATCACAGTTTTGAACTAATTCTAAGTCCAACACTTCCACTTGCCCAATTAGATCCTATCCCATAACCTTAGTTAAATCATGCTTGCCGCTATTATTTCTCCTCCTTACCTACATTAAAACCATCCATGTCCTGGCATGGATTTCCCCTTCTTTGAAAGTTGCCATAATTAGACCAACTTTGAAAAAACCTGGTTTGGACCCTAGCGATTTTAACAGCTATCGGCCAATTTCCAATTTACCATTCATTTCCAAAATCGTCGAGAGGGTCGTTGCATCTTAAGTCCAGATCCACCTTGATAACAATAATCTTTTGAGCAATTCCAATCAGGTTTTCGCTCCAAACACAGCACAGAAACAGCTTTGGTTCAGATAAGCAACAACCTCCTCTGTGCAGCTGATTCTGGTTTACCCACCATTCTCATTCTTCTTGATCTCTAAGTAGCCTTTGGTACAATATCCCATCGACTCCTTCTGGATCGTCTGGCTAGCATTGGAGTTGGTGGCATTGTTGCGTATCAATGGGATAATTCATACCTCAGCAATTGGACACATTTTGCACAGATTCAAAACTACTGGTCAGAAAGCACCATAGATCACCATGGAGTTCCACAGGGTTCAGTGTTGGGGCCACTCCTGTTTATTATGTTGTATTTCCCACTTCCCTCCTGGCAACATGTTCTGGCTCTGTGGTATCCATTTCCACTGTTATGCTGAAGATACACAGCTATATGCATAAACCTCATTCAACCCCCCCCCCGTACGCTTACTGTCTTCATGATTTACAAATATGGATGACAACCAACTACCTCACCTTAACAGCAGTAAAACTGAACTAATCCTCATTGGCTCTAAATTTACATTTTCAAAATCTAATATCAGCTCACTATCCATTGCTGAAGCCACCATTCCCATCTCCACACAGGTCAAGAGCCATGGTGTTATTCTGAACAGTACACTATCACTAATCACATAAACAATGTCTCACAAATTGCCTTTTTCCATTCACGAAACATCTCCAGACTACATCCTGCTCTAACACAACCTTCCACGGAGGTCCTAGTTAATGTTCTGGTCACGTATTAGTAGTCACGTATTGACTGCTGCAATGCAATCCTGGTAGGCATCCCCAATAAACTTCT
This sequence comes from Gymnothorax javanicus, assembly GCA_029692085.1. Lineage (NCBI taxonomy): Eukaryota > Metazoa > Chordata > Actinopteri > Anguilliformes > Muraenidae > Gymnothorax > Gymnothorax javanicus. The sequence continues at coordinate 48,074,550 of CM056197.1, read as the reverse complement.
CCACCAACTTCAACTCATTCAAAATTCTGTAGCACGGATTATAACAGCGTAAAAGGTCACTGAACATGTCACTCCCCTGCTGATTCAACTACACTGGCTTGCTTTGTTACAACAGATTAATTTTAAAATCTTACTATTAACATTCAGAGCTCTCCATGGTTTATTTCCAGTCTCACAGATCTCCTAAACATTTACACACCCTCGGTCTTCTACAGCAGGTTTAATGAAACTACCACCCATCAAACACCTGGCGAACAATTCTAGTTGGCTGCCAGTGATGTAACAGTAACTAGCTAGCTTTCTAGATGGCTGGCTGTCTGCAGCAGCGTCAAGTGACAGCTGGTCTAGCTAGCTAGCTACCTCATGTTTCTTTTGCTAATGTTATCTAAATTCTTGTTCAACGTCAATACTAGTTTCAGAGAGAATGGAGGGGATTGGAGGACTTAGATGGCCAGATAAAAAAGTTCCAGGCACCTTACATTAGTTGTCAGCTTGCTAATTTAACTTTAGCTAGTTTAAATTTTGGCTAAAGACAAGGATGGCATTCTGTTTCTAGCTCTAAGGGACAGAATCTTCCTAGCTCTTCAAACTTCTTTACTTCTATATTAAGATTGTATAAAACGGATTCTCGTGGCTTCTTGCCAAAGAAGCTGTAAATAATTTATAAAAGGCGTGTTGATAATTTTAAATTCGTAATTTTGCAATCGAAAGAAATAAATTTGACTCCTTCTACCAATTCTTATGAGCAACTGCTGATCAGAAAAGTAAACTGTGAAAGTTTTAAGTCATTAAGCTTTGAAGGGCGAGGTTTTGGCTTCCCTTTGTTACGGCCGACGAACTGCCACTGCGGACGCATACAATTTTTTTCATCTCTCGATGGGTAAATACCATATTAACAAAAGCCTGTATCACGGAACTGAGATGGTTCTTTGTAACAGGAAATCGCTCCCTCAACGAGCTTCCTCTACTCTGTTCGTTATTATTTCCCAGAATTCACGGAAAGGTGAAAACGCCTTTGTGTTTTTAGGTTGCTGGCCGTAGGCCAGTAACCTATTGTCGACACCTTAACGATCCGGTAGCGTGTAAATAGATCGTTCAAAAACAAATATCTCAAAAACGGTTTGACGAATTTTTTTTTAATTGCAGCAATGGAATCAGTATCATTTGGGGATGTGATCAAATGATCATCGAGTTAAGCCTGCCCGAGCAAAATTTTGATGAATAGTTGGTTTGAACTTATGACCCATTTTTTTGTAATAAAAGCCAATATTTTGGCACCAAATTACAATTTTCTCCAAAAAACTGTCTGATGAAAATTTTTAATTGCAGCAATGGAATCAGTATATGACCTGCTTCAGCAGTTAATGCTTGGCGTTTTTGATTGAATCGGCTCCTTCATAGCGCCACCTAGGCAATGTGTCTGGACTTCATCATTTTTCGGTGTTTTGTGCTATCATTCTCTTAATATAGCATTTAGAGCTTAGGTATGTATGAGGCACCTATAGGGAATCAGGTATGCTGAACATTGTGAGTCAGTCACATTTGACCTTGAGGCCCAAGGTCAAATGAAAAATAACTATAACTCTCTTAATATAGCATTTTTTTTATACCATGTTATTACTGACAAAGCAGCATTTTCTTCCATCATGTTCACTATAGTTTGGTCGACATATTTATTTGATGAACATTTTTTAGTTTTTCAAAGAAACTTCAGCCCATTTTCTTTGATCTCGCTTGCCTACAGGCTGAATTTGGCTGCAGAAAGAATTGCCTAATTGCTTGTTGCTCTGTTAAAGATGCAGGACATTCTGACACAGTGATTGCTTGTTCTTTGTAAATCCCAAGAAAGACAGGCAGGCAAAGAGATAAATCTATTTTAGGCTGGGTAGCATAGATTTGAAGGGCTGTTTGTTAGGGCCTGATGAACAGAAGGTGCCAAGAGCATGATCGAAGGCAAAATAGGATGCAGATTTATTCAGAGGTACAAAAGGCCAAGGTAGAAAAGGGGCAGATTTAGCTATTGATCATGTTCAACCACGTGACAAAAATTGCTGCGGCATCAGCATCCACCATGCTGGCAGTATCCAAGAAACCGAATGGCTTCTGCAAACGTGACATTGATCAATCATATAAGTTTTTCAAAGTACTATTATTCCAGTTTTACAGGCCCTACAAAAGCAAGATGTCTAAAAATTGTTTCTCTCTGTGGTTTCGACCCGTACGTGCTTAAAAAGTCAGATTGTAAAGAAGGTGTATCTGATTTTCCGAATGTCGAGTATCCTGAGACAGGCCGTCGTTCTTGATAACTAGTTTGTAAAGATTTTTTTTGATGTTCGCTGTCTTCATTGTGGAGACTGTTAGCTAGCTATATTCGTTCACCACAGCAACACAATAAAACATTTACTAAATCGATCAGAAATTCATATGATTGGTAATCTTTCAAATGACCAATGCCCTGCTTTTAAAAAAAATTTTTGACTACAAAATTAGCAAAATTCATGATCTCTAAGTAGCCTTTGGTACAATATCCCATCAGCTCCTTCTGGATCGTCTGGCTAGCATTGGAGTTGGTGGCATTGCGTATCAATGGGATAATTCTGTTGGTAAATTAATAAAAAAACCAAGAACGTTGTCCTGATGAAGAAGCAGACTCCGATGTTTGTAGCAAAAGCAGGAAAAAAGTTTATTACACAGCTGGCCGTGGGGACAACAGCGTGATGCAAAGTTCTGAAATTCCTTAATTTCATAAGAAACTTTATACATGTTAAAGTACAGACATTTGCATATGATTTCTTTAATGTTATCAGAAGTTGTTGCTGATTGGTCCTAGGGTTTACACATTGGTAAAAAGGAATACTCTACAATTGGGCCTCTCCTGAACCACTCAAGTTAATTGGTTCAATAGTTTCCAACCCTCAGAAGTGAGCTCCATATGTGGGCATACGGAGCCTCCAACTAAAAGGTGCTAGTGCACATCGTGTCTAACCTGACACGCCAGACGGACAGTTCCATATATCCGCCACGGAAATATTTCACAAGTCCATCTGGGAAAGAGCCGTTCAAAAAAGTTTTCAGAGGAGGAACCTTCAAAAAAATCTGGGGCTGCTGATTGGACGATGGTTCTTTTCGTCACACTCATCATCGACCAATCCACATTAAGCCATTAAGGTTAGAAGTCCTTCCCATCTTTTTCACGACCAGAGGAGCCAGCTGGTATCTTATTGTTCCTCGTGGGGCAAGACACATACTGGAAGAAGTTGCTGAGAGTTTTGTCCAGTGAGCAGTGATTAAAATCACCCAGGATTAAGTTAGGGGCATCAGGGGAAAGCGACTGAAGTTCCTGCGCAGACTGAAAGATCTGCTCAGAGGCGTTTATCACGTTGGCCCTTGGATGAATACACACCACTGTTACAAAGATCTGTGTAAATTCCCGTGGCAGATAAAAGCGGCGCCAGACACAGAAAGCAGCTCGACATCTTTTGGTGCAAATGCTCTCTCTCACAAGGACATTCTTACCCCAACGCTCGTTTATATATAGGCACCCCCACTCCACACGACTTGCCCGGTGATCTTGGTGTCACGGTCCGTGATGGGCGGAGCTCGAACCCCGTCAATCACCCTGTCACTGTCGGGTCCGACTCCCCCAAGCCAGGTCTCTGTGACTGCCAAAATGCAGGCCTCTTTGTACTCATGTTGGTGACGAACGAGGGCCTGAAGTTCCTCAGTTTTTTCTACGAAGGGACCTTTATGTTGGATAATATGATGGAAGGCAACGGATACTGAGACAGTGGTTGCCGTCTCAAACGCACCCCCCCCTCTTCTCCCTCGCTTCCTCGGTTTTACGTCGTGGTTAGCGTTGAAGTCACCGCTCCATCGTCTCTGTGGCAAATTTCCTCAAAATTAGAAAAAACAACGCCTACTGGTGTCTTATAGCTCCCGATAATGTTTTGCTGAAGCAAGAAGTCCCTTGAGTAAGTAATCCTGTTTCCTCCAGGGACAGTACACAGCTCTCCTGTCAGGAGACACGCGGACGCCAACACCACTAGCGCAAAAAGCACAGTCCCATCCATATTAGTTGGTCAGTAGCACCGTGAAGCGTCTGAGTCGGTTGAGCAATTAAAATCCAGAAGAGCCTATGACTTTGCAAGTAACAGAAATAAAGTACAGACTTAAACAGGGACAACAAACAACGAGCTCCTCACTGCTCGCGCATGCGCCCTCCCCAGGCGCATGCATTAGTTGTCAGCTTGCTAATTTAACTTTAGCTAGTTTAAATTTTGGCTAAAGACAAGGATGGCATTCTGTTTCTAGCTCTAAGGGACAGAATCTTCCTAGCGCTTCAAACATCTTTACTTCTATATTAAGATTGTATAAAACGGATTCTCGTAGCTTCTTGCGTAAGAAGCCTAGCAAACTAATTTATAAAGACGTATTGATAATTTTCGTCGTAACTTGCAATCTAAAATAAATTTGACTCCTTCTACTAATTCTTATGAGCAACTGCTGATCAAGAAAAGTAAACTGCGAAAGGTTTAAGTCATTAAGCTTTGAAGGGCGAGGTTTTTTGGCTTCCCTTTATTACGGCGATTAAACTGCCACTCTTCGGGCGCATACAATTTTTTCATCTCTCGGCGGATAAATACCATATTAACAAAGCCTGTATAATGGAACTGAGATGGTTCTTGTAACAGGGAGAGTAAACCACTCAGCTTGCGAGCTTCCTCTGCTCTGTTAGTTATTATTTCCCAGAATTCACGGAAAGGTGAAAACGCCTTTGTCTTTCGAGGTTGCCGGTCGTAGGCCAGTAACCTATTGTCGACACCTTGCGTCCGGCGGAGTCGTTGAGCGTCATCCGTTTAAAGCTGCATCTCAAAAACGGTCTGATGAATTTTTTTTTTAAATTTGGGGATGTGATCAAATCGGTCATCGAGTTAATGCCCAAGCAAAAAAATTTTTTTTGATTGAATGGCTCGTTTAGACTTGGCGGCCATTTTTATGTCGAAAATGGCCATTTTTAACATAGGTGCAATTTTCTCAAAACTGATGAATTTTTTTAATTGCAGCAATGGAATCAGTATCATGACCTGCTTCAATGGTGTAAACGGCGCTTTGATTGAATCGCTCCTTCATAGCGCCACCTAGGTAATGTTTCTGGACTTCATCATTTTTCGGGGTGTTTTGTGCCATCACTCTTTTAATATGGCATTTAGAGCATAGGTATGTATGAGGCACCTATAGGGAATCAGGTATGCCGAACATTGTGGAGTCAGTCACATTTGACCTTGGGCCTCCAGGTCAAGGTCAAATGGCAAAAATGTGCTATAACTCTCTTAATATAGCATTTAGAGCTTAGGTATGTATGAGGCACCTATAGGGAATCAGGTATGCCGAACATTGTGAGTCAGTCACATTTGACCTTGGGCCTCAAGGTCAAGGCCAAATGGCAAAAATGTGCTTTAACTCTCTTAATATAGCATTTAGAGCTTAGGTATGTGTGAGGCACCTAAAGGGAATCATGTATGCCAAACATTCTCGGTTGTTTGAATTTCACCTTGAGCCTCAAGGTGAAGGTCAAATGGCAAAAATGTGTTATAACAGCTTAATGTGGCACCTATAGGGAATCATGTAAGCCAAACCTTCTCTGCAAATTGAATATGACATTGGGCGTCAAGATCAAACGGCAAAACTTGCTATAACTTGCTGAATATGGCAATTAGAGCTCAGGTATGTTTGGGGCATCTATAGGAAACCATGTATGCTGAACATTCTTAGGCAGTCAGATTTTTAACAGGCACTAGTTAGTGTGAACACATTATTCTCGTACTCTCCTCCCTTCACTGGCTTCCTGTCAATTTTATAATTCATTGTAAGATGTTATTACTTGTTTTTAGGTCACTCCATGGATTGGCTCCCTTCTATTTATCAAACCTTTTAATCTCTTACACCCCAGCACGATCACTCAGGTCAGGTGGTCCCTCGGGCTCAGGTGTCTCTGCTTTTTCAGTTGCAGATCCTCGAATAATAGCCTACTTAAAAGAACAGTCAAAGCCACAGCAATGTCCGGTTTTCCTAATGTAATTGGAGCCATTGACTGCACTCACATCATGATTAGGGCACCATCGGTGAATGAATTTGTATATGTGAAACGCAAAAATGTGCATACGATCAATACCCAAATCATATGTGACACCGACATGCTCATAATGAATGTAGTGGCACGGTGGCCTGGCTCTACACATGATTCATTCATCCTGGCCTTTAGCAGTGTGGGGGGCGAGACTGGGGGCAGGCGCTGCAGCGTGACGGCTGGCTTCTTGGTGAGTGCGTGTAGGCTACACAGTATACTCATTCATTGAAAGCTGCTGCTTATAATCATTAATTCAAGGCTGATACTCAACCCATTGTTGTGACTTACAGGTGATAGTGGCTACTTCCTGAGGGAGGGCTGCTAGTTCCCATCCGGACCCACAGGGTGGCCAGGAAACCCAGTATAATGAGGTCCATGCCCGCGTGCTGCGTCGTGGGCCACGCCATCGGGCTCCTGAAGGCCGTTGGCGCTGCCTGGATCGTCGGGTGGTAGGCTCCTCTACCACCCAAAAAAGGTCTGCAGGATCATCTGAGCCTGTGCCATCCTGCACAATGTGGCAGTGAGGCGTGAGGTTAGCTGCCCGCCAGGCCTCCTCCACCCCAGCATGTGGACCCGGACCCACAGCCCCCTCCCCATCATGAGGGTTTTCAACGGGGACTAAGGACACGAGGCTGCGGTGATGCAGCGGTTGGGAAGCCCGCCCAACTCCTCACCCCACGTTGAGCTAAAGAATGTGTGTATATAGTCTACGAGTTTCTCAGTTTCAGTCTTGCAAAGTTGTGTTTAGTTTTCAGTATTGCAAGAACCTCATATTTCATTCCTCGTACATTTGATGTCCACAAGTTGAGACAGAAATAAATTCATGTATATCAAACACGACATTGTAATTTTTTGTCCCTCTATGCAACTGAAAAAAAACACAGACCTACTGCATTTGACAAAAGATTTGACAAGAAGGTTCTTTTTTTTTTTTATTGCCTCTGTAAGACTTGTGACCGCAGCACTCGGCGGTTTTACGCTTGTTGGTGAGGCCGGGGCTGTGGCTGATTAGATGAGATTGTTTTAATTTCCGGAGGAGAAATGGTTTGGTCCAACATTATGTGTTCATTTCAGTTGTGATTCTCTACATGCTTAGTTATATGTTCTTGTTCCTAAATAAACCACAAGACAAAGTGATCATACAGAATTAGCGCAAATACCTGCCGAAGAGGACTTTTTTCCTCGCCTGCACCTCACTAACAAGCACGTGTATCTTACTTTCTGAGAAGTTTCGCTTTTTTCCGCGTTTCCTATCCATGCTTCACCATCTTCCACTGACGTCACTCCACAAATCCCCAGAGCGCACATGGCTACTTTATATGCAGGTGCTCATTTGCATTGACCATATATGGTTGTGTCTGGGCGTGTAGGGCGGGATATGAGGCGGCACCACGCCCGCACATTTCTTGGATCCGTGTGATTTATCAATGGAAACTGCGGAGAGCTGTGCGTACGAACAGTTTGATAGATCTGAAACGGGTGTAAATATTTTGGGTGTACGCCATTTTTTGCTTGTCGCTGTACGTGAAAATTTAGTAGCATTTTTACACCCTTTTTGATAAATGAGGCCCCTGGACTCCTGCAGCAGACACAGGTAACTCAAAAGCAAAATTAGTTTGTTAACCAGAAACAAATGACAAAACAAAATGTGTGCACCCAATTTGATAACCCTATGCTGTCAAATAAAAGTGAATGATATAAATGAAAACCTGTGTCAACTTATTTCAGAAATTAAAGAATGTATATTGAAAAGTAAAAAAGAGAGTTACCATGTATAAAGGGTAAAATGTGTGACTGCAAGTGCAGCCATCACATGCACATTCACTTAATTTATTCAAATCACACCTCAAGGCATAACTTTTTCCTAGGCCTTCGAATCAATTTAAACTGTCTTTGACATGCCTTTACTTGTTAACATTATTCAAGGTATAGTGTTTTCTTTCTTGTCCCTGTAGGCGTTTCACTGTCACTCATGCTGACCTACAAGCCATTTTAATCAGATATATCAGACCAGTGCTGGAGTATGCAGTCCCTGCTCGGCATCCTGGTCTGACCCAAGCTTTAAGGTTAGGTGTAACCCAAAATAAAAATTTCCTTAATTTTGAATAAAGACTGGATTTAAGGGTTCAATGTTGATGTCTATGATGAAAGAAAGCATTTTTTATAAAATTTGCATAACTATGCTAATTAGGTCACATGATCCAAGATGGCTGACACCTGATATGTAGAAATACATAATTCCATTTTTCTCAAAAATCATTCTATGTATTGATTAGAATTTTTGAACACACTTTATGGATATCATATTGAAAGTTTTGAGCCAAAGGCTAGGGAGATTTTAGGGGGCCTAGAAGGGGACCCCCAAAATGCGGTCAGTCCTGAGGGCCAATGCTGAGGTGTCAAAGACACCCCAACATAGATATTACTGTTTTCTTTGGCTCGAAACGCAGATCAGAGTGAGATCTGCTCACTCACAAAATTTCATGCAGATATCTTCGCCCGTTCTCGAGATATCTGGATTTATGTGGCGGAAATTCCCTTGCTGAGAAAATCCGTGAATTTTTTTTTGACCAAGTATCATCAATGTACCGACCAGATATTGTCTATGTTCAGTTATTATGCCTTCAAAAGCCACCAGGAATGTATTCTGAGAGGTGATATTGAGTGATCGTGCTGGGGTGTAAGAGATTAAAAGTTTTGATAATAGAGGGGAGCCATTTTTCAAAAAAATGAAAAATTATATTTTTTCAAATTTTGGTGAATTTTAGGGTTTCACCTAACCTTAACCACCCAGTTGGAGTGTGTGCAAAAGAGGGCATGTCACATTATCCTGGGAGCACCTTACACCAGCTACTCAGCAAGCTCTAAGCACCCTAGGCATCCCCAGTCTTGGGAAGAGGAGGGAGCAAATTTGTTTGAAATTTGCATTATCACTGCAGTCCTCCCTCTTCTTTGATTGGTCCCCTCCATCTAGGGAACAAACATCTGGATGTATCACATGCAATGGTCATAAACTTGATATCCCACTGGCAAGAGCAGGTCGTTTCTACAATTCTCCTATTCCTTATTTGATAAGATTGATTAATAACCATTCATTTTATTATTATTATTATTTATTTTTATTTATTTTTTTTTACTATTACAGTACCTCAGAATATATAAATATTTACTCTATAGGATTTGCATTGGATCTGGTTTAACTTTCTTTTTGAGATTTTATAGTAGCTATTACTTTTTATTGTAATTACTTTTTCATATACTGTAAATGTATTTCAATTTCTTTGGTGGTTTTATATATTTCTTGAATGTAAATTGGTGTGTGATTTCAGTCTGTAAATGACATAGACGTGTATACATAGACGTGTGAGGTGTAAAACCCTCAAAGGTATACCAACGACGGAAACAGCTGGAGGTGAAGGCACAGCGCGTTCTTGGCTGGTGTGAATTAAAATAAAACATTGATTAACTTCTCTGTTCATAGGAACAGGGCACATAGCATAACAGTTACAATTTATCTGACTCCATAACAAATTGAGAATATAAAATTTCGCTTTAATTGTGTGGAGCTCGGCATAATAATTCCCTACTCGGTCTTTTGTCAACCTTACACGATTATGTTTCTGGGCCAGCACAATCGCAAAATCTCAGTTCTGAGAGCCCTACATTGGATAGACAGCAACCACCATAATACACGAGTACCTTTCCCTCGTGACAGTTATGGACCTGGGTTAGCTTGTATCTATTGGGCTCCTTAAGGAGAATTTGACAAGAACCGGCGTATAGTGCCCATGGGTCTTCTTAAGCCAAACCTCCAGAGCCAATACCTCACCAATCCCGTTAGCAGTCGAATGTGGCCCCCATTCTAACTTACTAGAGCTCCCTAAAAACTTTCGCAGCAACTCGCCCCTGATCAGCGGGTCTCAGTCAGTGCATCGTTTCCCCTGAGTATTTTAGATGTAATGTTGGCTATAAAGAACCAAGATGAGTTTAAAATCAGAAACCACACAAAATAAATTAAGACAATTTATTAATTCGGAAGGAAAATTTATTAAGCAGGTAGGTAGGTCCACATCGTAAATTTGAATAGTCCGTTGCATAATTTAGAATTTGTGTAAAATAATTTAGCATAACAGTATCTTACCCATCCTGGTTCGGCTACATGCATACAGAGTACGCCCGGGAAGCTGAATACAGTCTTACATAACTACATCGGCTACATACGGCATGCAGAACCATGTGTGGGAAGTCATTTGCGATCTTGCTCGAATGGATTGTCTGTCTTTGCTTTTAGCCAAATCACATCTTTGATCCAGGCGACATTGCCATAAATTACCTGGACGGGAGGTCGAATCTGGAATTTAGGTCCCCGCCATTTGGAGGATGTAATAAAACAAGCAGAGGGCAAGGAAAACAAGATGATTACCAGAGAGGATATTATACTTGATAGATTTTTATGTAGTTTCTAAAATTGAATAAACCATAATTTTATTTGGTATGAAATATGTTCCATCCAACTCCTTGAATTATTCTGAACAGAAACATACCAAACATGCCAAGAGAATGTATTAATATGATGCAGTTGTCATGAAAAAACTCTTTTGCTGAATTATTTTACATGCAAATCAGGTTATTTGTGCATAAGTCATTTTACAGTAGCATAATGAACATATGAGAACGGTTTGAAGTTTTCAGAGGTATGGAATACTTTAGCTAGGTGATTTAAGGTGCAGTTTTAGAAAAGACATGACCAGGGCAGAGAAAGATGTTCACGGGGAAGAACTGAGATAGTCACCCCTCTCGCTTCACCAGAGACCTGCTTATTGTTCCCTGCCATCAAGAAGCCCCCAGTTCCTCAGACACACAACCATAAACACATTCAGCTTCCCTTTACTCCAGCTGGGCAAACATTCTGGGGAGTCAACGGCCCACTCGTCCAGAGGACGTCTGAACAACTTATTGTCATATTACAGGACTCCTGAGATCTTTGAAGTACAGGATGAGCCTCAATTCCCGAGCTCCTCCAATTTGTCAGCCTTTTGTTGCATCCCAGCTTGATTCCCCCATCAACAGAGGCGCTAATAAAAACTTAGTACTACTACTACATCCTTCTCAATAACTTTCAGAGTAGGAGGCTATTGGTCCGAAGTAGAAGGCAGAGCCCCTCAAGCATTGGTCCAAAGTAGAAGGCAGAGCCCCTCAAGCAAATACAGTTGACCAATGAGATATCCAGCGGGGCGGCCCTTTTCATATACATATATACAACCCCCATTCCGAAATAGTTGGGACAAAGTGTAAATTGTGAATAAAATCAAAATGCAATGACTTTCAGGTCACATGAGCCAATATGTTATTAACAATAGGACATAGATAACATTTTAAATGTTGAAACTGAGACATTTTACATTTTTATCCACAAAATGAGCTTATTTCAAATTTTCTGGCAGCGACAGGTCTCAAAAAAGTTGGGACACAGGCAAAAAAAAAGGGCTGAAAAAGCAATTAATATATAAGAAAATCAGCTGAAAGAACATTCAGCAAGTAATTAAGTTAACTGGAACCAGGTGTGTAACATGATTGGCTATAAAAGGGATGTCTTAGAGAGGCTGAGTCTCTCAGAAGTAAAGATGGCCAGGGGCTCTCCAACCTGTGAAGGCTTGCGTAAAGAAATTGTGGAATACATTAAAAACAATGTTTCTCAACGTCAAATTGCAAAGGCTTTGAAGGTCTCATCATTAACAGTGCATAACATCATTAAAAGATTCAGAGAAACTGGAAAAATCTCTGTGCGTAAGGGACAAGGCCGAAGACCTTTACTGGATGCCCGTGATCTTCAGGCCCTCAGACACCACTGCATCACTCACCGGCATGATTCTGTCATTGACATTATTAAATGGGCCCAGGAATACTTCAAGAATCCACTGTCTGTAAACACAGTCCGCCGTGTCATCCACAGATGCCACCTAAAACTTTATCATGCAAAAAGGAAGCCACTGTTGAGCATGATCCAGAAGCGCCGCCGTGTTTTGTGGGCCAAGGCTCATTTAAAATGGACTGTAGCAAAGTGGCAAAGTGTCCAGTGGTCAGACGAGTCCAAATTTGACATTCTTGTTGGAAATCAAGGGCATCGTGTCCTCCGGGCAAACGAGGAAAAAGACCACCCCTCCTGTTATCAGCGTTCAGTTAAAAGCCAGCATCTCTGATGGTATGGGGATGCATTAGTGCATATGGTGTGGGACACTTGCATGTTTTAAAAAGCTCCATGAATGCTGAAAGGTATATAAAGGTTTTAGAGCAACATATGCTCCCCTCCAAACAACATCTATTCCAGGGAAGGCCTTGTGTATTTCAGCAGGACAATGCAAAACCACATACTGCGGCTATTACAACAGCATGGCTTTGTAGTAGAAGAGTCTGTGTGCTGAACTGGCCCACCTGCAGTCCTGATCTTTCACCGATTGAGAACATTTGGCGCATAATTAAAGGAAAAGTCCGTCAAAGGACACCCAAAACTCTCCAGCAGCTGGAAGCCTGTATTAAACAAGAGTGGGATCAAATTCCAATGGCTAAACTCAAAAAACTTGTCTCCTCAATGCCCAGACGCCTCCACTCCATGGTACACCATGGTAAACGGGCCCTTGTCCCAACTTTGAGACCTGTAGCAGCCACCAAATTTGAAATGAGCTCATTTTGTGGATAAAATTGTAAAGTTTCTCAGTTTCAACATTTGCTATGTTATCTCTGTTCTATTGTGAATAAAATACTGGCTGGCGTGATTTGAAAGTCATTGTGTTTTGATTTTATTCACAATTTACATTTTGTCCCAACTATTTCGGAATTGGGGTTGTATATGATGACATACAATACATAAATCGTCTATGTATTGTGTGACAATCATTGACTTTAGAGAAAGACATACAGAAGTTCAGTAATAAATTATCTTAAATCATCTTCATTTTGTCTTTTGTATGTCACTAACTATTCACTCTGCCACAGCCCCGTTTGTTCTCCAAACATGGCATAGATTAAAACAAATCCTCCAACAAATCCTCACTGATTCCTCATCATTGTCATCAGGACCAAGATCATCACTTTCAATTCCAAGCAGTTTAGAAATTCCTTCAACATCCAAACACTCACTCCAATACTTGTTTCAAAATAAACACAGGTTTGGTTATGAAATGTGTATTTTAATCAAACAATAAAAATATATTCTAGCTGATTCAAATCGCACTGCCTAGAAAGTTACAGGCCTATCTTAACCCTGCAACAATGATATCAAAAAGTAAGCACTGTCTTTTAATCAGTCTAACCAGCGAACGGTACTCACTACTGGTAATGGCTTTAACATATGGGCAGATGACAGTACGTGCGTTAACCCCTCTGTGCAAATGCAGACGCGAGCGAACATGGAGCTGCTCTATTTATGCACGCAGTTACACTATTTTATCACTAGATGGCACACCTGGATCAGGTATTTAATATTCACTTGCAAGCCAAGCTCGAACATGGTTTAGAATATGGACGAGTTAAGTTCCATCCCTGTTTCCCAGGAATGGTATGAATTCAACTCCTCAGCCAAGCCTGATGTGCAAACTGCCTAATATACTTGCCCTTAGTATCTATCCAGCAGTTAATAAAGATGATCTCTTGTGACAGAAAAAATTGTTGACCTTGGTTGCAACTAGTTTAGCAATAATACTATTATACTACTATAATACTTCAGACTAGATTTAGTTGTCCGATTTTTGGTATACAAAAATCTTTTGTAATTTTTCGTATACAAACTGACACACCAAAAATCAAAACTTAAGGTTCAAGGATAATGAAACATGCCACCCAAATGTTAATGAAAGTCATCATATAAATTGATCACCTCTGTTTAACCAATATCTCTTCTAGGTGCAATAAGGGATACGCACATATTGAGGGATTAAGCTCAGTTACGCATCACCAATACTAATAAATCTACTTGAAGGGGCTTTGAAAGAGGCATGGAATCTAACAAATTAGTGCAACTCAGTGCGTTTTGAGTCACATTACAGAGAATACAATGCTCTTGGACATTCACGATAATAATATAACTGCTGACCCACCTCTAAAACAACTTTCTTCAAATCTTGGACAAGTGGAAAATGCCCACATTAAAATGCGTCTCGGCCAAGGCGCCATTGTATAGTGCATACATAATGAGACAGAAGTGCGCTGGGTTGCGTTTCCCAAAAGCGTAGTTGTTAACTAAGTTCGCAACTTACATAGTCATCCATTCACAGCCACTGGTTCCAACTATGTAAGTTTGCATCTGTACTTTTGGGGAAATGCTCCCCTGATTGGCCATATGTTTATGAGTGATATTAAAAGCCCGAACCAGAGCGGGAAAAAAAAAATTTTTCACTACCGCGAATAGGGTGCACTGAAGCGGCTGCAGCAAAATGCAGCAGTAGCTACGGATATTGAAAAAAAAAGTCTTTGACCAGCAAAACATTGGCGGCGCAGAAGGCTGTTGTAGATGGCGAAATCGCTGCCCGCCGCCTCTTATTGAGAAGGCTGCTACTACTACTAAACTGTACAATTCTTATTAATGTTACGTGTGTGTACATGTATGTGCATTTGTGTGTATGTATGCATGTGTGTGTGTGTATGTACATGCTTATACATAGACGTGTGTGTGAGCATATATAGAGTATGTATTTGTATGTACGGTATATATGCATGTATATTCTGTCTGTGAAGCACTTTGGTCAGCTCATGCTGTCTTTAAATGTGCTACATGAATAAAGTTGACTTGAGTGATAATAACCAATGTGATTAACTGGCTGCAACAGTATGATAATAACGGCAATAGTGGTAAACTAGAAAACTAATGATAGCTAGCTAACTAAGCACTGAAATATTTCTAGCAACAAAAGGCTCTCTGACACATTAGGAAAGAAGATTTCTCACGATAGACTTCCTAATTCAGAGAATCAATGCTGTCATGCTAAGAGAAGCTTCCAGTCCTGTCTCAATCGGACTTACACCGGTGTTCACCTCCGTATTGCTTTTACATCTTGTAAAACTAACATGAACAGCTCTGGGTTGCGTATGGTACTGTTTTTTTTTTTTTTTTTTTTCCAAGGCACTGGCATAATTAAAACGTGCAAAGTTGAGAAGATGCAACCTAACTTGCTGCTATGCTAGGGTGTGTATACTTTTTTTTAGAGGCCCAATCAAGTCCTTTCAGTGACCATGGAAAGTTCATACTGTCCAAGTATTGGGTAAAATACTTATTAATTGATAGATAATTACGGGGAAGGTCTCTGGTTATCATGAATTATGGCTGTGCTCCACACGGATAAAGCTGAGGAAGCAGTAATGACTCTGTATTCCCGGGAGAAATTGATGCAATAACTGAACACTGACTCCTGCGAGGGACATATCTAGACATAAATCAATGGCAGGGTCGTATGTTTCGTTAATTACTGATGTCTTTAATGGACAATAGAATGACGTATTAATACCATGTTGAATTTTTGCTTCAGAGAGCCGATTTTTTCAGCACTAAATTGCCCTACCTTTGGGCCATTGTGGATTTAGCTTTCTGCTATGCCAGAAACCAATTTTTTTGTCGTGAGAGACAATTTTTATGAACTGCTGGATGGATGCTATTGGCAAACATTTCAGGCTGTTTGTAGATCAGGCTTGGTCAAAGAGCTTTCGTCATTCAATTCCTGTGCAACAGTGGAGGAACTTGCTGTTGTCCAAATTCATAATTGTGTCTGGGCGCTGCTTCCACATGAATATTCAATATGCATTTTGCTTCAACCTGACATGTTTCTGATATTAATAGGTTAGAGTAACAGAGTGCGTCACTTGGGTAGTTCCATAGATGCTTGCGTCTACGTCCGTGCAAAAGCATTAAACACACAGAGACAATGATTGACAATGAGGATCAGGAGTGGGTGAGGAGCAAGTGAAAGGCACAAAGGGAGGGGAAAACCGATGAGACAATAATTGAATTATGAGAGACAATTAACAAAACCAAATCAAAACTGACACAGGCAGCCAGATTGTAGGGGAAACTAATTCATACACATTCAGGACCTGACACTGTTTTTTTTTTTTTTTTTTTTTTAATAATTGAAAGCCATTTTACATCAAAGCTGTGCAGTAAGGGCTTACAGGCCATTATATTCAATATGTGATAGACTTCAGTAGATGAATAATTCTGTTCTGTAACTGTGTTCTTGCATATACTGATATATGGTGTGGTACATATTTGTCAAATTGAGGTCATTTAGAAGTTTTTAAATGAAAACCTTCTGTCTCTTTCCAGTTTCCACGGCTGAAGTGGTTTTGTATGTGACTGAGGGAGGCTCTATTCGTCTGGATGTGCAGAAATATGAAGAACTCCAGTCTCAAAGCATGATTGATTGGGATGTTAACGGTTCCACACGTATAGTATCATACCGGAATAGGCCTAGGACGCTTGAAATATTCAAAAATTATGAAACCAGGATAGCATTTGATGAAAGCAACTTGTCTCTGCTGCTGAAGAATTTGCAGCAGGATGACAGCGGGATCTACACAGCAGACCTGTCTCACTTTTACAGTGATTACACAAGAATGACCAACGTTGCCAACTACAGGCTCATAGTTAGAGGTAGAGATGATACACCAAATCACCTGAATGAGTATGCTACAGATGAGATGTGGATGGAGTATAGTTTTCACTGTATAACAAAAACATGAGTGTGTTCAGTCCATTAGTGTGATTTATTATGAGATTGACAAATATGCTGTATCTAGGAGTGCTTGATAAATTGTAGGCAAACGTAGCAGGATTGTTTTCATACTAGATTCTAATATTAACAACTACTAATGTCATTTCTACATTTGCCGACCTGAATTCAAATTTCCGGCTCCATTTTCGTCTTTTTGTCTCTAAAGTCAGACGTCTTGGGATCCGCATTTTCCAAACGACTCCCCCGAACAGTCCGTACTGCCCTGTCAAGTGAAACACTAGTATACGCAAATTTCTCAAAATTGGGAAAACCCGCCATTGACCCTCTACAGCACCAGCTCCATCTATTTTTAGTAGAGATTAGCCTGATCAATACACATGTACAGAGTTAGTGCATGTTTGTTTGTTTTAATAGCTGCAGTAAAAGTTTTTGCCACTAGGCTGTGCACTACTGAAATAAATCTGGTTTCGAAACAATTCGGAACATTTTGAAACAGTGGTTGTTTCAGAGGTCTCAAAACTGTTTCAAAGGTTCGAAATTGCCATCTCTACTGATCAATACACATGTACAGAGTTATTGCATGTGCAAGTTAGCAGTATCTCCAAAAGTAGAGCAGGAGGTAAAACTTCAAGGCCATTTTTCTCAGTTTCACTACTTTGCAGATACTGCTGTCTGGCTTGACAGGGCAGCGTAATTCGGAAGCGCTGAAAATGAGTAGAAAAACAAAGAGGATATCCAGTCATTTGCTTGCTTCCGTATCCACTACGCAGACATGTAAAGATTGCATTCAGGAAACCAAATGAATCAAAGTCGAGCTAACCTAGTAGCTGAGCAGAGCTGGAGATTCAGAAAGATTTTTTTGATTCAACTCTTTTGGAACTTTGCAAAATTCTCTCCATGACAAATCTATGAGACCTTCAGCGCCTGTGTTTGCTGACTTTGATAAACCACTGGGATGTTATTGCCTGTCTGCCAACAGGTTACAGTTTTTGGCAAAAAAGTGATACCACATGACCTAACATTGACATTTAGAACACGTGTCAGACATCTTGCTAAACAATCTAGCTACCGGTGACGTATTTGCAGATTTGACAAATAAACGACAGTCTGTTGAATAAGCTACCACTGGCTAGTTTGCTAGTTTGCTGACAGTTCTGATGTTAATAGCTAGCCAGCAGGGCCGCTTCTAGCAGGGGGCAGGGCAGGGCATTGCCCCTGAAAATTGTTGCTCTGCCCATCCAATTGGGGTTCTGCGTGTTTTGAATCCAGCAATTACAGTCATTTAGATCGCCCATCTAAGTAAGTGCCCTCTCTGCCTCATAAGGGCGTCCACGATTTGATTTGTTGGTTGAAATAAATTGGAGATAATGCGTGTGTCCAATCAATTCTACAGTGCCACTCCTCACGGCTTCTCGTAGCTGGCCAGAGAGATTAGCTCACAGAGGAAATCTGAGGTAGTATAACGTCGGCCTGCTGATAAAACCTCATATCCTCAAAATGATAAATTTTATAGGAGAGCATAAAAAATGTTTAATTTTGCATGTAAGAATGCAGTTGAGCTGTGTTCGGGTAGGATGACTATTTTTCTTCCAAGAATGTATTTTGTATTTTGCAATGTTTATGTTATTATCGTGGACATCCAAGTTTTGGTTTCTTATCAAATTTGGAGATACGAGGTTTTATCAGCAGGCCGACGATATGTAATTTGATTTGAAGTGATACATCAGTTATATAGTGGTTCAGGTTACATGAGACATCATTCTACCACATGCCATTGAGAATTTACGCAAATCTATCTGCATCAATACAAGATCTTGGCAAAAAATTATTGCAAATCTGGACTGAAATTAACATTGAGACATTGCAGAAGCTTATCAAAACAATGCCCCAGCAAATGCATGCCGTAATCAAAGCTAAAGGCAGTCCAAAAAAATACTGGAGCGCGGATAGTGTACATTTTTACTTTACAAAAAATTATCCATCCATCCATCCATCCATCCATCCATTTTCCTCCAATGATCCGGACCGCAGGGCTAGCAGCCTAAGCAAAGTGGCGCAGGCATCCCCCTCCCCAGCTTCTACCTTCAGCTCTTCCTGGGGACCCCAAGACATTCCCAAGCCAGCCGGGAGATATAATCCCTCCAGTGTGTCCTGGGCCGGCCGGGAGATATAATCCCTCCACTGTGTCCTGGGCCGGCCGGGAGATATAATCCCTCCAGTGTGTTCTGGGCTGGCCGGGAGATATAATCCCTCCAGTGTGTTCTGGGCAGGCCGAGAGATATAATCCATCCAGTGTGTCCTGAGCCGGCCGGGAGATGTGATCCCTCCAGTGTGTCCTGGGCCGGCCGGGAGATGTGATCCCTCCAGTGTGTCCTGGGCCGGCCGGGAGATATGATCCCTCCAGTGTGTCCTGGGCCGGCCGGGAGAAATGATTCCCTCCAGTGTGTCCTGGGCCGTCCGGGAGATATGATCCCTCCAGTGTGTCCTGGGCCGGCCGGGAGATATAATCCCTCCAGTGTGTCCTGGGCCGGCCGGGAGATATGATCCCTCCAGTGTGTCCTGGGCCGGCCTCGGGGAGAAATCCAGATCCAGAACCTTTCCTCGCTTTAATGGCTAAATGTCTAAAATAAGCATGATGTGATGTAAGATATTATGAAAATACACCATGAGGTTTTCTGCTGATATTTGGTCAGTAACTCAGTACTGCTCTTTGGCATTGTACAGAAGCATCCTTGTTTGCCTGTGCCTGTCTATAGAGGCTGCAGTTACTGTTATTAATGCTGGCATACCATCATATAAAACTCTGTCATTCAAAATCAAATGTAGATTTAAGCTAGTTTTTTTTTTTTCACTCAGAGAGGGCTTCGCATTCTTTAAGATGCTTCATAAAACAGGAAGTGGTGTGGCCTGACTGGAATTCAGTTGCCACTGAGCTGTATAAGAATAGGATAGATTCAGAGTCTATTTTTAATAAGTTGATCAAGTGATCATGTCCTCTATAAAGGATCAGTTTACATCTTTTCTGCAATGAAGTCTAGTGCCATCAAAAAGTATTTGTCCCCTTCCTGATTTTCTAAACAATTGGATGTTTTTCCACAATGAATGATTTCAGATTACAAGATCAATGGAAGACCCAGTGCTAAAAGTACTTAAAGGGTGTCTGTCATGCCACACACAAGCATAAACTCAATAATATGCAAAGATCACAAACTCAAAGATTTGCTGGAAGAAGTTTGTGGATCCTGTGAGCTTTGTGTTTGAAAGGATTTTGAAAGTGTTTTACTGACCAGCTTTCGTGAACTTTAATAATAGTGTAACCCCAATTCCAAAAAAGTTGGGATGCTGTGTAAAATCTAAATAAAAACAGAATGCAATGATTTGCAAATCTCATAAACCGACATTTTATTCACGATAGAACCTAGATAACATATCAGATGTTGAAAGTGAGAAATTTTACCATTTCATGAAAAATATTACCTCAATTTGAATTTTAAAATGCAACGTTTAAGTGCACAACTTTCATAATAAATTGCAATCTGAGCTGTAAGAGAAACCTTGAAAAGTGTAATTGAAAATGCTTGAAAAGTATTGGAAAAATGCCCACATTTGACTAGGAAAGGGTGCTGGAACCCAATTCAAATGTTGGGTGAACTAGTGGAAACTGCGTATGACGCACTGAACATTTTTGGTTTGATGACAATGCTCAGATCCCCTCTGATATGGAAAAGCCCAGTTACTCAATCAGAGCAAGTTTCTTCTGACTGAAGAAAAACTTATGGATTCCTGACTTCTCTGAACAGAAAAAAATAAAAAATAAAAAATAAAAATAATAACAATTAATTATTTTTAAAAATTTGAAGCGTGATGAAGACATGTCAAATAACGTGTTTTCAAATTTTTATCGCACTTAATTAGTGCATATAAGGGTCAAACTCAATTTCTACCAAAAGTGACATACTAGGTTTTTCCAGATCACTGGAGAGATGCCTGTCCACCTCTGTTTTTACCTCGGCTCATTACAGAGATGCTTCATCTTGTATGAATTGGACAAATGTCATGCAGAGGTCCTGTGATAATTATTACTGTAAAAACACTGCGCTGAAAAACTGATCCCATCTGAATAGGGCTTTTTTGGATCTTGATTTACTGTGTTAGTGTATAACAGCAGTTGCATCTGAGGGGTCATGTGTAATGTTGTGTATTTCCTACAGGTTCAGTTCCTCCTGCAGCGCCATCTGCTGGCCTCTCGCTGTGCATGCTGAAGTCAGTGCTGTTCTCTGCAGGCCTGGTTGTCATGGTTTTGGCTGTCATTGCAGTGAATGTCAGAGAGAGGTGCTGCAGGTCAGTGATTGGTCAGTTCCATGTCTGTATTGCCATCAGTAACCATCAGTAAGAATGAACCTTTCCGGGGCACCCCGGTGGCTCATCGGTCTAAGCGCGCGTACCACAAAGGCTGTGTCCTTCCCGCAGCGACCTGGGTTCAATTCCAGCTCAGGTCATTTGCTGCATGTCTTCCCCCATTCTTCTCCCAAACTTTCCTGTCTCTCTACACTGTATAACTATCAAATAAAGGAAAAATTCCCGAAAAAAATAATCTTAAAAAATAAAATTGGACCTTTCCAACCTGTCAATCAAGGGTAGAATAACGACCAATCAAATTGCTTTATCTTAGTAAGGTCCTGCCTACCCCGAAAGCACCGCCATATCGCCGCACATTCAATGCAGTCGTGAGCTGTGTTTAATAGGAGAGGTGTTTGATTTTATCGAAAATGGCTCTTACATGCGCTTGGGGAACATGTAATTCTGACGAAATATATGCTGCCCAGCTACAGGGAGCTCCTCTCCTTTTTCCAAGACTGAAAAAGCAGTTGGAAAAGTGTTTTTTTTTAAATCTCCTGCCACCATCCCCCCGCTTTGGAGGACAACTTTATTAATTCAGTCAGTTATATAATTGTGTACGAGTTCTCCTACATCACCTGACAAAACAAAACACACACACACAAAATTAAATAAATAAAAAAATAAAAATAGAAATACAATACAATAAAAATTACATTCACAATGCTTTTCTACCTTTTGCATTAGCAATTATTAGCTCATCTATTCCATCTCTCATTATTCCTAACCTTCAGTCTCCCTTACTTTATCCCATCTTTTGGCATAATTTACAAGTCCTGTCTCATGGGCCATCACACACTCAATTCTACTGTAATACTTGACAAAATTTTTGAATTTCTCAATTCTTAATGCCTCCACAGATGTCAACCCGAAAATAAATATTTTGCTAAATATATAATTATGTTACAGATTAGGTGTGTTCCTTTTGTTACATCACCCAGTAACACTTTAAATAAATCTAATTGTATACTATTGTACTGAGATATCCAGCCTTGTGCCTTTATCCAAAATAAGGCTATTATAGGGCAGTACCAAAATAAATGGTCTACTGACTCCACTTCTTCCTGACAGAATCAACAAAGGGGTGATGACTCTATTCCCCATATATTTAGCATCTTTTTAGTTGCTAAAAACTTATAT
Source organism: Gymnothorax javanicus (assembly GCA_029692085.1). NCBI lineage: Eukaryota > Metazoa > Chordata > Actinopteri > Anguilliformes > Muraenidae > Gymnothorax > Gymnothorax javanicus. The sequence goes on along the minus strand of CM056197.1, from coordinate 48,052,164 downwards.
ATTAGCTTATATTGAAAATATCTAATCTTTGGATCAAGTGATGTACTGTAAAGGATTTTGAAAACTTGGTTCCATGGGACTGGTGTATCTAACATATTTTCCCAACTGTCTAGAACCCTGTATGGTACAGCGACTAAGCTCTTTATTCTTACATAAAATGTGTATATGTGTTTGTTGATCTTTATTCTATTTAACCAATTTGCCATTTTCATATGCGGCCTACAGACTAAATACCCTCCGGTTCCTTTTATAATTTTTGATTTCCAAGCACTTGGTAAAGCTCCAATAAGTTGATTATATTGTTGCAATGTACAGACTGTTCCATAAAAACTAGTTAATTATTTGTAGGACATGAGTTTATTATCCTCATTCACTATATCCCTTATAAAAATAATTCCTATATCAAAAATGCATTTCCAAAAAATCATCATTCTATCAACAAGTATATTAGAATTTAACCATATTATTTGTTGTAGAACTTGTTCTGCATTTTGTGGATGAAACTGAAATTGTAACCAACTTTGTAGAGCTTCTTCCAGAAAAGTGGAGACACCAGAAAACATGTCATTAATTAATGCAAAATGCATAGGTTTAATTTGCAGAAATGGAGAGAAGCCTTTATCAAACATAGGATGGACACCTTTAAGTAATTTGCTAGAAAACCAGTTTGGATTGAAGTAGAATTTTGGAATAAGGGAAGCCTTTAGTGAAAGATTTAAAGCTTTTAAGTTTAAGAGTTTTAGCCCACCAGATACATAATCATTGTAGAGATATGTACGTTTAACTTTATCAGGTTTATCATTCCATATAAATTTGAATATCTTCTGTTCATATATTTTGAAGAATGATTCTTTAGGGGTTGGTAATGCCATAAATAAGTATGTAAACTGGGATACAACTAATGAGTTAAAGTTATTTTCCCATAAATGGTCAGATGTTTCCCTTTCCAGGGCAGCAGAATTTTTTCGATTTTACTCAATTTCTTTTTAAAATTAATCGTTGGAATTTCACTCATATTTTCTGGGATGTGTATACCAAGTACATCTGCCCAAAGAATTGGTAAATTACATGGATGAGTGAAATTTCTATTTTTCAGGGAACCAAGCCTCAATATTTGGCTTTTCTCATAATTTGGCTTCAGTCCAGATAGGTTCGAAAAGTCATCCAGGTCTTTTGTAAGGCTCTGTAGTGATGTATAGTGAGGGCTCAATAGAAAAATTGTATTATCAGCATACATTGAAATTTTTGTATTTAGATCTTGCATTTCAAAGCCTTTGATATTATTATTTGTTTGTATTTTTATAGCAAGTATTTCGATTGCCATAATAAATAAATACGGTGATAAAGGGCAGCCCTGTTTTACCCCCCGTGAAAGGGCAATGGGTTTTGAAATATTACCATTATTTATAATTTTGGAGATTGAGTTATTGTACATAACTTTAACCCACAGTATTAGAGACTCACCAAAATTAAAAAATTCTAATCACTGATAAATGAAATCCCATCTTATTTTATCAAACGCCTTCTCAAAGTCTGCTATAAAAACTAAACCTAGTTTCTTTATTTTATCATGATGTTCTATAATTTCGAGTAATTGTCTTATATTGTTTGCAATATTTCGTCCTTGTATAAAACCAGACTGGTCATGGTGTCTAATATCAGGTAGGACATTTTTTATACGCAATGCTATGCATTTAGCTAATATTTTAGCATCAGAACACTGAAGATAAGTGGTCTCCAGTTTTTTAAGTGAACTGGCTCTTAATAGTGGCCACTAGCTTCTTGTTTTAAGAGCAGATATATTATCGCTGTATCCCTAGTTATAACTACAATGCCCTCGCAGACAAAAAGAAAAGACACCAAATATTTACTTGGTTAAAAGAGAAAGATTATGCTATTTTTTGTCTACAAGAAACTCACTCAGTAATGACAGATGAAACTATATGGATGGAGGAATGGGGTGGGCAAATACTATTTTCACATGGTTTAAAAAATTCGAGGGGAGTTATGATTATGTTTAAAAACAACTTTAACTATACTCTGCAAGCTTTAGAAACTGACCCTCAAGGAAGGTGGATCATTTTGAATACGATTTTTGAGGATAAACAAATATGTTTGGTCAGGGACGGCCCCAGGATTTTTTCTCTCCCGGTGCTAAAGGGGGGCTTGACCAAAACTTGGGGTGCAAAGAAAACAGTCGATTTTCGCGACTTCAGAGTTATTTTTAATAGTTTATTAGGCAGTTTTTGTTTTTTCAATTAAAGCAGATCATGGTGCATACAGCACATTCGATATAAATGTAGTTTTTGATTACAGTTGCCCTAGGAATATTCAGAAAAATATCTATAAGCCTAATACAAGTGACTACAAGGCAAAAACGTCTTTCACGCGCAAAGGTGAAAGACTTCAGCACCGGAAAGCACCATCTGAGCCACAGTTAACAACACTGCAATAGCTACATCCAAAATGTGAAACAAGTGCATATTTCATATGCACCATCAGAAAACTGTCACAACATCACAACTTCAGAAATGAAATTAATAATACCCAGAGTGTAGCCACAACGCATAGCGCAGTGCGTTCTGCCCATGTCTGTTAACGGTGTGCGTACTTTTAAAACAAACTGCAAGGCTATCACAACCTTAGCGATTATTTTTATTCCAAAATTAGGCTGGCCGTCAGAATACACGTGTCTTCTTAGTCCATCCAGATCAGCGACTGAATCATGTTCCTACGAGCCCTCCTCCCCCTAAAAACGAGACAGTAAAAGTCGTTTGTACAAGCAGCTTAATACAACCCATGGTTATGGTACAAGGTTAAAGCGACCTCACATGCAGACTTTCCAGCTAATTAGTTCGTGTTAATGCATAGCACCCTAGCATTCTACATCTGAAATCAATGTATGCTAAAAAAAAATTGAGGGCGGTTAACAAGTTAACAAGACTGGGACATTATAAGACCGCTAAGGAAGAGCCTGTCCTCCCCCTAAAAACCACACAGCCTGGAGGCTTAAAAACAACGAGGAGTGCTTCAAAAATTATTGTTTTTTGCGATTATTGTCATGACTCGAAAACGAAACTTTATCTAGTAAATCTGAGAATACAAAACGTAGAAAACATGGTAATGGAAACACAGTCTGATATCACATTTGCTCTCCGATCTGCAGTATTAGTCATCGAAGCCAAGGGCTAATAAATAGACTATTGGACTTCTGCAGCAGACCAGCTAAATTACTCGTAATTTCGCGTATTGTGCACTTACATTGTCAGACAAGTATTTACAAATTTGCTGCATGCGAATGCATTGCCATTCTCATCGAGCTGTGATTGGCTGATGGCACGTACAATGGTACCACAGCCAACTGACTTCCAGAAAAAGATTTCGCAGCCTGACATGCCGTACATAAGCGCCAGACAAATTAGCCCTCTCCCCCTGCCAGGCGCACACACACAAACCCGCGCGACACGAGCACGCAGCCAGCAATCGGACTGGGACAGAATGGCGAGTAATTACCTTTCACATATTCCTTTATTCAAATAAATAAATTAACTAATTAATTAATTAATTTTAAAAAAATGCTTGAGGGGGCTAAACTGGGGCTATGTAGATTTTTGACGGGGCTATAGCACCCCCTAGCCCCGGTGTAGCGCCGTCCCTGTGTTTGGTTAATTTATATGGTCCAAATGATGATGATCCACACTTCTTTGAATCTATTTACATTATTAAAACCTTAAAATTCACAAGTAAATATCTCACAATGGTTGGAGACTGTAATACAGTAAAGAATAATTTAATAGATCATAAGGGAAATAATTGATAATAAATATAATAAAAATAAAATAATAAATAAATAAATAAATAAATAAATTATAATAAATAAATAAAATAATAATAACTAATCACCACCCACATGCTTCTACAGAAATCACATCAATAATGAATACAATGGATCTGGTAGATGTTTGGAGATTAAGAAATCCAAAATTATATAAATATACGTGGAGAAGACAGAATCAGGCAAGCCGTATAGATTATTTCCTTATTTCCTTTTCTTTGTTATCCAAAACAAAAAACGCAGTAATTGAAGACAAACTAAAATCTGATCATCAACTTATTTCACTTAATTTAGAACTAACTGAATATCCACGAGGACAGGGATACTGGAAATTTAATCAAAAGTTACTAGAGGATCAGACATTTGTAGACAGTACAAAAGAATTTATTACAGATTTTTTTTACACATAATATAGGATCAGCAGACCCTCTTATTGAATGGGATACATTTAAATGTGTCTTTAGAGGCCACGCGATTCAATTTGCCTCACAAAGGAAAAAACAATTAAGATTAAATGAACAAAAAATTAAAAAAGAAATTGAGATGCTTACATCACTACTTGACAGCTCAGAAGCAACTCTGCATGTGGCTGACAAACTGGACCAAAAACAAAAAGAATTTGAACAACTAATTTATGACAGGTCAACTACAATGCATTATAGGAATAAAGCAAAATGGATGGAATTGGAAAAGTGTTTGCGATAGATTAAAGCTTGTTTGGTCGAAGGTAAGCAAATGAAATTTTTTGCCATTTCACCCTCACTAGTTAGTTAGCTACCAACTCTGTGCATATGTTTTGCTGAGAAGACATAATTACACCAACGGCATCATTGAAGCATATGTTAACATAGCATTGTTTTTTTCCCAGTGAACTTCTGCATGCAATACCAGATGTAGCAACAAACCAGTAGCTATTCTGCTGAGAACATGATTCCTTCATGCCACCCAGCACAGGCATTCGTAACACTAGATAATATAAAACATTTCGCCAGATGGTGAAGTCTTGTAATGTAATGGCATGATGTAATCTGCTTAGAAACTTTAGTTGGCTTGGTAGGTAGCCAGCAAACTAGCTACAATCAAATACAGAATGTCAGTCGCTTAGTTGAAATGAGTAAAGTTAGCTTGTCATTGAAATTGGTTTGGAGGAAAACACCGATATAAAGAACGTTAGATTAAAGGGATAGTTCACCCAAAAATGAAAATTCACTTATCAGCTGCTAACCTTAAGGCTAATCAAAGGGTCTGTGAATTTCTTTCATCCTCAAAACACTTTTGGAGTGGAAAAACAGCATTGAAGACAAATCCAGATCAATTGAAGTCAGTGGTGACCATGCTTTCAAGAGCAAAAAAACAACATTTAAAAAACAGAAAATTCCTCCATACTGCTAATGCGGCATAATCCAAGTGTCCGTAAGCCCCGACATTCGAATTTGACTCGAAAAGATGTCTTTTCACCATGTTTTTAGCCTTAATATCCAATGTAGCTAGCCACTTAGCTAGGAGCCCTGTTTATCCTGAAGGAAGAAGTTCACCCAGCCACGGTGGCCGACGAGGTCAAACACGCTATAATGGCCCTAAACATCTCTAATTGGAGAAACACGCTGCAGTTTTGAATGTTTGTATTCACAGACTGAACTGTGCATTTACCCTTGTAACCAGGGGTTAAAGTGGGCCTGAACGGTCCGGAACTGCGTTCCGCCACCTTAGTTTGAATTAAAATATTTATTTGACTAAAGCTGCTTTCACCAGGCATGCGAAAGCGAATTTTTTTCAGCCTGACGATTACATTCAAAGTCAACGCAAAGACGCAATTCTTTGCGTTGACTTTGAATGTAATCTGTCCCGCGAAAAATTTGTTTCGCATCCAGTGTGAAAGCGCCTTAACAGTAGCGCCGCGGACTACAGATCATTTTCACCTGCTGCTTTCAATTACAGCCTGCATGGCACTCCCTCAAAAGCACCAAGATGCTCAACAAATCAGAGCGCAATATCAGTCTCTGCTAGCCCCGCCTTCACTAAAACGCATCTGTATGTATGCTGCATTTCATTTGAGTGAGTGCATCAGTCACGTACCAGCCTGCGAGGAATTGTAAATGTTTGAAACAGCGTTTATAGCCAAAGTAAAGCTGGATATATGGTTCTGCGTCGACTCCACGCGAAAGGCACCCCGTCACCTTGACGCCGTCGCGGACCTTTCGAAGTTCTGCGTTTAGGTCATTTGTGTCGTGCTGTGCCGCGAAGCAATTCACCGCCAAACCGCTAGGTTGCGTCAGGTTTCCGAAGGACCTGTCAAGAAATCAAGTGAGACTCGTTGGTAGACTGTTTACGTTATGTTATGGGCTGTATTTCATTCCGTAGGGTAATAATCATGGACCATCCTTGGTAATAATCCCTACACCCTATGAAGTCACTACCCTTCGTAGTGAAAACTCTGAAGGGCAGCAGGGAGTTGGGTTTTCAATTAACGGTCATTTGGAATGTCCTTTGACATATTTCGCGGCTGTTGCTTTCTGCTTGCAAGTGTAAACAAACGCAGCCAGTTCACGGGAGAACTGTTTTCACTGGCCATTTATCGGTTTGGTGGTAGCTTTATAAGCAACCGCATCGCTTTCATAAGGCGACCAATAACCGCGGATAAAAAATAAAAAACGACATAACTAGCGATAGCCAGTCGACTGTAGTAAACCATCAAGCTAGGTTCGTCAGCTTTCTTTCCGCTAGGTAGTTGCTCGCCACCGTTGTCATTTTCTTGAATGACATTGAATCACACAAGTCACTAGACTCGGGTCGGACCAATCAGTGCCCTTGCGGTCTGCGTTGCTTTGACACGCAGTTAGAAAATTTTCGATGTGCACGGCAGGCGACGCAGAGGCTCTGCGTTGGGGGTTCACGTCGCCGCAGAGGCTCTGTGTAGCGACGGCGTCGATTCAACGCAGAAGCATAAATCCAGCTTAAGTGGATTAACTTAAGTTGAAATCGATGGTGAAGTTCTGTAATATTCAACAATTCAAACCGGCCAACTAAAAGAATTTACAAAACCCAAAACCAGTGAAGTTGGCACGTTGTGTAAATCGTAAATAAAAACAGAATACAATGATTTGCAAATCCTTTTCAACCTATATTCAATTGAATACACTGCAAAGACAAGTTACTTAATGTTCGAACAGGTAAACTTTGTAATTTTTTGCAAATATTAGCTCATTTGGAATTTGATGCCTGCAACATGTTTCAAAAAAGCTGGCACAAGTGGCAAAAAGACTGAGAGAGTTGAGGAATGCTCATCAAACACTTATTTGGAACATCCCACAGGTGAACGGGCTAATTGGGAACAGGTGGGTGCCATGATTGGGTATAAAAGCAGCTTCCTGAAATGCTCAGTCATTCACAAACAAGGATGGGGCGAGGGTCACCACTTAGTGAACAAATCGTGAGCTGATTGTCGAACAGTTTAAAAACAACATTCCTCAACGAGCTATTGCAAGAAATTTAGGGATTTCATCATCTACGGTCCGTAATATCGTCAAAAGGTTCAGAGAATCTGGAGAAATCACTGCACGAAGCAACAAGGCCGAAAACCAACATTGAATGCCCGTGACCTTCGATCCCTCAGGCGGTACTGCATCAAAAACCGACATCAGTGTGTAAAGGACATCACCACATGGGCTCAGGAACACTTCAGAAAACCACTGTCAATAACAACAGTTCGTCGCTACATCTGCAAGTGCACGTTAAAACTCTACAATGCAAAGCGAAAAGCCATTTATCAACAGCACCCAAAAATGCCCCGGCTTCCGCTGGGCCCAAGCTCATCTAAGATGGACTGATGCAAAGTGGAAAAAGTGTTCTGTGGTCTTACGAGTCCACATTTCAAATTGTTTTTGGAAACTGTGGACGCCGTGTCCTCCGGACCAAAGAGGAAAAGAACCATCCGGACTGTTATAGGCGCAAAGTTCAAAAGCCAGCATCTGTGATGGTATGGGGTGTATTAGTGCCCAAGGCATGGGCAACTTACACATATGTGAAGGCACCATTAATGCTGAAAGGTACATACAGGTTTTGGAGCAACATATGTTGCCATCCAAGCAACGTCTTTTTCATGGACGCCACTGCTTATTTCAGCAAGACAATGCCAAGCCACATTCTGCATGTGTTACAACAGCATGGCTCCGTAGTAAAAGAGTGCGGGTACTAGACTGGCCTGCCTGTAGTCCAGACCTGTCTCCCATTGAAAATGTGTGGCGCATTATGAAGCGTAAAATACGACAACGGAGACCCCGGACTGTTGAACAACTTAAGCTGTACATCAAGCAAGAATGGGAAAGAGTTCCCCCTGAAAAGCTTCAAAAATTGGTCTCCTCAGTTCCCAAACGTTTACTGAGTGTCGTTAAAAGGAAAGGTGATGTAACACAGTGGTAAAAAGGCCCCTGTGCCAACTTTTTTGCAATGTGTTGCTGCCTTTAAATTCTAAGTTAATGATTATTTGCAAAAAAAAAAAAGTTTCTCAGTTTGAACATTAAACATCTTGTCTTTGCAGTGTATTCAATTGAATATAAGTTGAAAAGGATTTGCAAATCATTGTATTCTGTTTTTATCTACGATTTACATAACGTGCCAACTTCACTGGTTTTGGGTTGTAAATTTAAAAAGGGTTAACGTTAGCTGCTTTAGGCTATGTGCAAAATGCTAACCAGGCTGCTTACCAACTAGCTAGTGCATTAATAAAATTATTAACGATTCAGTCAAAGTCTGACAAAGGCTCAATTGCACCGATAGTTATGCGAGCTATGTTGGTTTGTGTTTCTGGCTCAGCAGTAACGTTACTTGTGCATATCTTTCTTTGACATCTACAGTCACCGGCTAGTTAGCAGCAGAGCCACTTGAAAATCATTGCGCTGAGCAGCACGTTTTTTATGTAGCTGGCAAGCAAGCTTTATTATGCTGGCAGCATCGCAGCGTCCTGTACTATCCAGGGATGCGTTTCCCAAAAGCATAGTCGCTAACTGCATTAGAGCATAACATTAGAGATCCATCTTGTTACATCTAGCCATAATTTTGTATTGGAAATCAGAACATTTTGGAAATAGAATATGGTTTATGTGTGCAGTGTAAGGACAGTGTGTTGAAATCACAAAAAGATTCATAGATTTCTGTTACTTGTTCATTTTGTTAATTATGTAATAGTTTTGATTTACTGTTTTAGGAAATGAAAAATACTGTAACAGTAAAATATCTTCACTGTCATACTTCCCATTATTCTGCAAGTTTTCACCCAAATCCATCACTGCTTTTCTCTTGTTATGCCCACGTTGTGAGGTAGCGTTCAGGAACCAATCGCGAGACCCAGGAGATCCAGCAAAATAGTATTTTATTAAAGCTGAGGGGTGAACCCCCGCAGGGCAGAAGGCAATGGTACAGAGTCCACAATCCAAAATGCTTAAATACACGTAGGGGAAGTCACATGCTATGATAGGGAACAGGTGAATTGGATCAGACTAATTAGCGAGGGAACAGACATGAGGAAGTATCTAACCACATGAAAATGGCTAAAGCCAAAACGCGGACAAGGATCACAAAGACAGCCTATAACAAACACACGGCTCCGGTTAGGGAGTTCTAATGTGCACAGATAATGAGAGGCAGAACCGAGTTAAACAGGTGCGGAGGATCCGCTGAAGCGCAGCAAAGTAAATTGAGTAAAGACAAGGGGCGGAGACTAGAATAGAGTGAGTGCTGAGAGCTCGTTAGTCAATTAGTAAAGTGCAGCTATACAATCCCTAGTGCTTGTTAGTAAGTTAGTACTATAAACAATGTTAGTTTTGGTTAGTAGTTTTAACTAAAATAACAAACTGTTAGTAATGTTAGTAATGACAGAACAGCAAGGCGAAGGAAGCAAACGAGATTAGAAGGAATAATTGAAAACCCAGAAACCATGAAATCACCCGAAAGCGTGGCACGCAATACTGGGACAATAAGCTGTCATATGACATAAGACCAGACAGGGGAGACAACGTGCAATGCATGGCATGGGAAAAACAAGAGCCGGAATAATAACAGTGGCAATGGAAAATGGCAGGAATACAAGATAAATCAAGACAAGGGCAAATCAAAAACATGGCATGGAATCAGAATCATAGGCAAAAACATGGTCAGACAAAGCAGAATCATAACACACGTCCTGATTATGTGAATACAAAAATTCAATGTCATTGTCCCAATGGGCCAAAAATAAAGCGAATACAGTTATTTGCAATCGTGTGTCATTTTCCCCCACTCCACCGCAACACCGAATTTTAGGGTTCCCCCACCTGTCAAATCCCACTTTAACCACTGCTTGTAACCATAGCAAGGTCAACTTCTTCCATTCAGATAAACAGGTTTTCTTCCTCTGCTGATGCAAATGAGCATGTACAAATTATAAAGGTCACAATGCTAAGTACTATGATATATATATATATATATATATATATATATATTTTTTTTTTTTTTAAATAAAAATGCACTTATATATTTAAAAATACACAGTACCATAAATGGTGGCCACTGTATTGGTCCAGATTAGACAATTGCTATAATGCAAATAAAACTGGCCAGTAGCAAATTAGCAGCTGTAAACACCGTGTATCTAAGCCAAGGAGGGTCCTAGATGAGGTGGAAGGTCTCAGCGTGTTTGCCTACACAGCAAGGAGGAAATAAAGGCTTAAAGGTCTCCATTGTAAAAATGGGGTCTGGCTACAGCGTCAGCACTAGGCCACAGCCTCAGGTCAAACGGGATGACGTCGACTCACGTTCCGCTTTCAAGTGAGCCTGAAGCGTGTCTCACAGATGCTGCAGCTCTTATATCTTAACGGTTACAATACATCTGACTCCATATCAAATTTAGGATAGAAAATTTAGTTATAACCCTTTGTGGTTACGATTAAATTATGCATTTGCATAAATATTCATCTGACTCCAATTTATGAATTTAGAGCTATGTTGTGCATCGGACCCATAATTGGTCTATACCTTATTCCGCCGGACCAAAACATCTGTGCAGCCCAATTCAGTGAATTAACTCAGAGGCTGGCGGTATTATTAAGCATGATAATTTGACATAGAAATTAGCTATGACTAGGGATTACCGGGGCCAAAACGAGATCTCCGCTCAGGGACCGATTCCTATTCGGTAGAACGGAAATCTCCTCGAAAACTCCATTCAGGGACTGATTCCTATTCGGTATAACAGAATTCTCCTCAAATAATTCTGTTCAGGGACCGATTCCTATTCGGTATAACGGAATCTCCTCGAAAACTCCATTCAGGGACCGATTCCTATTCGGTATACCGGATTCTCTTGACGCCAATCAAAATAACACTCATCACAGCGTGGAAAATCCACCTTATAACGCAGACCAAGCGTGTTGATCAGGCATGCGATTACAGTCCTACGTTACTCAATTAGGAGCCAGGACTCCGGGCTGGAAAATATATGTTCGTTTAGAGTCAGAAACACATGACAAGTGCAAATATCACTTTATAATAATAATATATAATAATATATTCTTTTTTCGTACCTAAAAATGTACATAAGTGCAGTGAATATAACAAAATAATGTGAACAAACAAGAAGCCAATAAACATAACATGGTGCTAAGATTAAAATAAGAGATTAAAACTACAATAAAACCACATGACCAGTGACCTCCATGTCAGAGGCATTGGCGACACCCCTTAATAAAACTTCCTAAATAGTACATAAAAGGTTAATAAAGTCATCCAGTTCATCTGATGTGAAGATCGCGTGGTCATTCTCTCATTCTGACAAGATCTCTTATTGCCAATGCCATATCTTTGGTTTCTATATCCTTCTCCTCATTTAATAAATCATCTACACCAAAGGTTAGTCCTAATTTAGGCTTCTGCAGGGCGTATTTACGACATATAAAATTTAGATTCCTGCTAGCATTAGACCGATTGCCGTCTTTAACTAGTTGGCATGCCTGCCGAACATACGGGTTATCGCTATATAGGGAACTGAGATAAAACTTAAGGAACCGACGATCCAGCTGTACTTCTGAGGAACTATCATTACAAATATAAGGTAACAGCCGACAATGCGTCCGACATGGAAGTCTGAACAATTTACGTATACATTTCCTCCACGCCGTGTGGAACCTTTGAATATGTTTGGAAGTCAGGTCCCAAAGAACAGAACCATACCAAGACGTATTAAACGTCTTAAACAGGCGGTAACGTATGCTGAAACTGCAGTGGCCGAATTGAGATAACATCAGGTTAAATCTTGAATAAAAATCCACCAGGGCTCTGTCTATCCGTGTTCCCTCCACATTATTACCAATCAAATGACCTAAGTGTAAAGCACACTGTGTAACCTGCAAGAGTTTTCCAAGCTATTCGAATGGAAGTTCATTTACTGTACAGTCCCCAAAATATAAGAGTTCACTCTTCTTTGCGTTAAACTTGACATAGTAATCTTTTGAAAAACCCTCACAAATCTTCGGCAGTTTTCTCAACCCAAGTCTGGTTGGTGAGAGAATGACAATATCATCCGCATAGGCAAAAGCCCCGCAGAATGCCACACCAATATAACATCCAAAGCCGCTTACTTTCAACCGACATAAAAGTTTGTCTATGTAGACACAAAACAACAAGGGGGAAAGTACCCCTCCTTGTTTGATACCATTTTTAGCACAAAAGGTTTTGCTTTCCATTTTATTCCATCTAACAATAACATATTGATTGGTATAGAGAAGAGCCAGAAATCTAGCTATTAGGGGACAACAACCCTTTTTAAGAAGAAGTTCAAATAATTTAATATAATATACTCGATCAAAGGCTTTACTAGCATCAAGTAGCGTACAGTAAACACCTGATCCTCTATCCCTGTAGTATTGAATCGTTTCATTTAGAACAAGTGTGCACTGCCCTGTAGAGCTCTTCTTTTTAAAACCAAATTGAAGATCAGAAGACTTGAAAATGTCCCTATTTTTATCAATGAGAACGTAATCCAGCAGTTTGCCCAAAATACTACTTCACGCTATACCTCTATAGTTCTCAGTGTCGTTTAATGACTTGCGTTTATTTTTTGGGATGGGCAAAATTATTGACGTTTGAAATCCATCCGGGACATAAGCAAGAGAAAGGATGGTGGAAAATAACATGGAGATAAGCTCATATAGCTTATTGGTACCGTGTATGATGTGGTCTGAAAATAACAGATAGTGTCCCTCGTGTTTCCCTTTATTCAATAGTTTAGCAGCAACTTGAGCCTCACCTGCTGATACCACATGTCCGCTTTTGCAAGAACATTTATTATGCTGGCATTGAGTCCGAACCTTGGACTCCATCTCGAGCCACAAACCTGTCATCTCTCTGTCGTCATATGGTACACTTCTATATAACTTCTCATATTTATCAGCAAACTTGTTCGCGATTAGCCACTCATCATTTAAGCCGTCGATGCTGTTGACTGGGCTATTCCCATTTTTCAAGGTGCAGCGTTTAACCTCTTTCCAGAACGATTTGTAATCGTTCTCTAAAAGGGACTCTGCCTTTTATTTCTCGAGATGGAATCCCTGTTTCGTTTTACCTGGCGAACTAAGTAATGTTACCTGGCTCTCGTAGCTCCTCTAAGATCAGCCACATACCCCTGGTGAGGACAACCTATCCCACGCCATACATAATGCCAATACAGAGCGATCTCTCTCGACTCTTTAACTTCATCGTTCCAACCAGGAACTGGATTGGAACGATGAAAAACTGACTCGTTCCTAGGTATTGTATCTTGACTTGCTTTAATACAAGCATTAACGATATCATTGTGAAATGCCTCAATTTCCAGATTATGCTCTTGACACATAAAATCAATACAATTAAGAACTTCATTAGGTACGTGTATATATTCAAGGTAATGGTCAAGGACAATCTTTTAATTCTCAATATCTTCGGAACCTGCTCTTTGCCAATAACATCTGGCGATATTCTGCTTCACTTGAGGACAATCACTAGAGTAACTAATTGGGATATTTAAAGCTACTACAACAGCAGAATGATCAGAGTGATTGTCTACATCATGCGAAGCATAATAATCGCAGATATAAGAATATATATTATTAGACACAAGGAAGTGATCAACTGTTGACCTTGTACCATTAATCTTGCTTTCATAGGTAAAGTCAACTTGTCTGTAGCTCAACGCAAACTCCAAGGACTCTTCAAGGCAAAATGATTTCAATGCTAGTCGATTCCTAGAATTTACTCTACTTAGGTCAACATTAAAATCGCCTCCAATTACTATCCAGTCTACATCAACAGTTTGGCAGAGAGCACTAATTCGCCCCAATACCTCAACAAAGTCATAAAATTGACCGTCAGCAGGCATATACACATTACACAATAAAACAGTAATCTCTCCAATCTCGATTTGAGCTGCGCATACCCTCTCAGAATTTGTTTCAATCGGAGTAACCGTGGCACCAAGTCTTTACTTTATTTCGCCAGGTAGGCACAAGCTTAACTTAGAAACCCAACCATAACGTTACAGAAAATATAAATAAGTCAAATCATACCTGGCGCAGCCCACAACTACACATATGCACAAAATGTACAATGTGGGAAGAATGAATACAAGCTTCCATAACTATATTCCGTCTGCACACGCTGCAAGAGCACGTGTGGGAAATCGCCCAAGATCTTCCATGACTAAATTAAAGCTAACCACGGCATGGAGATGCGCGTGGGGGAAGTTGAATGAAATCTTCCATTGTGATAACGGCTCCACACATACAGATGAATGTGTGGGAAGTCGTCTACGATCTTCCATAACTACAGACTATTGGCTACACACGGCATGGAGATGCATGTATGGGGAGTCGGTTGCGATCCTCCTGGAATAGTTTGTTTTCCTACCTTTTATGCCCGAACTCAAGAAGCGCTTCCCACAGCAGGGTCATAAATCATTTGGGTAATCAGGAAGGCAACCCCTCCTCAGAGGGAATTTGGGAGGGGACATTACCACAAGGAGAAGTAGAAGTATATTTCTTTTCATACTTATTGAATGAGGGTTTAGTACAATTTTAATCCCTTTGAAATATGCACCGTGCGATTTCGGAATTTTAGTGGAGTAAAATGATACCAAACATGGTATGCTTGCACTACAGTTTGCCATGAAATGTCCGGTACAATATAGAATTACAAGGATAATCCGTATTAATGTTATTAATCTGCTCTTATCCTACACTATAACAGAAATACACATTATATTTGTAACATTGTGGGTGAAATTAGTATTTTCACACTTTGATCCTTCGAATCTTCCATTCCCAGGGCTCAGTTCTGTAAATGTCTGGTTGATAACCCTGTGGCATTGTCCGGCACAGGGGTAAGTTCAGAAAGGTCGTTTTAGGGTGAATTGGGGGACACCCTGATCAATATGCTCCCATGGCCCTGAAATATCTCCGCAGGATGCAGATGTCCTTAAGACAATAGGGGGTACATTTACCAGTCCTGTGTCTGTGAGAACGGCCCAGAAGTGTCTTTGTCAGGAAGCAGGTGCCATTAAGATAAGGCCACCAGGGCTATGGTCTGTGACAAAGTGCACAGTTATCCCTGCCTTCCCAGCGCGGTTTACAGAACAATCATTATTTGTTAGATATACATATGATGACAAGCATGAAGTGCATGAAGTGTCCTTCAGTGGAAAACACTTGAAAACATGCAGATCTGATGCCAAATCGCGGGACTAAGACCAAATGGTGAATTTTATGCTAGTAACTGTACTTATAAAATGGCTAGATAGCTTGCTGAAAAATGGTTCATTTGATTGAATTTATCCTGTCAAGTATGCATTTGTTTAACCCCTTTGCGCAGAAGCCAAATCTGGCTATTTATGCTTTACCCTCTTTAAGGCTTTATAATTCAAAATTTGAGCTTCACAGAGAGGGGGAAAATGGCTCAACTGAGACAAGACACTTGTAGCATTTAGAATTCCATGATATTTCCGTTTATTTTCATTACTTTGGTGGAGAAAAAGGGCTGCAAACATAAAAATCTTCATGAAAATGTATGTATATATGTGCGTGCGTGTGAGTGTGTGTGTGTGTATATGTGTGTGTGTGTGTTTTCACAATACTGGAAAGATTTCAGGAACATTTATTGTTCATTGTTTTATTATCAGCAGGTAATGATTGATGCTTTTAATTCATGATTCCTTTGTTAAGCACACGTTAGAGATATTGTGGGGATAAAACTACCATTAGAACCCAAGTAGTTTTTTTTTTTTCAAATAAATTAATTTAAATGATTTTTTTGGCTCAAAGAGGACACCAAAATGTGACATAAAAAGTCAGCTTTTAACTGAAGGGCCGAAATTAGAATTAGAAAGTATCATGTAGATTTGCCCGTATGTTATTCACTCACAGTCCAGTGAATAAATTCCACTTTTTTACAAAACTTTCCTAGTCAGAACATAAGATGGCATCCAACTGAAATTACGACTGCCAACTGTTACCACAGCGGGCAGGTCTTCAGTGAGTGGCACTGCTCAAATGTACTGCTACTTGACTTTCCTTACGCCGATGAAGCAACCTCTCCCCCCCCCCCGCTAATTTCCATTATTTTTGAGAATAATTAACTGAAACACTAAAAAATCGTTTCATGTCCAGTTACTAAAGACATATTTTGTTTTGTATTTTACGATTATACGCGTCAATTAATTGATTTTTCATGTTTCCTGGAATGACTCCGTAAACACCTTTGATTGGCAAAGAAAGTTTTCCAGAGTGTTGCTGCGAGTCGGCTATTTCTGCTGCTATAAGTATCGTGTCCACAATTTTGAATGCGGCGACAACTGTCATGTGAAAAGGGAATTATGATAAAAATTGTCTGAATCCATCTTTATTCTTGATCACGTTCTGCAATTGGCCGTCCTCCCGCAAGATAAGACGTTACTGACTGCTATTTTCATGACTTCTCCATATAATTTATGTTATTGATTTCATATTTTAGGATTATAATGCGATTTCTTATCATGCAATGATGGGGTTCATTCATACCAGTGACGTGCTGTCGGAGGTCGGTTAGGGGAGGCAGAATTCTCACCGTTAAACGATAACTCTGTATTTCTTTGCTTGATTGGCAATCAGAGGATTGATTTACGAATTTAGTAAGACTAAAGGGCAGAATGGTGTGTCAATTTCATCCAATTTCATTATTGCTCAGTGCATCGAACTAAAAATGCTCCCGAGACAGCAAATTTGGCCATATTTGCTCATAGGAAGCTAACGCAATGTCATTAACAGATATTAGAACCTTTCTTTTACCGTGTTCAACGTGTGGTCAATATATTTCCGATAATGTTTCCCCCCTTAACTATGTACTTTTTAATGCCATTCAAAAAATATATATATATACTATATGGAGCTTATTTTCAGTCTTCTTTCGTAATGAACAAAATAACAACATAATAAAAAGGTCAAAACTAGGGATGTCCCGATCCGATCATTTGGATCGGATGGCATGCCGATTTAGCATATTTTATTAGATCGGTGATCCGCCTATCTGCGTTCAAAATCCCCGATCCGATCTTGAAATATATCAATAACGTTATGGCGATTCTACGAGTTGGAAGACGAATGCAGACCCGCAGCAAAATGCAAAGTCTGCAAGCTAATGGTTTCACGTGGTGGCAGCAACAGAGCTTCCTATAACACAACTAATTTAATTCGGCATCTCAAGAAACACGAAGCAGAATTTGAGGAATACAGCGCAACTACCGAATCAAAAGCTGATTTGAAGCAGCAGTCGCTGCTCGCTAGTTTAAGAAAAGACAAGTTTCCTCGCGGTGGAGAGAAGGCCAGGATGATTACCCAAAGGCTCACAGAGTTTATTGCTTTAGACGACCAGCCCATCCCCGTGATAGAGAATACCGGCTTTCGTCGGCTTTTGGAATTCTTGGAGCCACGCTACGAACTACCGTCTAGGCACTTCATAATGAGCACAGCAATACCGGAGCTTTATAACAAAGTTCGGACTCACGTAGGGGATCTTCTGTCGGATGGGGCGGCCGTCTCATTCACAACAGACCTTTGGACTGCCGACGTCTGCCCGATGTCCCTTCTCAGCCTCACAGCGCACTGGATTAATACAACGTTTGAGATGAAGTAAGCTGTTCTGCATGCTAACGAATTCCGCGGTGCACACACGGCAGATAACGTGCGTCAGGCAATCAGCGACACGTTGCCGGAGTGGGGGCTTGAGAAACGGCGAGTCCACGTAATATTGCGCGATAATGCGCGTAACATGAAAAAGGCGATGGATGACATGGGGGTGCCAAGCCTTGGTTGTGTTGCGCACACACTCCAACTAATTGTGCATGAAGGTGTCCTCTCCCAGCGAAGTGTCAGCGACACACTGGTCAAGGCAAGGAAAATAGTTGGGCACTTCAAACACTGAGCACAGTCCTACGCACGCCTGCAAGACATCCAAATTGAGTTGAAGATGCCGAAAAAGCGCCTCCAACAAGATGTACAAGTCAGGTGAGCTTCCAATGCGAGAAACTTTTGACTACTGTATATTGTTTGCTTGTTTATTGCTTTGCTCATGTTATTCTTATTATAAAAAAATAAAAAATATATTTTTTTATTTCATTTATATGTTTTATATAGTATGCTCATCGTGTTCTTCGATTTGTAAAATAAACAAAACGGTGAGGAAAAGCAAAGCATGGATTGATCATTGAAGCAAGCAATCCAATTTATTTTGCAATGCACCAAGAGAAAAGTCTGAATCCAATGGATTCAGTTTATTCAAGGTAAGAAAAAAGATCGGATCGGGAAAAAATCGGGATCGGCAATTACTCATCATTAAAAAATCGGGATCGGATCGGGACCAAAAAAAATGTGATCGGGACATCCCTAATCAAAACAATACACGGAATTACCGAGAGGGTTGAGATTGTTACTAATTAATTATTAAGATTTCCATCCTTGCAATCTCGAATCAAAGCGTAAATGTAAATGATTTTTTCTGTCACTATCACCTGTTAATCATTACAGGCTACAACTAGGCTAGGTCTTAATTGTTTGGTAAAAAAAGTTCAAATTGATTGTGTTACATCCCCGTCTAGGGGGGGGGTTCAAGGACGTCACATAAAAAGGCAGACAGACAGAGAGCGCAACCGAAGCGACAATTTATTTTTTACAAAGTGCGAAATGTATTTACAATGTGCACAGTGAAGCAACTTCTTCAGGGTGAACCCAGACCAAAATAATAAACAAACACCAACTGCGCTAACCCCAAAACACACTAACTAAACCCTTAGTGAAATAAAATAAACAAAGACAATAATAAACCTAACTCCCTATATTAAAGAAAAACAGGAGATAAGTGCACCATAAGAAAAAGGCAGTTCACCCCTACCGTTTCGTGTCTATTTTACAATGGTTCTATTTACAGGAATATAAATCAATGGCAAACAAGCAATGGCAGGTTAACACTCTAGCCACACCGTGGATGCACAATTTACACAAAGCTGTCACAACCAATAACACGATCAAAACAAATTCGCAGGCAGGCGAGGAGGCGACGGAGCTACAGCTAGGCAGCGTCCTTCGGGGGTTTGACAGCTTGCCGGAAGGTTAAATAGGCCAACCTCCTGGGCCAAACCCCCGCAACAGCCAATCACCGGAGCCCCGACACTGGAGTAATCAGCAAATCCGGAGAGCAGCATCTGACAAAGATCCTCAGAAAAGAAAAGATCTTACACTCGGGGGCAGAAACAAAACAATACACAATACAAAACGGCTGGCCGTAACAATTGATTGTCAATCAGGCACAGTACGTGGAAACAGTTTGACAAATTCTCGAGATAAAAAGGTGAAGTCACTGCCTCTCCTGACTGCACGTCTCGGATTTGTTCCCATTTCTTCTCCACCTTGATGAACGTTATGCTTCAGCAAATTATTTTTGTAAACTGTCCTCTAAAATATCACATGTAATAATTGGACTGTTGGGGATCCTGCATGCGAAGTGCAGAAGCTCTGCGATCTATTTATATTTTGGACCACAAATAACGGCTACTTGTAAAGCAGTTTGAATCAGTTTTGATTGTTGTTTTATTACAATTATAAAGTACATCATGACTACGTATGAGTTTGTTGAATATCTTCAGAAAATAAAGCAGAATGCTTGTGACTAACAGGTCAAAGTTCAATAAATCCTTCAAACAAATTACAGTACACCTCTTCACAAGATTTCCATAATGGTATGATGCGTTTCCTAATTTTAAAAAAAATGGTCGTAACCCATTGTTATGTGGATTTTTTTTGTCTGATTAATAACATTGATGAATACTTATCATTAATAATGGAGAGGGTCTATAATTTCCCCCCACTGAATCTCCGCCACCACAGGATACATCTTGTGACGTAACTTTTTAAATAAATGAGAGGCTACGCACTAAATCCATTAGGGTTAAAATAATTATTGCCAACTGAAACAAAGGCTTTTAATCGCAGCAATAATGATCCGGTCATAGTATTTGTTTATTTGAATCCAAACGGCAACCACTTTTTGACAGGCAGTGTAGAACACAAATGATCTGCTATCAAGCTGAGTTACCGCAGGAGAGAATGAAACAAATCTAGCTGCTTATCTTGCCGCAGAGGTCCAAACCATTAAACGTGATTTTAAAAAAAAAGACTGATAAATTGCGATTTTAAAAATGCACGCTTTTAAATGAAAATAAAATAGAGTAACACTGCTAACATCACAAAACATACCAACTTCGTTCAGAGAGTCTCTAACAGACACACAGACGCAGTATACAGAGTGAGCCGGCGCAGGTTCCATACTAATTGTGTTATGTATAAAAGGGTAATATAAATATAATGTAACCTATAAAATGACAGTATAAAAAGTCAAATTTGGGCTTTGAAATGAACATTTTTTTGACCCATTTTGTAAATATCAAAGAATTTTCCTTTGGAATACTTCGACAGGATCTTGTATTCTGTATGTATTCTGTATGGTATATTCTGACGCCATTTTCTCATACTTGCTGTGGACAGACTATCTTCTTGCTTTTATATACCAGTCTTATACCAGTGAAGAATCAAATATAGTTTGTTTTCTGTTCCTTGAATGATTTGGAAATTTTCATGTTGGTGTCACACTTTTGTTACTCAGTATTGTGAAAAGACACACACACACACACACACACACACACACACATGTATATATATATATATATATATATATACATACATACATACATACATATATATATATATATATATATATGCGTGTGTGTGTGTGTGTGTGTGTGTGTGTGTGTGTGTGTGTGTGTGTGCGCGCACTGAGAATAAAAACAAATGGCTGGGAGTGAAAACGATACCCTTCTGGGATCATTAACTTCTTGACTGCAAGTGTACTTCATTTGAGTGTGAAATTCAAAATTATCTACTCTTTACAAGCCAAATAAGACAGCTCTCCAAGCGGCTCCCCAAACTCTCAGAGCCCTCAAACTGGCGCACTGTCGAAAATTTAAATAATCATATTTTTAACATATTAACTTTTAATGTGTGAAATTCAAGATGAGTAAGGATTTTTTTGGTGGAATTTAGCACGAGTCTATCAATATAGATGCGGTTGGACATAAGTGGTCATCAGTAACCTCTCCAAACCCAAAACATGCTCTTTCTCCACGATTAAAAATTTTGTCAATTTTTCTTCAGTCCCACAAGCCAGCACATATACACTACCGGTCAAAAGTTTTAGGACACCCCAATTTTTCCAGTTTTTTATTGAAAATTATGCAGTTCCAGTCCAACAAATACCTTGAAATGGTACAAAGGTAAGTGGTGAACTGTCAGAAGTTTTAAACAAAAGGTAAGGTTACCCAGGTTTTTTGTACGCCGTCGAGTAGGTGAAAGGATGGTTCCTCAGTGTGTGACATCAATTGTCAAACATGGAGGAGGAAGCGTGATGGTCTGGGGCTGTTTTGCTGGATCCAGGGTCAGTGACTTGTAGAGTGAAAGGCACCCTGAACCAAAACGGCTACCACAGCATTCTGCAGCGCCATGCAGTACCCTCTGGTATGCGCCTAGTTGCTCAGGGGTTCATCCTACAGCAAGATAATGACCCAAAACTAAGTCCAAGCTCTGCCAGAACTACCTAAGGAAAAAAGAACAAGATGGTAAGCTTGAAAACATGGATTGGCCAGCACAGTCTCCAGACTTAAACCCCATCGAGATGGTTTGGGATGAACTGGACAGAAGAGTGAAAGCAAAGCAACCTACAAGTACCACACATTTATGGGAACTTCTTCAAAAGAGTTGGGAACACCTTTCTGAAGAAAATTTGATTTCCATGGTAGAAAGAATGCCATGAGTGTGTTCAGCCGTTATATCTGCCAAAGGTGGCTACTTTGAGTCAAAAGTTTAAAATACATTTTGGTTTATAAATTGATTCCATGATTTCTTTTTTAACTTCGATTGTTAATTTGTTCTATCATGTCTATGCTTTCATTCCAGAATACAATGAGTCATTAAACTGCATAATTTTCTATTAAAATACTGGAAAAATTGGGGTGTCCTAAAACTTTTGACCGGTAGTGTACTCATTAAAGCAACTGCTTATTTCATGGTCTGAACATTCACCCTGCAATGAAAAGATAGCATTACCCACATCCGAGCTAACAAGCTTGCATAAACGCTTTCCACATCTTATAAGGAGCATAACTCAAGCATAACTCACCTACACAGTAATCTGAAATATACCTTATTTTAACAAAACAGACATTTCACTATCAGCAAAAAGCAGGCAATATGCTACCCTGGATTGAACAGAATCGGTGCAACAAGTGTAGCAGGGGGTCTAACAAAGTGCTTGAGCTGTTTGCACTTTAAACGAGCCAAAACCTTGATATTCTATTTCACTGATGATAGTATAAAGTCTAAGACTAAAAGCTACACAGAGCAAAATGCCACCACATGCTATATTCTTAGCAAAGACTAACGGTTACGGTTACTAATGTGGCAAACAAGCTCTGTGATGATCATGGCTATGGTAAACCCAGAATACAAAAACAGCCGGTCAGCTAGCCATAAGTTAAAAAATATACAATTGTACTTACTCATAAAATGAAGAAAAACTTTTCTTCATTAAATTCCTCCTCCAGAGACACAGATCTATCCGGCAGAGGGAACCCTCCAGTCCTGTTTCATTCGGAATAATTCCCATTGACCGTGTCTGTCTCACATTTCAAACTCATAAATGTAACCTCAACACTTCAGCCTGGTTTTGGAACCCTATGCAATTACGTAATTTTCAGCTGTGCAAAATTGAAGCAATATGACCTAACTTGCTGTTACGCAAGGTTTTAAATACAATCATTGTCTTTCAATTACTGATGAGAGTTTATACTCTCTGGAATTGGATAATGTAGGTGCAACAGCTTATAAGGGCATTACAATGGCTATTAAATGTAATTAACATGTTGACTGCCAACTACGAGATAACTCGTAATGGCGGGTCAGGGCCGGCGCTAGACTTGAAAAGTCAGCGGAAATTATCCATCCCTTTATTGAAAACAATTAGTCCTGGCTAATTCTAGATGGTTTCCCTTTATAAACACGTTTTCCCATTCAATAATAATCAAGTGGCAATTGAAGACACGGATTCTCTCCCCCATGCGATCTAACAGCAAATAATGGGCTACATTCAGTACAGAAAAATTATTCAATAATAATTAGGTCTATGCACTGGCACTCAACAACGGTATTTTTTTTTCCAGCGAGGCGGCATTTCAGAACTCTTTTTTCGAATGAAGGTAATTCTGGTGACAAGTATCGTGGTTTCCTCCGTTTACATTTTCCAGTCTGACAGCTGTCTATTTTTTTTTTTTTACAGCAAGTTGCGTGACCATGCTGCAAAAACAGGTGTGCGTGCTTGCGAAATTACCTTCATTCGCAAATGAGTTCTGAAATGCCGCTCTCGCTGGAAAAAAAAAAAAAAAAAAAATGTTGCTGAGTGCCAGTGCATAGACCTAATTATAATTAAATTATTTTCTCTACTGAATGTAGCCCATTATTTGCTGTTAGATCGCATGGGGAGAGAAAGCCGTGTCTTCAATTGCCACTTTGATTATTCTTGAATTGGAAAAAACGTTTATAAAGGAAACCATCTAGAATTAGCCAGGACTAATTGTTTTCAATAAAGGGATGGATAATTTCCCCGATTTTTCAAGTCTAGCGCCGGCCCTGACCCGCCATTACGAGTTATCTCGTTCTCGTAGTTGGCAGTCAACGTGTTAATAACTAATAAATTAGTTATTTATTTATTAAGACTTTAATTTAATAATTAAAGTTCCTCGGGGCACCACCCTTCTAGTAAAGGGAAAATTAATAGCAATTGAATGACTAAGTCTCATTAATGTTTCACCATAAATGCCAAATTACTCCAATCAAAGTTTATGTTATTAATGAATGATTACAATATTCAACAAAAATGGGAAAACTAGGCTTGATTATCAATGCTAAAATTCAATAGTAATGTAATTACCATTAATATCCAGCATCAATAAAATAACCACACGCTGAAGGAAAGGGGAGCTCTTGACCTGGCAGAGGTTAGATTCAAGCTAATATTCAGGCAAAGACAACCAGAAGCACTTGTTGAAAATATATAAAAAGGTTTATTATGTCTCAGTAGCCATGAACATGCAATCAATACCACTTGAATAAAACAATAAACACACAGGAAGGATTAAATAGCAGTTATATCGTGAAACAGCGTATACAAATAGACTAAAGGTAGGATGTGTGTGTGTGTGTGTGTGTGTGTGTGTGTGTGTGTGTGTGTGGATGTATGCCTGTGTGTGAGTAGGTCTGAGTACCAAAACGGAGGGCTTAAAATGGCAGGCTTGGACTCAGATCTAAAATGGTGGACTCGGATCTAAGAGGGCGGACTCAGATCTAAAATGGTGGACTCAGATCTAAGAAGGCAGACTCAGATCTAAGAGGGCGGACTCAGATCTAAGAAGGCAGACTCAGATCTAAGAGGGCGGACTCAGATCTAAAATGGCGGACTGATGATGTGGCAGTCTGAGAACCACGTGTGCTTGAGAGTGGAGGAAGTGAGAGGGAGGACAAAGAACTGGACGGCACAGGCGGGAGAATTAGAAAAAGACTCCTGCACGAGTTAGGCCAGAGGCTGTGTTTCCCACTCAGTAAGCAGAGTGTAGTGTACAGAAACTAGCTGAAAAGATAATATGAGAATGGAGAGAGAGTGAGAGAGAATGAGAGAGAGAAAGAGCAGAAAAGAAGGCGCAGGCAAAGTCTGATAGGATGGAGTAGCTAGCCGCAGCGGGCTGAACAATCAGTCAGACAAGCCAAACGTCCCAGTTCAATTCAAACTTTCTCAACAATCCTTATGATTTACACAGAGCACGGCAACAATGTAAAACAAAGCAATCTGCAGTTTTAAATGAACTCTCTCAAAGATCGGATATTTAACAGGTCAGCAATGCAGCAATGTAGAGTAAATATCCGCGATTTCCAGACAATTCTCTTACATACGGAAGTTTTCAACCAGTACAACAGTAAGATCCAGTACATTAAAACCAGCAAGCAAAGAAAAACACAGCTCAAAGTATACAGTAATAATTACATTCAAAAATCAACAATTAGCATAGAATTGCGCGCTTCATATTCTAGCTAAATCTGCCCAGATGCAAATTGCCTTACTTGGGATCACTACCGAGTGAGTGACCCAGTTCTCCAGCTTGGGCAGCGGTCCCTTTTTTTCCAGGCTCGTCAGCGGACAGGAAATGGTGTCTGCTTTCAAGGCACAATGATGCACGAGAAGAATGCAGAAAGTTCGTCCACTTGTTGATTGGGAAAAATAGCAAAAAGGGAAGCTGGTCGCCTTTTCGTTTCTTCCAAAAAGTTAAAGACGTTAAAACAAAAGAAATTCCACTGTCGTCTCCCAGTGTGAATTCTTTTTTAACCAGTTCTTGAATAAATACGCCTATAGGAAACTTAAGTAATTACGGAACAGAACGTAGTTAATCTTTAACTCTACCATGGCCAACTGGAGAGGTCCGAAAAACTTTGTTCTTTGTTCTGTTCCAAGGAAACTTTTCAGTCAGATGGATGTGCACCCCTAATTCTCCTTTAACCCCACCGTGGCAGAAGTCCAGAGAGATAGAACAATGGGTTCCTTGACTTTTTAAAGGGGTTTGACGTCATTAGTTTTATTGCAATAGAGATAATGCTTTTGGAATTCTGGGAAATGTAGTTAAAATGGCTGTTCTTTGTAGTTTGCAGCCATTTTGGCGGGCCTTGGCCCTACAATAAGAAACGTGTCAATCAACAGATAATTACCATGAAGTTTCAATTGGGCATGAACTATAACTGTGCTTTATGCAGATGAGCTTGAGCAAGCATTAGAGTGACTGGATATCAGTGAGATTTTTTATGAGGATGTAAGTGAGCCCTGAATTCTTCAATGGAGGAATCTACGCGTAAATACATGGCAATAAATTACGCATTTTTAATGATGACTATTAATCATAGTAGAATGACATAGGATCAATACCATGTTGAATTTTTGCTTCAGAAAATTTATTTTTTGAACTATTTTATTGGGATACCGTTGGCTCACTATAGCTGAAGTGGTTGCTACAAAGGACAATGATTTCTTCTGTCACAAGTGATCATTTTTTTATCTGCTGGATAGATACTATAGGCAAGTACATTGAGCGGTTTGCACATCAGGCTTGGCTGAAGAGTTTTAATTCATACAACTTATGGGAAACAGGGATAGGACTTAACTCGTCCATATTGTAATCCCTGTTCGAGCTCGGCTTCCTCGTGAAGATTCAATAACTGTTCCTGGTGTGCCACCTATTGATAGCATAGTGTAACTGCTTGCATAAATAGAGCAGCTCCATGTCTGCAGGCATCCACATCTGCACAGGGGGTTAATTATCTAAACAAAAGCATAATTGACTGGATAAATTCAATCAATTGATTCGAACATAGTATTAAATCTTCACAACATTAAAATGGCAGTGAACAAAGTTGTGCAATGGATGCTTTAAAACCCAGGTGATTCTACTTGTTAGTTCATACCTGGATGAAACATTCTTGAAAAGAAATTAAGGTTTAAGATAGATGAGCCCATTCATATTACTACTCAAAATTTGATAGGGATCATAGGACTTTTTTTGTGAAATGACATGCAAATTTGGTAACTGCCACTGATGAACAATATATTGGATAAATGACATTTGCAAGTGCATTTAATGACATTAAATGAGCGTGCAGCCTCACACTTTTGGCTTTCACGAACACTTCATGGTTTCACCTCTGACATGTAAAGTGAAAACAGACAGTGTTTGTTTGATGTTTCATTACCACAGTTAATGTCAATAACGGTATAGCCTCCCTAGCTTGAATGACGGCTTGACAACGTCGGGTCATACTGTCAATCAGAACCCGGATGCTTGCAATTGGAATGTTGTTCCATTCTTCAACAAGGGCATTTTCGAGCTCTTCTAGAGTTGTGAATTGTGCTCTACGACCGGAAATGGCGACCTGCAGCATGTTCCACACATGCTCGATAGGGTTTAGGTCCGGCGAACACGCGGGCCAGTCCATGCGGACAATTGTCTCCTGCTCTAGGAATTGATTCACCACCCTAGCACGATGGGGGACGGGCGTTATCATCCATCAAGATGAAATCAGGGCCAACAGCACCAGCGTATGGTCTTACGTACACATTGAGGATCTCATCCCTGTACCGTACCCCTGTCATCGTCCCTCTCCCCATGACATGCAGGTCCGTTCTGCCGTTCCTGCTTATTCCTCCCCAGACCATAATTGATCCGCCACTATAACGGTCGTGTTCGTTGATGAAGGCATCATTAAATCGCTCACGTTGTCTTCGCCACAACTGTTGCCTCCTGTCAGTAAAGTCCAAGCAATATCGGGACTCATCAGGAAAGAGAACTGGAGCCCAATCGTTGTGTGTCCATGTGACATGATCGTGAGCCCAATCCAAACGGTCACGCCTATGGCGCTTACGGTCAGTGGGACTCGAACACATGGCCTTCTTGAGTTGAGGCCGGCAGTATGAAGACAATTCCGATCGTCTGAGTGGATACCCTGATCCCCGAGGCGTTATGAAGGTCATTTAAGGGGTGGTGGCTGTCCAGAAAGGATGACGTCCTGCCTGAAGTGTGAGAAAGTGGTCTTGTCGTTGTGTAGTCGATCTTTGACGACCACCCCCCATGACGGTGTGCTGCTGTACCAAACATTTGATGCGGTTCCACGCTCTGTTCTAACGCTTTGGCTGGCGTTAAGTGCATTAGCAACGTGACGTTGTGAGAAGCCAGAGTCAAGCATTCCGATGCATCTTCCCAATTGCTCTGAAGTCAATCGGCGTCTAAGGCGTTGAGGAGACATTGTTGCTAAATGTAATGCAAAAAATTTGGGAACTTCCAAATTTTCACCAACAAGCAACACACACGTTGAGTTGAAATGGTGAAGTGTTAGTCAAAGCCAAAATGTGAGGCTGCACGCTCATTTAATGTCATGAAATGCACGTGCAAATGTGTTTTGTGTCTGACTGCATGTCATTTATCCAATATATTGTTCATCAGTGGCAGTTACCAAATTTGCATGTCATTTCACAAAAAAATTCCTATGATCCTTATCAAATTTTGAGTAGTATATATAATAAAACATGAAAACGAATGTGTACTGTAAGAAATATGAACCTGTTCATATAATGATACATGGAAAAGAATGTGCACCATGATATACAGTGCAGGCAATTTAATGCACTTGCTCATGACCAGGTTGGTATCATCAGGGATGAATCTGTTCATTAGATGTCTCACAGAATCTGCTGCCAGCGGTGCTAAGTGAGCACCATGGCATCGGAATGAACCCAGCTGTGCCAGTGCTGGCTGAGCCCAGCAAACTCGTTGGGAGCTGCGCATAATTGGCTTTGCGCTGCTCAGGGATATGGGAGGGATACAGTCAGTCTGGGTTAGCATTGTGCTTTGCTCAAGCGGCTCCTGCTGGCCATTCAGTGGGGCAAAGCAAGCGCATGTCGGGGTTTCCTCCATCCTTGTGCTTTGTCTGCAAAGTCTGAAACTACGAGTAAAAAGAAGCGGTGGCTGAATGGTGCATGCTTTGGGGGAGAACAGCAAACCATCTACCCTCTCCCGAGATGGCTTCAGGAGAACCATCTACCCTCTCCCGAGATGGCTTCAGGAGCCTCATGCCAACATGCCTGTACATAGTTCGCTGAGTGCACATTCCGAATTCAGGAGGCATTGGAGGTGCCGTTTTAAAAAAAAAAAAAAGGTAAAAATCTCCCTGCCAGACGGTGTGTGCAGTTTCCTTAAAAGAGAATCGATGATGACAACTTGATTGTCATATGCTCTAAAACACATTGTATGGTTAAATGTGAACTTTTGACTCTGTCCTGGTGTTTGACTTTTTTTATTTCTATTGTGTTTTTCAGAAAAAAACAAGGACTGAAAAAGGAGGATGAATCCGTGAGAATGGAGGAGAGAATTCTAATCTGAAATGTCTGTATGCTTGTGTGCTTGTTTCAATGATTTGGTGTGTTTCATTCCTCTATATTTGTATGACTGCCCAAATGTTGGAATTGTTGAAGAAATGAGTATGAGTGAGTGTGTGTTTAACACCTGTAACTAAAAGGTCAAGTTCTCCAATTTCTTCGCTCATCTAGACCTATTCGGCTAATGTCAAGACCTGCTTGTCCTCTGTTGTCATCAGTTGTTGTTAGCATCTGTGAACAACTTCTTCTTCATCTAAACGATTGGTCTAACGAGGCTGAACATTTGCAGATATCTTCCAGCCACTGAGAACACAAAAGTTTGTATAAATCCTTGCGGTCTGAGTTTGCCGTCATGGCAGCTATATTAAAGATGCTATTTTCACTCATTTGTCAGTAACTTCCAGAATGATTCAGCTGATATGCAGTATTTAGGTGCTAAGCAGCATGAATCAAAACGCATTTCACAGGTTCTTCGGTTGGTTACGTTTTGACCTCGATTTGACCTCTAACATCACACCACACCCCTAAAGTTCATAAATAGCTTAAAAAATCAACTTCTCCAAAACTGATGAACCTGAGACTTCACAGACTTCTTCCAAGCAATAAGGACACCAAACTTCACATAAATTGCTGCAATCTAGTTTCAAATATGGCTGTCAAAATGCCATTTTGACTCATTTATCAATAATTTCTGCAGCGATTCAGCTGAAATTTGGCATGTGTGTACTACGTTGCATTTTGACCTTGATTTAACTGCTGAAATCAAACAATGCCCTTCAAATACAAAAATCACTTTAAAAATGTTCTCCAAAATTACGTGACCAAGGAAGCTGAAAAAGTGTACACATCTTCCTGCCAATTAGAACACCATTAAGTTGTCAAAATTTGTCAACAGACAACATCATTATTTTCATAAGTTTCTGACTTAAAAAACAATATATTTTTAAACAGCTAGTTTACAAGTAATACATTTAAGGTCACTTGGAACTAATGACATACATGAATACACTACAGAATATATTCATACATTATAAGTCTATTTCCAGAATGTCGCACAGTTCTTTCATGGACCTGCAAACAATTAATTATCTACTTTATTTTAAAAAGTCAAATTCCCAGGTGAGCCACAGTGCCTTTGGCACTATTTTTTTCAAATGAGTTGCAGGCATCAAAATCAGATTGAGCAATTATTTACAAAAAACAAAAAAAAACAAAAATTAATGAAGTTGAAAAGCTGGAACGTGGAATATCTTGTTTTAAACCAGCAGAGTAACTAAGAATTATCTGCCCTTTGCCTGTCTGGTTTACATAACTGTGAGCTAAAATTTGTGAATGTATTTATTACATTTTATCATATCAATGCAGCAAAGTATATAGTCAAATAAAAGGTTACACACATTTATGTAGTGAATTATATCCAAGATTACGGTTGCTTTGCCATGGAACCCTTATTGCAATGATCACAATGCTCCAAACAGACAGACACACACACACACCACCCATCTTCGGGAAGGAAAACACAAACACAAAGGGTGAAGTGAAAATGAACTTGCTTGGGCAAAGTGCACATTAATTGCAATTTTTAGCTTGTCATGGTGTGGTGTCCGTCGTCCGTCGTCTGGAACAGTGGCGTAACAATAGGGAGCGCAGGAAGTGCAACAGCACTGGGGCCCGGTGGCAGGGGGGTCATCAAACGCCACAACTCCTGAACTCGAAGCTTTCAGAAAAGTTCGACTTACGACGTCGTGAATACCACAAGAGGGTGGTGTTCATATGGACTTTTCTCGTGAACACGGTAAACACGACCCCATTTGGAGGCACTAAGTTTCACGGAGTATATTGTCACGGTAACTGACTCAGAGTTGGACTGAACTTGCATTGTGAACCGGAAAACTCAGAGTTTCCTACAACTCTGAGCTAACATACTCAGAGTTACCACTAACCCCACTTTCTGAAACGGGGCCCTGTGCTGGAGCAGGAAGAGCTCTAAAACATGCTGTAGTACTCCAGGAAAGGCTTGAAAAGCGCTGGTGTACATGATAAAAAAAGGAAAAAAAAAGGAAAAAAAAAAAGTCTTCATACATGCAAAACTGGGCAGTAATGTGATTGTCATTGGTATGCACTTGGTTTGCCCCTTTTAAATGTAAATACAATGCGTGAAGACACGCCTCCTGCCAGCCAGCTCATCGCTCCATGAGACCCCAGAGCGCACTTCTATGATTATTCAGTTATCATTTGTCATTAGCCAATCAGCCTGCACACCTGTTTGTTGTTCCCTCAGAGGGATATATATATATATATATATATATATATATATATGAGTCCTGTGCATGGCTCTTTGTGATGTCTCTTAAATGCCACGCAGTAACGGTGCTGTAGGTCTTTTGTAAGACAGTTCCCGTGTTTCGCCTATACTAAAGCCAAATCATAAACTAGGAGCCGCTTACTTTAAAGCAGTCCTTTTATTTTCTTGTTTAAAGGAACCTTGTTCCGTTTTCTTTGATTGTGTAATACTCAAGCCCGCCGACGGGGGGGGACAAACGGGTATCTTGTCCCGGGCCCAGGGAGGAGGGGGGCCCAGAACTGGGCCCTCATGAAATTGCGGAATAATTATTCTATTTATTTCAAAATATGCCTATTTGTGGAAGAAATGTATAATATTTGCGTTCAAGAAATGCTTTCTAATTGTTTTTACCTTTATTGTCCTTGAAATAGGGATCAAGAACCCCCCTGCCACTCCCAGCACAAAAATGGTTTGGCCTGTGATCAAAAATGCGACGTCATTTGATTTGCGCTTCAGTATGCCAACATGTCTCAGTATAAGTCAGGGGCACAAAAAAGAAAAGAAAAAAGAAAAAGAGAAGAAGAAACCAGGAGCCTTAGGGATTCACAAAATAAATATTTTAAAAAAGGTTCTTCTGATGATGCAGGTACGAGTAAAGGCAGGGCAGAGCCAGGTAAGACACAGAGCAGCCACCGTTTTCCAGCCCCGTTAAGTCACCCGATCCAGCTTTTCTTGCCCCCCCGCCAGGCTAAGCGTCACTTGTTTATTTATTTTATTGTAAATCAGTGACGTGCAGTCGGAGGTTAGTTTGGTGAGGCAGAATCCTCCCCTTTGCTTGATTAGTAATCAGACGATTAACTAGTTTAGTAATTCGGCAGAATGACGGGCCAGTTTAAGTTTCCGCGGCGTTATTACTCAGTAGGCGACATCGAACTTGAAATGCTCACGAAACTGCAGATTTGCGAGTACTTGCTTACAGGAAGCCTGAGACGTGCGGTGAGGTGACGCACTGACCCAAACTTTTATCAGAGGATTTTGTGAACCTGTTCCCACGTACTATTCCTGATTGACAATGAAAACAATTAAGACCAAGCCTATAGGAAGCCTGATACTGATAGAGGAGATAATGACAAAAAGATTCATTCACGTATACGCTTCAATTCGAGACTGCAAGGATGGAAATCTGAATAATCAATCAGGAAAAATTCTCGGCTCTCGGTAATTCTGTATATCGTTTAAACATTTTGCTAATCGGATTACGAAAGAAGACTGAAAATAAACGCCCGCTTTTTGTTTGGGTGTAAAAGCGCGTATTTAAAGGAGAATACATTGTATAGGCTATTGATTAAGCATTGAACTCTGCATAAATCGAACTGTTTTAATATTTGTTGATGACATTACTTCGGCTTCCTGGAAGCAAGTACGCGCAAATCTGCTGTCCTATGAGCATTTCAGGTTCGATATACTGAGTAATAACGCGCGGAAACTTAAACTGGCCCGTCATTCTGCAGAATAGTCTTACCAAACTAGTTAATCGTCTGATTGCTAATCAAGCAAAGGGGAGGTTTCTGCTTCACCAAACTAACCTCCACCGCACGTCACTGCCGTAAATAGGTTTTTTATGCACCAAAATAGGGCCCTATGATTTCCCCGTTAACAGAATCGCGGAATTGGCCAATAAAAACGGAATCTACTGTTGAACGCGGTATATCAAAGTCCTCATCATAGGCATATTATAACGTCTCTGGGGGTCTGTGTTCAATGTTTGTTTGTTGATGTTTGTACATTTATTATGTAAAAAACGTATAAATAAAGTTTAAAAATAAAAAAATAAAAAAATAAAATGTTTGTTGATGTTAACCATGTTTGTGAATGCCTTTCATTTACAGGAGGTTGGGGTGAGTAGGTGGCAGGCGGAGGGGCCCATTCAGAGTATTTTGGGGCCCATTCAGAGTATTTTGTCCCGGGCCCGGCCAAGGCTGTCAGCGGCCCTGGTAATACTTAGTCTACTGCTGTATTACGTTCTATCATTGTGGAAACTCAGTTCCTTTTTGTTTCATACTGATTGCAACACTGATGCCCACTGCACTGCTGGGCGGGCATAATAAAAGCTCAGATCAATCCTTGCATCTGAGTCCAGTCCATTGCTTCCTGTCCTCCGTACCAGTCACTGTGCACAGGACACGAGACGTTACACAATGATTCATACATGTGTGGAACCTATGGATTATGTTGGGGGTGTGTGTATGCGTGCGTTTGCTTACGTGTGCATGCACATGGGTGTTTTATCCAGGGTAAGAATCTGTAACAGTGGGAACAGAACACCCTCTCTGAGGCTGCAAGCGCCTTTTAGGTGCTTTAAAAAAGGTATAAGTGAGAACCTTTAGAGATGCAGACAAGCACCAATTAGACGAGGTACATATGTGCACCATGTGAAATGGTGATAAGAACCTTAAAAGGCGCTTGCAGTCACTCTCTACGGATGTGCGCGTGGTCATGCCTAATAAGGGTGCTCATCTGCATCTTTTAGGGTTCTTGCGTTCACCCCTTATAGAGGTGCTCGTTGGCACCTTCTTAAAAGGTGCTTGCAGTCACCCTCTACAGAGGTGCTCGTGGTTACCCCTAATAAGGGTCCTCATCTGCACCTTTTACGGTTCTTGCGTTCACCCCATGCAAGGGTGCTCATTAACACCTTTTTGGGGTGCTTATGTTCACCCCTTCTTAGAGTGTTCATGAGCAGCGTTAGGGTGCGTGTGTCCACCCCTTCTTAGGGTGCTCGTGAGCTCCTTAAAAAAAGGTGCTGCTATTGTAGCAAATGAGCGCACCCGTAAAAAATGCTGAAACTAACCTTTTTTTCTTAGAGAGTAAGATCGCCCTAACTACAGTTAAGATTAGTGATATATGCATTAGTTGCTCACTTCGATATAGTCTTGGAACATTATGTTAAAGAAAAAAAAATCTGGAGTTTGGCAGAAATTCCTGTAAATTGCAGATTACTGAAAAAAATGGAATGAATTTGCAAGCAACATTTCAATTACCCAGCTCAACTTCCAGTGGGGCTACCACTTGAGAACAATAAATCAGCTTACTTAGTATTCTCTGCGCATAAACCTGTTCAATGTGCTTTATGTGAGGGTGCGTTCTGGAACGACATGCAAGTACCAGGAAGTGCAGCAAAACTGGTTTTATTGAATTTAGGGGTAAAAACCCCGGCAGGATTGAAGGCAACAGAACAAAGTCCAGAATCCAAAAACACAATCCAGATGGCCAGAAACGGTTCGTTACCAGGGCAACAATCACAAATCTCGTAGTCAGGCAAAGCAGGTTCGGTACACAGGCAAGGTATTGCGGTACAAAGTCCAGAATCCAAAAACACAATCCAGAGAGACAGAAACGGTTCGTCACCAGGGCAGCAATCACAAATCTCAAAGTCAGGCAAAGCAGGTTCGGTACACAGGCAAAGTATAATCATAGGCAGAGGCAGAATCAAAATCCGGGACGTTCCAGTCAGAAGTGTAACGCTATGAAAACAGGGCATGAACAGTGTTAAATCTGGGGGTTGTGATGAGATGAACCTGATTCTAGTAGGACTGTATTGAATTGACTGGGTTGGTTGCGGTAGTGGCAATCGCCTCAGGAAGTCCGGTCAGAACTGATTTGATGTTTTCAAAGTAACTGTTTATTGATAATACACACACATGCCACTCATCTTGCCGTCTCAACACTGTAAAGTTATCCGTGGTTTCTACAAATAAATGAATGGAAATATAAAATTAAGTAATGTATACAACATACATACAGCATTGCACAAATGAAGTGTCTTGGCATAGGAAAACAATCACAGCTGCCATAGAATGAGAACTGAATAAACAGAGATGATGAATAAGTCACATAAGTACTAAATAGCCAGCTAAACAAATGTAATTCTGCATTATGAAATTACAGTAAAGTGCATAGCTTTCCTGCTACATTGAAGTGACATCGATAACAGCAATTGCTGCATGGCAAGTAGGCTTCCACAAAGGATAGCTGCTCCCAGCTTCAGTAAACAGAATGTAGCACTGTCCCTTTAAGGGCTCATGCTGCCTGCAGCGGTGTAATTGAGGCACATGATGTCAGCTATGTAACAAAGTAGCAAGCGTTACTGAGTTTTCCTACTCTGCCTGCTGATTGAGGCGTTTATACGCGAGGTAGCGAGTAAATTGCACAATACAGACATATAGCACCGCAATATCAATAACGAGTAGTGCAATAATTAGCGGTAGTTACCGCGAGGTAAACTGAATCACAAACTACAGCGAAAAGCTTCAGAACAATGCCCTTAATTCTATGAAACAAATTAACAGATAACATATCAGAAATATCCTTAACCTTAAACATGAACAATAATGGTAACTCACACTCAATGGACGCACGGAGAGAAAAGTAAAAAGTTGGCGAATGTTCATTTAGAACTCCGTGTCTGGCTCATAGTCCTTCTCCACTCCAATCTGTTGCAATGACTCGATCCGTGTGCGCGTCTGCCAGTCTCTTGCACTTTAGGCGCGTGAACAGAGGCTCAGGAGCACAGGATTGGTTAAAAAAAATACTGATCACCAGGTTCCTGCATGGCCTGCGCAATGGGTGCACTACTGAATGTTTCTGCGCACTGCCAAATTCTGAACAGCCACCCCCAACTTCGCAAAAAGTGAAGTTGTTGTCACTGATGTCAGCCAGGGGTGTCCTGAGGGAGGGCTGGAAGTCTGACGAGCAGGCAACGGGCAGCGTATAGGTCCGGTCCTTGACCTGGATCTGCACAGTCCGGATTCTGCCATCAGCTCCGGCATGACCGCTGAGGCGTTGCCCACAGGCCACAGGGCACGTGGGAGCTGTGGGTCGACAATCATGACAATGCTGCCGACGGTGAGGTCATCCCTCTCTTGCTGCCACTTTGAGCGGGTTTGAAGTGAAGGTAGGTAATTTCTGATGAATTTGGCCCAGAACTGGTCGGCGAGGGCCTGACACTGCCTCCATCTGCGCCGGCTGAGTAGTTCAGTCTCTGAATAGATAACTTGAGGAGTGGATGGATCCCGCCGCCCCATCAGCAGCATGTTGGGTGTGACGGGTTCTGGATCTGAGATATCAGCCAAAGCATAACCCAGTGGCCGAGGTTGATGATGCCTTCAACCTCGATCAACACCGTCATGAGCACATCCTCTCTGTGACGGACTGAGCGCCCAGGGTGGTCTGGAGGGCAGATTTAATGGAGCAGATCTCCCGTTCCCAGGAGCCGCCGAAGTGCGGGGCATTTGGCGGATTGAATTTGAACTGGATCTTCTGGCTGGCCAGATCGGCTTGCAGATCTGGGGTGATGGCTTTGAAGGCCTCCTGGAGTTCTGAGCTACCCCCTCTGAAATTAGTGCCTTGATCAGAGAGGAGCTCATGCGGCTTGCCCCGACGTGCGATGAAACGTCGCAGCGCCATCAGGAAGGCGTCAGTGTCCATATTGGCGAGGAGATCCAGATGCACTCCATGCGTTGTCAGGCACTTGAAGATGATGCCCCATCGCTTCTCGGTGCGCCGACCGATCTTAATGAGATAGGGTCCAAAGCAATCCATGCCAGTGGAATAGAAGGCTGGCTGGTGTAGGCGCAGGCTGGAGGGTGGCAGGTCAGCCATTCTGGGGATTACGGGACTGCCACGCCATCTCTGGCACTCGGGACAGCTGTGCTGGTGCTTTCTGATGGCAGCTCTCCCTCGCAGTATCCAGAACCGCCTGCGTATCTCAGCATACACTCTCTCAGGGCCTGGGTGCGCGAGCTTGTTGTCGAAATCCTGAATGATGAGCTTGGTGATAGGGTGATGCGGGTCGAGCACGATGGGGTGCAGGGTTTCTTCCTCCAGGGCTTCAGATCTGCGCAGCCGCCCTCCTACTCGGATAAGTTGGGCCTCTGCGTCATACTCCGGTGCCAAGGTAAGCATTCTGCTGCCTGCAGAGACAGGCTCACCTCCTGAGAGCAGAGTGAAGTCCTTGGGAAAGCAATCTCTCTGCACCTTCCTGAAGAGTGCCATCTCTGCTTGCCTGTAGTCATCTGCTGTCGAAGTGGTGGGTGTGGCCGCCCCATGACAGGCCCTAACAGAGGCCTCCAACAGTTCTTGGTAACTGCTGAAACCTCGGGGATCAGGCAGTGGGAGGTCAGGGATCACAGAGAGGTGTCCACAGAATTGTGATTTCCGCAGTTCAGTGGAATCGTCAGATGATGTATAGTCTGGACAGGCTGGCCATGAAGATTCATTCTGCCACAAGAATGTTGGTCCAATACTCCAGCGGTGTTCGTTGAGGAGCTGTGACAGGGTCAGGCCTCTGGTGATGTCATCAGCGGGGTTGTCTGCTGAACTCACATATCTCCAGGGACTGCCCTCTGTCAGCTCTTGGATGTCCGCGACCCTGGTGCCAACGAACACTTTGTAACGGCAGGACTGCGAATGGAGCCAATTCAGGACGGTGGAGGAGTCTGTCCAGTATGTGATACTGCTGATGGTCAGCGTGAGCTCCCTCTTCAGGACCGCAGCCAGCTGAGCACCGATGTGAGCGGCACAGAGTTCCAATCTGGGAATGGACTGCTGCCGGACTGGAGCTACCGGGATCTGGCTGTCAGAAAGGCCACGTGAATGTTGCCTGATTGGTCCACTGTCCGGAGGTAAGCCACTGATCCGTAGGCTCTCTCTGATGCATCGGAGAAGATGTGTATAGCCTGAGCGGATGCTGATACATCTGTTCCCTGCTGAACGTAACACCGTGGGAGAGAGACAGATGGGAGCTGATGGAGTTCACTCTCCCAGGCGCGCCACAAATGCAATATGTCCTCTGGAAGCTGTGGGTCATCCCAGTCTCTCTTCTTGCCCCAGAGACGCTGCACAAGGATCTTTGCCCGGTGGTGTAAGGGAGGAGCAGTCCAAGGGGGTCATACTGCCTTGCCAGGACCCGATAGATGCTGCGCATAGTGGGCTTGGGATGCTCTGAGTGGCGGAGACGGTACGCGAGGGTGTCC
The DNA here is from genome assembly GCA_029692085.1 of Gymnothorax javanicus. Taxonomy (NCBI): domain Eukaryota; kingdom Metazoa; phylum Chordata; class Actinopteri; order Anguilliformes; family Muraenidae; genus Gymnothorax; species Gymnothorax javanicus. The sequence continues at coordinate 48,013,415 of CM056197.1, read as the reverse complement.
GACATGCAATGCCATAACAGTCCCAGTGTTCGCTCCTGTGGATCAGCGGCATCGTGCGACAGCCAGAGCTCACAGCTTTCTGATCGGATGTCTGCAGGCATGTGGCTGACGATGTCTGGCATGTTAGTGGCCCACTGGCGTAGCTCAAAACCACCGGATTGGAGGAGCGGCTGCAGTTTGTTGATCAGTTGCTTGGCTTCTGATGTGGAGGTGAAGCTTTGCAGGAGATTGTCAACATAAAAGCAGCGCTCACCTGAGTGACGGGTGTCTTCCTCTGGGCTGCTGTGATCCCGGATGTGCTTCTGGAGGGCGAATATCGCGCAGCATGGGCTGCATGTCGTGCCGAAAGGCAACACCTGCCATTCATAGACGTCCGGTGCTCTGCTGCGGTCGAGGTCCCGCCAGACGAAACGTAGAAAGGGCTTGTCCTCAGGTAGGAGATGAACCTGATGGAACATCCCCTTTATGTCGCTGCTCACCGCGACAGGATGCTGTCTGAAGCGGAGAAGCACGCCCAGCAGAGATGATCCTAATGTGGGTCCAGGGAGGAGCTGTTCATTCAGGTTGCTGCCTTGATAACTGAATGAACAGTTGAACACAATGCGGTCTTTTCCATTGTGATGGACCATATGATGTGGTATGTACCACGACCGGTCACTGGACTGAGCTGCAGCAGGAGTGAGTCTTTCCACATAGCCAGCATCCAGTAGTTTCTTGATCTCATGGCTGTATGACTCTGCTCTAACTGAATCCAGAGACAGCCTTGTCTCTATCCCGCAAATGGCCCCAAACTGCTTCCATGGGTGCTTTGAGCGATGGGATGGCTTCCTTCCACAGGAGGGGGGGTAGCGTGGCGACAGACACCATCCACCTCCACTCTGACTGTCCTCTCCTCCAGCATGGCGACAGCTGCAGAATCCTGCTTTGACCGTGTGATGAGCTTCTCGTTCCTGTGGGGCAGGGCGTCCATCTGCCAGACTTGGACACATTCTGGAGCAGTTCTGCTGCGGGTGACAGGGTGCTGGTAAACAGACAGTGGGCTGTGGAGGCCTGATGCATGAGGAATTTGGCTGGGCCCTGAAGTGTCCAGCCAAGTTGAGTCTTCAGGGCTACTGGACCTCCTGGCGGGCCCAAGTGCACTGGCTCCACTGGAGTGAGCAGGTGGGGGTGATCTGAGCCAATGAGAAGCAGCGGCTGAGCTTGTGAAATTGACTGAAGAGGCAGACCTCTGAGGTGGCGATAGGTCTTTTTGCAGGGCCTCAACCGATGAGAATGTGGGGACAGCCCGAGTTCTGCTGAGGTGAATGCCCGCTGTATCCGGAACCGTTTCTGTGGGTGGGTGACTGATGACACCGAGAAGGAAACTGACCTCCCAGGCACTGCTCTGCTGTCCTGGCGAATGGTTCGGAGGACCAGGTCCTCACTCTGTCCCTGGAGGCCTAGCTGCTGTACAGCGCTGTGAAGGATGATGGTGCGCTCGGACCCATCGTCCAGGATAGCGTAGGTCTCCATCGTCTTCCCACAGTGATGGAGGTGCACCTTCACCATCTTTAGCAGCACGCACTCCTTTCGCTGGATCCAGGTAGTAATTCGCTGGCTGTTCGGGGGGGAGCAGCTGTGTTCTGGCTGGGTGCGGAACAGCTGCATTCTCTGCCTTGATAGGGTTATTCACCTCATGCAGTACCTCAAGGTGCGTGCGTTTGCACTTCTGGCACCGGGCCTTCAGATAACACTGTGCCGCCAGATGGTCCCTTCCACACCTCCAGCACCGAGTTCCAGCTTTGATCCAATCAACTTTCTGTTCTGTGGATAACTGCTTGAAGGCAGTGCACTGATTGAAATAGTGCTGCACGTTGTCACAAAATGGACAGTATTTTTTTGGCCTCTCTGCCTTCTGTAGTGGTTTGGATGGTTCTGCCTGCTTGGCCGGGGGGTCAACCAGCAGGATCGTGGTGGAGGTGAGGCCGTACTCTGTTTTGCTCTGGAGTTCTTTCGCCTGTCTGACTGGCTCTCCACTGATGATCTGGTGCGACCGACTGTGATATCATCCTCCTGCACCCGGACTTCATATTCCAGCCACTCTGCAAAGTCCAGTAGCGTGGGGATGGGGACTCGGAGCGGATTGACGAACCTCTTGAACTGGGCGCGCAGGTCATGTGGCAGCTTTGACAGCAGACGTGCCACATGAGACCCGCACTCGAGCTCAGTCTTCCCCTCTCTTCCAAGCTGTTCTAACATTCCCACTAGGGCTCTCACCTTCAAAGCAAACAGGCGGAACCCCCTGGTGTCTCCAGCTTTGACTGGTGGCTCGGCTAGAACTTCATTGATTCGCTGCAGGGCCAGCTTGTGAGGCTGTCCATACAACTCTGTAAGTGCGGACATGGTTCTGGTGTAGGGATGCCTGCTATTGCTGTAGGAGTCTGCTATAAGAAGAGCATCCTCCAGCTTAAGATGGTCCACTAAGATCTGATATTTGAAGCGCTCGGTGGCGTCAGCCCGGCAGGAGGTTGTCTACGCCAACTTCAATCGAGCGAACTGGCGAGGTCGTCCTCAGTGAATAGGGGATCTGTGGCTTTGGTCCACGGGTACGATGCCTCTCGCCTGGGGGGAGAGGGAGGTTGACCAAGGTGGTGTGGAGAGGGTGCTTGACTGTACAGTCCTGGACCCCATGTCCTCGGGTCTGCAAGTGAGTGAGGTGGTGGTTGAGGGAGGTGCAGATGAAGGGCGGCGGGTGTGTAGGGCCTCACATACTCTGGACTGAGCACTGGATGTGGTGGCGCAGGAGCAGCCTGTCCAGGATCTGCTAGGAGATGCAGGCTGCGCAAATGCTCCGTGAGCTCTGCCACCAGCTGTGATGGCGGGTATGGAGGTGGTGGCATCTGCTGAGGAGACTGATGCAGAGAAGGATGCTGCTGCAGTGATTGCTGCGCTGCTGCAGCACTTGGGAAAGGCGTATGACACTGGAGGTGGCTGTGGATATGGTTACTGAGGTGGTGGAGGAGGAGGGAGTGGCCAGTCATATGCTTCATCCTCTGGCTGAGCGAGGGACGGAACTCGCATGCTGCAGTGGTGTGGAGGCAAGACCTGGGGCAGGTAGCCGGGCAAAGGATATGCCACTGTCTGCCAAGTGATGCTGTCCTGATGGTGGGGCGTTGAGACTGCCAGATGCGGCTTGAGGTGCAGCGGATGGACGCTGTGAAAGGGCATCGAGAAAATGCTGCATCTCCCTCCGCAGCTGCCTGGTCTCATCCTGCATCTGGCTCCGAAGCTGAAGATTGTCCTCCTGCATCTCTCTCAGAGCAGTGAGGACTGCATCTGGGCCGATGCTTGAAGGTGTCTGAAAAGCAGGGGGCGCTTGTGCTGCATCCTGGAGCCTGTGGTCTCCCACGTTGGAGTGGACATGTGGTGTGTGAGTTTGTGGCAGCTGTCGTTGAGGCAAAGTCACAAGGAAATCATCCAGGTGACGGGGCCGCTGAGCGTTGCGGCGAGGGCGGACGCTGCCATCAGAAAAATACATCTTGGACTGAGGAAACTGTCACATCCGGCTCGAAGGACCTTGTTAAATCTGGGGGTTGTGATGAGATGAACCTGATTCTAGTAGGACTGTATTGAATTGACTGGGTTGGTTGCGGTAGTGGCAATCGCCTCAGGAAGTCCGGTCAGAACTGATTTGATGTTTTCAAAGTAACTGTTTATTGATAATACACACACATGCCACTCATCTTGCCGTCTCAACACTGTAAAGTTATCCGTGGTTTCTACAAATAAATGAATGGAAATATAAAATTAAGTAATGTATACAACATACATACAGCATTGCACAAATGAAGTGTCTTGGCATAGGAAAACAATCACAGCTGCCATAGAATGAGAACTGAATAAACAGAGATGATGAATAAGTCACATAAGTACTAAATAGCCAGCTAAACAAATGTAATTCTGCATTATGAAATTACAGTAAAGTGCATAGCTTTCCTGCTACATTGAAGTGACATCGATAACAGCAATTGCTGCATGGCAAGTAGGCTTCCACAAAGGATAGCTGCTCCCAGCTTCAGTAAACAGAATGTAGCACTGTCCCTTTAAGGGCTCATGCTGCCTGCAGCGGTGTAATTGAGGCACATGATGTCAGCTATGTAACAAAGTAGCAAGCGTTACTGAGTTTTCCTACTCTGCCTGCTGATTGAGGCGTTTATACGCTGAGGTGGCGAGTAAATTGCACAATACAGACATATAGCACCGCAATATCAATAACGAGTAGTGCAATAATTAGCGGTAGTTACATGAGGTAAACTGAATCACAAACTACAGCGAGTGCTTCAGAACAATGCCCTTAATTCTATGAAACAAATTAACAGATAACATATCAGAAATATCCTTAACCTTAAACATGAACAATAATGGTAACTCACACTCAATGGACGCCGGAGAGAAAAAAAGTAAAAAAGTTGGCGAATGTTCATTTAGAACTCCGTGTCTGGCTCATAGTCCTTCTCCACTCCAATCTGTTGCAATGACTCGATCCGTGTCTGGCGTCTGCCAGTCTCTTGCACTTTAGGCGCGTGAACAGAGGCTCAGGAGCACAGGATTGGTTAAAAAAAATACTGATCACCAGGTTCCTGCATGGCCTGCGCAATGGGTGCACTACTGAATGTTTCTGCGCACTGCCAAATTCTGAACAAACAGAGTAGCATGAGCAGACAAGAGAAAACGTTCTGACAAGAGCTGGCTGTGATCTGACTGCTTATATACACGTACGGGAAGTCACATGCTATAATAGGTAACAGGTGAGCTGGATCAGACTAATTAACAAGGGAATGAACAAGAGGAAGTTCCTAACCACATGAAATAGGCGAAAGCCAAAACGCGGACAGGGATTACACAGACAACCTATGACAAACAAACGGCTCCAGTTAGGGAGTTCTAAAGTGCACAGAGTGAGAGGCAGAACAGTGTTTAACAAGGTGCGGAGAATCTGCCGAATTGCAGCAAAGTAAAGTGAGTGAAGGCAAGGGGCGGAGATAAGAGCAGAGCGAGTGCTGAGAGCTCGTTAGTCAATTAGTAATGTGCAGCTATACAATCCCTTAGTGCTCGTTAGTAAGTTAGTACTATAAACAATGTTAGTTATTGTTAGTAGTTTATTCAAAATAACAAACTGTTAGTATTTGTTAGTAAAGACAGAACAGCAAGGCGAAGGAAGCAAACGAGATTTGAAGGAATAATTGGAAACCCAGAAACCATGAAATCACCTGAAAACGTGGCACGCAAAACTGGGAAATAAAACTGTCTAACACATATGACCAGACAGGGGAGACAATGTGCAATGCATAGCATGGAGAAATACATAAACCAGAATGATAATCTAAACAGTGAATATGAGTAATGGTAGGAAAAAGACATGGCAAGGCAAGACAGGCAAAATACAAAACATGACATGGACTAAATCAAAAAATGGATGGTAAAAGAAGAATCATGACAAAAACATGGCCTGGCAACAACAGAATCATAACACTTCATAGGTAAACATTAATATTAAGTTGTAATATGTTATGTGGTCACTTGAACCGCTAGTTAGTTAGGCTAAAGGAGCAGTATGTAAGAAATGTATGTTGATTAATCATATAATGGCCCTGGTATATCACCAGACATTAAGGAATGATGTTAATTTCAAATACTTATATCACCGACAACAGTAGTCCAGCCAGAATATTCTCATTACAAAAGCGAAGTTGCAGCCCAAAACTAATGTTGATGTTGTCATTTTGAGTTTTGGCCTGTTGCGCCGCCCTCCACCTATCTCCCAATCACGAAGTCAGTAGCATTTCGGCATCCAGGTTGCCAGTTACCACTGAGCTGCAGCTACCAGGGTTTCGGAGCACAAATGTCTGACGTTACTTAACCTAAAAGGCCTCGTTATGATTCCGAAATACGTCCTGACAGAGTCAGAAACAAAACAAGGATCTGTATAGGACATGCCTTTGAAAGATGGAGACGGCTGAAAGCGGAGAGGAATTTGAAGACCGACGCCGAAGTTGCTAATTTTCTCCTGGACAGGTAAGATTCAGCTAAGTTTGGCTAACTTAATTGTATTTCATGCAGGCAAAGACATTTCAAATATTCTCTACAGTCGAATAACGTTATGTATGTTCGTTCATGGTACGTTAGTGCCTATACAGGTGGGTCATCGAATTGACTAGGTAACAAACTGTTTGAGAAATAAAAACCGTGACTCGTCATTGCTAACATTAGCAATGCATTATTAGTCCGTTTCTCTGGCTTTATGCTGAGACGCTGTGGAAACCTTTCCAACATTAGCACAGCCATTATGGCAATATGAAATGTAATTGAGACAGCACATCGGTCTAATGAGTCCTCATTCATTCTTTACGCATGTTATAATATGGACTTTAGTGGGCTATCCACACAGAAGAGTGACAAGCAAGTTGACCAATATGACCATTGCTAAAGTTAGTCATTAGTCTTGATCTTTTCTGAACTGAACTGAACTGAACACAACCCTGTGAGAGCAAATCATTGGTGATATTGAAACGTAGCCATGGTAGCTCCTTGTAGTAGACGTTGTTGCTGGATCCGGCAACCTAGCTGGCAACCTCTCGTCTGGGGGAGAGGGGGAGGGGATACTGCGCTCTGCAGTATTTTGAATGTGATTGCAGTACCAGTTTTGGCCACAAACTTACATACGGCTCCTTTAATTTGAAACTGAATGAAGAGGTGCATCTCCACTGCATCGCGAGCAGTGCAGTATTGCAACTTGCAGGTTTAATGCAAACACAGCCTGCTAATATCTCTGAAAAAGAGAGCACGATAACTGATGCTCTTGTCTCCGAGGCCAGTCTGACAAGCCTAAACCATGAGAAAACGCACCCAATAAAACTTTTTTTTTAGCTTATTTCATTACTTAGCAGAATGTATAACACCATAACAAACTTAATGTCACGGATCACTGACCAGGCATGTATGGCATGTTCTGCACGGTTTTTACTAAACGCCGTTTCCATTCACTCAGCATTACAGTTTGCAAGTTGCAATTTAAGGCCATTATGTGAATTTGCATTATCCAATATAATTCTTCAGTAATTTCTTAGATTAGTCATTTAGTTATTAATAATATATACTTACGACTGTTCAACTCAATGTGAACTTCTGCTGGTTTATTTGGCATTGTGGTTTCAATGAATGAGGAAAAACAAGGTATCCCTTGCGGTAGTCTGTTGGAATGGTCTGTAACGTAGCTGTTCTCCGCAAGCTCGAGTTAAAAACCCAACGAATTAAATCGTAAACAATTAGGTCACACTTTAGATGAAGTTTTGCTCACGAAGGCTTTATAAAGCATGTATAATGCCTCATAAATGAGACCTAATGTCTTCATAAATCATATATAAGCAAATGTCATGTTTTGTAATGGGTGAAATAACACATCCTGATTGAGCATGTGATGCCAGATGTGACAATGACATTGTCACTTAGCTGACAATGTCACCCTTTATAGCATTTAGCCACTAGCTAAGTGACATTGTCAGTTATATGACATCTGGCATCACATGCTGAACAAGGATGTGTTATTTCACCCTCAACAAAGCAAGACATTTGCTTATGTATGATTTATGAAGGCATTATGTCTCATTTATGAAGGCATTATACATGCTGTATAAAGCCTTCATGAGCAACACTTCGTCTAAAGTGTGACCAACAATTAATGGCAGAAATGAAAACAAAATAACTCTTATTCAGCCCAATTCGTTATTTAATGTCATTTCAATTTTGTGTCCATTTGAGAGACTCTATCGGAGTCCATGAGAATTTTCGACTTCATGATTGTTACAGCTAACAATAAAACGATTTTAGGACTTAAATTTTCATTTGCAAAAACGAGACAAACCAGGACTATTAAATAAAACAACCTACGAAGTTTTATGGTGGGGTCAAATACAGGCATCAGACTATTCTATAGTGCAGTCATCCTTCGACTTCTCAAGTGCAACAGCAGAATCACAAAGGGTAGCGAATAGGGGGCTCCGAAGAGTTTTATCATTTCGAACGATTGGGAAAAAAAGGCCGACTATTAGTCAACCAAGATTTGTTTTAGTAGGGGACAACCCAAGTAATTTATTAGTTAATCCCAGCAAAAACTGCAGTCGAGATGTGAATGGAGCTAATCTAGTTTCCGTTTCCTGAAATCACAGATGCTAAGTTCCATGGTTGAAACCATTGACTGTGAATGGACGAACTACGTTAGTTGCCAACGTTAGCATGCCCAACCCGTTTCGCCATCTTTGGTCGGTTTTTTTTATTTTATCTTAAAGCCCCACTAGGTAGGAATTTCACCTTTAAATATCAGTTTCAAAGTCTATCTATTGGTGGGCTGGATTATTACAGTGAGAATGGCATCTCTCCCATTACCACAGAGGGACCTGGTGGCCTGCATCTGGGACTATATAACTTTCGACCGCGGGTCCCACACTCTCGCGAGATGTACGTTCTGCTTTACGGCACACACAAGCTTTTGGATAAGGAGCATAAGGAGAAGGCAGCTAGGCTAGCCCAGTATCGTGTCTCGAAAGATGGCTGAGGCAAAGAAGCGAAAAAGGACGGTGTCGGTGGAAGCCAGGATAAAAAAAAAGGGAGATTGACCGTGCACGGCAAAAAACCAGAGTTAATATTGGACCGGCTTTTTCACAGTGGAGAGAGCTCATGGCAAAAGAGGGCTGCAAGTCGGACGCCGAGCTGGCAGTGTCGTTGATTGAGAGGTCAGGTATATGCTCGTGTTCATGCATTGTATTTATCACACATTGTTTTTGTTAGCTGTGTTAATGTGTGTAGTCACAGTCACTATTTGGGTTATCAAAACGTAACTGATTGTAAGCCCATTCAAATAATGTAAACAAGGTTAGCCGAGGTAGCATTAGCATTTCACCGGCAGAGTTAGCCCCTTTTCGGAGAGTTTTTTATAGCGAACTTTATGCTTCACGGTGAGAAGAGTTGTTGACTTACTAGCAACTATTATTTGAAAGCAAAGACAGGCCATATCAGCTTTGTAGGCTGGCGTTGTACCGTCATTATATTGATATTGTCCCGTTTTGAGGTTACAATAGCTACTACGTCTGCTAACGTTACTTATAGAAGCCCATAGTGGACAATATTCAAATGAAAATATAATCCCACTATTGCATTATAATTTTCCACTTATGAATGAGTTATTTGAGACAATATTAAATTGAAAATGCATTAATCCAATTATAACTTTCATTTTCACATACACATCTGGGGAAATCTATGACTATATTCAAATGATAATGAAAAGCTGATTGACATTTAATTTTCAAAGTCATGCTCCATAATACAGTGGACAATATTCAAATGCAATAAGCAAAACAGCACCCCCAGCCTATTGCATTTACATTTACATGTCATCACGCTCTTTTAGGGTCAACATGATAATGAAAATGCTGTTTTCTAATCACTTGGAAATAATAATGATATAATAATGATGACAACATTTGACATTTCATTTTCAAAGACTTATCCTGCAATACATGGGACAATATTCAAACGCAGCAAAGGGAAACAGCGCCTCCCAGTCCATTGCATTTTCCAATACATGTCACCACGCTCTTTTTTTTGGGACACAGTGAAAATTAAAATGCAATCTGTCAGCGTCTCATCAAGGCGGGTCTTCCGCTAGGACGTCACTCATTAGGGGCGCGAGCGGAAACCATGTTCCTTATTTGCATACCAACCAATCAGCTTCTGGGTAGCGCTTGTACGCACGGAGGCTTACTGATAATGTCATGATGGCGAGGCTGCTATGTATTGTGTGCCATCCCGCATTAGGCTATGTTGCGCTTTGTATGTAGCCATCTCGGCAGCTAGTATGCTAGCTAACGTTAACTAAGGAAAATATTTGTAAATGATCATCACATGAAAACGATATGATTTGATTTTTGCCCCAACTCTATTAACTGAGCTAGCTGTAATATGCATGAACTTATCCGAGGCTTCGCGGCAGTGTTGTGCAACTGCAACCCAAGTGTGCTTGCAAATTTCAGAGACGTTAGCTAGCTTGCTAGTGAGTCTAAAAGCAATCGCTTAGGTACAGCTAGCTAGCTATGATGCCTATTGGAGAAGCTCTTACAGCCCTGATTTGTCACTTTAAAACGCCATCTCGCATTAATAATAACGACCTCTTTCACCATTGATTAGCAGCTTCTTTTACCTAAAGAACAAACTGACAGTTCAGCCTGAGACATGTTATTTCATAGTTAGTTAAAGCAGCATTATCCTTCCATGCGTGCTATAGCGTATTACATTACTCCAGATAAAATGCTATCCATCTTCCGACCTTGCTGACGCTAGTTAGGGGAAATGTTTGTCATCACTTCACTGCCGCGAAGTCTCGGATAAGTTCATGCATATTACAGCTAGCTCAGTTAATAGAGGTGGGGCAAAAATCAAATCATATCGCTTTAATGTGATGATCATTTACAAATATTTTCCTTAGTTAACGTTAGCTAGCATACTAGCTGCCAAGATAGCTACATCCAAAGCGCAACATAGCCTAATGCGCGATGGCACACAATACATAGCAGCCCAGCTATCATGACATTATCAGTAAGCTCCGTGCGCATGACCCAGAAGCTGATTGGTTGGTATGCAAATAAGGAACATGGTTTCCCGCTCGCGCCCTAATGAGTGACGCCCTAGCGGAAGACCCGCCTTTGATGAGACGCTGACAGATTGCATTTTAATTTTCATTGTGTCCCAAAAAAAGCGTGGTGACATGTATTTGAAAATGTAATGGACTGGGAGGCGCTGTTTCCCTTACTGCGTTTGAATATTGTCCCATGTATTGCAGGATAAGTCTTTGAAAATGAAATGTCAAATGTCGTCATCATTATTATTTCCAAGTGATTAGAAAACAGCATTTTCATTATCATGTTGACCCTAAAAGAGCGTGATGACATGTAAATGTAAATGCAATAGGCTGGGGGTGCTGTTTTGCTTATTGCATTTGAATATTGTCCACTGAATTGCAGAGCATGACTTTGAAAATTAAACGTCAATCAGCATTTCATTATCATTTGAATATAGTCATAGATTTCCCATATGTGTATGTGAAAATGAAAGTGATAATTGGATTAATGCATTTTCAATTTAATATTGTCTCAAATAACTCATTCATAAGTGGAAAATTATAATGCAATAGTGGGATTACATTTTCATTTTAATATTGTCCACTATGGGCTTCCATAGTTACTCTTAGGACCGGTGCTTGCGCATACTTTGTTGTAGAGCAATAGTTGCAGCCTGATTCGACTGGTGGTGCAATGAAAATTGCTGGGGGGTAGAGACATTTTGTTGACGGGGGGGAGGGATCGCGTTTCATTTTTGGAGGGGGAGAGATCGCGTTTCATTCTGTTGACCGGGTGGGGAAGAGATTGCGTTTCATTTTGTTGACCGGGGGGTGGGGATCGCGTTTCATTCTTCATTGAATTCGCACTCCTTTTAATTGCGCTAAAATATACGTTCATAAGTCAGGAGGCGCTGGGGGGGGGGCATAGCCCACCCGTGCACCCCCCTAGATCCGCCCATATTGTAAACACAATCATAACTAATAACTTTATTGATTCCAGCTCCACAAGTCTCAGGGTGTAAAAAAAAAATGCACATTCTCACAAGGGACGTCAGCCGGCAACAGCGCTTTGTGTGTTTTACGACAGCGGTGTTGCGCTTCTACTTGCTCTAGTGGCCTTTAGTGGCCGCTAGAGCGCACGAAACTGGGATTTCTACCTAGTGGGGCTTTAAGTGGTTGATGCAATGCGCAGTTCCATTGGTTGAAGTCTTGCGTGTCCACACACTGTTTTTCATGGGCCTTTGCGCGTTATGCGAAAGAGTTTGGAAATGCTGTCTAGCCCATAGACTGTATAAAAAGATGGACGCAGCACTGAGGTCTGAAAAGGGAGGTCGATGCGGAAGTCTCAAAAATTTGCTTTATATTTAATAGCAGATGGCAACGCTGGCGGTTGCAGAAAGAAGTTCAATGCTGTTGAAGTCTAAGAGAAAATGACCCTACTTTGCCACCTGATTTATTATTTCAATAATGACTTTCCACAACATTGTATGGTATCTATCGCTAGTTTCAAGTCTCCTTTGATATATCGCGATCTTCTTTTTTGTAAATTATGGTCCCAAGTAGGCGAGAATAAAGGATGAAGCCAGAATATGCTTTAGGGGTGTGGCTATCCTCTGTTCCTCATCCGATACGGTCAGATCCAGAGCCACAGTCCTCCCGGATCTTCAATTCATGCTCTCGTCCAATAGGAATCACATCTGGTTTCAAAAGGACAAAATGGTGCAGCTCAAATTGCCAAATCGAGGCTTCCTAAATGGTATGCTGAAACCAATGGGTGACGTCACCGTTGCTTCGTCCATCTTTTTATACAGTCTATGGTCTAGACGACGCTGCAGTTTGAATAGCTAGGCACGCAAAAAATCGAACGTTTTTTGATGGATACGCGCGCATTTATCTTTTACCTCGCAAGCTGTAGGCTATAGGCATCATCTGATGCACAGTAAGAAGAAATTTTGTAAAAAAAGAATGGACAGACCTAATGTTTTGGCAAAACAAAATACCAGGACATTTTTAGCCAGTTCCTTTCAGTAATGTTCAAGGACAGTAGCCTGGAATCCATACTGATAAAGTGCTGGTCACTCCCAACGGTCACTGACTTATCAGTCTGGCCTCCGTCGAATAGCCAGCGTTTAGCCCTTACGTCACTATTGAAGTGAATATATGAATATTCATGTTTTCTGCTCTTGGCGAGAACCTCCAATCGAATATGAGTTAGCTGGTCAGCAAAGGCATTCGTGAATGTTATTTGACATGAGCTTAAAAATTTGATTGTGGTTTGCTTGCGTTTACTCTTGGAGTGGTTGTTAAGTTTTGAACAGGATAATGTTTGGCCATATCTGCATTTTGTTTATTTCAGTGGGATTCCCCAGTATAATAAAGGCTAAATTAAATAATACTCAAATTACACACCGTATTTCACGGTAATTGGCATTAGCTATAGCTCGAAGGGCATGATTGCATCAGATAAAAATAAGTGATACTCCACCCAAAAACTTTAATTTGTATATCAATTACTCACCATTAGATGTCTTGAATGGACGAAGTTGCTCTTCACCTGGCGCAACTTTACGGCCACTGGAGTGTTTTGAAAAATTATCCAAATTCCTTTTTTTCTGGAAGCAAATGGGGTCAAGCAGCAGCAATGGGAAAACTCCACAAAACGTCCGTTGACAAACTTTCAAAGCATCGTCCAACGCATCGTCCAGTATAATCCAAGTCAGCTTTGTCCACTCGTATCCTCAGAACTGTAGAAACGCAGTTATTTTTCGCTAAAAATAATAAAATACCACAGTTAAGCTTCAAGTAAGCTCGCGCATTCAACGGAAGTCCCACCTCCCGGCTCGTTCATTGCCCAGTGACTCTGCTGCCACTCAGATGAATACTGTTATAAACACGAGCCGGGAGGCGGACTTCCGTTGAATGCAGAACTGGTATTTTATTTATTTTTAAGTCTGTCTAAAGGGGAGGGGGCACCCTTATGACTGTGAGCCAGTCACAGATCTCGCATGGGTTTTCTGCGAATATTTGAAAGTCAAACGCTGGTCTACCGACTGAGGCCAGACGTACAAGCAAGTGACCGTTGGGAGCGACCAAAGCTTGATATGGATGAATTCCAGGCTACAAGGACAGTTCCTTCAATTAAAAATAGGAAAATTCTGTTCATCCACCGTGTATCTTCAGTTCAATTTTACAGATACCTCCATATCATAAAATGGACAGCTCAGAATCGTGTATTAATGAAGGATACTTCTGTCAATCTGACTATACATTTGCAGAACATATTCTGCTCCATTTACGAGTTCCTGTGATCACCCAATACAGCAAATTTTGTATTGGCCAACAGTATGTGTTCTGTAGCATTAACAAATTCCTGTGTTCACCCAATACGGACAATTTCAAACTAGTAGATTACAGTAGGCAGTTATATTCTCCTTATAGTTAGGCCACTGGCTAACCTAGTTGGTTTCATTTGCTTGTCCGAACCAATTTCTTCACAGGTAACAGCACACCAATCTAAATGTACTATACCCTTCTTACTTCAATGAAATTTAAATAAATCAATTTGCTAACAAGCTAAATAATTGATTGGGCCGTACAGTCAACTTGACAAGCTGTCTGAAAGAAAAATAGATGTAACGTTAACTTACCAGAATGGAAAGATGATTAAATCAATCTGAGAACTGTGTAAATGTAAAATAATAATTAAAAAAAAGTAAATTTTATAATTAACCTCCAGAACTGCACTTGCTAATGTTGCTAAAGGAGATTACGATTGCTATAAAGTTTCCCACTGTTATTGCATTTCAATAATAGTGGGAAACAGTGTTTCAATAAGCTTGGATTCGATTGGTGAGAAGCCAAAGGGCTGCTAGCTTCCCTGGGCTCAGTTCGGTCACTTTGGCAGTGGCCAGAGCTCTGGATGTGGCACGGTGATTGCCTTATCTGATTGGTTAATCCTTTGGTAAGGCACGCAAAATTCGTTTGGCTTCCTTGGGGACGAGACATTAGTCTTCAGTAGGAGCGCAATACAGTGTTTCACCACAAATTTACCATATAAGAGGGGCGCTGTGTCACTAATTCTACCATTCATTCCAGCGAATTCTGCATTTTGATTGGTTAACACCAGGTATCTATTCACCGGTAAACTACTAGGTCAAGACCAGAGTTGCCAAGTCCGCTAATAATATGCGACTTTGGGCTTCTTTTTTCCTGAAGTCGCTTGGAAAAATTACGGGTCACGGGTTGCGTTTTTTTTTGGGCTTGTTTTTAAAAATATGGTTGCTTGTTGGAGAAGTATAACAAGCGACCTAATTGTTATATGTTTATGATTGCTATTTCCCCCCTATTCATTGATTGACTCTGTGTGCTCACAGCCTCACGAGCAATGTGAGAGAACCCGCCCTCTCTCCTCGCCCCTTGCTCAACTAAATGAAAGATAATCTCTTCCCCTCAACAAAACGAAAGAGATTCCACCCCAGGTCTACACTGTCTTAATATCGTCTTTTTTATATTGCGCTTGTTTTGGGCTTATTTTTGAAGCTGCGGTCGCTTATTTGTCTAATCAGAGTTGGCAACCCTGGTCAAGACCTCATCATCATTTCGCCGACAAAATAAGGCTACAGTTTGCGTACAGTCTTACTCGCTAGCGAGCTAGTTGGCTACCTAGCAATAGTATAGCTAGTGCGCCAATGTATTTAGCTACATAGCCAACTGGCTAGCGAGCTAAAAAGGCTGCAGTTTGCTTTCAATGCGTACACTGTCATACTCGTTAGCGAGCTAGTTGGCTTCCTAGCTAGCAAGCCAAAGTGATATCGAACTGTACGTGATAGCGCGCCAATATTTTCGTAGGGGAGTTGACAAGAGTCATGGTAGAATGGAGATAAACCTACAGTTTTTTTCGAGCACTTGGTATTTATCGTAGGCTAGATACCTGGAAATTTACATTTGAAACCTTGCGCAAGCGCTTGGTTTCAAATGAAATTTCCAGGTATCTATCTTAAGATAAATACCTCGTGTTCGAAAAAAAAACTGTAGGTTTATCTCCTAATTGTAAAATACTTCTTTAGAAATAGAGCAGAGATGGCAGGAACAGTGCACAGAATTACCTGAACTGTGAAACAAACTGATTTTATTGAAGTGACAGCTACGGTCCTGAAAAAATTGGGGAAGCTGTTGGTGTCCCTGAGAAAACACCACAACTTTTAAATCAACCCTGTCACAGTCTGGCCCTGCTCCCCCATTTCCTAGTATCATGCTTGTACCTTGATCTCTTCCTATTATCCAGTCCTGTTTTTTTCCCCCTCCTCCTGACTGACAGAGGAGGCAGCCAATCAGCATTCTCCTGTCCACTGGTTTCCACTCTCCTCATCAGCCATGGTATTTCAGCCAGACCAGATATACTGTACTATCAGTGCCAGATTATTGTGTCTCCTTTGTGCTTTCCTTGCCGTGACTGTTGTTTCTGGATTTTTGCCCTTTTGTACTGGATATGACCCTTGCTTGTTTTGAGGATTTTGTATTTTGCCTGATGTTTTGGTACCTTTGCCCTTTTTTCTTTGCCTCTTTAGTGTTTTGATCTTTGCCTATTTTTTGACCATTGTTATACTGCCTGTGCCCTCTTGCACCTTGCCTATGAACTGTTTTTTGTGCTCTTTTTGCACTTTTGACTGCCTTCTGGATATTTTTGACTTTGCTGTTGTATTTTTGTACTCGACAATTAAGCAACTACAGTTAGCCTTGTTAGTCTGCTTTTGGGTCCTCCACTACCACCTGGCCTCTCCTGGCCCTGACAGTATAATCTGGCCATATGGACCCTGCAGACGTGGAGCAGATCAGAACTGCTGTAGAGAAGCAGGGCGCTTGGCTGGACGCTCACCAGCAGGAGGTCTGTCAGGTCAACCAAAACCTTTTGACATTCCACGGGAAGTTTAACTCCCTCTCTGCTCAGGTTCAGCGGCTACACTCCACTCCATCCCAAACTCCTGCGCTTCCTAGCCTGGCACCTCAACTTTCTGCTCAGTCACCCTTCAGAGAACCGTGGCTCCCTGCTCCCCAACCCTAGGATGGAGATCCAGGTACCTGCCGGTCTTTCCTCTCTCAGTGTTCTCTGACCCTAGAGCTTCAGTAGTTGGCATTTCCACCTGAGCGTTTGTGTGTCGCCTATGTAATCACACTCTTAACTGGGAAGGCTTGCCAGTGGGGAACGGCGATGTTAGATGCCAGTGCTTCAAGGAGTTCACTGAGGAGATGAGAAGAGTCTTCGACCGCTCCGCTTCTGGTAGAGAGGCAGCGAGGGAGATCATGGGACTCCGACAAGGCGCACGTCTATGATAGTCTATAATTATGCTATTGAATTCTGCACACTAGCAGCATCTTATCAATGGAATAACCATGCCCTGATTGACGTGTTTTTGAATGGACAAGCTGACCCTGTTAAGGATTAATTGGTTTCCCGAGATTTACTCTCAGATCTCCAGAGCCTTATTGACCTGGTTGACCGTATTGATGCCCGTATCAGACAGAGTGAGGGAGAGGACTCTGGCAAGTTCAAGGTTTGAGCCATCCACTCCATCTCAGCTCGCTACTTCCTCTGTGAAGCCCATGCTGGTCGACCGAACTCGAATTACTCCATAGGAGTGTCAATGTCGTCGAGACATGTAGGCATGTTTCTACTGTGAAAAGGTGGGTCACTTTCATCAATCATACACCCACATCCACACACTCTCACACCCCCCCCCACCACACATCCACACACCCTCCACCCCCTCCCCCATCCCTTTCTCATGCTCATGTGCCCATGCCCCCACAAGAGCAACACCCCTCTAGGCAAAACATAACATCTTTTAATGTTAGTTGCAGGAATCTGTCTCTTTCTCGTGCATTGTGTGCCCCACCCTCACCCTTCCCCCCCCACCCCAGGTGAAACCTACCCTCCAAATAAACAGAAGGTAGTTATGGGAACCTTCCACTTTTTCGTGCTTTGTGCTCACTTGCTTCATGAACTAAACTCTCAAGACTAATCAATGTAATTAAAATTTGACTTCTTTTGTATCAGACAAGAAAGCGTAGTTCTACATTCATACCTTGACATGTATGCGTACAGATCAATATCTATTATGGACATCAGAACACCCCACTACACACAAATTGTCAGTGGTTAGAACCCTATACGAACGCGCCAACATAGTCACCGAGGAAGAAGACAAAAGGCAGGAGGAAAAACACATACAGGAGGCACTAAATAATTGCCAATATCCGAAATGGGCCATAGAAAAGGGAATGCAGCAGGTTAAAAATGAGCCCCTAAGAACCATACCGGGCCATCCCGCACTTTTGGCGAAATTGAGTTGAGGTAGTCAGCATGTGCAGAAAACTGAGATCTATATTTCCTAAATGAGCCAACACAATCTGCCCACACGGATTGTTCATACAAGCAAACGTCCTCTCTGCCCCTGTACATATGCACTGCACTGCCTTAGCCATAGTGGACCACCCCACAACTTTTCCATAATTCAATGTAAACATGGCGGCTCGGTATCTCACTGATGAGGAACTGCTTGCTATGATTGATGATGATGGTGAAGTGGAAGATAATGGAGACCTAGAGTTTGTCCCAAATGAATCAGAAGATGATGGTTCCTCTTCAGAAGGAGGTAGGTTTCACTTAAAATGAAACAGTAGGGCATCCAAAACCTGCATAAGAAGTGCATCACGTAATTGTACATATCTTGAGTTTTTAACATAAGCAGTGTTTCTAGTTCCCAGATACTCTAGATGACACAGGAGGCTGGCAGCTTTGAGTCCCATTTTCTCAAAAGTTCCACAACATGGGTTGGCCCAGTATGGCTCTTAGGGGCTCAAATAAAAACAAAGACAACACAGTGTCGCAAAAAGAAACGCACTAACAACGCAGACAACAGAGCCGCAGTCACCTTACTGTACATCAGGAGTATCACCGAACGCGTGCAAAGAGTCATGAAAAAATACCACATCAACACACCGGTCCGACCACACACCACGTTGAGACAGCTTTTAGTGCATCCAAAAGACAAAATTCAACAGGACAATAAATGCAATGTCATATATGAAATACCATGCCACTCTTGCGACAAAACTTATATTGGAGAAACAGGGAGATGCTTTAGTACATGGAAAAAACAACACAAAACAGAATGCGAAAAAGAAACGGAGATGAGACAGACCAGATCAATAAAAGACAAGGCACTACAAGAGAACCTAAAATCAGCCATTACGGATCATTGTAAGAGAGAAAACCATGTTATGGACTGGGAAAAGGCCAAAGTTATCCGCACTGAGGAAAACCGACACCAACGCTGGATTATGGAGGCGATAGAAATCCGGAAGCGAGCCCAAAGGACGATGAACCGGGACGAGGGGGCGTACACGCTGTCTCACACGTGGAGTGCGGTTCTGAAGAGGCGTGACCGTCCTGTCAAAACTGGCAGGATGGTCACGCCTCAGTAAAAACAGCTGATAAGACACATCACAATACCATCATGTGACACTTCTGAGGAAGATGGGAGTTCCCGTCGAAACATGTCAAGGTATGAATGTAGAACTACGCTTTCTTGTCTGATATAAAAGAAGTCAAATTTTAATTCTAAAATTAGAGACATAATGAATCTCATCCAACTACTAATCAATGTATCATATCTTCCTACAAGGCACACATACAGAACTTTCTTGTGCCTTGCTCTCATTTTACACTGTGAAGCCGAGCCGCTTCCCCAGCCTCTTCCCCGTCTGCTCACCCAGCCGCTCTCGCAGCCACTTCCCCAATCTCTTCCCCAGCCACTTCCCCCCAACAAGGGCAGAAGAGGAAGAGACGCCAGCTTTGTGCCCCTAGAGACAATAAAACCAGCCAAACGTCCTACAAATGCCATGCCTATGTTTGCAATGAACACTCCAAGGTGATTGTGCATTGCCACACGTGTGAACACACACACACACACACTCCCCCACACACACAGAAGACTGCATGTTGAGATTGTATTCATATGTATTCATATGGTCTCTGTCTTGAATTCGCTTGCTTGTTTGTTTTTTACAATAAATGTTCATTTAGAAATACGTGTTTAGTGTCTGTTCCTTGTGCCATCGCTGCAATTACTCATGTTAGGCTTTAGTTGAAGACATAGTTTCATAGCTGAAAAAGGTTTTAAACAAAATTTAGTGATTTATGGCTTTTGTGTCAATATAAGAGCAGTTAAAACAGACAGGTCACATTAGACCACAAACACCGAAATAAGGGGGGTAGGAACAAACACTTCCGGAGGGTTAAAGGGAGCTGATCCTCCTTTTATTGTGTGGACTGATCATAAAAATCTTGGGTATCTCAGAACTGCCAAGCGCGTCAACGCTCGACAGGCGAGGTGGTCCCTCTTTTTCATTTTAATTTGTCCCTTTCATACCGTCCAGGGTCAAGAAATACCAAGCCTGGAGCCTTGTCATGCCAATTCGCCTGAGCTAAGGACTCAGCCCCTGTAGAAACTATCCTCCTTCCCCGTTGCCTGGTGGGAGCAGCTCTGTTGCAAATAGAGACTTTAGTCAAGAGGGCTCAGGATCAGGAACCTGGGCCAGTTATGAACCACCCAATTGCCTTTTTGTGCCTCCCCGTGTTCATGCACAGGAACTGGAATGAGGACACTGCTCCAGAATTGCCTGCCATCCTGGTGCTGCTGGAACCCTACTGCTGATCAAGCAGCGTTTTCGGTGGCCTTCCACGAGGGGAGATGTCGAGGCCTTTGTGGCAGCCTGAGACATTTGCACAAGGAACAAGACCAGCAACAGGCCTCCTGTGGGCCTACTGAGGCCCCTCCCTGTTCCTCATCGCCCCTGGTCTCACATCGCTGTAGATTTTGTAATTGGACTCCCTAATTCGGATGGCAACAGCTGCATCCTAACAGTGGAAGACCGCTTCTCCAAGGCAGCCCATTTTTCCCCTGCCCAAAGTGTCTTCTGCTAAGGAGACAGCAGAATAATTGGTCCTCATTGTGTTCCAGCTTCATGATCTTCCTTCTGATATTGTCTCTGATCGTGGTCCACAGTTTTCTGTCCAGTTCTGTAAAGGCTTTTGAAAACTAATTGGTGCCTCTCCCAGTTTATATTCAGGTTTCCATCCCCAAACTAATGGACAGACTGAGCGGACTAACCAGAAGCTGGAGATGGCTCTCAGATGCATGGCGCAGAAGGATGGTGCTTCCTGTAAGACTCTTCCTTGGGTGGAGTTTGCACATAATTCCTTACCCATCTCCTCCACTGGCCTCTCCCCATTTCATTGCTGTTTGGGTTACCAGCCCCCCGTTTCCCAAGCGAGAGCGAGGTTGCAGTTCCGTCCGCCCTAGGCCTTTGTACACTGCTGTAATAGGACTTGGTCCAGGGCCAGGGCTCAGCTCCTGCGCTCAGTTGATGCCTTTAAGAAACAGGCAGATCGGTGTTGCTCGGCGGCTCCAGTGTACAAAGTTGGCCAGAGGGCGATGCTATCCACTCAGCATCTACCCCTCAAGACCAACTGTCGCAAGCGGTCTCCCGGGTTTATTAGTCCTTACCCTACCCTCTGTTCGCCTAACCTTGCCTTTAGCTATGCGTCGTATTAACCCAACATTTCATGTCTCCCAAGAAAGGTCCCTTGTCTTCAGCCCCCTATCCCCGCCCTCAAGACCCCCTCCTCCTCCTAGGATTGTTGATGGTGGTGAGGCGTTTACTGTGAGAAGACTCTTGAAGGATTGACGCAGAGGTAGAGGTTTGCAGTACCTTGCTAACTGGGAGGGCTATGGCCCTGAGGAACGGAGCTGGATCCCAGCCAGGTTCATCCTGGACAAGTCCCTGATCACGGAGTTCCACCGAAGGCATCTGAAGAACCTGGCTAGGACACCTGGTTGCATCCGTTGGAGGAGGGGTACTGTCACAGTCTGGTCCAGCCCCTCCACTTCCGAGTATCATGTCTGTACCTTGATCCCCTCCTATTATCCAGTCCTGGTTTCCCCCCCTCTCCCGACTCTGGGCTGACTGACAGAGGAGGCAGCCTATCAGCATTCTCCTGTCCACCACATCTGTTTCCACTCTCCTCATCAGCCACAGTATTTAAGCCAGACCAGAAATACTATTAGTTCTAAATTAGTGTCTCCGATGTGCTTTTCTTCTGGATTTTGCCCTTTTGCACTGGTTTTGACCCTAGCCTGTTTTGAAGAGTTTGCCCGACGTTTTGGTACCTTTGCCCTTTTTTCACTTTTCACACTTTTAGTGTTTTGATCTCTGCCTGTTTTTTGACCATTGTTATACTGCCTGTGCCCTCTTGTACCTTGCCTATGAACTGTTTTTTGTACCCTTCTTGCACTTCTGACTGCCTTTTTGATATTTTTAACTTTGCTGTTGTATTTTTGTACTCTAAAACCACTCAGATCTTCAGTTTGCCTTGCTAGTCTGCTTTTGGGTCCTCCACTACCACCTGGCCTCTCCTGGCCCTGACAAACCCACACTGTACCGAGAGTGAAAGACGATATTTCATTGGAATGCTGATCAGTCATTATTCAATCAACGGGAATGTCAGTGATTCACATGCGGATTTGAAGTCTTTCTTTATGCACGGAAGTTTTTTCAGTTTCTAAACAACCATGGAGTGCAAGTTAATTGGCCTGATGTGCGGAAAAGGTAGGCGGACGTTTCAGAGCAGTTTGTCTTTTGTAAAGTATAGGCCTATTAATGAGTAAATTATTTTTCTGTCCTGAATTTAGCCCATGATTTTGTCGCTGTTAGATCGTATGGGGATAGAAGCCGTGTCTTCACTTGCCAATGGATTATTACTATAATTGGAAAACGCGTCAAAGGAAAATGATTGAGAACTAGCCAGGACTAATTGCTGTAAGACATGTAATAAAGGGATTTTCTGTGCCTCCCCATTCCTAGTTCTGGCACTGCCACTGGGTGAATGCAGTTGTCTTTAAGGAAATGGAAGACAATATGATTGTTGCATGCTCTTGAATCATTATTGTTTAGTGTGAGCTTTTGCCTCAGTTCTGGAATTAAATTTTTTTTTAAATTTTGGTTTTGTTTTTTTAGAAAGGAATGAGGATTGAGAAAGGAGGATAAATTGAGATGGGACGAGAGAATTAAAATCTGAAATAAGAAATAAGTGTGTGAACACGTACATATGAGCGTGCGTGAGTACATGTGTTTTGGTACATCTGTTCAGTCATCGATGTTCATATGTGCGTATGTTTTACGTGTCTGTACATAAGTGTTCACACGTATATGTGTGAAAAATTGTTTAAATAATCATGTTCAGCTGTGCTTGTGTTTATGAGCATGTGTATGTGTGGCCAACACAAGTGTGGTTTAGTGTGTTTGTGTGGATTTTGTGTCAGTGTATGTGTCTTTGTATTGAAGGTGAGTGAATACTGGGGTGCTGATTGTCAAGTGGCATATGCTGAAAATAACAGCAAGATTTTGCCACATTTAGCTCCAAAAACCAGTTATGAAGTGGTGTGAATTTTTTGAAGTCACTTAACATTTGTGAATTGTGTCATATTTATTTTTCTTCTAAAAATGTAGATTTATTGCCAGTCTTAAATCTAAATGTTAAGTGCTAGATGTAAATGTTAAATTTATCATTTAACATTTAGATTTGAGTGTTTCAAACATATGCTGATTGGCCACAACCACAATTGTATAATGTCAGCAATATGAGCAAAATTGGTAGCCTCACCATGGCTACTTGTCTGAGTAAAGTATTTGACTGCACTGCAATGTTTGTAGCTGGAGCAAGTGTAGCAATCAGACATAAAATAAACTTTAAAAATCAAAATTTTCAGTGTCTTTGTTATTATTTTTCATGGTAGTTTGGCAGAAAACTAAGGTTCATGTAATCTCTCTTAGCCTAATGCCAGCATGTGATGACAATACATTAGAGTGATGACCCAGTGGGAGTGGAGGTACCGGCCTGTTTCTGTTTGATTATTTAAATATTAATATGAGGTGAGAAATGTTAGGCAAGCACTCATGAACATTTTATATCATGCCAATAACCTAGCGAAAAGACTGCAGTGTCATAAAAATGTGTTTTAAGATTTTGTTTAGAGTTTAAGTAGTAGGCCTGTCATACTAGTAAAGTTCTCTAACCAATGTGCTTAGCATTGATTTTTAAAGTTTACTTCATAACGCGTCAGTATTTGAGGTCAAACGTTACCTTGGCTTTACTTCTATGATCCTTGGACGTGTACATATCGTCACCCTCATAACAAAAGTGCCGAAGTTTTTTTTTTTTTTAATTTTGAGAAAAACACAAAAAACTGTTGCATTTTTACAACCCTAGTTCCGAAATAGTTGGGACAAAGTGTAAATTGTGAATAAAATCAAAATGCAACCATTTTCAGATCACATGAGCCAGTATGTTATTTACAATAGAACATAGATAACATTTCAAATGTTGAAACTGAGACAGTTTACATTTTTATCCACAAAATGAGCTTATTTCAAATTTTCTGGCTGCAACAGGTCTCAAAAAAGTTGGGACACAGGTAAAAAAGGGCTGAAAAAGCAATTAAAATACCAGAGAATCAGCTGAAAGAACATTTAGCAACTAATTAAGTTAACTGGCATCAGGTGTGTAACATGATTGGCTATAAAAGGGATGTCTTAGAGAGGCTGAGTCTCTCAGAAGTAAAGATGGCCAGGGGCTCTCCAACCTGTGAAGGCTTGCGTAAAAAAATTGTGAAATACTTTAAAAAATATGTTCCTGAACGTCAAATTGCAAAGGCTTTGAAGGTCTTATCATCGACAGTGCATAACATCATCAAAAGATTCTGAAAAACTGGAAAAATCTCTGTGCGTAAGGGACAGGGCCGAAGACCTTTACTGGATGCACGTGATCTTCGGGCCCTCAGACGCCACTGCATCACTCACCGGCATGATTCTGTCATTGATATGACTGAATAGGCCCAGGAACACTTCAAGAAACCACTGTCTGTAAACACAGTGTGCCGTGCCATCCACAGATGCCACCTAAAACTCTATCATGCAAAAAGGAAGCCATTGTTGAGCAGGATCCAGAAGCGCCGCCGTGTTCTGTGGGCCAAGGCTCATTTAAAACGGACTGTAGCGAAGTGGCAAAATGTCCTGTGGTCAGACGAGTCCAAATTTGACATTCTTGTCAAATCATAGGCGTTGTGTCCTCCGGGCTAAAGAGGAGAAAGACCACCGCTCCTGTTATCAGCGTTCAGTTCAAAAGCCAGCATCTCTGATGGTATGGGGATGCATTAGTGCATATAGTGTGGGACACTTGCATGTTTTGAAAAGCACCATGAATGCTGAAAGGTATATAAAGGTTTTAGAGCAACATATACTCCCCTGCAGATGACATCTATTCCGTGGAAGGCCTTGTTTATTTCAGCAGGACAATGCAAAACCACATACTGCAGCTATTACAACAGCATGGCTTCGTAGTAGAAGAGTCCGTGTGCTGAACCGACCTGCCTGCAGTCCTGATCTTTCTCTGACTGAGAACATTTGGCTCATAATTAAAGGGAGAAGTCCATCAAAGGAGACCCAAAACTCTCCTGCAGCTGTAAGGCTGTATTAAACAAGAGTGGGATCAAATTCCAATGGCTAAACTCAAGAAACTTATCTCCTCAATACCCAGACGCCTCCACTCTGTGTTAAAAAGAAGAGGGGATGCTACACCATGGTAAACAAGCCCCTATCCCAACTTTTTTGAGACCTGTAGCAGCCATCAAATATGAAATGAGCTCATTTTGTGGATAAAATTGTAAAATTTCTCAGTTTCAACATTTGCTATGTTATCTCTGTTCTATTGTGAATAAAATACTAGCTGGTGTGATTTCGAAGTCATAGCGTTTTGATTTTATTCACAATTTACACTTGTCCCAACTATTTCGGAATTGGGGTTTTATATCAATGATAGGCATAAAATCTCAAAATGGGAAAAAAATGACTTGGCACTTCTGTTATGAGGGTGTCGATATACTTTTATGTACAGATGAACAATGGCTTTATAATATGAGTTTGCTACAGACTGGCTTATTTTAAGATAGCCTACCCCAGACTCCAGGATTGATTGTTGCACTGGGGCTGTGGCTGCTAGCAATCATCCGCGAGGTTGAGCTCTAACTGTAAAATGTCCGAGCTGCACCAAATAAAACGGTTGGTTGTGTAGATCATGAGGTACATTATAATGTCTAACAAAGGCAACCTGAGTAAACAGAATAAACATTTCTTTATACCATTATTCATTGATTTTATGAGAATATTGAGCAACAACCCTCACTGCACCTGTGAAAAGTGACTGACTCCCTAAACTAAACTTGGAGTATAACCTTAAACTGCAGTAATTACATCCAAGTGACTGAATTGCATATTACACAAAACAGGGAGTACAACATTTGACTGCAGCACTTACAACCAATTGCTTCCTACAATGTGGTACCAGTCTTTGACACTGCTGCGGAGTAATTCTGGCCCGCCCTCTTTCGTAGAACTCCTTAAATTTTGGGGAAACTGCCAGGTTCCTGAGCATGAGCGACATGTTTCAGTACCTGCCACTAGATCTGTATTGGGTTCATAACTTCAACTCTGTGTTTGTATTATCTCTTTAATGGCCATTCTAAGCTCAGGCACAGAGCAGCCTGCACCTTTAATAGACCTAAAAAGGGAACTGTGCCAACCCACAGCATGAAGCATTTTTTAAAAATACATTCACTTACGCAAGCAAATAATACACACACAGATGCAGAAATTCCAAACTCCACAGAGGAACTCACACAGACATAGCTCTCTGGATGAAAATGCTTTTCCTCTTGGTGTCCACACTGCTGATCTCAGGTACAGAGTTCTTCTGATTAATCTATGTGAAATCTGTGTTTATATTAGTTTTTTTGCCTCTTTGCTTGTTTTTATACCATGTTATTACTAACAAAGCAGCATTTTCTTCCATCATGTTCACTATAGTCTGGTCGACATATTTATTTGATGAGCATTTTTTTAGTTTTTCAAAGAAACTTCAGCCCATTTTCTTTGATCTCGCTTGCCTGCAGGCTGAATATGGCTGCAGAAAGAATTGCTTAATTGCTTGTTGCTCTGTTAAAGATGCAGGACATTCTGATCCAGTGATTGCTAGTTTTTTGTAAATCCCAAGAAAGACAGGCAGGCAAAGAGATAAATCTATTTTAGGCTGAGTAGCATAGATTTGAAGGGCTGTTTGTTAGGGCCTGATGAACAGAAAGTGCCAAGAGCATGATCGAAGCCAAAACAGGATGCAGATTTATTCAGAGGTACAAAAGGCCAAGGTAGAAAAGGGGCAGATTTAGCTATTGATCATGTTCAACCATGTGACAAAAATTGCCGCGGCATCAGCATCCACCATGCTGGCAGTATCCAAAGAAACCGAATGGCCTCCGCAAACGTGACATTGATCAATCATATAAGTTTTTCAAACTATTATTCTGGTTTTACAGGCCCTACAAAAGCAAAATAACTAAAATGTTTCTCTCTGTGGTTTTGATCCGTACATGCTTAAAAAGTCAGATTGTCAAGAAGGTGTATCTGATTTTCCAAATGTCGAGTATCCTGACATAATAACTTGGGGCTAGAGACAGGCCGTCGTTCTTGATAACTAGTTTGTAAGGATTTTCTTGACGTTAGCCGTCTTCATTGTGGAGACTGTTAGCTCGCTAAATTTGTTCACCACAGCGACATAATAAAAAGTTTACTAAATCCACCAGAAATTCATATGAATGGTAATCTTTCTAATGACCAATGCCCTGCTTTTTAAAAAACTTTTGACTCCAAAATTAGGAAAATTCATGAGCAGCTGGCCTCTGCTAATACCATGCAGACCAGCAGCATGCATCATGAAACTGTCCTCACCCACTGTCCTATGTGACTTCAGTCTACCAACAGAAAATCAGTTTTGAACTAATTACTAAGTCCAACACTTCCACTTGTCAATTAGATCCTATCCCCACAACCTTAGTTAAATCATGCTTGCCCGCTATTATTTCTCTCATTACCTACATTAAAAACTCAGCTATGTCCACTGGCATAGTTCCCCCTTCACTGAAAGTTGCCATAATTAGACCAACTTTGAAAAAACCTGGTTTGGACCCTAGTGATTTTAATAGCTTTCGGCCTATTTCCAATTTACCATTCATTTCCAAAATCCTCGAGAGGGTCGTTGCATCTTAAATCCAGATCCACCTTGATAACAATAATCTTTTTGAGCAATTCTAATCAGGTTTTCGCTCCAAACACAGCACAGAAACAGCTTTGGTTCAGATAAGCGACAACCTCCTCCGCGCAGCTGATTCTGGTTTACTCACCATTCTCATTCTTCTTGATCTCACAGTAACCTTTGGTACAATATCCCATCAGCTCCTTCTGGAACGTCTGGCTAGCATTGAGTTGGTGGCATTGGCGATAAATGGTTTAACTAATACCTCAGCGATTGGACACATTTTGTACAAATTCAAAACTACTGGTCAGAAAGCACCATAGTTCACCATGGAGTTCTACAGGGTTCAGTGTTGGGGCCACTCCTGTTTATTATTTACCTCCTCCCTTTCGGCAATATCTTCTGACTCTATGGTATCCATTTCCACTCATGCTGATGATACACACCTATATGTGTCCACTAAACATAATTCTACTCTCCCCTCCACTATGCTTACTAACTGTCTTCTTGATTTACAGATATGGATGACAACCAACTACCTCAAACTTAATAGCAGTAAAACTGAACTACTCCTCATTGGCTCTAAATCTACACTTTCAAAATCAGCTCAATATCACTGTTGTTGAGGCCACCATTCCTGTCTCCACGCAGGTCAAGAGCCTTGGTGTTATTTTGGACAGTACACTATCTTTCTCTAATCACATAAACAATTACTCACAAATTGCCTTTTTCCATTTACGAAACATCTCCAGACTACATCGTGCTCGAATACAACCTTCCACATAGGTCCTGGTCAATGTTCTGGTTACATCACGTGTTGACTACTGCAATACAATCCTGATAGGCATCCCCAATAAACTTCTCCACCGACTTCAACTCATTCAAAATTCTGCAGCACGGATTATAACACTGTAAAAGGCCAGTGAACATGTCACTCCCCTGCTGATTCAACTACACGGGCTCGCTTTGTTACAACAAATTAATTTTAAAATATTACTATTAACATTCAAAGCTCTCCATGGTTTATCCCCAGTCTATCTCACAGATTTCCTTCACATTTACATACCCTCTCGCTCCCTGCGGTCTTCTACAGGAGGTTTATTGAAACTACCACCCATCAAACTCCTGGCGAACAATTCTAGTTGGCCGCCAGTGATGTAACAATAACTAGCTAGCTTTCTAGATGGCTACCTGTCTGCAGAAGCGCCAAGTGACAGCTGGTCAACCTAGCTAGCTACCACATGTTTGCTTTTTTTTTTTGCTAATGTTGTCTTAATTCTTGTTCAACGTCAATACTAGTTTCAGAGAGAATGGAGGGGATTGGACGACAGAGATGGCCAGATAAAAAAAGTTCCATGCCCCTTGTATTAGTGGTCAGCTTGCAAAATTAACTTTGGCTAGTTTAAATTTTGGCTAAAGACAAGGATGGCATTTTGTTTCTAGCTCCAAGTGACAGAATCTTCCCATAGCGTTTCAACTTCATGGGCTACTGGCCAACAAATGAAAGCCTAAAAGTCCCCGGACACATAGATTTTTTTTAAATCTCTGGATGGGTAAATACCACATTAACAAAGCCTGTATATCGAACTGAGATGGTTCTTGTAACAGGGAGAGTAAACCACTCAACTTGCGAGCTTCCTCTACTCTGTTTGTTATTATTTCCCGGATTTCACGGAAAGGTGAAGAGGCCTTTGTGTTTTTTGTTAGTGTTACCAGATCACTTCACTGCACAAATATAATCCATGGAAATTCACGTATAAACATAAAGAAATGTGGAAAACCTTGACCGAAAGCATCATTGAACCTCTCTGTCAATACACCAAGAGTTTGTGTTTGCACCACCAGCACAACAGACTTCCGGTTTAAGACACCATGCATAATTAGCAGTGACACCACATGAAAACGATGTGAAAGTGATCAATAGACGACAGGCAGAGAGTGGTGGATAGACTGGCAGAGAGGTCGAACAGCCGCCAACAGTGCACAGACAGTCTTATCAGGGTCTAAGGTCTATTCTGTGTGGTCAGTCCAGAGGGAGCAGGAGACACAAGGAAGAGGAATGAGAACTAGAACAAGGGAGAAAAACAATGAGGGAAATGGCCAACAAAACACAGGGCACAAGAAGGTACTCGAACAAGGGAGATAACACTAAGAAAACAGCCGAAGATTAAAAAAATACTGTGAAAATTCTAAAAATCTAGCAAGGGAGAAGAAAATGACGGGATTTCACCCTTTGTGCAGAGGCCAAATCTGGAAATTTATGCATTACCCTATATAAAATAGTAGTATAGTTTTGAAACCTCTCCTGGAGGACCACCTGTTCTGAGATGTTTTAGATCTTTCCTGTTTTAGCACAGGTGATTCAAATGATCAGCTCGTTATTGACCCTCTAAATCTGATTTATAACATCTTGATTATTTGAATCACCTGTGCTGGGGCAGGGAAAGATCTAAAACAGGCAGGGCAGGTGGTCCTCCAGGAGAGGTTTGAGAAACACTGGTAGCAGGAAGGAAAATGGCAGGTCCTTTAAGTGGGGGAGGACTGGCATGAACAGGAGTAAAACTGGAGTAAGCGCCGAAAAAAGGAGAAGAAGAAGACGAATTAGAAGAAGAGGTGGTGTGTTTTTTAAATCGGGAAAAAAAAGTAGTGAAAACCTGTACGTTTAGCAAGTTAAAGCCCAGTAACAACGAAAGAGTTAAGTTCGTGGGTTGCGGCGTATCTGGAATTTACTACTGTCCGTTATTTTTGCTTGTAAGGCCAACCGGTATTTCACTTAAAGAGGCGAGACCTAGCTAGCTAAGTAGTAATGTTAGCTCTGTATGTTAGCTTGAAGGCTACAACCGACTGGGAGCTATAGCATTCAGAGTAGAGGTTCGCCCTCTTAAACTGGTCGGGTAAATACTACTTGGATGTTCCTGTATTTTCGAAAGATAACGTTGATATCGTTGGGTTGAAGAGCAGATGAACGTTTAACGTGGGTTCGTCAGAGGCCACTATTTTTGTGAGCTAACCCCCATATAGCACGCCACAAGCGCATTTTCATTAGCCTCCTGCCCTAAAGAGGAAGCTGTACCTGCGATTTACTGCTACTGGATGAAGTTCATCTTCATAAAAAAACTCTTCATATACTTTATTGAACCCCATGGGTGAAAGACCATCCCTCCTGTTATCAGCGTTCAGTTAAAAAGCCAGCATCTCTGATGGTATGGGGATGCATCAGTACATGTTGTGGGACACTTGCATGTTTTAAAAAGCACCATGAATGCTGAAAGGTATATGAAGGTTTTAGAACAACATATGCTCCCTTCCAGATGACATCTATTCCAGGAAGGCCGTTATGTATTTCAGCAGGACAATGCAAAACCACATACTGCTGCTATTACAACAGTAGAAGAGTCCGTGTGCTGAACTGGCCTGCTTGCAGTCCTGGTCTTTCACCGATTAAGTAACATTTGGCGATAATTAAACGAGAAGTCCATCAATGGAGACCCAAAACTCTCCAGCAGCTGGTAGCCTGTATTAAACAAGAGTGGGATCAAATTCCAAAGGCTAAACTCAAGAAACTTGTCTCCCTCAATGCCCAGACACCTCCACTCTGTGTTAAAAAAGAAGAGGGATGCTGCACCATGGTAAACAGGCCCTAACCCAACTTTTTTGAGACCTGTTGCAGCCATAAAATTTGAAATGAACTCATTTTTTGTGGATAAAATTGTAAAATTTCTCAGTTTCAACATTTGCTATTTTATGCCTGTTCTATTGTGAATAAATTACTGGCTGGTGTGATTTGAAAGTCATTGCATTTTGATTATATCCACAATTTAGACTTTGTCCCAACTATTTCGGAATTGGGGTTGTACAAAAATGATATACCACCCTCAGAAAAAAACAGGCGATAGGCTTCTCTACCTGAATGCTAATCAATCCATCTAATACATGTAACAGTCAAACTTGCCTCAAGCTGCCAGAAATAAAATTGCATTAACCATTTTATTCAGTCGAATGCAGTAGAAATGCGAAATTCGACTGTATTGCGTTATCAGCAAAGGCTAACGGTTTGCGATAATTTTTATCTAATTTTAGCCAAATCTCCAAACTGCCGTTTTTATCTAAGATTTGGGGGAAAAAATTGTTTATCGACAAATTACTCAATTTTTAAGAAAAATAATTTTTTTGAAACACTCCAATATGGTTTGAGAGAAAATCATAGCACAGAGACAGCTCTTGTAAAAGTTCTTCATGACTTGTTTTTTGTCAGCTGACAACAGGGACTGTGCCATCATAATTCTTTTAGACCTAAGTACTGCATTCGACATGGTTAACCAAAATTTACCAGACTCAAAGACTGGGTTGGGATCCAGGGGAGTGCTCTTACCCTGTTCAAATCTTATGTTGAAAACAGAACTTATTGTGATCTGGCAAGATACTTCTTCCTCCACAGCCCTTCTAACCTGAGGTGTCCCTCAGGGCTCAGTTTTAGCACCTCTTTTATTCTCACATTACATGCTGCTGCTGACTTTCCTTATCAAAAAACACAGTCTATCCTTGCATTGCTTTGCTCATGATACACAAATAAAAAAAAATGATACGCCCACTGTCTCCCTGTGTAAAAGCCCTATGCTTCAGACATCGGTGAGATGTTTGATTTCTCATTCAGATTTGACAAGCAAATAAACTCCATAAATGCGAGGCTGCTGCCTTCAGTTATGAACTCTTGCCAAAAGTTTTCAAGGCATGGAGAAAGTCATCCATGCCTTTATTACCTCACACCCTGGACTACTGTAATTCCCTTTTTTCATGGGGTCTGCCCCATCCTCCCTGTCTTGTCTGCAGTATGTACAAAATGCTGTTGCCAGATTTTTAACAGGCACTCCTAAGTATGAGCACATTAGCCTCATTTTCTCCTCCCTCCACTGGCTACCTGACAATTTTAGAATTCATTTTAAAATGTTATTACTTGTTTTTAAATCACTTCATGAATTAGCTCTCCACTATTTATCAGACCTTTAATCCCTTACACCCAGCATGATCACTCAGGTCCGCTGAGCAGTCTCCTCTGGTTGTCCCTCGGGCTCAGAGGCAGCTCAGAGGTGTTTGTGCCTTCTCGTTTATATAACAAACTTCCTCACCACATCAGAAGAGCAAACTCACTTAATTTGTTCAAATCACAGCTCAAGACACACCTTTTTTCCTAGGCCTTAGAATTTACTTAAACTGTCTTTGATATGCCTTTATGTGTTGACATTATTGACGCCCCCAAGGGGTGAGCGAGAGGCATTGTAACCCGTGTCCGTCCGTCTCGTCTGTCTGTCCGTCCGATCCCCGTCCGGGAGGCATATCTTAAAACTATTGGCACAATTTACATAAAACATTGCCAGCAGAAAGGTCCTACCTCGTGGGCTCCGTCCTCCTCTAACGTCAGACTGCGGAGGTCAAGAATCAAAGTCACAAACAAATGTCAAAGGGGCGAGGATTTGCAATCTCTCATTGTCTTGTTGTCCCTGTAAGCATTTCGCTGTTACTCATGCTGACCAATGAGCCGTTTATATTGGATATATCAGACCAGCGCTGGAGTACGCAGTCCCTGCTTGGCATCCTGGTCTCACCTGAGCCTTAACCAACCAGTTGGAGCGTGTGCAAAAGAGGGCCTGTTGCATTGTCCTGGGAGCACCTTACACCAGCTACTCAAGCAATCTCTAAGCACCTTAGGCATCCCCAGTCATGAGAAGAAGAGGGAGCAAATTTGCTTGAATTTTGTGTTTTCACTGCAGTCTTCCCACTTATTTGATTAATTACCTCCATCTTGGGAACAAATATCTGAATGTATCGCATGCAAGGGTCATAAACTTGATATCAAGAACAGGACTTACTACTATTCTCCTTTTCCTTATTTTATAAGATTGATTAATAACAATTTATTTATTTTTTACTTTTACAGTACCCCAGAATATGTAAATATCTACTCAATAGGATTTGTATTGGATCTGCCTTTGACTTCCTTTGAAATTTTTAGTAGTTATTACTTATTATTGTAATTACTTTTCATATACTGTAAATGTATTTCAATTTCTGTGGTGGTTTTATATATTTCTTTTGAATGTAAATTGGTGTGTGATTTCAGTCTGTCAATGACTGTGAGGCACTAATAAAAACCCACTACTACCACAACCTTCTCAATGACTTTCAGGTAGGAGGCCATTGGTCCAAAGTAGAAGGCAGAGCCCTCAAGCAGATCCAGTTGACCAATGAGATATCCAGCGGAAGACCCTTTTCATATAATGATATATGTGATCTTATACAATACTTAAATCGTATGTATTGCGTGACAAGCATTGACTTTAGAGAATGACATACAGAAGTCCGATAATAAAAGAATCTTATTTATTACTGTTGAACTTTTTACCTGGGATTTACACCAGATGCGTGTTCAGTCCTCCTCCGCCCTGCTGCATGTTTGCTGCGTGCATTGCCGTCTGTCAATTTGCACCCACTATGCCTTTGCTTTCGTAACAATGCCGGATGGTTAGAATAGCGATACCAATGAGTGAGCCTGATTTAAATCACGTGGTATTACAAAAATCACACGCAATCGCCTCGAGAACTGGATACATGTTGCATTAACTGCAACTACAGAGAGGCAACAGCCTTTTGTTCTTTACCGAAGGGTTGAGGAATGCTTGACTTGCTTTTGTGTGTATTTTTCGAGATTTTGTGCATCTACCATGGATAAGTAGCCAATTTATGAAATAATGTTCTTATTTTCCTGTTTGCGTTGGGTTTGTCATTTGTTTGAAAAGTGTTCTGTCGATAAAGTTTAGCCTACATTTATTTTCTTACCGGTTGCTTTCTAGCCCACAATCTGAACTGGTGCCAACACGGATTTTGAAAAAATTAACCGTATCTTTTAATGTTGTGTCTATGTCACGTCGCTTTGAAGTGTTCGTTTGTGCTCGTGGCATCTGGCAAAAATAGAACTCCTGCGTATCTACTACGCACGGCTGCATTTGCCTGGGACAGTGGAGAAATGCAACACAGCGGATCTGGTGTAAACACACTCATTGACGAAAGTGAATCCTATCAGCTGCGCTTTCTATGGCGGAGCTTGAGACGGACCAAACACGATCTGGTGTGTAAATTGGGGGTTAGAGTGAAAAAGCTGGCGAGATGATTCTAAAAGAAATTAATGGAGCCGCTTTACCATCATACATGTACATGTATTTCAGACTAGATTTACTTGCATGCCCAATTTTTTTGTATTCAAGTTTCTATTGCCTGACAAATCCACGCACCAAAAATCAAAATTTAAGGTTCAAGGATAACGAAACAAGCCACCCAGATGTTAATGATATTCATAATATAAATTGATTACTTTCACAGTAAAAATGCAGTGTCAATTTTACTCTCAAAGAGTTGAATTTTATTCTGATTCAGATAACATTTCTCCTGTGATCTGGAAAAATTTATCAGTAGCAAACATTCTAGCAACTGAACAAAAACCTTGGGATTCTGGACCTTTTCTAAACCGGGAAGAAATTATAGAAGCCTGATTTTGACAGTTCAAATAACACTAATAGCTATTGTATTAAGATTTCACCTTTATTACCGCAAATGAGGGTCAAAACAGTTTCTCCCCAAAAGTACAAATGTCCCAGGTTTTTAACCCCGAATTTTCCCATCAAAAATTTAAAAAACCGGGTGAAATTTTTCAGGATTCTTTTTACCATTTTTGAAAAATTTAAAAAAGGAGGATTTTTAATGTTTCCCGTTTTTAACTTGACATCTGTTAAAAACTAATTCACATTTAACCGTTTGGGGTTTTATCGCAATTTTGTTAGTATTTTTTGGGGAATTAAAAGGGTTTTTTCCCCTGAAAAAAACCCTTTTTTTACTTTTTCAAGCCCCCACCTTATTTAAAAAGCAAGAAAAACCCCCGAATGGAATTTTTAAAATTTCCCCGGGAATTTAAATTACCAAAATTTGAATTTTTGAAAAAATTTCCCCTTAAATTTGAATGGTTAACCCCGCCAAATGATTCTGGGCCTTCTGGGTGTATTGCCTAAATGCCCCCGAAGGTTAAAAGTAGGAAATTTGGGTGTGGGTTAGAATATTTGAAACATTAATTTTTAAGGGGTTCAAGGCCTGACCCCCCGGGTCGGTTAAAGGTCCCTTTTAAAGTTACAAAACACCTAAAATATAAACCCGGAATGGCCGTTGGGGGGGTTTTAAACCCCAGAAGCATCGAATACTAGAAATATTGGGGAAGTCAGAATATTTATTAGAATTCGATCAGGGGGGAAAAACAATATGCCACTGAAATGGCCCGCGGGGTCGGGGGCAAAAAAAAAAGGGCCCATATAATGTGAAATTTTTTGGGCGAATGGAATTTAAAAATATTCGGCATCCTCATTTTTTTTTGCCAGTTAACCCCAGTTTCCCAGGGCAAAAGATTACCATTGGCAAAAAGTAATTGTTTTTACAAAAGCCTGAAAAAAAAACTTGAGGGCTTTGGAAGACCCTTCTGGAGGATTTGGGGGTTCCTTTTCATTTCTAAGCAGTAGTGTTTTTTTTGAATCCCTTTAATGCAAAAAATTTTTTTATAATGATCAGGGATTAAAAACCCCAATCCTTTTTCAATTTCCCCCAAACACCGGGGAAATTTAATGGAAAAAATTTGGGCCCCAAAGAACGAAAATTTTTTCCCCCAAAACAGCAAATTTTAGCATTAATACCCCGGAATTCAAAGAATTTTCATTGGGGGGATTCCTTTTTGTCTAGTTATAGGGGGTTTTAACCAGACCGGGTGAATTCCCTTAATATTGAAGGTTTAAAAAGGGGGTTAGGATAAAAGGCCTACAAAAAAAATTTGGGGGGCTTTGAAAAGCCATCAAATCACTTAAGGGGTTTGAAAGAGGCATTTAATTATTAAGTGTGTTTGGGGCAATTACAAAAATTTTTATGTCTTGGACTAGATAATAAGTTTTTTCCCCCCCCAAACTTTTTTCAACCTTGACAAGTGGACAAACCCCTCACTAAAAAGTCCAAAGGGGCCCTTTTGTGTAGTGATAGATAATAGAAGAAGTCCCTTTTGAGGTTTTTTCCCAAAAGATAT
Organism: Gymnothorax javanicus; assembly: GCA_029692085.1. Classification (NCBI taxonomy): domain Eukaryota; kingdom Metazoa; phylum Chordata; class Actinopteri; order Anguilliformes; family Muraenidae; genus Gymnothorax; species Gymnothorax javanicus. The sequence goes on along the minus strand of CM056197.1, from coordinate 47,976,455 downwards.
TGTTTAATATTTCACTTAATTTTTTCCATTAACCTGGTTCCCTTTTTTTTGACTGGTTTTTTTGGGAAATGCCCCCCTATTTTTTAAAAGTTAATGATTATATTAAAACCCCCAAAAAAGATGGGGGAAAAAACTTCCAAAAAGAAAAGGGGGTTTTTCTGCAAAACCGGTAGCTAAGGTTTAAAAAAAAAATTTTTTGCCAAAAGAAAAAAGTGCCAGAAGGTTTTTGGGTTTTATTGAAAGGTGTACATCAAATTATTTCTTTTAAAGTTTTTTTAATTTGTATTAAATTTTTTGTTGTATGGTTTTTTGGGCCCCAGTTATACAAAAAGGGGGAATGTAATCATTTTTAATTTTGCTGTTTTTTCTTCAGAACCCTTTTTCACATTGATAAAACAGGAAATATTTTAAAAAAAAAGGCCCCTGCCCAAAAACAGGAAAAAAGTTTCTTGCAATTCGAATTGGAATCAACTGTAGGTGGAAATTTCAGTCCGTTCTGGGGAATACCCTGGTTCACGTGGTTTTGCCCCCTTTTTTGGGAAAGATAGATAACAGATTTTCTCAATTTGGTTTTTTAGTTTTTTAAACTAAGCCCCAGCTAAAAAAGCTTTTTTTTTAATATTTTTCCTTGGTTTTTTTGGGCTGTTGTCAGGGCTTTTTTAAATAAATTGGGGGATCCGAGTTGTTGGATTAAAATTTTCCTTGTTACTGGTGAGCGGGCTTTTTATTCAAATGTGGCCAAAAAAATTGGGTTGGAAGGTTTTTTGGAAAAAAAGGGGGTTTGGGGGTTTTTTTTGAAGCAGAATTGGCTTTGGGAAAAAATTTGACTTGGGCCAGTTGGGAAACAAAAAGGGAAAAGAGTTTTAAAAGGGGGTTTTTTTTATTAAGAGGGATGTCCAAGCCCAAGTTTTTTGGCTGAGGTTAGGGAAAGAATTTGGGAATTTTCCCAAAAAAGAAAAAAACGGGGGTTATGGTTTTTTCCTTGCCAAATTAGTAGACATCTTTAAATTTTGCTACTTCAACCCTTTTTAAAATGGAAAAAAAATTTGGAAACGGGGCAATATAATAAAATATAAAAAAAGGGGCCCCGTGCTGGCGGGAAAAATACAGGCCAGTCGTTTAAAGCTTGGGAAAAAAAGGAATTCCCCAAAAAATGACTGGTTATTTTTCCCAAAGTATTTGAGTGAACATGGCCTGGGGAATTTTGAAAAACCCCCGGGAAAATTTTTAAGATGCCAAAGTTTTGTCAGGCAGGGCTTGCATATTATTGGTTTTAAAAAAAATCCCCAAAAACTAATTTTTTTAAATGGGCTCCATTGGAGTTACGGGGATTCTATGGATTCAAACTTTAAAAAACAAGTTGGGGGGCGTGGAACTACTACTGGTATGGTGGGGGGGATCCCTTAGGGATCAGTTTTGGCCCCCCGGGTTTTTTATCTACATTAATACCTTGATGGGAAATTTTAGGCAAAAAAAAGAAATTTCAAAGATAAATTGGGGAGTTTTAAATTTTGTTTAGACTAAAATTTAATGATTCGGGGATATTTGGTAAATCCAGAATTAGGAAAATGTGGAAATGAAATTTAAGGAAAAAAAGAAAAAATTGTAGGGGTTTTAAAAAAAATTTAAAAGGATTACTTTTGGAGGTTTCGGGAAAATTTTTCCATAAAAAATCTGGGAGGATTCTCCCCTACGGGTTTCCCCGCCACCCCCCAAAAGTTAAAAAGAAAAATCATACTTCAAAATTTTAAAAATTAAAGATTCCCCTTTTTTGCAAAATTGTGCCATCTGGGGAAATTTTACATTTTGGCCCCAATTTAAAAAGAAAAAGGGCTTTAGAAATTTTTAGGAAACAAAAAAGCTGATTCCAGGTATAAAAGAAAAAGCTAAGGGGAAAGGTAAAGGGGTTTTAACCCTTTTGGGGGCTTGGAAAAAGGGGAAACCAGGGGAATCGTTAGGTCTTTAAATATGTTGGGTTTTAAAGTTAAACAGTTTTTGGGCCAATTCGTTGAATCGGGGCCCAAAAAAGGTTGCCGGAAAATTGCTATTGAGGGGAAATTTTTTTACTCAAAGAAAATTTAAAGGCGTTCCAAATTTGTTAGGAGAAACCTTTGGGGAATTTTCAAAAAAGGTTGAATTTAAAGCTGTACCTTGGGCATTAATTTTTCTTGTGATAATTAAAATAGTTAAAAGAATTTATAAGCTGTTTGGCTGTTTCGCCCAAAAATTTTTTAAACTGGGGGGCAATGGGATTTTAAGACTCATAAATTAAAAATTCAAAGTTGGGCATGAACCTAACTTATGTTTCTTGGGGTGGTTACCTTTTTTTAGGCCTCGTTTTACCTCCCATAAAGGGTTTTCCCCCAAGGTTGATAAAAATTTTTGGGAAGGGCTTTTCTTACATAACATCCTTTTACCAGATAAAGTGAGGAAACAGTAAATTCTTTTCGGAGAACTTGTTGAAAAATGAACCGACCCTGGGGGGCAATCAAAAACGTAAATCGATGGTGGATTGTATGTTTTTTTACTGATGTTATAATGGGCAATTGAATGATTACACCCAACAAAAATATAAACCCAAATCAAATTTGATGCCACATGGTTAAAATTAAGGACAAAATTTTACTTTTCTTGTACAATGGGGAATTTTTTTGCCTTTTTTTTCCCTTTTTTTTAAAATTTTTAGTAATTTTTATATAGTAATTTCCCGTTAGGGGGTTCATTTAGATGGTATCAACAAAACATAAAGACAAACTCCTTATACTGGGGCAAAAAAAAAAGCAAATTCCAAATTATCCCCTTGTTCCAGGTCATGCGAGAAGTCCATTCGGTTTGGTCAAAATTCCCAGAGGGGCCCCGTACGAATTTAACTTGGGCGGGCCGTTGAGGTTTGCCGCCCAAGGGCAGAAAATCGACCCCCCCGGGCCCCCCCCGGGGAAAAACAAAGATGTTTGGTCTTTAAGTATGGGGTCAGTCAGGCCCCAGGGGTGGGGTTTTTTTTTTTGGAAACCCCGGTTACCCCCGGTTCAATTCTCTCCGTCCTACTAGGGTTGGTTACCGCTCGGCGGAAAACTCATGGGGGTTCCAGTGTCCCCGGGGGCTGGGGGGTTTTAAACCCCAAACCGGTTCCCCTTTTTTTTTAAAAAAACCTTTGAAGGGGGGGTTTATTTTTTTTAAAAAAAAAAAAAAAAAAAAAAAAAAAAAAAAAAAAAAAAAAAAAAAAAAAAAAAAAAAAAAAAAAAAAAAAAAAAAAAAAAAAAAAAAAAAAAAAAAAAAAAAAAAAAAAAAAAAAAAAAAAAAAAAAAAAAAAAAAAAAAAAAAAAAAAAAAAAAAAAAAAAAAAAAAAAAAAAAAAAAAAAAAAAAAAAAAAAAAAAAAAAAAAAAAAAAAAAAAAAAAAAAAAAAAAAAAAAAAAAAAAAAAAAAAAAAAAAAATTTTTTTTTTTTTTTTTTTTTTTTTTTTTTTTTTTTTTTTTTTTTTTTTTTTTTTTTTTTTTTTTTTTTTTTTTTTTTTTTTTTTTTTTTTTTTTTTTTTTTTTTTTTTTTTTTTTTTTTTTTTTTTTTTTTTTTTTTTTTTTTTTTTTTTTTTTTTTTTTTTTTTTTTTTTTTTTTTTTTTTTTTTTTTTTTTTTTTTTTTTTTTTTTTTTTTTTTTTTTTTTTTTTTTTTTTTTTTTTTTTTTTTTTTTTTTTTTTTTTTTTTTTTTTTTTTTTTTTTTTTTTTTTTTATAAAAAATCCTACCGAACCCCCTTTTTTTTTTTTTTTAATCCCCCAAAAGTTTTTTTTTTTTTTTTTTTTTTACCCCCACTTTTAAAACCCCCTTCGGGCACCTCCCTTTTTAAATTTAAAATTTTTGGGGTTTTTTTTTTTTTAAAGGGTTTTTTGCCCAAAACTTTTTAGGTTTTTTTTTTTAAATTTATGCTTATGATAAAAAAATGCCCAAAAATGCCTAAATTCAAGGCATGATTTGGTCATGTGTGACTACCCAGAAAATCTGAGAAAATTTGTGGAGCAGCTTTTATATTAGGGCAATAAACGGTAGGAAATTCATCTTGTGTTTCCAACTTGTTCTAGAAAAATTCTGCCATCTTTTATTTACCATGCTGTGTGGCTTATTTCAGCCTGTGGGTCATTCCATATTAATTCAGCCAGAGGTCCCCAGGTCATCGACTCGGATTTGGCTCAAATTTGTTTTGGGAGTTCTTCCAGGCTTTTTTAATTTCTTGTCAAAATTGATCTATCTCTTTTCAATTTTCAAGATATTGGCCTCTCAAATATGAAACTTTTTATGGCTAAATCAAAAATTCAGTTTTCAAGGGCCCCCTATGAGGCCAGAATCACTTACAGAGGCTAAATTGTGCTGGATTCACATTCTCATCCGGACTCATTATATATTGACGCTAACTGACCAACTGTCGATATATGAGGTAGAAGGAAACTTTTGGCGTCATTATTTGAGGGTTAGGGTTACGGGTTAGGGGGTAAGGTTTGTTTTAAACTGGCATCAAGAAAGGACGCTAAAAGCGACCTTTTGCCTCGTATATCAACGCTTGGTCAGGTAGCGTCAATATATGACGCTTCAGGATGAGACTGGCTCGCTGATTCCTTTCTATTTGAGAATAGGTCGGTCTGTGCACCCAAAGCATATTAGTGGAGTTAGGAGACCTTGAAAACAGTCCTGGGTTAAAAAAGTCACTTTTTTGCCAATTTTGGATTGGCAAGTTCACCATGTGGGCTTTTACCCATGGTAATGAAACTTGTTCTACATAAATGTATTTATCTTCGCTTTATTTGTTCAAAATTACAACGTTTGCTCATTTTCTTCACAATTTAATCATAAAGAGTCAACATGGGCGCTAAAAAAACGCCCATTATTATCCCCTTTGTTCTGCAACTAGAAGTTTTAAATAGACAGTTCCTACTCATAAACTCAAGTTACATCATTTCCTAAGATTATCTGACATCTGACCTGATATTGCATTCCCTCCCTAGGATCTCCCAGGTATTGCATCTTCTTCCATGGGTATTGCATCAGATCTTCCATGTATTGTATCATTTTCCATGGGTATTGCATCATCTCTGGTTAAAACAGCTAATTAATTCATTCATTGAAGCCTTAGCATGGCTTCTGACAGGTGTAAAATTGGGATTTCCATGTATGAGGAATGCGACAGTATGCATGTTTGACAAATGATTCTGAAAGCCTGGACCCAAATTACTCTGGGTAGCAAACTTCAGCCCATACCTATGATTTGTTCCAAAGATATTGGCCTCCAAATTCCCTATAAATTAACGTTCGCGATTTGCGAGGGCAAAAAGGGGGCGTGGCTCCAGATTTTTGGGGGGGTCATATCTCGGAAATCCCTTGGAGTAACAGCCTAAAATTTTTATTGTGTTCATTATGAATATAGAGGTACTCCCAAAATAATTTTAAGCCAAATCTGAGTCAGTGACAGTGAAAGATTCTTTTATTTTAGTTGAGCTCATATGGAATGACCCCTGTAACATTCAGTTAATCCTGTCTTGCTTGTAAATGGCTAACATATGCATTATAAAATAAAGCCCAAAGGATCACAAAAATGCCAGAACTGCAATTCATTCATGAATGCTTAATAATCAAGTAATATTGCAATTTATGCAAGTATTTGCCCATAAATTGGGAAAGGTAAGGCAGTCATGAGGGAATTAATTTCCTTGTGGCTCTTAAATGAAACTCAAATTACTTTTACCAGTATTGCAGGCTGAAAAGACAGAGATTCAAAGATGTTTGAACATTGATTTTCTTGCAAAAAGGCATGGGAAAGCCAGAGATTTCTGCTACAATATCCATTTTCGTTTTAATGTAAAATCATGCTTCCACATCCAAAAACTGAAGACCACCATGCGTTATTAGCACCAGAATGTACAAGTAGACTCCTGAGAAATAATCTCAGCAATTGAATTCATAATACCCAAATTATTGACAACCCCACTTTATTTTTAGTCATATTATCAGGCTGATATAAGCTACACAGCATGGTGAATAAAAATGCCAGAATTTTTCTAGAACGAGTTGGAAACACAAGATGAATTTTCTACTGTTCATTGCCCTAATATAAAAGCTGTTCCACAAATTTTCCCAAATTTTTTTTGGCGTGTCCACATGACCACATCATGCCATGAATTTAGGCATTTTTTAAATCATAAGTTATTCCTAAACTAGAGACAGGAGATTGGATTGATTTAAGGGGCCAGTGCTGTAGCTGCTGAGGATGAGGCTGCAATATGAACCTCTGATTTTGCATACTTCGGTCAAGGGACCAACTAAAATTCAAATTAAAATTTTTGTTCGGTAAACATGGTCAATTTCAAGAGCCTATTATAGGAAAATCAAAAGAAATATGCCAAATCTGATAGCAGATTCATGAATTTCAGGTAATTTTCCCTAAGTGCAGCCATTGACATTAATTTAGGAGCACTGGAAAGTGTATTTGTATCCTGTCAAAAATCCTTACAAGTAATTGCTCCATTCGCAAGTGACTAGACACTGCCTCCTGAAATTGGCAATTACTTCATGAAAAATTGGAGTTGGAACTTCAGATTTCGGATTTGTCCATTTGAAATGATGGTGAACACCTGGCGATTTTATTTTCTAATTTTTCTGAGACGGTGGTACAAACTTTCGAAAAAATGTTTCATTTGCCATGGAATGACCCAGCTATGAATGATAAAAGGGAATATTTTGGCATGAAATAGACATGCTTTTCACTTTGGTCATGTTATCATCTACTGCTGCTTTAGCAAGTATCTTCATCCTCGAAATAATATGTCTTTATTTTTTTTTTTTAATTTGGCATCTCCAATCTCACCTGAATCTGGAATGCCCGATAGAGAATTATGAACAAGCTTGCTCATAAGCGACCCCTTGTTGCCATCTCAGGAGAGCGAAGACTGTTAGCAGCTCTCCTCTGAAGCATGCGCCTGTCAGCCACTGCTGCTTTACACTCATAGCTTGAAATTTCGCAAGTTCAGAACGAGGGTGGAGGATACCCGAACATGAGCAAGCTTAGAATCTCACTGACAAGCACTGGCTGGCCAACAGGAGGTGCTTGAGCAACGAACAAAGCAACTATTTTTTAATATCCCAACCTGGCAGTCCCTTCCCAATTTATTTCCCTGCAGCGTGAAGCCAATTGTGCGCTGCTCTGAAAAGGCTGCTGACCACTGCCGGCTGGTACGATCGGGATCGAACCCACGTCGTGGTGGTCACTGCTGCCCCGCAGAAATATGTCATGTTTGACTTGGATGTTTTGAGATGGTGATTTGATGAGGATTCAGGCCTAGTGAGGCTCCTAGATGGGGAGAGAGGGAGTAAACAGTGCCCGACCAGCACTAAAACATTCTCTATGTTGCTGCATTGTTAAACTGACAAAACATTTAATATTGTGAGAAGACTTTGTGTTTGCTATATGATATGGCCTTGTTGATACTCAGAAAGAGAGAAGGAATTGATGTCACAGTTACTGATAGAAAAAGAAGCGAGAATGCTAGCTGTAAGAACAATTCTTCTGACTGTTATAAATTATCAGTATTGTACTGTTCAAAGTGTTTATGCTTGTATATTTATGTAATCTGCCAGTTAATGTCAGGTTTACGGTGGAGCTAATTATGCTGACTTTAGTACAAACTTACCACCGTGGATAACGATAAAGTTAGTCTTTAAGATATAATTTCAAAGCTGTGTGAGGTGGTCACGGACAGTTTGAGAAGCAGTGCCATAATCTTATATCGTATTCTTCAATTATGCTCACTTTGTCACCAGGTTATTATGTTTTGCCCATTTTGTGATTTATAATAGTCAGAAAGTGGTATTTATTACAGCTAGCGTTATAGAAGCACAACTTACTTTCACTTACTTGTCCTAAAGACAATAGAGAAAGACTCTTCACCGAGGAGTAATTTGTGGTATCAGTCACATGGGTGCCCCGCCCTTTTAGATAGACTTGCGGCAGGTCCTGAATGAATTGATTCCAATGGGGAGAAGTGAACGTGAGCACAGATTATCACCGATTATTTTGCCCCATTGTCACAGAATTAAATATTGGACTTATTTTTCACAGGACACATATCTTCGAAACATTCTGGCGCTGCAATGGCATTTAAAAGACCAACAGATCAGGAGAAAATGAACTTTATTCGAGGCCTGTGTCTCTCTCAGCAGCGCTCACGTAACATCTGGCAATACAGAAATACAGTATGGACTGCGGGAAACCAGGAATTTAAAGGGGAAAAGGAACATATTGGATTAAGGTGATCTTGGGATTGATATCAGATATTGTCAAGGCAAAATAAAGCGCAAAAATTAAATGTGGCTACGAAGTTGGCCATCCACGTTTAAAAAATGCCAAAACTTTAGCAGCAATGAAGGTAAAATGATAGGGAACAAGTTATCCATCTTTTCTTTTCCAAAGTATGCAGACAGGTCAGGAATAAATTAGCAACTGTCGCAGTTGCTGGTGACCAGCTTGATAGGGGCTTAAACTAGCTGGATGCAATGCCCTTCAAGCTATAGCTAATGCCAATTACAGTAAAATACTGAAACAAACAAAAAAAAAATACAGACCTGGCCAAACATTATCCCATTCAAAACCTAATAACCACTCCAAGAGTAAACGCTAGCAAGCCAAAATCTAATTTTTGAACTCCTGTCAAATAACATTTGCGAACGCTGTAGCTGGCCAGATAACTCATATTCGTAAAGCTGAGTACAGCCATTAGCTTTGTTGTAAAATGCCTGATGTTGAAAAGTAAAAGGAAATATACACGCAACATGCAGATATAAGATAGATACTTATATATCCCAACGTTTAATTGCTACAATTTAGCTACCACTTCTGACAACAAGATGCAACGGATAACTTGGTCAGCATTCATTCTGCAAATACAACGCTAAGACAACATTCTCAAGAGCCGCTACTTAATTTAGAGACAGGAAGTGTGACCAATTTCTTTAATGGGTATCTTCGAAACAAATTTCCTGTCGGTGACTTGGTCCGTCAGAACAGGTATCCCGAGTCAATTCCGTTGTATGGCTGCGGTTGTACTTGCTTTCGGTGGTTGTATGCTTTGTGTTTGCTGTTGTAAACTTTAAGGCTCATGTTGTATGCTATATCTCATGTTGCAAACTTTTTCTTTCGCGGTTGTGGCGCGTTTGTTGTAAACTTTGCGCTCGTTGTATGCTTGCATTTGTTGTGACGGTGTCGGCCCGCATATTGTAAGACAAGATGTTGATTTTGCACGTATTTTTATGTCAGGTGGGCTTTAAAAACTTAATGAAAAAATAAACTAGCCATAAGCTAGCATCTGGTCAGCCGTTGTCTTTATTTTTGAAACACTGGCTGTGAGATGCAATCGCGCAACGCATATGTACGTCCCAAGGGATGTCTTGTATTGACTTTTCTCTTCTGATGTCTCCACTCAATTGCTGCCATGAAGTTAGGCTATTTTTTTAGGAAGTGAATGGTTTCGCTAAAGAGAATGTAATGTAAACTTATCAAAGTGGCTAAATCAGTGTTCACATGAGAAGTGAAGTGAGTTGTGCGTCATGGAGATGCATGTAAAACTGTTTGCCATTCATTATAGAGTGTGAATCATTTTAGTGTGAATCACTACATATTTAAGTAGCTCCAAAATTACATTCTCATTGATAACCTAGCAAAATTAAACTTGTCCGTCGACGGTAATTGAGTGTCAACAAAATGTTAGCCTTTTTAGTGCTGGCTTAAATTAACCTTCATAATTTGATCAGTGAATGCCCGGTTTTGTTGGCTAGCTAGTCTGGTCTAATATTATTGACAGTATTGCGCATCAGTATTACTGGATTACTAATTTATGGCGTGTGACATTGATTGATATTGTTAACTTCAGCTCAGTAATCTAGGTAGCTTTAGGCTAGCGTGATGGATCACGTTAGCTAACATTAATTTTTAAGTATTTCGATAATAAATCGTTAGCTAGGCTAACATTGATATCGCTAACGTTTTAAGGTAGATCGCCAGTAATATATAATAAGCAATATATTAATTAAATGGATTTTGTGTATCTGTTCTCTATTTAAGCAACTAGTGCATTAAGTTCTGGGCCACATCTCCTCAAAAAATGTTGTTTTTGTATTGGAAAAGCTGTACATCAATGCTGGCCACAGGTTATTATATAACGGCTAAGCATTATTGGGCATAGTAATATGGCCGCTCAACCACTTCCGCTTGCTTCAACCTCCCAACGCAGTTCTCTATTGCGTCAGCAATCCAGTTATTCTATATAGATCAGTGGTTACAGCCCAGCAATCCACCCTGTCCCATCTCAAGAGAAGCACAAAGGATTTGGGTCACGCGGATTCTCTCCATAACTGCAATTTCCTCATCCTGGGATTGCGCAGAGGAAATTGCTGAGTAATCCGTTGAGGCCTTCTCGTTATGATTGGTCCATGCTCTGGCATAGCTGAACAGTGCCGTTTTCACTACCCCCTCCCTTCTTGAGCCACTTGAGTACTCAGCGAGTCTCCAGGGAGTCTGGGACAGCCTTCGGAGTGGCGGAAAGAACCGCAAACATTTTTTTTTTGCCAGAAGTTTCAGTTTGAAAAGGGAGATGCAAGGAGGGATTAAGAGTTGGGCTATGACCTACATTCGGAAGTAACGTACAGCACTACATTCACTCAAAGTATTTCTGGGGAAAAAAGGTCAATGCTTAAAGTCTTCCGAACAAAATAGCACCACTGTTGTTTTCCTGCTTTTGCTTTGTAGCCTTGGTAAGGAAGTTTTTTCCAGCAGCTATTTATGTCAGCCTTTGCGCCTAGTGAACGTTTAGTCGTGGGTTTCACCCAAATTCATGGAATTTCCACTCTGGTTTTCCCTGCTGTTTTTAACTCCACTTTATTTGCTCTAATGTCAGCTAATTTTGGAGGCCCCTTGCACTGATAATAAGCCAGTCAGTCATACTCCCTCTATTTAAGAACACATTAGCCACCACATGACAGGAAGTGTACCCTGAACTCACCTCCTTACCTTCCTACACTACATAAAAAGAGCGGTTCATCTGTAGGGGAGACTGGGGTCCGATGAGCCACGGGGACCAATGAGCCATATCACTATTTTGCGATCAATCGATGACAGAGCTGCTTAAATAGGCAAATATTTGACCAGTGACTGATGAGACATGGTAATAAATGAGCCATATCATTATTTTGCCTATTTTAAACACCTTTGGCATCGATTGATCGCAAAATAGTGATATGGCTCATTGGTCCCCATAGCTCATCGGACCCCAGTCTCTCCTACCACCGGAGGCTGGGAGTGGGGGGTTGGCTTAGCTGAGGTGTGGCGGCCGTCCACCTCCCTCTAGTTCCCCCATGTTTATTCCCCCGAGAAGGGTGTGGCTGTCATTGCATATGGAGCTGGAAATGTTTTGAGGAATGTTCGCCAGTTTTGGGAATCCTTGAGTAAATAACATTTCCATGTGTATTAACAAGGGGGAATGGAAATCAGAGCTTTGCCAGAAGAGGCTGAGCGCAGTCAGCACTATGCACATGAAAGTTTACATACACACACACACACGCACATATCGGGCACAGACTCCTACATGTGCATTTTAATGGCATGCATGTGTGGACTGACGAGACGCTGATAGACAGTTTCCTTCCTCATATGTACTAACATGCTTATGCGGGCAAGACAGACATAAACAGGCACGACACACTCATGCTCTATCACACACGCACATGCATGCTGCTCCAACATAGGTCCTCAGTACTGTTCGAGGAAACCATACGAATGGATTTACTGGGACCTATTTTTTGTGTGAAACCTTTTATCACATGCAAAACAAGAGTCTGTGTCTTTGTTTTTTTTAAATGCTAATTTCGCAGATCAGACTTGGCTCTCACTTGGAGCAACAATGGACCCAACCACAATGATGACATCAGGAGCACATCAGCAAGTGACAACACCTTCCTATGTGATTAGCGTGTCCCTGTGGTATGTGCTGCAAATAACAGCAGTACACTTTCACTGTTGGAGTTCAGTCTGCCAGAGTGACTCAGTAGGAAATGGGCAATGACTTGTCCACACCACCAATAACTTCTTCAGAGATCTCTTTGAGGCTTTGAACTGTACATGGCATTTCTCAGTTTGCTCACCACAAAGCTATATAAGCTACAAAAGTGGCAAGAGTTCAACGATTGTTGCTTCATTGCTAAAATATGCTACAGGATTGAAAGAGAGGTCATTGGCAATTTATGGTCCTGCCATCCATGCTGGCCCCTCTGCCTAAAAACACTGTCCTTTTTCCTTTACAGGGAAAGAATCAGGCAGAAAAAACTAAAACTCAATATAGTGTGGCTGTTTTCTCCACTGCGTACCCATTGCCAGTTCTGTGGCTTGTGGCATCACTTGAACAACGCCATCTTGGCCGCATTCCACCATTGAGATCACGAAGGTCTGGACCTCGATATTTTTTTCAAGGTGTGTCATAAAAGCCAAGAACAGTTTAAAATATTTTTTACTTTGGTGCAGCAAATATTTATAAAGATATTTATAACACCAAGTTGATTTGCTGTCTCTTCTGATCGCAGTCAGTGTGTGCGTGATGGTTAGTGGGTGGTGCATGACATTACCTCATCAATACTATAAAATCTTTTTCTCAACACAGTGTTCTGGTCAGGTGTCATGTAAAACAATTGAAAAAACATAGGGACAGTCATGTTGCTGAATCATGTGATACAGGCAAAGAGACGAGAATGTTACATAAAATTGCTGACAGAGCTTTGATCCACTTCCAATCACCTAGCATAGGCCGAAATTTTAAAGTCACACACATTCCGGATCAAGATCCAGATTACTACTTACTCAAAACCAACATAAGTGATATTGTGCCTAGAGAGCTCCATGCCACACATGAAGTGAATCTGGCCACCTGTTTCGTAGCAGATGATTGTATAGGATTTTCCCATTGTAAGTAAAAGGGGAAATTTAATACAAAAAAATTGTTACAAGTATAAATATAAAATTTTTTCAAAACTGTGAACAGTCTTGGAAGACATTACCCAAGGAAGCTCCATACCAGTTTTGAATGAAATCTGTAGTTTCGGAGAAGAAGATTTTTTTTTAGTTTTCAGGTGGAAAAAATACAAAAAAAATTCTATAAAAAATACAAAGAAAGTTTTTTTGTTTTTTTTTCACAAAACTGCGAACAATCTTGGTGGACATTGTCCCAAGGAAGCTCCATACCAAATTTGAAGCAAATAAGGAGAAGAAGACCTTTCAAGATTTCACTAACGGATGAGGATCACAATCACGATCACGATCACAACTATGATGCCGGAGTCTGCGCAATCACAATAGCCCAGTGACTGAAAGGGGCAACTAAAATGTAACATTACACAAGTGGTTTACCTAATTAAGGTTATTTAGTATTTAGAGGCCAGAAATTTGCTTAAAAGCCAAGAATAGTAATACCCCTCATTACCCATTTCTGCGCTTAGCTATAAATTTCTACTGAGCTACTTCGCGCAGTTAGAACTCGACTATTAAGTCGCCCGCGCCTCAGCTATTCAGTGACTCCAACCCAGCACCTCATGTACCATTTGTCTTCAAAACGCAACGAAAGAACAAACCTTCATTTAAACCACTATTTTAACAATGTGTAATGGTTCCAGTCCTGTTCCACGTCAATCACAAACAAAGCAACCCTTCATTGTCCAGAACCATTCAAACTGCAGTACAGTGGCAGTCAATGGGCCAGGTCATATTCCCAGTGCCTGCACCCTCTGTTTTCAATCTTTTCATCAGCTTCTTTTTATCCCTCCTTTCATTCCTGTCTCAGCAGGTGCTCAATATCCCTGAGCTCATGTGTCCTATCAGTCTCCCTTGTCCATTCCTTCCTTCCTATGCTGTATTTAAAAAAATCAAATATGGTTACTGTCTATTCCAGCCTCTATCGATTCATTGCAGGCAATTCAAATCATGGAAGAAATTCAAATCTGGCAATTCTTCTCCGACCACTCTATCCTAAGCCTGGGCTTCCTTTATCCTGCACTTGTCTCCACCAACTTAACTCTATTCCGTCCTTAATCATCACAAATTCCCATGCTTCTTCTATTCAATATTGTTAAGGACCATTTTAGGTGTGGTCTGGAATTCATTAAAAGTGAAATGTATCAGAATTACCATTGAAGTCTAGTGCTGCAGTATTGGTATCAATCGGTGTAATGTATCAGTATCACCATTGTATTGTTTTGGTAGCTGTGGCATGTACCACATTAGTATCACAATTTTAGTATTGGGTGTATGTACAGATATCAGTGTAGTGTCTCAGTATCACTGACACGTATATGAGAATCAGTATCAGTGCCAGTATCAAATGTACAGTTGTCTTGAACACTGTGCTGAGATGGACCTGCATAGCCATAAAAGTCAATCCATTATCCAAACTATTAGGAATATTTTGAGCATCTGAGCAGTGTAATTAAAAAAAAAAAAAAAGATTTACTCCTACTTTCAGGTCAAGCTGTTCCAATAATATCCTGGGTATTACCCATTATTAGGTCTAAGTGCCACGCCACCCCCATGCATGGCTGTCCTCCATTTTGTTTTTCTTTCTTTTCTTTCACCCTTGAATAACTGGCTTGAAAATGTTTGCCTTATTAGTTTATTCTTACAATAAAAGATAGGCTCTCCAGATTTAAGTCGCTCTTAAAGTGTTTGCTTTCGCAGAGAAGGCGGGGAGGACTGGTGGAGGGCCAAGGTTCATTTAACATCCTGCTTGCCTTTGATATGCTGCAAGAGGCGTGCATACTTCAGATGCATCTTACTGAGCATTCCTGACTAAAATGGGCATGTTTTTCCATCAATGCCCTCCAGCACGTGCCCAGAGAATTTAGATGGGCACTACTCAACTATTGACTCTGTGCTGAGCCATTAATTTTAGCCTGTTTTGAAAATGGCAGCACTCTTAAGCTCCCAGTTACGAGAGGCAAAGCACAGACCTGTGATTTCCTAGACCTTTCCTGTAGTAATGTGATCCTTTCAAAGAATATCCAGGATTACAGCATTACTGCCAACTTTTTGCCTTAAGTAGCACATCATTGCACAGACAAGCATTAGAAACAAGGATTACCACCTTATTTCTATTTCAAAAAGACATGAATGAATGAAAGCAGCTGTTCATCTGTGTTGTTTCTTTATACTATGCAATTACTCTGAATCATTTGACAATACTGTAAAATTCCATAGTTGCCTTCTTCCCTGGTCAGAGAAGGTGGCATTGTGAGTAACAATGTGGACTCTCATTAGCAGATACCTCCTGAGGGCAGGAGCACTGTGCAAGATGCATGCTCATTCATACGGACATGAATGGACACAATGCGAGACACTCTCACACTAATACTTGTGTTGACGGATATAAGCACAGCATAATAATTCACGCGGCGAAACTCAGATGCTTGTATAGACACACTCTCTGCAGTTGATATTCCAGATACCATTCTTTTTCCCTGTCTCTATTCCCTTCATCCCTTTAATGAAATCTCTTATGGAAAATTATGGATGGACACCAAAAACTCAGAGCTTTGAAGAGGAAAGTCCTGGAAGAGAGGAAAAGAAATATAAACATTTGCACACAAAAGTAGCAAGAATAACACTGGCAGAAATAAGATTTTTCATTGTTTTTTGTTATGCTCTAACTTTGTTCTCAGTAGTCCACGAAGTCTAGTTGGGAACTGATGGCTTTCTCCAGCATTTCTTTGCCTCCTGGAGTGCTCTGTTCATGGCCAACCCTACATACTGTACATGCACATTCTATGCACATTCATATTCGCTAGATATGCCAACACGCATTACACAAACCTCTAACTCCTTAACCCCTTGTTAATCCTTGTGTTTCATTGGAATCGGCTTAAATAGTCAACAAACATAGTTTATGTGTAATCTTTTATACAGCAACAACAACGGTTTATAAGTAGTTAACTTATAGCCATCAAGCTGTTTAACAATGTTTAGCATGATTTTTTGTGCTGATAAACAGGCTCTGGTGTCTGTGTGACCCCAAACAGAGCATTGGGGTTCAAAATGTGAATGGTCTATTTATCCTCATTCAAAAATGCTCTCAAAATGCCTTTCTTTCACTGAAGAGAGACATTGCAAAGCTCTCAAAATGAATGCTCTCTTGTGTGAACTCTACCCTCTTTAGTGTGCAACTCTGCCTCCACCTAGGCACCACGCCTGCCAGGAAAACTAATGTCACACTCAATGGAATGGCACCATAGGGAGGACTGCCAACCAGACAGTACACAGGGGAAGCAATTTACTGGGCATTTTATGGGCCTTTTTTTCAAAATGAAGCTACAGGAGGTCACGTAACTCATTAAATCATGCATAGCGGTAGAATCGCACACTTTGGGCAGTTCTTTATTTTAGCACAGGGGACCAACAGCAGCGCGGGCCGCTGTAGTTATTGCCGGGGTTTTGTTCATATCATACTCAACTACACAAGAACGCATATTCTTAGTTGGCGGAGCGATTTGTCGGGTTAATTTATAACGAATCTAGACTTCAGCACTCTTAACTAGATATGCGTCTAAGCTGATCATTGTCCCTTGTGTGAATAAAGAAAAATCCGTCCAAAAGTGTGCAGACTTCTTTTTCCTATATTTTGATAAATTGCACTATTGGATGTCTACGGACTTTGGAGGATTTCACGGAGAGCACTGTGTTTTTTTTTTCTTTTTCAACTCCACAAACCATGGCACACTTATATAGCTCTAATTTTGAACATTGATTTTTCTAGTATGCTCATTTGAGCAGTGCATGAATTTTATAATTTGAGCAGGTCCCACTGCTTTTCTGTGTGAAAACATAGCTAAGATCTGTGAATTAGACACAGCAGTACGACAACTTTATAAGGTGCAAAATTGTGACATGTTTGTATTTTGACATTTTGAAATTGAAAGAGAGGGGAAAAAAAATACAGATATGGTTCCAAACAAATCTCCTCTCTTAACTGATAAGCATTTACAGTAACTGATTCAATATACGGTATATAACCTAATTAACCCATTTAAACCGGACAGCATGCGCAAGAGTTTTAAGAACGTACAAAGGCTTTACACAGATATGCGCTGTAATTTTGAAAGCACCGTAATTACTGTAAGTTTTGGCGCACAGAAAAATTTTCCAACTGTTCCTGAAAGCTGAGAAGCAGTGTTTCAGCCCAAATACAGGTTACTATGGTAAATATGGCATGATTCTCTGTTGATTTTTGCATTAGGGCCCAAAGGGTTAACGGGTCTAACGGTAAAAAAATAAAGGCTGTCTAATAAAAGAACACTCATAAGTTAGGGAAAGGTGCGAAGGAAGCCCATCGGTCACCGGCTGCCAGCCATGACCAAATAGCACCAGCAGTGAAAGGCCATGGTAATTAAGTGGAGAGGCAGAGATTAAGCGCTCAGGTTAAATGCAATTTCAACCTGAAAAGCCAACATCAGGGAGCAGTGTACTCATAGTCCTGGCCATATGGAATCAAATTAGGGCCAAAAGTTTTGTGCTGTGCAAAAAAGTTTTGAACTTGTAGAAATATTTTTGTGCGTAAAAAAGTTTTGAGCTTGTGAAATAGTTTTGTGCGTGCATAAAAAAAAGTTTTCAGCTCATAAAATGGTTTTGTGCTTGTGCAAAAAAGTTTTGAGCTTGGGAAATAGTTTTGTGCTTGTGCAAAAAAGTTTTGAGCTTGTAAAATAGTTTTGTGCGTGTGTTAAAAATTCCTACCTTTCCAGACAGTGAAGCGTTGATACTAAATTCTCCCTTCGCTATATGCACACTTTTTTACAAGCACAAACCAGATTTACGAACCTCGAGTTACGAACTTATGGCCCTATTTTCACTCCTGTGGTAGACGTTATTAACTTAACGTAGTCAAATAAAAAGAACCGTGTTTGTGAAAAGCGCACACATCCATTGCCCCAGACATAGGCCCATCAGAGCTATACTAAAAGGGAAAGATACGCATGCTGCATAACATCGTGGCTGCTACATAAGACGTATAAATCCCTGGCTCAGTGATTCCATTTTTATTGTACTGTCATGTCATTTAACAGCGATTTGTCTCGGAAAATGGATGTTTGTTCTTTTTACATACACTGTTTTATTGTTTGACTCACGTTAAATTAATTAGCTGCTTAGCTAGCTGTTCTCCTGCAAGCTGGCGAACATCACGAACAACCGCTGTACAAAAGTTGCTTCACTGTCTTTTATTTCTGTTTTCTGCACCAAAAGTGCAGGGAACCATTCGGCTGTTCAAGAAACGGGCTGCTATCGCTATCAAGTGGGTAAATCGCAGGCAGCATAGGAGTAAGCTGGGACAAGACTAGGAAGAGGTATCCTACTGTTGCATCACGCAGCTACAATAAAAAGACCCGTTTCTTGAACAGCCGAATTGTTCCTTGCACGTTTTTTGCAGAAAACTGAGAAATAAAATAAACTGAAGCATTTTTTATTCAGCGGTTGTTCTTAATGTTTGCAGGCTTGCAGGTGAGCAGCTATCCAAGAAACGGTTAGCTATCACCATCAACTGGGTGAATCGCAGGCCACACAGGAGTAAGCTGGGAGAAGACTAGAAACACATATCCCACTGCTAGCATCGCGCTGCTACAATATAGAGACCTGCGAAATCCATTGCTCAGTTTTCGTTTTTATTGAACTGAAGTTTTGAGCATCCAGTTTGCCCTAGCCGACTTGATCGCGATAGCTACCCGTTTCTTGAACAGTCGAATTGTTCAGAATTTTTGTAGACTGAGAAACAGTCCGGTTATTACGATGATTCCGTATAACACAAGAAGAATAACCATTAAGTAACCATGAAAAGATATTTGACTGGTAGTTTTGCACTGATCGCAATCTAATCAGGTGTAATGAAGAGGAATCAAGTTTTATACAGTGGTTGTTCGTACTGTTCGCCAGCTTGCAGGAGAGTAGCTAGCTACTACAGAGCCATGCTGTTGTAACTGCGTGCAGAATGTGGCTTGGCATTGTCTTGCTGAAATAAGCAGGCGTCCATGAAAAAAAGCGTTGCTTGGATGGCAACATATGTTGCTCCCAAAACCTGTATGTACCTTCCAGCATTAATGGTGCCTTCACATATGTGTAAGTTGCCCATGCCTTGGGCACCAATACACCCCATACCATCACAGATGCTGGCTTTTGAACTTTGCGCCTATAACAGTCCGGATGGTTCTTTTCCTCTTTGGTCGGAGGACCACGGCGTCCCACAGTTTCCAAAAACAATTTGAAATGTGGACTCGTCAGACCAGAAACACTTTTCCACTTTGCATCAGTCCATCTTAGATGAGCTTGGGCCCAGCGAAGCCGGCGGCGTTTCTGGAGTGCTGTTGATAAATGGCTTTAAACTTTGCATTGTAGAGTTTTAACTTGCACTTGCAGATGTAGCGACGAACTGTAGTTACTGACAGTGGTTTTCTGAAGTGTTCCTGAGCCCATGTGGTGATGTCCTTTACACACTGATGTCGGTTTTTGATGCCTGAGGATCGAAGGTCACGGGCATTCAATGTTGGTTTTCAGCCTTGTAAACTTCGTGCAGTGATTTCTCCAGATTCTCTGAACCTTTTGACGATATTACGGACCGTAGATGATGAAATCCCTAAATTTCTTGCAATAGCTCGTTGAGGAATGTTGTTTTTAAACTGTTAGACAATCAGCTCACGCATTTGTTCACTAAGTGGTGACCCTCGCCCCCATCCTTGTTTGTGAATGACTGAGCATTTCAGGAAGCTGCTTTTAAACCCAATCATGGCACCCACCTGTTCCCAATTAGCCCGTTCACCTGTGGGATGTTCCAAATAAGTGTTTGATGAGCATTCCTCAGCTCTCTCAGTCTTTTTTTGCCACTTGTGCCAGCTTTTTTGAAACATGTTGCAGGCATCAAATTCCAAATGAGCTAATATTTGCAAAAAATTACAAAGTTTACCTGTTCGAACATTAAGTAACTTGTCTTTGCAGTGTATTCAACTGAATATAGGTTGAAAAGGATTTGCAAATCATTGTATTCTGTTTTTATTTTCGATTTACACAACGTGCCAACTTCACTGGTTTTGTACAACCAAGTGACTGAATTGCATGTTACACAAGACAGGGAGTACAACATTTGACTGCAGCACTTACAACCAATTGCTTCCTACAATGTGGTATCAGTCTTTGACATCGCTGCGGAGTAATTTTGGCCCGCCCTCTTTCGTAGAACTCCTTAAATTTTGGGGAAACTGCCAGGTTCCTGAGCATGAGCGACATGTTTCAGTACCTGCCACTAGATCTGTATTGGGTTCATAACTTCAACTCTATGTTTGTATGATCTCTGTAATGGCCATTCTAAGCTCAGTCACAGAGTAGCCTGCACCTTTAATAGACCTAAAAAGGGAACTGTGCCAACCCACAGCATGAAGCATTTTTTTAAAAATACATTCACATACGCAAGCAAATAATACACACACAGATGCAGAAATTCCTAACTCTGCAGAGGAACTCACACAGACACAGCTCTCTGGATGAAAATGCTTTTCCTCTTGGTGTCCACACTGCTAATCTCAGGTACAGAGTTCTTCTGATAAATCTATGTGAAATCTGTGTTTATATTAGTTTTTTGCCTCTTTGCTTGTTTTTATACCATGTTATTACTAACAAAGCAGCATTTTCTTCCATCATGTTCACTATAGTCTGGTCGACATATTTATTTGATGAGCATTTTTTAGTTTTTCAAAGAAACTTCAGCCCATTTTCTTTGATCTCGCTTGCCTACATGCTGAATTTGGCTGCAGAAAGAATTGCTTAATTGCTTGTTGCTCTGTTAAAGATGCAGGACATTCTGATCCAGTGATTGCTAGTTTTTTGTAAATCCCAAGAAAGACAGGCAGGCAAAGAGATAAATCTATTTTAGGCTGAGTAGCATAGATTTGAAGGGCTGTTTGTTAGGGCCTGATGAACAGAAAGTGCCAACAGCATGATCGAAGCCAAAACAGGATGCAGATTTATTCAGATGTACAAAAGGCCAGGGTAGAAAAGGGGCAGATTTAGCTATTGATCATGTTCAACCATGTGACACCATGCTGGCAGTATCCAAAGAAACCGAATGGCCTCCGCAAACGTGACATTGATCAATCATATAAGTTTTTCAAACTATTATTCTGGTTTTACAGGCCCTACAAAAGCAAAATAACTAAAATGTTTCTCTCTGTGGTTTTGATCCGTACATGCTTAAAAAGTCAGATTGTCAAGAAGGTGTATCTGATTTTCCAAATGTCGAGTATCCTGACATAATAACTTGGGGCTAGAGACCGGCCATCGTCCTTGATAACTAGTTTGTAAAGATTTTCTTGACGTTAGCTGTCTTCATTGTGGAGACTGTTAGCTTGCTAAATTTGTTCACCACAGCGACATAATAAAAAGTTTACTAAATCCACCAGAAATTCATATGAATGGTAATCTTTCTAATGACCAATGCCCTGCTTTTTAAAAAACTTTTGACTCCAAAATTAGGAAAATTCATGAGCAGCTGGCCTCTGCTAATACCATGCAGACCAGCAGCATGCATCATGAAACTGTCCTCACCCACTGTCCTATGTGACTTCAGTCTACCAACAGAAAATCAGTTTTGAACTAATTACTAAGTCCAACACTTCCACTTGTCAATTAGATCCTATCCCCACAACCTTAGTTAAATCATGCTTGCCCGCTATTATTTCTCTCATTACCTACATTAAAAACTCAGCTATGTCCACTGGCATAGTTCCCCCTTCACTGAAAGTTGCCATAATTAGACCAACTTTGAAAAAACCTGGTTTGGACCCTAGCAATTTTAATAGCTTTCGGCCTATTTCCAATTTACCATTCATTTCCAAAATCCTCGAGAGGGTCGTTGCATCTTAAGTCCAGATCCACCTTGATAACCATAATCTTTTTGAGCAATTCTAATCAGGTTTTCGCTCCAAACACAGCACAGAAACAGCTTTGGTTCAGATAAGCGACAACCTTCTCCGCGCAGCTGATTCTGGTTTACTCACCATTCTCATTCTTCTTGATCTCACAGTAACCTTTGGTACAATATCCCATCAGCTCCTTCTGGAACGTCTGGCTAGCATTGGAGTTGGTGGCATTGCGTGTAAATGGTTTAACTCATACCTCAGCGATTGGACACATTTTGTACAAATTCAAAACTACTGGTCAGAAAGCACCATAGTTCACCATGGAGTTCCACAGGGTTCAGTGTTGGGGCCACTCCTGCTTATTATTTACCTCCTCCCTCTCGGCAATATCTTCCGACTCTATGGTATCCATTTCCACTCATGCTGATGATACACACCTATATGTGTCCACTAAACATAATTCTACTCTCCCCTCCACTATGCTTACTTACTGTCTTCTTGATTTACAGATATGGATGACAACCAACTACCTCAAACTTAATAGCAGTAAAACTGAACTACTCCTCATTGGCTCTAAATCTACACTTTCAAAATCAGCTCAATATCACTGTTGTTGAGGCCACCATTCCTGTCTCCACGCAGGTCAAGAGCCTTGGTGTTATTCTGGACAGTACACTATCTTTCTCTAATCACATAAACAATTACTCACGAATTGCCTTTTTCCATTTACAAAACATCTCCAGACTACATCGTGCTCTAATACAACCCTCCACAGAGGTCCTGGTCAATGTTTTGGTTACATCACGTGTTGACTACTGCAATGCAATCCTGATAGGCATCCCCAATAAACTTCTCCACCAACTTCAACTCATTCAAAATTCTGCAGCACGGATTATAACACTGTAAAAGGCCAGTGAACATGTCACTCCCCTGCTGATTCAACTACACGGGCTCACTTTGTTACAACAAATTAATTTTAAAATATTACTATTAACATTCAAAGCTCTCCATGGTTTATCCCCAGTCTATCTCACAGATCTCCTTCACATTAACACACCCTCTCGCTCCCTGCGGTCTTCTACAGGCGGTTTATTGAAACTACCACCCATCAAACTCTTGGCGAACAATTCTAGTTGGCCGCCAGTGATGTAACAATAACTAGCTAGCTTTCTAGATGGCTACCTGTCTGCAGAAGCGCCAAGTGACAGCTGGTCAACCTAGCTAGCTACCACATGTTTGCTTTTTTTTTTTTTTTTTGCTAATGTTGTCTTAATTCTTGTTCAACGTCAATACTAGTTTCAGAGAGAATGGAGGGGATTGGACGACAGAGATGGCCAGATAAAAAAAGTTCCATGCCCCTTGTATTAGTGGTCAGCTTGCAAAATTAACTTTGGCTAGTTTAAATTTTGGCTGAAGACAAGGATAGGATTTTGTTTCTAGCTCCAAGTGACAGAATCTTCCCATAGCGTTTCAACTTCATGGGCTACTGGCCAACAAATGAAAGCCTAAAAGTCCCCGGATACATAGATTTTTTTAAAATCTCTGGATGGGTAAATACCACATTAACAAAGCCTGTATATCGAACTGAGATGGTTCTTGTAACAGGGAGAGTAAACCACTCAACTTGCGAGCTTCCTCTACTCTGTTTGTTATTATTTCCCGGATTTCACGGAAAGGTGAAGAGGCCTTTGTGTTTTTTGTTAGTGTTACCAGATCACTTCACTGCACAAATATAATCCATGGAAATTCACATATAAACATAAAGAAATGTGGAAAACCATGACCGAAAGCATCATTGAACCTCTCTGTCAATACACCAAGAGTTTGTGTTTGCACCACCAGCACAACAGACTTCCGGTTTAAGACACCATGCATAATTAGCAGTGACACCAAATGAAAACGATGTGAAAGTGATCAATAGACGACAGGCAGAGAGTGGTGGATAGACTGGCAGAGAGGTCAAACAGCCGCCAACAGTGCACAGACAGTCTTATCAGGGTCTAAGGTCTATTCTGTATGGTCAGTCCAGAGGGAGCAGGAGACACAAGGAAGAGGAATGAGAACTAGAACAAGGGAGAAAAACAATGAGGGAAATGGCCAACAAAACACAGGGCACAAGAAGGTACTCGAACAAGGGAGATAACACTAAGAAAACAGCCGAAGATTAAAAAAATACTGTGAAAATTCTAAAAATCTAGCAAGGGAGAAGAAAATGACGGGGATTTCACCCTTTGTGCAGAGGCCAAATCTGGAAATTTATGCATTACCCTATATAAGTGTAGCATAGTGCTTCTGAAACCTCTCCTGGAGGACCACCTGTTCTGCATGTTTTAGATCTTTCCCTGTTTTAGCACAGGTGATTCAAATGATCAGCTCGTTATTGACCCTCTAAATCTGATTTATAACATCTTGATTATTTGAATCACCTGTGCTGGGGCAGGGAAAGATCTAAAACAGGCAGGGCAGGTGGTCCTCTAGGAGAGGTTTGAGAAAGACTGGTGTAGCAGGAAGGAAAATGGCAGGTCCCTTTAAGTGGGGAGGACTGGCATGAACAGGAGTAAAACTGGAGCAAGCGCCGAAAAGGGGAGAAGAAGAAGACGAATTAGAAGAAGAGGTGGTGTGTTTTTAAATCGGGAAAAAAAGTAGTGAAAACCTGTACGTTTAGCAAGTTAAAGCCCAGTAACAACGAGTGAGTTAAGTTCGTGGGTTGCGAAGTATCTGGAATTTGCTACTGCTCCGTTATTTTTGCTTGTAAGGCCAACCGGTATTTCACTTAAAGAGGCGAGACCTAGCTAGCTAAGTAGTAATGTTAGCTCTGTATGTTAGCTTGAAGGCTACACCGACTGGGAGCTATAGCATTCAGGGTAGAGGTTCGCCCTCTTAAACTGGTCGGGTAAATACTACTTCGGGATGTTCCTGTATTTTCGAGTGATAACGTTGATATCGTTGGGTTGAAGAGCAGATGAACGTTTAACGTGGGTTCGTCAGAGGCCACTATTTTTGTGAGAGCCACCCCATATAGCACGCTACAAGCGCATTTTCATTAGCCTCCTGCCCCAAAGAGGAAGCTGTACCTGCGATTTACTGCTACTGGATGAAGTTCATCTTCATAAAAAAACTCTTCATATACTTTATTGAACCCCATGGGTGAAAGACCATCCCTCCTGTTATCAGCGTTCAGTTAAAAAGCCAGCATCTCTGATGGTATGGGGATGCATCAGTACATGTTGTGGGACACTTGCATGTTTTAAAAAGCACCATGAATGCTGAAAGGTATATGAAGGTTTTAGAACAACATATGCTCCCTTCCAGATGACATCTATTCCAGGGAAGGCCGTGTGTATTTCAGCAGGACAATGCAAAACCAAATACTGCTGCTATTACAACAGTAGAAGAGTCCGTGTGCTGAACTGGCCTGCTTGCAGTCCTGGTCTTTCACTGATTGCGAACATTTGGCGCATAATTAAACGAGAAGTCCATCAATGGAGACCCAAAACTCTCCAGCAGCTGGTAGCCTGTATTAAACAAGAGTGGGATCAAATTCCAAAGGCTAAACTCAAGAAACTTGTCTCCTCAATGCCCAGACACCTCCATTCTGTGTTAAAAAGAAGAGGGGATGCTGCACCATGGTAAACAGGCCCCTAACCCAACTTTTTTGAGACCTGTTGCAGCCATAAAATTTGAAATGAACTCATTTTGTGGATAAAATTGTAAAATTTCTCAGTTTCAACATTTGCTATTTTATGCCTGTTCTATTGGGAATAAAATACTGGCTGGTGTGATTTGAAAGTCATTGCATTTTGATTATATCCACAATTTAGACTTTGTCCCAACTATTTCGGAATTGGGGTTGTACAAAAATGATATACCACCCTCAGAAAAAAACAGGCGATAGGCTTCTCTACCTTGAATGCTAATCAATCCATCTAATACATATAACAGTCAAACTTGCCCTCAAGCTGCCCGTGAAATAAAATTGCATTAACCATTTTATTCAGTCGAATGTAGTAGAAATGTGAAATTCGACTGTATTGCGTTATCAGCAAAGGCTAACGGTTTGCGTTAATTTTTATCTAATTTTAGCCAAATCTCCAAACTGCCGTTTTTATCTAAGATTTGGGGGAAAAAATTGTTTATCGACAAATTACTCAATTTTTCAG
Organism: Gymnothorax javanicus; assembly: GCA_029692085.1. Lineage (NCBI taxonomy): Eukaryota > Metazoa > Chordata > Actinopteri > Anguilliformes > Muraenidae > Gymnothorax > Gymnothorax javanicus. The sequence goes on along the minus strand of CM056197.1, from coordinate 47,950,344 downwards.
AAAAATAATTTTTTTGAAACACTCCAATATGGTTTGAGAGAAAATCATAGCACAGAGACAGCTCTTGTAAAAGTTCTTCATGGCTTGTTTTTTGTCAGCTGACAACAGGGACTGTGCCATCATAATTCTTTTAGACCTAAGTGCTGCATTCGACATGGTTAACCAAAATTTGCCAGACTCAAAGACTGGGTTGGGATCCAGGGGAGTGCTCTTACCCTGTTCAAATCTTATGTTGAAAACAGAACTTATTGTGATCTGGCAAGATACTTCTTCCTCCACAGCCCTTCTAACCTGAGGTGTCCCTCAGGGCTCAGTTTTAGCACCTCTTTTATTCTCACATTACATGCTGCTGCTGACTTTCCTTATCAAAAAACACAGCCTATCCTTGCATTGCTTTGCTCATGATACACAAATTAAAAAAAAATGATACACCCACTGTCTCCCTGTGTAAAGCCCTATGCCTCAGACATCGGTGAGATGTTTGATTTCTCATTCAGATTTGACAAGCAAATAAACTCCATCGTACGAGGCTGCTGCCTTCAGTTATGAACTCTTGCCAAAAGTTTTCAAGGCATGGAGAAAGTCATCCATGCCTTTATTACCTCACACCTGGACTACTGTAATTCCCTTTTCATGAGGGTCACCCCATCCTCCCTGTCTTGTCTGCAGTATGTACAAAATGCTGTTGCCAGATTTTTAACAGACACTCCTAAGTATGAGCACATTACCCTCGTACTCTCCTCCCTCCACTGGCTACCTGACAATTTTAGAATTCATTTTAAAATGTTATTACTTGTTTTTAAATCACTTCATGAATTAGCTCTCCACTATTTATCAGACCTTTTAATCCCTTACACCCAGCATGATCACTCAGGTCCGCTGAGCAGTCTCCTCTGGTTGTCCCTCGGGCTCAGAGGCAGCTCAGAGGTGTTTGTGCCTTCTCGTTTATATAACAAACTTCCTCCCCACATCAGAAGAGCAAACTCACTTAATTTGTTCAAATCACAGCTCAAGACACACCTTTTTTCCTAGGCCTTAGAATTTACTCAAACTGTCTTTGATATGCCTTTTTGTGTTGACATTATTCAAGCCCCGAAGGGTGAGCGAGGGTATTGTAATCGTGTCCGTCCGTCTGTCTGTCTGTCCGTCCGCCCGCCCGTCCGGAGGCATATCTTAAAAAGTATTGGCACGATTTACATAAAACTTTGCCAGCAGAAAGGTCCTACCCGTGGCTCTGTCCTCCTCTAACGTCAGACTGCCAGGTCAAGAATCAAAGTCACAAACAAATGTCAATGGGGCGAGGATTTGCAATCTCTCATTGTCTTGTTGTCCCTGTAAGCATTTCGCTGTTACTCATGCTGATCAATGAGCCATGTATATTGGATATATCAGACCAGTGCTGGAGTACGCAGTCCCTGCTTGGCATCCTGGTCTCACCTGAGCCTTAACCAACCAGTTGGAGCATGTGCAAAAGAGGGCCTGTTGCATTGTCCTGGGAGCACCTTACACCAGCTACTCAGCAATCTCTAAGCACCTAAGGCATCCCCAGTCATGAGAAGAAGAGGGAGCAAATTTGCTTGAATTTTGTGTTTTCACTGCAGTCTTCCCACTTATTTGATTAATTACCTCCATCTTGGGAACAAATATCTGAATGTATCGCATGCAAGGGTCATAAACTTGATATCAAGAACAGGACTTTACTACTATTCTCCTTTTCCTTATTTTATAAGATTGATTAATAACAATTTATTTATTTTTTACTTTTACAGTACCCCAGAATATGTAAATATCTACTCAATAGGATTTGTATTGGATCTGCCTTGACTTCCTTTGAAATTTTTTAGTAGTTATTACTTATTATTGTAATTACTTTTTCATATACTGTAAATGTATTTCAATTTCTGTGGTGGTTTTATATATTTCTTGAATGTAAATTGGTGTGTGATTTCAGTCTGTCAATGACTGTGAGGCACTAATAAAAACCTACTACTACCACAGCCTTCTCAATGACTTTCAGAGTAGGAGGCCATTGGTCCAAAGTAGAAGGCAGAGCCCCTCAAGCAGATCCAGTTGACCAATGAGATATCCAGCGGGAAGGCCCTTTTCATATACGTATATATGTGATCTTATACAATACTTAAATCGTGTATGTATTGCGTGACAAGCATTGACTTTAGAGAATGACATACAGAAGTCCGATAATAAAGAATCTTATTTATTACTGTTGAACTTTTTACCTGGGATTTACACCAGATGCGTGTTCAGTCCTCCTCCGCCCTGCTGCATGTTTGCTGCGTGCATTGCCGTCTGTCAATTTGCACCGACTGCGTCTTTGCTGCGTAACAATGCCGGATGGTTAGAATAGCGATACCAATGAGTGAGCCTGACGAAATCACGTGGTAATTACAAAATCACACGCAATCGCCCGAGAACTGATACATGTTGCATTAACTGCAACTACAGAGAGGCAACAGCCTTTGTTCTTTACCGAAAGGGTTGAGGAATGCTTGACTTGCTTTTGTGTGTATTTTTCGAGATTTTGTGCATCTATCATGGATAAGTAGCCAATTTATGAAATAATGTTCTTATTTTCCTGTTTCCGTTGGGTTTGTCATTTGTTTGAAAAGTGTTCTGTCGATAAAGTTTAGCCTACATTTATTTTCTTACTTCGGTTGCTTTCCTAGCCCACAATACGAACTGGTGCCAACACGGATTTTGAAAATTAACCGTATCTTTTAATGTTGTGTCTGTGTACGGCCGTTTTGAAGTGTTGCGTTTGTGCTGCGGCATCTGGCAAAAATAGAACTCCTGCGTATCTGCTGCGCACGGCTGCGATTTGCCTGGGACAGTGGAGAAATGCAACACAGCGGATCTGGTGTAAACACACTCATTGACGAAAGTGAATCCTATCAGCTGCGCTGCTATGGCGGAGCGCAGACGGACCAAACACGCATCTGGTGTAAATTGGGGGTTAGAGTGGAAAGCTGGCGAGATGATTCTAAAAGAAATTAATGGAGCCGCCTTTACCATCATACATGTACATGTATTTCAGACTAGATTTACTTGCATGCCCAATTTTTTGTATTCAAGTTTCTATTGCCTGGACAAATCCACGCACCAAAAATCAAAATTTAAGGTTCAAGGATAACGAAACATGCCACCCAAATGTTAATGATATTCATAATATAAATTGATTACTTTCACAGTAAAAAATGCAGTGTCAATTTTACTCTCAAAGAGTTGAATTTTATTCTGATTCAGATAACATTTCTCCTGTGATCTGGAAAAATTTATCAGAAGCAAGCATTCTAGCAACTGAACAAAAACCTTGGGATTCTGGACCTTTTCTAACCGGAAGAAATTATAGAAGCCTGATTTTGACAGTTCAAATAACACTAATAGCTATTGTATTAAGATTTTCACCGCTCTTAATTACCGCAAATGAGGGTCAAACACAGTTTCTCCCAAAAGTGACAAATGTACTAGGTTTTTCCAGATCACAGGAGATTTGGTCCCACTCGAAATTCGTATAAAATTTACTCTATGGCTAGTGTAAGATTTTCAGAGTTCATTTTACTCTATTTTATGTCAAAATTAACAATGGAGGATCTCCTTCACTGGGAATTGTCTCTCCGTAGAGTTGAACTTGACACTACATGTCTGAAAAACTATACTCTCACATTTAACTATACTGTTTGAGTGGTTTTACTCTGCATATTTTTGTTAGTATTCTATTAGGAATTAAATGGGTTTACTCTGAAATAATGACACTCCATTTTTTTACTGTGTTTCTTTAAGCCCCCGTCACACTTATTCAAAATCAGCAAGAATCAAGTGGAACCAGCCGGAATGAAGAATTTGCGCAACATTCCAGCGGGAATTTCAAATTGACCAAAATTCTGACAGCTTTGAAAAAATTCCGTTCGAATACCTGGAATGCGCTTCGAACCCGCCTCAAATGATTCTTGCACATTCTGGGTGTATTAGCGCTCAAATGCAGCTTGAATGTAGTTGGAACACAGTAGGAATATTTAGAATGCTGTCAGAATGCAGTCAGAATATTTAGAATACACTTCGAATGTCGTACGAGTGCGGTTCAATTGCTGCCTGACCACCACCCGAAGTCTGGCTGGAAGGTGCCACGAATGCTGTACGAATTCACCTCAAATGCAGTCAGAACGCGCCCGGAATGGCCGCCGAATATGGTTGGAACATCCAAGAATTCAAACAGAATGCAGCTCGAATACTCAGAATGTACTTAGAATGTAACATGAGTGTCCCATATGCGTTGATTGAGTAATTGCTGACTACAGCAGGGGAACGTAAATATGCCACTGAAACTGACGCCGAATGCGTGAGTGTTAACAGGTGTGCGTTATTAATGGAAACTGGCCACACCTGATAATGTTGAGAGTTTTCGGAGTTTCTGTAATGGTAATTTAAATGAATGATTGAAACAGGTCATAACCAATCATTATTTTTCAGCCAGTTCACCAGCCGCCACTGATTCCAGCGGCAATCGAAAGATTCCAACGGCATTCGAAGCACATTCCAGCTGAATTGTTTTAGTATTGAAATAGATTCCTGCAGCAATAGAAATGCATTCGAGGTGCATTCTGGCTCATTAGAGGCGCGTTCTGGCAGGATTTGACGTGGCTTGCCTTTTCGATTCTCCCTCGAATGCAATCAGAATGTTTTGACTTTTGAATGCTGTTGGAATGCCGTAAGAATATTTATAATGCAGTCAGAGCGCAGTTAGAATACACTTCGAATGCCTTTCGATATTTCTCCACTTCGAATGCACCTGGAAAGTTCTGAGCATGAGCAAAACATTTGGGCCGGCCACAAGAACGAGCCCAAATATTTGGAATGCACTCAGAATACAGTCAGAATTTTTAGAACGCACTTCGAATATCCAGGAATATACAAAGAATTTTCATTCCGACGGCATTCCGGCTCATTCCGCCTCTAGTGTGACTAGGGTTTTAACCAGTATCTCCTCTAGGTGCAATATGCGCTATTCACATATTGAAGGCTTAAGCTGAGTTACGCATCACCAATAGGCCTACTAATAAAAACAACTTGAAGGGGCTTTGAAAGAGCCATCAAATCACTTGAAGGGGCTTTGAAAGAGGCATCAAATCTAACTAATCACTGTAACGTAGTGCGTTTTGAATCACATTACAGTAAATATGATGCTCTTGGACATCCATGATAATAATGTAATTTCTGACCCACCTCTAAACTTTATTCAACTCTTGGACAAGTGGACAATGCCCTCACTAACATATGCCTCGGTGAAGGCGCCATTGTGTAGTGCATAGATAATGAGACAGAAGTGCGCTCGGATGTGTTTTCCAAAAGCATAGTTGCTAACTAAGTTAGCAACTTACATTGTTGGTCCATTCACAGCCAGTAGTTCCAACTATGTAATTTTGCATCTGTGCTTTTGGGAAATGTTCCCCTGATTGGTCGTAAGTTAATGAGTTATATTAAGAGCCCAGAACCAGAGTGAGGAAAAAAAAATTCTACCTTGAATAGGGTGCGCTGGAGCGACTCCTGCAAAACGCAGCAGTAGCTAAGGATATAAAAAAAAATTCTTTGACCAGAAAAAAGTAAGCGGCGCAGAAGGCTGTTGTAGGCACCGACCCTTATTGAGAAGGCTGATACTACTACTAAACTGTACTATTCTTATTACTGTTATGTTTTTGTGTACATGTATGTATGTGCATTTTTGTGTATGTATGTGTGTTTATGTAGGCCTACATGCTTATACATATACGTGTGTGCAAGTGTATATACAGTATGGATTTATATGTATATGTGCATGTATATTCTGTCTATGAAGCACTTTGGTCAGCACTTGATAACTAAGCACGGAAATATTTCTAGGAACAAAAGGCCCTCTGACACATCAGGAAAGAAGATTTCTCATGACAGACTTCGTAATTCAGAGAATCAATGCTGTCAGGCTAAGGGAAGTTTCCAGTCCTGTCTCAATCGGACATACTCTGGTGTACACGTGCGTTTTGCTTTCCTATCTTATTAAGCTATTAAGATAGATATTACATTTAGAGTTTGTCTCAATTTGGTATTTCATTTTTGTTAACTGAAACTAAGCCCCAGCTAAAAGAGGCTTATTTTCAATTTACATAGTTTTCCCTGTGGTTTCTATTGTGACTGTTGCTCAGGGCTTCTCAGGTTAATAAATTGTGGATCCTGAGCTTCTGTCTCGGCATTAATAATTTTCCTTGTTATCTAGGGTGAGCGAGGTCATTAGGTAGGGGGTTCAAAATGTGGCCAAAACTATGTGACGGTTGCAGGATGATCGCACTTTTGGAAAGAGATTTCCAGGGGGTGTTTGTCTGTCACCAGTGTCAGCTAATTGAGCATCTGGAGAGCAAGATCCTTGATCTTCAGGGCCAGTTGGCGGCACAACATAGTTTGCAATCAGTAGAGTTTCTAGAGGAGAGGGTTTTTATTCAGCCAGAGGGCATGTCCAACGCTCAAGATTATTTTGCTGAAACTGAGGTTAGGGATAATGAAGTATTGGGCAAGTTGCATAAACTAAAGACAGGGAAAGGCGGTGGGTCCTGATGGCTTATATCCTAGAGTGCTCGGGGAAGTTAGTGAGATCATCTTTAAACCACTCTCTGCTATCTTCAGACAGTCTTTAGAAACTGGAGAAATACCAGATGATTGGAAACAGGGCAATATAATACCAATATATAAGAAAGGGGACCGTACTGAGCCAGGAAATTACAGGCCAGTCAGTTTAACTTGCATTGCGTGCAAAATATTGGAATCTATCATAAAAGATGAGCTGGACTTATTTCTTGAGCGTAACAGTATCTTGAGGATAGCCAACATGGTTTCTGTACGGGAAGGTCATGCCTGACAAACCCCCTGGAATTTTTTGAAGATGCCACCAAGACTTATGATCAGAGCAGGGCTAATGACATCATATACTTGGATTTTCAGAAAGCATTTGATACAGTACCGCATAAGAGACTAATTTTTAAAATGAGCTCCATTGGAGTTACAGGAGGTATTCTGGAGTGGATTCAAAACTGGTTGCAGGACAGAACACAAAGTGTGGAGGTCAGTGGAATCTCATCTGAGCTAGGTATGGTGGGGAGTGGCATCCCTTAGGGATCAGTGTTGGCACCCCTGCTGTTCCTCATCTACATTAATGACCTTGATAGGAATATTGAGAGCAAATAAGTTAAATTTGCAAATGATACTAAATTGGGAGGTTTGGCAAATAGTTTAGACTCTACTGAAGTGATTCAGGATGATTTGGATAGAATCCAGAATTGGGCAGAAATGTGGCAAATGAAATTTAATGTAGCAAAATGTAAAGTTGTACATGTAGGTAATTAAAACATTAGACAGGATTACTTCATGGGAGGTTTAAAACTGGAATGTGCTCCACATGAAAAAGATCTGGGAGTGATTGTTGACCAAACCCTCACAGGTTCTAGCCATTGTGCCGTAGCAGTTAAAAAAGACAATCGGATGCTGGGATACATTGCCAAAAGTATTGAGTACAAATCCAAGGAGGTAATACTTCTCTTCTGCAACAAATTAGTCAGACCACATCTGGAGTATTGTGTACAGTTCTGGGGACCAAACTTTAAGAAAGATATAGAGGCTTTAGAAAAAGTTCAGAGAAGAGCAACTAAGCTGATTCCAGGTATAAAAGATGAAAGCTATGAGAACAGGCTGAAGATCCTTAATCTCTTTAGTCTTAGGAAAAGGAAACTCATGGGTGATCTGATTGAGGTCTTTAAATATGTTAAAGGGATTAACAAAGTGAATTATCTGGGATTCCTTCGGCCAAGTTCTGTTAGTAGAACTCGGGGTCACAAATGGAAGTTGACCAGGGATAAATTTAGCACTGATATGATAAAATATTTTTTCACTCAAAGAATAATTTCGATGTGGAACAGCTTGCCTGACCATATTGTTGAGGCAGAAACCTTGGGAATTTTCAAGAGCAGGCTTGAATTAAAGCTAGATACCATTGGGTCATTGAGTATCTGAAGTGATATATTCACAATAGTTAAAAGAAACTGGCGAGCCTAGTTGGGCTGAATGGCCTGTTCTCGCCACTCATGTTATGTTATGTTAAACTGGGTTGCATATGGTACTGTTTATTTTCAATGCACTGGCATAATTAAAATGTGCAAAGTTGAGACGATGCAACCTAACTTACTGTTATGCTTGGGTGAGTGTACTTTTTCTGTAGGCCCAATCAAGCGCTTTCAGTCACCATGGAAAGTTCATACCGTCCAAGTGTTGGATAAAATACTTATAATTACGGGGAAGGTCTCTTCTTATCATGAACTATGGCTGTGCTCTACTCAGATAAAGCTGAGGAAGCAGTAATGATTCTGTATTTCCGGGAGAACTTGTTGCAATAAATGAACACTGACTCCTGCGAGGGACATATCAAGACGTAAATCAATGGTAGGATTGTATGTTTTGTTAATTACTGATGTCTATAATGGACAATTGAATGATGTACACTGAACAAAAATATAAACGCCCCATGTCAAATATTGATGCCACATGGAGTTAACAACTCTAAGTGAGCATATGCTGACTTTTACTTGTACAATAGGGATATTTCTCTTGATTTGTGTACCATTTTTTAATCCATCTCTCTGTCAGTGAGCATTTGCTCAGTGATGCAGTGATTTCACTCAGTACATGGGTGTGGCATTTCCAGATGGTGATCAGACAGAATGAGCAGTACCCAGACACTCCTTATACTGGGGACAATAAAAGGCCACCCCAAAATGTCAAATTCTGTCAAAAGTCATCATGCCTCAGTTGTCTCAGGTCATGCGAGAATGTGCCATTGGCGTGCTGGATGCAGGGATGTCCACCAGAGCGGTCGCTGTGCAGCTGAATGTTAACAATCGGACGATAGGCCGTTTGAGAGTTCGTTTCCGACAGACGGGCAGTACTGCAAATCGACCTCATCCACGTCGGCCACGTGTGACCACAACAGCACAAGATCGCTACATCCGGCTCATCCACCAGTGGGATCGGCTCAGATCAGCGACACGCACTGCGGATCAGACCGTTGGTCTGCACAACAGACGCATCACACCACAGACAGTCCGTAACCGCCTGCGAGAAGCCAACTTGCATGCTCGGCGTCCTCACTATGGTCTGGATCTCACCGCTGTCCGGCGTCGGAACCAACTCGCATGGGTAATCGCACACGTTCGATGGCCCTTGGCACGCTGGAGAAGAGTGCTATTCACAGACGAATCCCGGTTCCAGTTTTTTGTTAATAAAAACTCAAAAATTTGACATGGGGCGTTTATATTTTTGTTCAGTGTAGTATCAATACCATGTTGAATTTTTGCTTCAGAAAGCCGATTTTTTCAGTACTAAATTGCCATACCTTTGGGCAATTGTAGATTTAGCTCGCTGCTATGCCAGAAACCAATTTTTCATTTGTGAGAGACAATTTTTATAAACTGTTGGATGCATGCTATTCGCAAATATTTTAGGCTGTTTGCAGATCAGGCTTGGTTGAAGAGCTTTCATCATTCAATTCCTGCCCAACAGTGGTGGGACTTGCTGTGTCCATATTCATAATTGTTTCTGGGCGCTGCTTCCACATGAATATTCAGTATACATTTTGCTTCAACCTGACATCTTCCTGATATTAATAGGTTAGTGTAACAGAGTTCGTCAGTTAGGTAGTTCCATAGACGCTACAGTCTACGTCTGTGCAAAGGCATTTAAACAATCAGAGACAATGATTTACAATGAGGATCAGGAGCGGGTGAGGAGCAAGTGAAATGCGCAAAGGGAGGGGCGAACCGATGAGACAATAATTGAATAATGAGAAACAATGAACTAAACCAAGCCAAAACTGACGCAGGCAGCCAGACTGCAGGGGAAACTAAGGCCGTATTTACACTGTAAGTCTTGATGCCCAGATCGGATTTGCTGCCTGAATCCGATTTTTTTTTTTACCGTGCGATTACACGTATTTTATCAAGTGACCCATATCTGATTCACGTGATTACACTTGCCTACAACATCTGAAACATCGCGCATGCCTACTTTTAGTTTTTACTAAACTTTAGGCCATGCCTACTTCTGCACCAAGCGCTAACTGCTAAGCCAAAAAAATGGATGATGCTGACATATCGTCGGCCTGCTGATAAAACCTTGTATCTCCAAATTGATAAAAAACAAAAACTCGTATGTCCACTATTTTTACATGCAAAATTAAACATTTTTTATTTTATTTATAACTTATATTTATATTGTTTTATTATTTTTTTATTTTATATGTATTTTTTATTTTCCTGTAAAGTTTATCATTTTGAAGATACAAGGTTTTATCAGCAGGCCGACGATATGTTTGATGATAATGTTGCGGTGCACGAAAACTTCGCCTAACATTGCCAGGATTTTTAGGCAGAGAAGAAGGAAAAGGGCCACAGTTGCATCTTGTGCATATGCTGCAATTATTGCCTCTTCAGTCATTCATAGGAATGTCTGGGTGCGAGACAGCCTCCATGTTCAGTCTGCCAGCTTCACAAATATAAAACCTTGTTCATTTGCCGTGCGGTCACTGTTTATGCGACAAAATAAGCTAAATGGTCGCAGATTTGATGATGTTAGAGACGCAATGTGTAAGAAAATCCGATCAGCCTGTTTACACGGCGGTCGCATTGGCACATATATTATGGTTTTGGTTTTGTATTCATGTTTATGCTCATGTTCTATGTTCATGATTTTGTCTTTTATTTATTCTTTTTTGTTATTGTATTTCTCAGGTTTTCAGTCCATTTTCAGTTCTATTGCACTTGTCTCCCCTGTCTTGTGATCTAGTTGGTTCAGTCCGTCTCCCCGGTCTGTGTGCTCACATGCTTCGGGTGATTTCAATGATTTCTGGTGTTTCAGATTATTCCTTCAATTCTCGTTTACTTCCTTCGCCTTGCTGTTCTGATTACTAACATGACTAACATTTGTATTTTGTATCATAGTCTACGAACCCAACTAATCCATGTATATATTACTAATTCACTAACGGGCACTCTGGTAAAATCTGTAAAGTTGCACCGCTACTAATTAGTACTAATTCCCTCTCAGCAATCGCCCTGTTCTAGTCTCCACCTCTTGTTCAGCTTTACCTATCTCCCTCTGCGTTTCTGCGAGATCTCTCGCACGTGCTAAATTGCTTTCCTGCACTCATTGTCTGTGCACTTAGAACTCCTTGACCGGAGCTGTTTAAATGTCAAAGGCTGTTTTGTGATTCCGTCCGTGTCTTGGCTTTCGCCAATGTTCGTGGGTTAGGATTTCCCTCATGTGTTCCTCCCTTTGTAATTAGTCTGATCCAGCTCACCTGTTCCCTGTATAGCATGTGACTTCCCTCCCGTCTATTTAAGAGTCCTCACTGCTGTTCTGACAGAGTCAGAACATTGATCAATATTTCTTTGTGCAGAGCCTTTGTATGCCATTGATTATTGTTTTCCTTCGACTGTTTCGTCCGACCAAGATTCTTGCCATTGCCCTTTTTTGTACTGTTTTGTCTTTCTGGATTTCGACCTATTTTTGTATGACCACGATTCCTGTGTTTGGATGCCCTGTGTATGAACCTCTGCCTTGTTTATCGACTACGACTTTTTGCCGCCGTCTATGTACCGTTGCTCCTCTGTTTTACTGGTTCTGACCCCGGCCTGTCTAGTCAACTCTGTTTTTGGATTTCGTTTTGTGGCTTGGCAATTCTTGTGTTTTTTTTTTTTTTTTTGGTACTGACCCGGAACTCATTAAAGGCATACGTTTTTTGGATTTCCCTCTCTTGCATGTGGTTCTTGAACGCACTGTCACAACATATCCAATACCTATCTGATTTATTTCCACATATGAATGAGGCCTGTATCCGATCTCAAAATATCCGAATGCATGCGTCTTTTTCCTGTTTACACTGTCAACGAGCATATCTGATCTGTGCCACATAAGAACAAAAAATCGGAATTGGGTCGCATTACACTGACAATGTAAATGAGGCCAAATTTACCCTCTCCAGGCTCATGTTGCAAATTTGCAACAAGAAATCAATTAATGACTGATTATTATTGTATGAGAACTATTTGCCATGAATGAAAGATTTTTCATATCTCAAAATAATAAATTGGGCTGGAGAGGGTTAACACATTCAGGACCTGACACTGTTTGTTTAAAATTGGAAGCCATTTTACATCAAAAGCAGTGATGTGTGGATGTGCAGTAAGGGCTTGCAGGGGCATAATATTCAATATGTGAGACTCTAGTAGATGAATAATACTGTTCTGTAACTGTACTTGCATATACTGATATATGGTGTGGTACATATTTGTCAAATTGAGTTCATTTTAAATTTTTTAAATGAAAACTGTCTCTTTCCAGTTTCCACAGCTGAACCGGTTTTGTATGTGACTGAGGGAGGCTCTATTCATCTGGATGTGCAGAAATATGAAGAACTCCAGTCTTAAAGCATGATTTATTGGAAAGTTAACAGTTCCACATTTAAAGTATCATACCGGAATAAGCCTAAGACACTTGAAAAATTCAAAAATTATGAGATCAGGATAGCATTTGATGAGAGAAATTTGTTTCTCCTGCTGAAGAATTTGCTGCAGGATGACAGCGAGATCTACATGGCAGACCTGTCTCACTTTTCACTCTGGGTTTTAACACGAAAAGTCAGAAAAAAGATACTCAAATGGGACTTGTGCAGTGTTGTAGTCCTAACCATCAGAATTAACACTGAAGAAAAAAAAAATCGGTTGAGAAAATTTGATTTAAGTTTTTTTTTTTTTTTTGGCCATTTTGACGTATTGCGAGGTAACTGATGGTCAAAGAATTTACCGGAAGATCCCTCTTTGGCACCGCACTGCTCTTTCATGCCGATAAAAAGCTATTTTTATCTGACTTGCCAAAGTATTGCCGACATAATGGTTGGCATGGCAACAAATTACATTTTTTTTCAAATTTAAGTAAATACGAGCTCATTGCAATCACAACAAACTAAAATTAATTCAGTTTTAAATTTTAAATCCAATTTTAAATTTAAAGAGACAAAATCTTTATACTCTAAGATTGCCATGAACAAAACTGTCACCGGATTCTTGTCTAATTACTAGCTGATTTACAAAATGTCTCATTCAGTTATGGCGTTCAATAAAATATTCACAAATGGGAGGGTTTGTACTCCTTTACAGTTTATCTTACTCGTTGACCGAAGAGTTTGTTTCTTTTGTCCTTTACATTGTGATGGCCCCAAAACCTGGCAAAGTCAGCATGTACCGCTTCGAAAGCTTGTTCACAGAACCAGGCTAGACCACAGTTGTGCTGATGACAGAAGGCTCTCAGGTGGTCTCTGATGATATGATATTTTGAGGTCATACTGACGGACAGCTGCATCTAAGCATCACAGGACGTAAGCACATGATCATCCTGCCAGGGAGCAAGTATAAGCGAATGAGACATTTTGGAGACCATTTGGCCCTGGAGTAGGCCCTGATTGTTGCAATCTTTCAATGTGTTTTTTGTGAAGTGCTGATAGCAGTCATGGTGATACCCGTGCTGTTCTGAAGCTTCGGATGGTATTTGCTGATATATACATTCCGTGCACAGAATCAGTTGGCTCCATAAGTCTAGAAACTTTAATATCATTGAGATATATAAGTCTGTCTGTAGGATTGTTAACATCTGATAAGAAAGTGAAATTGTCACATTTAGAATTTTCGTAATGGAGTTTACATATTTGCTGTCGTTCAGATGCTGGAGTGCTTGAATCGTCTTCTGCATGATGCTTCAGTGGTCTCTTCCTCCTTTACACTTTTCCATGTTGTGGAGGGTAGATCAGTGGTCCATTCCTGAAGGAATATAAGGCAAATACTGTAAGCTAATCATCATCTAATCATTATACATTAATATGGTGTATTATACACTGAAATGATTGCCTTAATATGCTTTTTTCAGACTTATGCGTCAACATTTTTTATATGCTTCAGATTCTTTAAGATGCACCATAAAACAGGAAGTGGTGTGGCCTGACTGGAATTCAGTTGCCACTGAACTGAGTCAGAGTCAGATGCTATTTTTAATCAAAACCTTTAATCACATCAAAACCTTGAGAACTCAAATCTGCTCAGTCTTGTTTGAACTGGCTTTCCATCCGCTAAATGAACTTACAAGAAGGCAAAATTATTAACAAAGAATTAGAGTTCACGAACACGTTAGGAAAATAACAGCTCAAAAATATGAGCCAATAATAAATCTAAATAACAAAACTGAAATATTATAGACAGCAAGGATTGCCATGATAACTCTTTTTTTTTTTTTTTTTTTTTTTTTTTTTGAAAAAAATTTGCCATCTCCAATCTCACCCGAATCTGGAATGTCCAATAGGGGAACTATGTACAAGGCTTTTCGCATATTCGGCCCCCTATTGCCAACAAAGGAGAGTGAGACAGCTCACGGCTCTCCTCCGAAGCACGGGTCCGTCGCCACCGCTTCTTATACACTCATTGGTCGAAACCTCGCAAGCTCAGAACGAGAGTGGAGGATACCCGAACATGAACGAGCTTAGAATCTTCCTAACGGGCGCCCGTCTGGCCAACAGGAGGCGCCTGAGAACTTATTATTTACAATACCCTATCCTGGCAGACCCTTCCCAATTTGCATCCCTGTAGCGCATTGGCCAATTGCACGCTACTCTGAAAAGAGCTGCCGACCACTGCCGGCTGGTACGAGGCGGGAGCCATGATAACTCTTGATTCTTGAGGATCATCTAAATTGCTGACATCTTTTTAAATCGTAAGGTGCATGGTTTCAAGATTTGAGAAAAGATCCGCACATGTGCATGTCCGGAGAGTGCCCCTTTTAGTCACAAGATGTCCATTCTGAGAAAATCTAAGCAGTGACTTTAGATAACTATAAAAGACATTTTCCCATCCTTTCCTCACAGTGTGTGATATTGTGACACTATTGTGCACTCGGCTCTTCAATCACAAGATCATATAAAGGGAACCAGGGTAAATATCATAACACATATTTTTTTCTATTGTCAAACACTGATTTCATGAAAAAAGGTCCATAACCAGTCACAACATTCCTGTGAAAAGTAACTGGCCAACAATCAGCTGCAAAATAGCGCATGCCTCCATTTAGTATAGCCCCCGGACGAAGTCGGGCTGGTACTTTGGATTCATGGTTGCCAAGTCCGCAGCTGTTGCCACGTCTGTGAGATTTTCTTGTGGAGGCTGTACTGTACATTCCGCAAATTTCACCTGATTCCTTTGATATTTGGTTTGGGCATAGGGTATGTTAAGGTCATGACACCTATCGATTTTGGTTGCCATTTTGACAGAATTGGCTGAATGAAGCACGATTTCATGCTAAAAATGTGCCAGTTTCAGTGAATGGCTTGTGAAGGCTCTAGGGGTCAGAGATCTGAAGATATCACAAGTGAGCACTTGGGGGCTACATCCATGCAGTCGCGGGCGATTGGACTCCAATCTCATTTCATGGTTGTCTGATAACACTCTTATTTGAACTGAGGACTGTATTTTGCAAAGACATTACTTTACATATATTTTATAATCTTTCCAATTCATCAAAATGCATGACTTTTAGATCCATGAGCCTATATGTTATTTACAATAGAACATAGATAACATTTCAAATTTTGAAACTGAGACATTTTACATTTTTATCCACAAAATGAGCTTATGTCAAATTCTGACTGCAACAGGTCTCAAAAAAGTTGGGACACAGGCAAAAAAGGGCTGAAAAAGCAATTCATATATAAGAGAATCAGCTGAAAGAACATTTAGCAAGTAATTAAGTTAACTGGCATCAGGTGTGTAACATGATTGGCTATAAAAGGGATGTCTTAGAGAGGCTGAGTCTCTCAGAAATAAAGATGGCCAGAGGCTCTCCAACCTGTGAAGGCTTGCGTAAAAAAATTGTGGAATACTTTAAAAACAATGCTCCTCAACGTCAAATTGCAAAGGCTTTGAAGGTCTCATCATCGACAGTGCATAACATCATCAAAAGATTCAGAGAAACTGGAAAAATCTCTGTGCGTAAGGGACAAGGCCGAAGACCTTTACTGGATGCCCATGATCTTCGGGCCCTGAAACGCCACTGCATCGCTCACTGGCATGATTCTGTCATTGATATTACTAAATAGGCCCAGGAAGACTTAAGAAACCACTGTCTGTAAACACAGTCCGCCGTGCCATCCACAGATGCCACCTAAAACTTTATCATGCAAAAAGGAAGCCATGGTTGAGCATGATCCAGAAGCGTCGCCGTGTTCTGTGGGCCAAGGCTCATTTAAAATGGATCTTTCACCGATTGAGAACATTTGGCGCATAATTAAACAAAAAGTCCGTCAAAGGAGACCCAAAACTCTCCAGCAGCTGGAAGCCTGTATTAAACCATAGTGGGATCAAATTCCAATGGCTAAACTCAAGAAACTTGTCTCCTCAATGCCCAGACGCCTCCACTCTGTGTTAAAAAGAAGAGGGGATGCTGCACCATGGTAAACAGGCCCCTAACCCAACTTTTTTGAGACCTGTTGCAGCCATAAAATTTGAAATGAGCTCATTTTGTGGATAAAATTGTCAAATTTCTCAGTTTCAACATTTGCTATGTTATCTCTGTTCTATTGTGAATAAAATACTGGCTGGTGTGATTTGAAAGTCCTTGTGTTTTGATTTTATTCACAATTTACACTTTGTCCCAACTATTTCGGAATTGGAGTTGTACTTCACTTATTTGCACAAAAAAATACTGTGCTTGTGGTTTTAATAGACAGCCCCAGTAATTATTCTTTGTTTGTGCATTAATTGGGCGACCATGCAGAGATGATGAAGTGTGAAATCTAAGGCTCTCTGGCATAGATTTCATCAGCTATTTACAGTAGATTACTGTAATCTATCATTTTTTTCATTGTAATCTATAATGTGCTGATGTACAATAGAGTCTTGCAAGTACATTGGACGATATATCAGATTGTCTGATATTTATTTGCAGCAATTGCCTGTTACCGTTTACTTGCAGTTTATTTGAAGTAATGTATTGTGCACATTTGCACAACAGTTTCTTCTAAAGTTTTTTTTTTTTTTTAATTTAAAAAATCCTGTTTTTTTCCCAGTTTCCAGAAATGATGAGATTTTGTCTGTGGCTGAGGAAAGCTCTGATTATCTGGATGTGCAGGTATACGAAGAATTCCAGTTTCACATATTTTATTTGACTGGATATATATGTACATATATATAAACACTTATCAACTTGTCAACTTATCTCTGCTTTTGAAAAATTTGCAGCAGTCAGGGAGTGGGATTTACTCAATGGAGACACACAATTTTCATGGTGATACGGGAAGAGTGAGTCCTTCATTCCCCACAGACAAAGTTGACGGTAGGAATTCTGTTGCACTGGCCCCATTTCTTAAACAGGGTTTCTACAGGAGCTGGAAATCTTTGAAAATGCTTGAATTTTTATGAGGCATTTTTTAGGTTTGAAAAATGCTTGGAGTTTGAATAAAGAGCTTGAAACTATTTAAAATGCAACATTAAGTGCAAAACTCTCATGAGAAATCGCTATCTGAGCTGTAACAGAAACCTTGAAAAGGCCCCCTGACAATGCTTGAAAAGTGCTTGGAAAAATGCCTAAATCTGACTACGGAAAGGGTGTTGGAACCCAATTCAAATGTTGGAAGAACTAGTGGAAACTATGTATGACCGACTGAACATCTTTGGTTTGATGACAATGCTCAGATCCCCTCTGATCTGGAAAAGCCCAGTTACTCAGAGCAAGTGTCTTCCAACTGAAGAAAACCTTTTGGATTCTGGACTTCTCGGAACAATATAAATAAATAATCGAATAGAGGCATGATTAAGACATCAAATAACAATAATGGCTTGTGTTTTCACATTTTCAGCGCACTTAAGGGGTGATCTGGGGTTAACTGGGCAAAATTTGATTATTTTTCCAAAAAAATTTTTTTGAATAAAAATATTCTATAATAACCCACCTTTAATAATCACTAATTGCTACAATGATTAAAAACTGAATTTTGCCATAAAATCATGATTTAAAAGCAACTGTGATGATGAAATTTATGCTTTTCACTCCAGGAAAATGATAAACATTTGAATAATCACCCATTTTTCAGACTGTATTAGGGTGTAAGCCACAGACTAAGACTGAACTCAACTTTTCAATGCGGTCGAATGCATTTTCCATTGATTTCACAAAACTGATAAATTGGGCAAAGAATGGCTATGTCATTGCATTTGGATAAGCAATGGCTTTAAAATGATGAAAGAAAAACTGAATTCTATCATAGAGTTAAAGAGGAATTGGTGCCAGAAGTTTTCTGCATATTTAATGAGCTTGCTCGGTTACCATGGCAACCGCATAAACAGAAAATGCCGACTTGTATCTTTTTTGGTGGTTATTACATATACCTCTTTAGATTAATTCTGAGTTGTTTCCTGGTGTCATTTTTCATTTAACCCCAGATCACCCCTTAATCAGTGCATGTAAGGGTCAAACTCAATTTCCACCAAAAGTGACATACTAGGTTTTTCCAGATAACTGGAGAGATGTCCATCCACCTCTGTTTTTACTAAGACTCATAACAGAGATGCTGCAGGGCCTGCGATAATTATTGCTGTAAAGACATTACACTGAAAGCTAATCCCATCTGAATAGGGCTTTTTTGGATCTTGATATCCGGTGTTAGCCTGGAATCCATACATATGAAGTGCTGGTCGCTCCCAATGGTCACTGACTGATATCAGTCTGGCCTCAGTCGTATAGCCAGCGTTTAGCCCTTACGTCACTAATGAAGTAAATATATGAATATTCATGTTTTTTGCTCTTTGTTGATTGGGTGACCTTTTGGCGAGAACCACCAATCGAATATGAGTTTGCTGGCCAGCAACGGCATTCGTGAATATTATTTGACATGAGCTTAAAAATTAGATTGTGGCTTGCTTGCGTTTACTCTTGGAGTGGTTGTTAGGTTTTGACCAGGATAATGTTTGGCCATATCTGCATTTTGTTTATTTCAGTGGGATTCCCCGGTTTAATAAAGGCTAAATTAAATAATACTCAAATTACATAACGTATTTCACTGTAATTGGCATTAGCATCAGCTAGATTAAAGTGATACTCCACCCAAAAACTATAATTTGTATATCAATTACTCAACATTAGATGTCTTGAACAGACAAAGTTGTTCTTCACCTGGCGCAACTTTATGGCCACTGGAGAGTTTTGAAAAATTATCTAAATTCCTTTTTTGCTGGAAGCAAATGGGGTCACCCAGTAGCAATGGGAAAACTCCACAAAACGTCCGTTGACAAACTTTCAAACCATCGTCCAACACATCGTCCAGTATAATCCAAGTCTGCTTTGTCCACTCGTATCCTCAGAACTCTAGAAAAGTGGTTATTTTTCACTAAAAATAATAAAATACCACAGTTATGCTTCAAGTAAGCTCGCGCATTCAACGGAAGTCCCGCCTCCTGGCTCATTCATTGCCCAGAGACTCTGCTGCCACTCAGATGAATACTCGTATAAACACGAGCCGGGAGGCGGGACTTCCGTTGAATGCAGAACTGTGGTATTTTATTTATTTTTAAGTCTGTCTAAGGGGGCGGGGCACCCTTGCAACTGTAAGCCAATCACAGATCTCGCATGGATTTTGTGCGAATATTTGAAAGTCAAATGCTGGTCTACCAACTGAGGCCAGACATACAAGCAAGTGACCGTTGGGAGCGACCAAAGCTTGATATGGATGGATTCCAGGCTAATCTGGTGTTAGTGTATAACAGCAGTTGCATCAGACGGGTCATCTGTTATGTTGTGTGTTTCCTATAGGTTCAGTTCCTCCTGGCCTCTCGCTGTGCATGCTGAAGTCAGTGTTGTTGTCTGTGGGCCTGGTTGCTATGGTTTCAGCTGTCATTGCAGTGAATGTCAGAGAGGGGTGCTGCAGGTTAGTGATTGGTCAGTTCTATGTCTGTATTGCACAGCAGCAGTGAGAATGAACCTTTTTGACCTGTCAATCAAGTGAAGAATAACTAGCAATCAGATTGCCTTATCTTACTAAGATCCTGCCTACTCCGAAAGCATCGCCATATTGTCCCGCATTCAATGCTGTCGTAAGCTGTGTTTGATAGGCAAGGTGTTTCACTGCAAATAATGAAAAGAAAAAAGACTAGGTACGGTGAAGTTACTTATTTTTCAACTTAAAACGCTTATTTCTATCACCATTTTTCTTAGTAAGACAAAATATTTGTCCTTGATTTGTTGTTATTTTGACTATCTTGCCATTGGGATAAGTACATTTTCACTTGTCAAGCAACTAGTAACTTGTTTGAAGTCACTATTTGCTTGACAAGTGAAAATGCTAACTACTATTGTAGCATATTTTTAGCAACAAAAAAAAAAAATATATATATATATATATATATATATATATATATATAAATACACAGTACCATAAATGGTGGGCACTATATTGGTCCAAATTAGACAATTGCTATAATGCAAATAAAACTGGCCAGTAGCAATTTAGCAACCATCATTATTCATTAGATACACATATGATGACAAGCATGTAGTGTATGAAGTGTCCTTGAGTGGAAAACACTTGAAAACATGCAGCTCTGATGCCAAATCACGGGACTCAGACCCAATGGTGAACTTTATGCTAGTAACTATACCAATAAAATGGCAAGATAGCTTGCCAAAAAATGATTCTTTTGATTGAATTTATCCAGTGAAGTATGTTTTTGTTTAACCCCTTTTTGCAGAAGCCAAATCTGGCTATTTATGTGTTACCCTATTGAAGGCTTTATGATTCAAAATTTTTGCTTCACAGAGTGGGGAAAATGGCTTAACTGAGACAAGACATTTGTAGCATTTAGAATTTTCATCATATTACAGTTTATTTTCATTATTGTGGTGGAGAAAAAGGGCTGCAAAAGTAAAAATTGTAAAAAAAAAAAAAATTAGCGGCTCGTGAACTGGCAACAGGGGAGGCTCAAAACAATCCCTTAAATTTAATGATTGGTCACAACCTGTTTTCAATCATTCATTTAAATTACCATTACAGAAACTCCGAAAACTCTCAACATTATCAGGTGTGGCCAGTTTTCATTTGTAACGCATACCGATTATGACTCTGGACTTCTCGTGCTTTTCTTTACTCAGCGGTTGGAAGCGATCTTCCAACTCAGCAGTTGTTTCACGATCGTTTAAATGAAATTAGATCATTTGAAACGTCTTTATGCAGTTTCATTGCTTCCAACCCCTCCATGCACAAGGACTTCAATTCTGCATGAGAATCTCATACATAGTCTACGTGTTGATTGAATAATTGCTGACTACAGCAGAGGAACATACAATATGCATCTTAAACTCACATTGAATGTGTGAGAGTTGACTGGTATCACGTTACAAATGAAAACTGGCCACACCTGATAATGTTGAGAGTTTCCAGAGTTTCTGTAATGGTAATTTAACCTGTTAGGAACTCAGTTGCCTGTCCACGGGCAATTCCCCTTTAAAAAACCAGCAGTAAGTATTTTATTGGTTGTTCTAAACATTTCAAGGGATTATCTGTTACCATAAGTCTCTTATCTGCATAATTTCATGGTAATACAGAGGTCTAGGCCTTGGAATTTGGGCATGCGGTTCTAGGCGGAAATTTTCAAAAAAAGCCCAAGATTTTAAGAGGTTAAATGAATGATTGAAAACAGGTCGTGACCAATCATTAAAGGGAACCTATTATGCTACATTTCCAAATTTATATTTTGATCTTGGACTCCCCTAGAGTACTTCTGATCGTTCAAAGTCCAAAAAAAGGTCCTTATTTAGCTCATACTGCCATCCTCAAAAAGACCCATTTGTAGTCCATTGTAGTCTCTGCCTGAAACGCCTCGTTGGGGCGGCTCTTCCGCTATGGCCCCCACTCTCCGTATGCCCATTTTCTTCTTACTGGCCAGCTCTGTGGAGGGTGGATCTGGGCGGGACGAGGCAGCAGAACGCAGTTTTCCAGGTCCGCCTCCCCAGAGTGAAACTGAGACGCGTCTGCCATCTGAGAAGGAATCGAGGGGCATATTCTGCAATCTAACACAGTACATGTGTATAGATCTAATGAAATGAACTTGTTCTAATAAACGCAACGGCGAAAGTAGAGGACGCAGTGCGAAAGTCTGGCAGCTCAAGCTCTAATTTGCTGTCTACCTACGGCTACTATGGTGAGTACACCGGTGTTTCTACTCTATAGCTAGGATTGAGGGAAAGCTAGAATCCACCCCATACAGACACATTTGTAGAACAGGTCGACATACCCAAGTGTAGACCGGAGACCGTAGAAATCCGGTGAGTCTGAGTTTAGAGGGAAACATGGACAGTGAGGAGCAGCAAAAAGTGGACCAACAATTTATGGACTGCTTCGGTGTGTATTATAAGGACCTGCTGGTTCGTGTGCATTACTGTGATGTGTCGTTAGCTTTGAGTAACGAACAGCTTCTGCGCTGGTATATGATGAAGGAGCGAAAGCTCCAGGCTGCGTCTGTCAGTCACGGACAGTTGCTACCAATCCAGGCTTTATCTTCAGATATTTTACAAAGCCTGTGTTTGGGGCCAGTTGTTAGTGCTAACTATCGTAAGCGGTCCTGTTAGCCACCCGTAACACGTTAGCTTCACTTACATTATTTGCTGTTATATCGTTACTTACAGCTTGTGGCTCCGAGCGCTTGATCGATGCAACTGCTTCAGGTTTGAGAAGCAGCTGAAACGCTTATCCAGTGTCGAATTATCCTTTATTGACAAAGCTGTCTTTGGTGAAATGCTGTGCACAAACAGCTAACGTTCCCTTTGGCCATGGCTGTTTGCTGCTAGCAAACAAAAAAAGCTACCCACTGATTTCTGGTGGCATTGTCTTTTGAAAGAGAAATAGGTGCTTTTCTTCACGTCCAAAAGTAAACGGACAAGCAGCTTTGAGAGAGATACTGACAAAACTGCACCTCAAATGATCTGCGGTTCTTCTTTTGTATTTCCAAAAGTGTAGACACTACTAAGGCATAGTATGATCTGCCGTAGTTAGTGCCTGCTAGAATAGTTTCCAGTGTGGGCAGGTCCAGTGCCGTGATTGGCTCTGGCTAGGTCTGTATTAATTGGACGGCACAACCTGACGTCAGGTTTTGCCCAGATCTTGTGAAGATCTCGGGATGAGCTGTTCAGAGAGGAAATCACGTTCACGAAATCATGTTCTTGGATTACGGCAAAACCCCTGTATCTTATGTTTAGAAACTTTTCAGAGGTTGAGTATGGACATCCAACATTATAATATTACCTATATGTATTAAAAGAAGGATCAGCATAATAGGTCCCCTTTAATTTTAAGGGATTGTTTTGAGCCTCCCCAGTTGCCAGTTCACGGGCCGCCACTTATATATATATGAATGTGCACCATGATATAAAGTACCGGCAGTTTAATGCACTTGCGCATGACCAGGTTGGTATCATCAGGGATGAATCTGTTCATTAGATGTCTCACAGAATCTGCTGCCAGCGGTGCTAAGTGAGCACCATGGCATCGGAATGAACCCAGCTGTGCCAGTGCTGGCTGAGCCCAGCAAACTCGTTGGGAGCTGCGCATAATTGGCTCCGCGCTGCTCAGGGATATAGGAGGGATACAGTCAGTCTGGGTTAGCATTGTGCTTTGCTCAAGCGGCTCCTGCTGGCCATTCAGTGGGGCAAAGCAAGCGCATGTCGGGGTTTCCTCCATCCTTGTGCTGTGTCTGCAAAGTCTGAAACTACGAGTAAAAAGAAGCGGTGGCTGAATGGTGCATGCTTTGGGGGAGAACAGCAAACCATCTACCCTCTCCCGAGATGGCTTCAGGAGAACCATCTACCCTCTCCCGAGATGGCTTCAGGAGAACCATCTACCCTCTCCCGAGATGGCTTCAGGAGCCTCATGCCAACATGCCTGTACATAGTTCGCTGAGTGCACATTCCGAATTCAGGAGGCATTGGAGGCTCCGTATTAAAAAAAAAAAAAGATAAAAATCTTCCTGGAGGAGGGTGTGTGCAGTTTCCTTGAAAGGGAATCGATGATGACAACTTGATTGTCACATGCTCTCAAACACATTGGTATGGTTAAATGTGAGCTTTTGACTCTGTCCTGGGGTTTGAATTTTTTTTTTTTTTAACTTCTGTTGTGTTTTTCAGAAAAAAACAAGGACTGGAAAAGGAGGATGAATCCATGAGAATGGAGGAGAGAATTCAAATCTGAAATGTTTATATGCTTGTGTGCTTGTTTCAATGATTTGGTGTGTTTGCATTCCTCTACATTTGTAGGAATGCCCAAATGTTGGTAACTGTGTGTTAATGAATACGTGTATGAGTGAATGTGTGTTTAAGCCTATAACTAAAACTTCGCTCATCTGGACCTATTGGGCTAATGTCAAGACCTGCTTGTCCTCTGTTGTCATCTGTCGTTCTTAGCATTTGTGAAAATCTTCTTCTTCATCTAAACTATTGGTCTAACGAGGCTGAACATTTGTAGGTATCTTCCAGCCATTGAGAACACAAAAGTTTGTATAAATCCTTGCGGTCTGATTTGGCCGTCATGGCAGCCATATTAAAGATGCCATTTTCACTCATTTGTCATTAACTTCTGGAATGATTCAGCTGATATGCAGTACGTAGGTGCTGAGCCGCATGAATCAAAACGCATTTCACTGGTTTTTCTGTAGGTTATGTTTTGACCTCGATTTGACCTCTAACATCACACCACACCTCTAAAGTTCATAAATAGCTTTAAAAATCTACTTCTCCAAAACTACTAAACTGATGAACCTGAAACTTCACAGACTTCACCAAAATTGCTGCAATGTAGTTTCAAGTATGGCTGTCAAAATGCCATTTCGACTCATTTGTGAATAATTTCTGCAGCGATTCAGCTGAAATTTGGCATGTGTGTACTTAGCACCATGACTCAACACATGCATTATGGAATTTGCTGTACGTTGCATTTTGACCTTAATTTAATTGCTGAAATCAAACAATGCCCTTCAAATGCAAAAACCGCTTTAAAAATGCTCTCCAAATGTTCTCCTTGACCAAGGAGGCTGAAAATGTGTACACATCTTCCTACCAATTAGAACACCATTAAGATGTCAAAATTTTTCGACAGACAACCTATCATTATTTTCATAAGTTTCTGACTTTAAAACAATATAGGCCTACTTCAGGGGTGTCCAGTCTTATCCAGAAAGGGCCGGTGAGGGTGCTGGATTTTGTTGGAGCCCAACACTAACACACCTGATTCTACCCACCAAGGTCCTGATTAAAACTCCTGATTAGTTGATTAGTGGAATCAGGTGCTGTAGCACTGCTGGCTAAAATAAAAACCTGCACCCCCACCGGCCCTTTTACGGATAAGATTGGACACCCCTGGCCTACTTAAACCCAGTGGCGTGCTGTCAGGTGTTCTGAGGGCCTTCAGTCACCGCACCCTTTACTGTTCGATTGCCTTCAAGCTGTTCTCGTTTAAGTTCGCCTGATTAACAATCAATTTATCGACTGAACGACCAAGGCCAATAAATGACCTGTAATAAGAAATGATAATGGAAAAAGTGAATGCCTATTGCCTATAGTTATGTGATTGATATGGCATCGGAAGGATGGCAATATAAATGCAAAAAATCAAAAACTTTTGCTGACTTTGCAGCATTTGTTTTCGCCATCCTTACAATTGTCACTCAGCTCTGCATCATGCCTAACAACTCCCTTTAGCCATGACTACATTCAGAATATAGATCGGATTCTTGTGGTGTATTGCTTAATGAGCCTTGCAAACTAATTTACACAAATCTGAGCCGTTTCACGAGCTACATGAGCGCAGAATTTATAAAGACATATTTATGTTTCAAGTCGCCATTTACAATGTATGTGTGGAAGGAAACACCAAATAATTTTGTGGTGCAATGTATTACAATGCTATCAAAAATAAATTCGACTGTCATTCAAGCAATTAGTCTGAGCAACTGTTGCTAACCGGGAAAAGTAAAATGTGAGAGGTTTAGCTTATTTATGTATTGAAAGGTGACGTT
The DNA here is from genome assembly GCA_029692085.1 of Gymnothorax javanicus. Taxonomy (NCBI): domain Eukaryota; kingdom Metazoa; phylum Chordata; class Actinopteri; order Anguilliformes; family Muraenidae; genus Gymnothorax; species Gymnothorax javanicus. The sequence continues at coordinate 47,924,170 of CM056197.1, read as the reverse complement.
TCTGAAGGCCTTCGTTACTGCCAACGGACCGCCTCTGCTTAAACCCCAAGTTTACAAATAGTACAAATAAGGTCATTTGGAACTAATGATATTATATTAATACACTACAGAATATATTAATACATTAAAAGTCTATTTCCAGAATGCGGCACAGTTCTCTCATGGTCCTGCAAATGGTTAATTATCTACTTTATTTTACAAAGTTGAATTTCCAGGTGAACTACAGTGCCCGTGGCACTATTTTTTTCAAATGTGTTGCAGGTATCAAAATCAGTTTGAGCATGTATTTCCAAAATAAATAAATAAATGAATTTGAAAAGCTAGAGCGTGGAATATCTTGTTTTGAACCTGCAGAGTGATTGAGAATTATTTGCCCTATGTCTGTCTGGTTTACCGTGAGCTAAAATTTGTGAATGTATTAATTATATTTAATCATATCAATTCAGCATTATATTGTCAAGTAAAAGGTTACACACATTCATGTAGTGGAATATATCCAAGATTACAGTTGCTTTGTCATGGAATCCTTATTGCAATGATCACAATGCTACAAACACACACACACACACACACACACACCCCACCAATCTTTGGGAAGGGAAACACAAGCACATTTTCATGTAAAGGGTGAGGTGAAAATGAACTTGCTCGGGCAAAATTGAGATTAATTGTAATTTTTTTTTTCTGTGATCTTGCCTTTATTTTTTAATGAATGTAAGCTTGATTTTTTTTTTTTTTTGGTATTTTTGTAACTTACGTGTTTATGGATGATGTGTATTAATGAGTACGTGCCTAACTTGAGCCTCCTGACACAGTTTTCATTTGCTCAAATTACTGAATAAAAATTTGTGACTGAAGAAAAAAAATGGAGAAGTGTTTCATTAATAAATAACACAAAAAACTAAAATCCTTCAAATTAAATTTCACTGGAAGACCAATAGTTTCCAAAAAAGAGTGGTTGCCAGTCCTTTGATATATCCAAGCACTCACTATCTTTTTACTCCTGGATAAGTGAAGCTTAGGAAGGAGTTTTGTGATGAGTTTTGTGATTGAGCATCACTCACTAATCAATCAATCAATTTACCATTAGCACGACCTTGGCATGCTAAATATGATCTTGGCATGGATGACCGGTCCCTAATTCACAAAAAGCTTATTGAGGAGTTAACCATAGTGTCACTTTGATTCAGGACTGTGGAGGTACAGTGCCTGACAAAAGTCTTGTCGCGTAAGGACATAGTAACTAAAAATAGCATATAACTTTATTTCAAACCAATCAATTGTTACAATAAATGGTCCATTTTAATGTCAAGGGCTTTCACATTAATAATTTGGTGCAAAATGAAACCGTCAAAAAGTGTTCTGATGTTCACAGCTTGGCTAAGCCCATAACATCTGTTTTTGCTGGGACAAAAGTCTTGTCGTCTCTTCAGATGATGCAACAAATCGCAGATTAGAGTTTAACCTATGACAAATACTGTAATTAACACATTCCCAGATGTGTATAGAAATAACCCCAGCACACCAGACTTTCATATGAGGTGCGACTAGACCTCTGAAGCGATCACAAGCAATGGCGCCCCCAAGTAAAACTGCTGGCCACCCCACTGGCCCCCCCAGAGCACTGACTGTATAAAACATGGACGTAGCCTCCGTGACATTACTCACAGGTTTCTGAATATCCACTGTGAAGCTCATTTGGTCGCCAATTTACACTTACCTGACTACCTCCCGGCTAATCCAAAAATAGGACCAAGGGTCCTGTAGTTACCGGCAAGTAGTCTTATAGTAATGATACAAGTTATGAAAATTTCATGTGAAGTTTGACATTTGAATCAATAAAAATCAATGTCAAGGCCACTAAATAAAAGTTCACATACATTTATAGGACCTCCTGTAATACAAACACAATCTTAAGCTCTGAAGCAGTTTTGGTGATACAAGTCATTGAAAATTCAATATGTCTATTGTGAAATTAAAGGTCACAGAATGTCAAGTTGAAGTCAGCAAATGGACTTCACATATGACTTTCTAAATGTCTCTATACAAACCTTGGCTCAATCTGTGACCATTTCGGTGATACAAGTCATTGTAATTTCACTGTCAAGTTTGACCCTCAAAGATCACTGACAGTCAAGTTGAATATCACCAAATAAAAGTTCATACATGACTTCCTAGATGTCAGTAATACAAACCTAGGCTCCATTTGTGACTATTTTAGTGACACAAGTCATTGAATTTTCACTAGGTCACATTTGACCTTTGAAGGTTAATACGAAGGTCGGCAAATGAAAGTTCATATATGACTTCCTATATGTCTCTAATACAAACCTAGACTCCATCTGTGACCGTTTTGGCAAAACAAGTCATTGTAATTGTAGTATGTCAAGTTTGACCTTCATAGGTCACCAACAGTCAAGTTGAATGTCACCAAATGAAAGTTCAAATGTGACTTTCTATGTCAGTAACACAAACCTAGGCTCCATCTGTGACCTTTTCAGTGACAGAAGTCATTGAATTTTCTCTTGGTCATTTTTGACCTTCGAAGGTCAATATGAATGTCACCAAATGAAAGTTCATATATGACTTACTATACGTAGGCAGTGGTTAAAGTGGGATTTGACAGTTGGGGGGACCCTAAAATTCGGTGTTGAGGTGCAGTGGGGGAAAATGACACAAATGATTGCAAATAACCGTATTCGCTTCATTTTTGGCCCATTGGGACTATGATATTGAATTTTCATATTCACATAATCAGGAAGTGGGCATAACAAAAGAAAAGCAGTGATGGATTTGGGTGAAAACTTGCAGAATAATGGGAAGTATGACAGTGAAGATATTCTACTGTTACAGTATTTTTCATTTTCTCATACAGTAAATGAAAAATATTACATAATTTACAAAATGAACAAGTAACAGAAATCTATGAATCTTTTCGTGATTTCAAGACACTGTCCTTTCACTGCACACATAAACCATATTCTATTTCAAAAATGTTCTGATTTCCAATGCAAAAATTATGGCTAGATGTATGGGTCAATGACAAATAAGCCTTTTAAAATTTTTTTTTTAATAAATCTTTAAAAATGTACAGAATACATTTATTTGAAGTTGGAAGAGTGTGTTTAAAGAAGTATAAATGGTTGCACAACATTTACAGGGTTTTAGTACAGTTTTAGACGGTATTTGCAATTTCACCAGCCCAAAAATGTCAGGTGGCACAACAGCCTGAGTTTTGGCCTGAAGGTGTCTGTGTGAGGCGATGGCGACGGTCGCAAGCTCAACCTGTGCCGAAAGTTGGTGTTTTTTAGGATGCATTGTGTATTTTTCTGGTAATATTCTTTCTCTTTTTTAGACATGGTTAATTCAAATTTTACCATTATTTCTCACAATTGCAAGGGTCATAATGTGGACAAACTCAGTTATATTAAATACTTGATGACTAAATGCGATGTACTGTTGTTACAAGAGCACTGGTACTTTGAACACGAGATTAAGTCAATTGAAAATTATGTGGATAATGTGTTTGTTTATGTCGTGTCCAGTATGAACTCGAATGAAATAATATTAGGAAGACCGCATGGTGGTTGTGGTATTGTTGTAAGCAAAATGCTCGACTGTAAATTTGATTTTTTTGAATGTTAATACCCGATGCTGTGCTGGAATTTTATATTTGAGTGGTTCTATAAAAATGTTATTATTTAGTGTGTATATGCCATGTGACTCTAGTACTAATCTTGAATTATATGAGTCTGTCCTGTACGATATAAAGTGTGTTATTAATCAATATGATGACATCAACCATATTATTATTGGTGGAGATTTTAATATGGATTTTTGCTTTCTGAGCATCTGAGGTTTGGTATCTCAAGTCCAGTGGCAAATGTGCTTCATACTTATGAGAATGAAACAACACTACCTCTACTATCGATCATGTACTTGTCACTGACAACATGTTTAAGTTGATTAACAAATACATGTCATGCCACGATGGTTTAAACTTTTCTGATCATAATCCTGTTTTATTAAATCTCAGTTTGAAAACTAGTTTTACTGAGGTTCAGACAAATTTCAAGTATAGAAAAAAGTCAAATTGGGAAATGTGCTCAGATGTCGACATTTACAATTATACAAACATGTTAGAATATTTACTGTCTTTAATTCCCTTTCCACATGAATTGGTCACTTGTCAGGATATGTTCTGTATGGCTCATAGACTCGAATTGAATAAGTATTGCAATGAAATTGTCAATGCCTGTTTAGAAGCTGCTGATATTTGCAAACCGGCAACTAAGAAGAAAGGTTTAGTTGGATGGAATGATCATGTGAAACCTTTGAGAGATGATTGTATGTTTTGGCACAAAATATGGATAGAATGTGGTAGACCGAGACATGGAACTGTTGCTGATATAAGGCGAAGCACCAGGAAAAAATATAAGTGTGCATTACGCTTAATTAAAAAGAACCAGAAAGACTTGGTGCATAACAGACTAGCTGACTCTCTTGTGAACAACCGTAATCGTGAATTTTGGAAGGAAGTTAAAAAAATTAGTAGAGGCAATAATAAATATACCAATTGTTTAGAGGATGTCACTGGATCAGCAAATATATGTGATTCTTTTGCCTCCAAATATGAAGCATTATATAATAGTATTTCTTATAATGTTTGTGACTTAAATAATATCAGAGGTTCTATATTGTCGTCAATACATGAAAACTGCCTTAACGGCAACTGTAGAGTTTCCCATTCTATTACTGGGGCAGATATTAGCAATGCAATTCGTAAACTGAAAACCAGTAAAACTGATGGTGTGTCAAATATGATGTCTGATAATCTTATTCATGCTCCTTACGTCTTGTCTATACACCTGTCTTTGTTATTGCAAGCTGCTTTAAACCATGGTGTTGCCCCGGACAACTTTCTATTGTCAACTCTGGTGCCAATCCCTAAGAATAATAAAAAGTCTCTCACGGATTGCTCGAATTATAGATCGATTGCTCTGGGTAGTGTCCTAGCTAAGCTTTTGGACATGGTTATATTAGAAAAGTCTCAACATATATTTGTATCCAATAACTTACAATTTGGTTTTAAGCCAAAACATTCTGCTATTCAATGCACCTTTGTTTTAAATGAAATAATTGATTATTATAACAGAAATGGTTCGAGCGTAATTTTGGTGGCTCTTGATGCCACTAAAGCGTTCGACAGGGTAGAATATTGTAAACTGTTTCAACTGCTCATGAATAGAGGGATTTGTTCTTTGCAAGCTCGTTTGCTTTTGTTTATGTACACAAGTCAAACTCTTCGAGACCGTTGGGATGGTTTTTACAGTAGAACATTAAATATTAGTAATGGAGTCAAACAGGGTGCTATTTTATCTCCGCTTCTGTTTCAATATACATTGATGTTCTTTTTGATAGGTTGTCTGCCAGCAAAACGGGTTGTTATATTGGTAATACTTGTTTCAATTGTATTGGTTATGCTGATGATATATGTCTTCTTGCGCCTTCAAACAATGCCGCAAAACGCTTGCTGGGAATTTGTGAGGAATTTGGTCATGAGTATAGCGTTAAATTTAACTCCCTTGAAAGTCATGTAACAGTATTCCCGAACATGTCTAGGGGATATGCTGATATAAGTTTATGCTTGAATGGAGAGGTGATCAAGCATGAGAATTCTGTCCAGCATTTAGGTCTAACTGTTATGCAAAATAAATCCACAAAGCCGGTTATTAAGAAAGTGGTTGATGAGCTGTATTATAAAACTAACTGTGTTTTAACAAAATTTAGTGGCTGTAGCAGCAACGTTATGAATGATTTATTTCGCTCGTTTTGTACTAGTTTCTATGGTTGTCCTTTGTGGAACTTGAGTGATAAAAGTATTGATCGTTTTCATGTGGCTTGGCGTAAATGTGTAAGAAGGTTATGGAAACTTCCTTGCAATACACACGCATCTTTTAAAATATTTTGTATGGTGGGCCCAATATTGATTGTTAATTATATTTTACGGTTCTTAAGCTTCTATATGAGTTTAAAAACAAAGTGAAAACCCATGTATTTCTCTGTGTGAAAAGTTATGTCACTCATCTGATACTTCTGTCGGTCACAACAGACGGCATATTTTGTATAAGCTAGGAGATGACGGAAGAATATTTGAAAACGGTTGGTTACACATTAAAGACAAAATAATTAGATTATCACCCAGTAATGACAATGTAGAATGTGTTGGATATTTTATAAAAGAACAGTGTTTGATCAGAGATGCTGAGCTTTTTTCTATTTTGAATTTGGCCGAGATTAATGATCTAATATATCACATGTGTACTAGTTAAAATTATCACTCCTCATGTCTGATAAGGCGGTTATATCTGCACTGAATGTCTATCTTTTTAAAATAACTTTTTAACGTTTCTATTTTGTGTGAACTATATTTTTGCTGCATGTCTATCTGCTATCTTATTGTATTGCTCTTTTGTTTTTTTCTTTTCTTCTTTTTGACATTGTACTGTAACTGTATGAATAAATGATATATAAAAGTTTCTTCCCTCTTTTTTTCTACGTAATTTTTTTTAGTAAGTATACCTGAGAGTGTCTACTCTGCCTAAAACATTACTATTTTGTAGTTGAGCTGGGAATTAAAAGTAACTTATGGATTCTTTATTGTAGGGGGCGGGTATTTTGGTTTTCCAACATCCAACTTTAGATTTAAAATGTGAATAAATACTTAACAAATTTAAGAAGTATATTGTTGTATAGAATGATTATTTATAATACAATTTTCAAACATTTGTTCACGTCAATCTTACATTTCTTGGTTTAAATTAGTATTTTCCCTGGTTGTGCCACCTGACTTACTAGTTGCACCGCCTGGCATGTTGTATGTTGTATGAATGCGGCTGTGCCGCCCTGACATTTCAGATATGCAGATTTCCGGACAAATTTGTTTTTAATATTCCAAACAATTTAAGAACAATTAAACTATTAAACTTTGTTTATTTTAAAGGTTTTCAATTTAAAATTATGCCCCCATATTAATATTATTTTAATTCATATTTTAATTTACATATTTAATACATTTCACATAGTGTTAACTTGCTCGGAGTGTTGCGCCACCTGACATTTTGAGGGTTTGAGATGGCAAAACATAAAATATATATCATTTTTATGATAAACTGGAAATATGTTCAAATTAAACAGGTTTTATAGAATAAAATGATGCTTATTATGAATCATTTAAAATTATTTTAAACCAAAGTAGTGCGCTCGGACACAAAAATCTGCATGTCGCGTCAATGACCCGTATCAAGATGGATCTCTAATAATTTTATTCTCTAATGCAGTCAGCGACTATGCTTTTGAGAAACGCATCCCTGGATAGTACAGGAGGCTGCGATGCTGCCGGCATAATGTAGCTTTTTTGCCAGGTACATAAAAAATGTGTGGCTCAGCGCAAATTATTTTCAAGTAACTCTGCCGCTAACTTAGCCTGGTATAACCAGACTCTGCTTCTTCGCTTTGCTTCGTACACAGAGTCTGGACAGTCGTCATTGACAAGTGTTTACTTCCTGGTGGGTGGGCGCTTGTCTGAAGTTTAAAGTCATTGGTGTACCCGTAAATCAATCACTAACGTTTGGCGATGACGCATGTTATGCGCCAGCTCAGCCGCCTAGTACTTCTGCTGGAAACACAGTCCTTCATACCAGGAATGCAGCGAAAACAGACTGATCAGTACAATAAAGTTAATACTGTACCCATGCATATGCCCATCTACCAAATTTTAGCCTTCACTCATTCACTTAAAATAACCAAAGGTGCTCTTTCTGTTCTCCTTACAAGAAACAAACTGTTGAGCTATCGTTTTTCCTGCAGATACTGCTGCTGTTTAAAAAAATGTAAGAGACCCGAAATCAACGGCAGAATCGGCGAGCGTAATGCATTATTTACATCAGGACGAAATCTGTGTTGACACGAAAACTGAGCCGTTAACCACACTTGCGCTAAGATCATACCGAGCTCGCTATCTAACTTTATAGCAACACACTTTGGCTCTAAGCAGCCATTTCATTCATGGATAATAACATAACACTGAGACAGTGAATAGGTCTTGTGACACGAACAAAAACACGGCTTTTAAAAAGTTCGCTGCTAACTTATAGTGTTAAATTCGCGGGCAATGTAACACTAGAAGCTACAAGCTAGCTTAGGTGGTTCGGCTGTCTCTCACAAAGATGAACAGGGTGCCTATTTCATGATGGCTATTAAATAGATATGACAATCTGCAGGGAGTAGTGCTACAACATCATTTCCATTCAAAAAACTAACCAAACATTCATCTTGTTGTGGCTATAAGTCGCTGATACCTGGGATTTCCTCCAGGCATGAGTACCATACACAACCTCCACTTTTTTTGTTTTTTTTTTGACCAGAATGATTTTAAAAGGGGGCACAAATATTTTTGGGGGGTTTTTATTAGTGAGAAGGGGGTTTAGAATGATGGGGGAAAAATTTTAAAAGGAAGGGGTAGATGCGGCGCGAGTAAAAAAAATTTTAGCGGTAATTCCACATCCCACTGTTCCCTCGTGGCATTCACTCTGTGTCCTCTCAACTTACGTTCTCCTTTGTTTTATGTTTTTCCCCCCCCTCTCTATCGATGAGGCTGTGAACAAAGGTTTACATGTTAAGTTAGACATTACATTAGTGACTGCAGCGGGATTCGAACCTGGAAACCTGTGGAGAAAGCAATGTTAATCACACCTCACACTGAGGCCTTAACCACTACACCAACTGAGTTTGTTGCCAGCTCAATGCCATTAGTTTCCATTCATCGCTGAAGGGGGAAAAAACTGAAGGTGGGTGATATATATATATATATATATATATATAAAAAAAAATAAGAAATAATATATTCATTTATTTTTCTTTCTTTTATTTATTGTTGTCAATGAGGAGATGTAAATTGAATATCCATTTTGATGTGTTTCATACCGGTGAGCTGGCTGACCCATTGATCCTGGGTAGAATAATTTGAGCAGAACAAACCACTGTTTGTGGCTGAGTTGGGTTAAGGTTAGGGTTAGGGCCAGGGATAGGGATAGCATTCCCTATGAGTTAGGTTAAGGTTAGGGTTAGGGATAGGGGTAGGGATAGCATTCCCTATGAGTTAGGTTAAGGTTAGGGTTAGGGATAGGGGTAGGGATAGCATTCCTGTGAGTTAGGTTAAGGTTAGGGTTAGGGATAGGGGTAGGGATAGCATTCCCTGTGAGTTAGGTTAAGGTTAGGGTTAGGGATAGGGGTAGGGATAGCATTCCTTGTGAGTTAGGTTAAGGTTAGGGTTAGGGATAGGGGTAGGGATAGAGATAGTTTAGTTCGTTTGGCAAGTGTGAGCACGAGCCTCGGCCACGTAGGCCAAGTACGGTTGGAAGAGGTGGATTCGGGCACGATCCATCCGTACTAGTATCAAATGTGAAAACAACCATTACTTCAGCACGGCAGATAACGTTTTGTGTCATGTTCTAAGAAATGCTGCGGCGAAAGGATCTCTCCATTCAAACGAAGAAATTCAATACTTGCTCGAAATGTAGGCGCACCAAAACACAATCCACCACTGGGTATACCACGCACAAAAACTCGGAGGTTTTGAATAATTTGTGCGCAGTTACATTCAAGTGCTTATGACAGAACAATAGATCAGTGTCCTGAAAAATTAAAGAAAATGTCGCTCCGATAGTAATATCAAAGTCGCGACCGCGATTGCCAAAATCTTGCAGCTCAAGTTATGAGGCAGATAAATTTTAGTGCTATGAGGCATGGATAACATAATCAACCAAATACACAAGGGCGAAATGTCTTACCTGTAAGGTTCTTTTCCTTCTTAATTATTTATTGTTGTTAACGTCATGTAAATGGGCAGCCTCAAATGCACTCCGTGTTTTCTATTTAGAATGGAAATAAAAGGCGTGATGAAATTGGTCATCGTCGCAGAATGAGTTTCAAGACTATAAAGGGTCGATGTAGTAATCAGCGATAAACAAGAAGAAAAAAATGAGTGATTGCCGCGATGCAAAATGTGGAATTTATTGATTGAGTGCCAGTGGTGGCAGATCAAGAGGTCCTTGCCATCCACGCATACGAGCAGCAGCGGCGGCTTAGGTTTTTATCTGGCCGAGTATATGTGGCGTAAACACAGCGCGCGTCGACCACTTTACTCAAATTTTAGCAGACATCCTGCTACTGTGCAGCGCCACCTATTTTTTTTATTTTTTTTTTTTATTTTATTTGCACATGTGAAAGACACATTTCAAGAGACAGAGCACTCTAGAAGAGTGAGTTAAGAAAAAAAAAAAAAAAAAGTGCAGGTGAGGTCTGAAGCCGAAAGGGCTTATAGAGCGACCTCACCCTGACCTTATAAATGCTTAGTCAAGAAATAATTAATGTACATCCATGGGAAAAATAAAGGAAAATTAATTGAAAATAAGATGAGAATGAGAAAAAAAAAAAAAAAAAAAAAAGCACACATAAAAAGTTACATACCTAAGAGTATGTAACACCGAGACGACATCAATAGAATAATATCATAAAGCCAACTTCGATGTAAGTTCCAAACTTAATGTTGTTAGGCGCTAGGCAAGCTTAAGCATGCGAATTATTACACAAACAGAGGTCCAGATGTGAATAACAAACGGCTGGGTGTTGAACACACTAGCGCACGGAAACTGAGCACTCGTTCTCGCTGCATGCGCGTGCCTATGTGATATCTCGAACTATGCATACGCTGCGCATGCCCCAGTATTGTCAACAGTGTCATGGCTGCCACCTTTATAAGCTAGTAGCACGTATAGCCGCTGTAGAAATTAAAGTGTAAATTATCTTTACTGGATGTACGGTCGACGTTTTTCCACACCCGAATACTTCACTTGGTATCTAAATATTAAGGTAAGCCGAAAAAGTTGTGATTTTTTTCGATTTTGCTGGAGGTTGTGTTTGGTACTCTTACCTTTCTCCACGACAGAGCGAATGGCCTCCTGTGCATCTATGTCCGTAGCCATTGTTGATTTCGGAGACTACAATTTCAAACTCGGTGCAGCGGCTACATCGTGGCTCTCGGCCACGCCTTCTGTTCGCTGGTTGGTCCGGCGTATTTTCTGCCGTGGTAAACAAGGCAGAGCTCCGAGTGACCCGATGAGTGGTGAAGCGAAATGAAATTGAGCGGAAGTCTGAAAAGCTGGCGGTGCCAGGCTATTGCTAACTAGCTGGTGACTGTAGATGTCAAAGAAAGATATGCACAAGTAACGTTACTGCTAAGCCAGAAACACAAACGAACATTGCTTGCATAACTATCTGATAGGTATTGTTCAGGAACCAGACGCGAAAACAGAGCAGTGCAGAAAAATGGGATTTTATTTGGAAAGGGGGCGAACCCCGCAGAGCAGGAGGCAACGGTACAAAGTCCACAATCCAAAATCAATCCCAGGGACAGAATCCAAAAGTCGAAAAACCAGGGCAACAAAACAGTAATCGTAGTCGGGCAGAAAAAAGGGTTCGGTACACAGGCACAGGTTTGTCAGAGAAGCAAAAAAGCCAAAATCCAGAGGGCGAAATCCAAACCGTTACCAGGGCAGCAAACACAAAACTTCGTAGTCGGGCAAAAGGGTTCAAAACAGATGCAGACAATAGTACAAAAGAGCAGAGCCAAAAATCGTAAGTCGGGCGGTCCAGTCAGAATAGAAACACTATGAGTACAAGGCGAGAAACAAGAGCAGCACAGCTAAACAAGGGAAACGTTCTGACAGGGAACTGCAGTGAGAAGACAGCTTAAATACATTCAAGGGAAGTCACATGCTATGATTAGGATCAGGTGACGAGGGATCAGACTAATTACAAAGGAGGGAACATGAGGAGAACCTAATCACATGAAATTGGCAAAAAAAAGCAAAAGCGGACAGGGAACACAGAAACAACCTATTACAAAACATACAGCTCCGGTTAGGGAGTTCTAATGTGCACAGAAAATGAGAGGTAGGACAGAGTGGAGCAGGTGCGGAGGATCCGCTGAATTGCAGCAGAGACAAAGTGAAGGCAAGAGGCGGAGACAAGAACAGGGCGAGTGCTGAGAGCTTGTTAATCAATTAGTAAGTGCAGCTATACAATCCCTAGTGCTCGTTAGTAAGTTAGTATTATATACAATGTTAGTTTGGGTTAGTAACTTTAACAAAAACAACAAATTGTTAGTATTGGTTAGTAATATAGAAAAGAGAGGCGAAGGAAGCAAACGAGATTGGAAGGAATGTTTGAAACCCAGAAACCATGAAATCACCTAAGCATGTGACACGAGGACTGGGGAGAAGCTGTAACTTAGCAAGAGACCAGACAGGGGAGACAAAGTGCAATGCAGGGCATGAACAAAGACATGGACGAATCTAACAGAATAGTGGATTGGGAATGGCAAACACAAAAACATGGCAAAAGTACAAAAACTAAACAGAACATGGCAAAACCTAACAGAACTGATCATAAACATAACAGGGAATGGCAGAAACATAATAAACATGGCAGAATCATAATAAGCATGGCAGAAACAAGACAGAACAGAGCAGAATCATAACACTATCGGTGCAATTGAGCCTTTGTCAGACTTTGACTGAATCGCTTATAATTTTATTAATGCACTAGCTAGCTGGTAAGCAGCCTGGGTAGCGTTTTGCACATAGCCTAAAGCAGCTAACGTTAACCCTTTTTAAATTTAAATTCATTTACTTGGCCGGTTTGAATTTTTGAATATTACAAAACTTCACCATTGACTTCAACTTAAGTTAATCCACTTACTTTGGCTATAAACGCCGTTTCAAACATTGAGAATTCCTCGCAGGCTGGTACGTGACCGATGCACTCATTCAAATTAAATACAGCATACGATACGGCTGCGTTTTAGTGGAGGCGGGGCTAGCAGAGACTGATGTTGCGTTCTGATTTGATGAGCATCTTGGTGCTTTTGAGAGAGTGGCAGGCAGGCTGTAATTGTAAGCAGCATGCGAAAATGATCTGTAGTCCGCGGCACTACTGTTAAGGTGCTTTCACACCGGACGCGAAACAGATTTTTCGCGCGACAGATTACATCGAAAGTCAACGCAAAGACGCGTCTCTGCGTTGACTTTGAATGTAATCTGTTGCGCGAAAAATTCGTTTCGCGTCCGATGTGAAAGCAGCTTTAGTCAACTAAATATTTTAATTCAAACTAAGGTGGCGGAACGCAGTTCCGGACCATTCCGGCCCACTTTAACCCCTGTACATATCCAATACAAACCTACACTCAATCTGTAACGATTTTGTTGATACAAGTCATTGAAATGTCACTGTATAGTTTGGCCGTTCAAGGTCACTGAAAGTCAAGTTCAAGGTCACCCAATGAAACTTCATACATGACTTCCTATATGGCCGCAATACAAACCTAAGCTCTATCTGTTATAGTTTTGGTGATAGAAGTCATTGAAATTTCACCATGTGAAGTTTGACTTTCGAAGGTCACCAAAGGTCAAGTTCAAGGCCACCAAATTCAAGTTCATGTGTGACTTCCTATACATTGCCAATACAAACCGAAACTATCAGTAACCATTTTGCTGATATAAGTCATTTAAATTTCACTAAGAAGTTTGGGCATTCAAGGTCACTGAAGGTAAAGTTCAATGTTCATACATGACTTCCTTTATGCCTGCAATACAAACCTAAGCTCTATCTGTAATAGTTTTGGTGATGGAAGTCATTGAAATTTCACTATGTGAAGTTTGACCTTCAAAGGTCGCCGAAGGTCAAGTTCAAGGCCACCAAATGAAAGTGCATACATGACTTCATATAAGTGTTCAATGCACATATGTTCCCAATCTTCAATATTTTCAACCGTAGAAACCTTTGAAAATTGTAACATTTTGCTTGACCTTAAGTTTGACCTTTCAAGGTCATCTGAGGTCAACTTTAACACAGCCAAAATATAGGTCATATATGACTTCCTATATGTCAGTAATACAAATTTAATCTCTATCTGCAACCATTTAGCTTCCACAGGCGATTGGGCCCATTCTCCATAAGACCCAATGTTAAAGTACAGCGCCCCCACTAGATCCACTTCCCTCGATTCAATTAAAATGGCACTTGCACTGTACATAAAGTGTGTCAAGGTGAGCTGATTGCCAGATTTAGAAAAAAATGTTATCAGGGAGTTTTTGAGAAATAATTTTTTGAAATCTCAAGGCATATCTTTTAACATTATTAATATATTCCCTAACCCCGAGTTTGACCTTTCAAAGTCATCTGTGGTCACATTTAATACTGCCAAACTATAGGTCATATATGACTTCCTATATGTCGATAATACAAACCTAATCTCTATCTACAACCATTTGGCCTCCACAGGCCATCTTGCATATTCATAAAGTACAGCACCCCCAATAGACCCACTTCCGTCGATTCAATCAAAATGGCGCTCGCACTGTACATTGACGGTACCAAGGTAAGTTGATTGCCTGATTTAGAAAAAACTTTATCTCGCAGTTTTTGAGAAATAATTTTTTAAAGTTTCTCAGTCCTATCTTTAACATTGGAGCCAAAATTTCAAGGGCCCATAAAACGGACAAAAATGATTCAATCAAAAATCCGAGAAAACGTCTGGAGATATGGTCTAGTAGTATGTTACTGCAAATTTACACGAAAATTCATCAGGCCAAAAAAAAGATGAAAAATGTTACGGACAACAGACGACAGACGCCACACCACGACAATAGCTTATCGGCCCATAGGGCCGGTAAGCTAAAAATGGTCAAAAAGGTGGACCATTGCTGGAGCTGAGGCGAGTAGAATGGAGCCTGGTTGCAAAAACACGTCCCCCGAGCTCGAAGCTACCAAACCAGCTACTGCTTACAAACTCGGCTAAGAAGCCAACTCAGTTCGATGCTACGTAGTTCGCTATGGCCGAGATGCTGGGTCATATCTGTCCTAGTAAAGGAAAGGAGCCCGCCAAGTTGCTTGAGGTGGCGGGTCGAACGCTGAATATATCCGTGAAGCGGTTGCAAGACGAACGCTGTACACCGCAGGGAAGTTGTGACAGTTGGCTCACCCCTGGGAGTACGAGCGGTGCTCAGCTCAGATTTTTGACGCACCTTAGGCACGCCACATTAATGGTGGTATGGCCAGTCAAATGTTCACATTGTATAACGTAAGCTTACTAGCAAGCCTGGTGGTGGACCTTTATTTTCCTTCCTCACACAGGCATATTTTTGATCTATCACCCTACATTTTGAATTCGGTGAATGCCGAATTAATTGGCTTCTGTGGCTAACATATGCGCGGGTTATCAATGCTAGCACAGTTGGGCATCTGGCTCCAAGGCTAAACCATGGTTATTTCAGCAGCTACCCAGCTTATCTATGACCTTTATATTAGCTAACGATACCAATGTGACTGTTTCTTCCGCGTCGTCTAAATTAAGGTACTTCTGGAACTCAACAAAAAGGCTTTGCTCTTAGCTTCACTTTTCACTTAGGTTTTTTTTTTTTTTTTCTCCATGTAAATGTTACGTTACTGGACACCGAATATAGCCGAACGTGGCCAGCTATTGACACTGTTTTCCGTTGCCATTTGGCTTATTAATTAGGCTAGTGAGCTTGTGGATGATGGACTTTATGAAGAAACACATTAACGACAGCTAGCTAGCTTGCTAGATAATGTAGGATAGGTTTAATTAGCTATAAAGCTAGCTAGCCTCTCTATATAGAATGATACTGATACCGTATCGGTAATCACACTGAAAATGGAACAAATCCATTTGCGGCGAAGTAGCGGCAACAGAGCCAGAACATGATTACATCCCTACAAGGGAGGAACAACAAGAGACAGAAACTTTGCACGAAAGTGTGGAACAGACAGCAGCCTCAGTCACAGTCACAGAGACTGTTGAAGACTCAGCTAGATTTAGGCCAGCCCTACCAACCTGTCCCTGGACCAACAGGTGAATTTATCTGTGTGTCCTTGATAATGAAATGGATGGCTACAGGGTAAAATCATTTGGATAAATCTGTGGTTATGGTATGTCTACAGTGAGTGAGGCATTTTCATGGTAATTATATAAAACCTTTGATTTAGCTTTGTCAGTAGTCGAGACTAAGGATAGTCTGAATACAAATGTTCATTATCGCCAATATTACAAATGTAATTACAATGGAGAACACTTACTACTCATACTATTTGAATTATTATTATTATTATTATAGTTGTTGTTGCTAAAAAAAAGCTGTATTGAAAACTATTGGAAATGTTTGTGTGTTAGAGGCAAATTTGTGGGATGCATTTTGTCTTTTTAATGAAAGGGAGTCAAGGACTTAGCCTAGGAAACATCTTATGTCTTTATTTTTTGTGAGTATTTATTAGATTAGGCTGTAGGTAGACGGGAAAGATATGAGAGAAGTGGGGTTGGGGGGGGGGGGCATGCAGTACATGACCACGGGCTGGAACTGAATCCAGGTTATCACAAGGAGGACTGATCTGGTGTGCCACCCTGATTTTCACGGGCCCCATCTGGCCACCCCTATGAAAATGTTCTGGGGGTGCCACTGATCACAAGCAGCCGTAAACAAACCCAAACACGTATCCCAAGCTCTGCAAAACCTACGTCTGGTCTAACTGCAGCCTTTTCAGCCCAACTTTGCAGACACATACAGCACCTCTCCGGTTAGCTTCAACTGTTGTGGCCACAATCAGGCAACGTTATGATGAAACTGCCACATTGATGCTTTCCGAAGTAACACAAGCATGCCAATCAGAGTTATTGCATATAAGATTACCAGGAGCATTTTTAATTAGCACGGCACGCAAACTAACATGCAGTAGCTGGTAACCGAGCAGCCATAACAACCACAGAGACAAACCCTTGCAATACAGGTTTTACAGACAGCAAGTTCCGTTACCATGGACAGTTATACCAAGCATCCAAATTACAAACAAGTATAAAAAGTTAGCTTCAAATGAGGTTTATGTTCACACACCTTCTGTTGAATTTCCCCTGATATCACTCTTGTATATTTAGGACACAAACATAAGCAACAGTAACTTGGCTACATAGCCGCAGTGCTACAGCCGCATTCAACAGGCTATCACGTTAGGTGGGCTTATGCCGTAAAAGCAACTTACAGCTTCTGCGTCTGTGAGTCACGGACAGTCGCGACCGATCCAGGCTTTATCTTCAGATATTTCACAAAGCCTGCATTTGATGCCAGTTGTTAGTGCTAACTATTGTTAGCGGTCCTGCTAGCCACCCATAACATGTTAGCTTCACTGCCATTATTTAATGTTATATTGTTACTTAGAGCTTGTGGCTCCGTGCGCTTGATCGATGCAAAGTGCTCCAGGTTTGAGAAGCAGCTGAAACGCTTATTCAGCGTCGAATTATCCTTTATTGACAAAGCTGTCTTTGGTGAAATGCTGAGCACAAACAGCTAACATTCCCTTTGGCCGAGGCTGTTTGCCTCCAGCAAACAAAAAAGCTACCCACTGATTTCTGGTGGCATCGTCTTTTGGAAGAGAAATGGGTGCTTTTCTTTGCATCCAAAAATAAACGGACAAGCAGCTTTGGGAGAGATACTGACAAAACTGCACCTCAAATGATCTGCAGTTCTTCTTTTTGTATTTCTAGAAGTGTAGAAACTACTAAGGCATAGTATGGTCCGCGGTTGTTTGTGCCTGTTAGAATAGTTTCCGGTGTGGGCAGGTCCAGCGCCGTGATTGGCTCTGGCTAGGTCTGTATTAATTGGACGGCACAACCTGACGTCAGGTTTTGCCCAGATCTCGTGAAAATCTCGGGGACGAGCTGTTCAGAGAGGATATCATGTTCACGAAATCACATTCTTGGATTAGGGCAAAACCCCTGTATCTTATGTTTAGAAACTTTTCAGAGATTGAGTATGGACATCCAACATTATAACATTACTTATATGTATTAAAGCTGCAGTTGGTTAGTTTTAGAAAAGTAACTTTTTGTCATTTTTGCTAAAACTGTCACTGTGTACAGACAGTATTACATAAAACTAGTACTCTGTAATAAAAAAAAGGCTCCTTTAAACCCACCTAATGCTCCTATTGCAATTTAAAAGAATCGTTCGGACCGACCAAAAAGAACCAATTAGAGCCAGGATGGTGTCTGACAGCCGTCAAACAGGGTACATGCACGCGCTGCGGACAGCCTCCTCCCCCTTCCTCCTCAGTTCACGCCAGTGCTCAGTCAAGTTCAAATCTCCGAGGGAGGCTTCAGGAGCTTAGAGCCATCAGCGAGGAAATAAATACCGAGACTTCCGTTACCGCAACAGCACACACAGCTAAGACAAGTAAAAAAAGGAAGCCAGAAGAAAAAAAAAAGCAAAAGAAAAAGAATTTGACAAAACCGGTATAAAACCAGAGGAACATCGGAGTGGCTTTTTAGAGGTGGAAGGAACTCCGTGATCTGGAAGGATTAAAACTGACGAGAGTTTGCGACTTTTCCCTTGACAGGTAAACCCCTGCTTTATTCGTTGGATCATTTTTGCTCTGCAAATAAGCGAGTTAGCGCCGCTGACATGCACAGCTAACTAACCCCAGCCCAAACCAGCATCAATTCATTTTCGCTCTGCAAATAAGCGAGTGAACGCCGCCAAGCACAGTCGCTGTTCGAATAGCCAGCGTCTTGTAATTGTTACAGTACTCCGTAGTGCATGTGATGTTACTGTGATGTTGCGGTCGAGCTAACGTTAGCTTGTTTCTGATGATAGGGCTAACGTTACTGTCATCGTTTTATTAGAAAGTAGCAGAAAATATCTTTATGAAGTGACCTGGCAGTCTTATCGGTTGTGTTGTTGTCATAAATATGTGTAACGTTTCTGTGCTCTCACAGCTAAATGCTGACATGCATGGTTTACTGGCCATTCAGCTGGATTCACGACAGTTTCTGTACTAAAAAAAAACGGGTAACTTACTGAAATAAGCGTGTGCTGGGTTTTTAATGAATACATACTGCTGTAGATTACTTTTCATGTCGACATGATTTATTTCTGTTCGTTTGTTGACAGGCGCGTCATTAGACCTGAAAAATCCGGGGCTAATATCCCTCCTTTTATTGAAAATAATTAGTCCTGGCTAATTCTAGGTGGGTTTCCTTTATTAACACGTTTTCCAATTCAAGAATAATCAAGTGGCAATCGAAGAGACGGCTTCTCTCCCCCATGCGATCTAAAAGCGACAAAATAATGGGCTGCATTCAGTACAGAAAAATAATTTAATTATAATCAGGTCTATGCACCTGCACTTTCGTGACGGCATTTCAGACTAGCAAAGTGGTTTAGTCGTTTACATTTTCCAATCGGACAGCTGTCTATTTTTTTACTGCGAATTGAGTGACCGTGCTGCAAAAACAGGTGTATGTACTGGTCACCAGAATTACCTTCATTCGCTGAAGAGTTCTGAAATGCCGTTGCCGAGTGACGGTGCATAGACCTATTTATAATCAAATTATTTTTCGGTACTGATTGTAGCCCATTATTTTGTCGCTTTTAGATCGCATGGGAGAGAGAAGCCGTGTCTTCAATTGCCACTTTATTATTCTTGAATTGGAAAACGTGTGAATGAAGGAAAACCATCTAGAATTAGCCAGGACTAATTATTTTCAATAAAAGGAGGATATTAGCCCGAATTTTCAGGGTCTGACGACGCCTGTTTGTTGGCCAGCAGTGTTGACTGTTCGCAACAGTAACGTCTTGCCTTGGCAACTTGGCCGCTTTCATAATGTGAACGTGCAAAATCTCTCCGCAGTTGCATGCATAACAGCTTGCGTGCCTTCGCGTGCACGGCAGCCTTCTGGGGGAGGGTCTTAGGAGTGCAGTGGAGAGGGAGGGGGAGAGATCTGAAAGTTGCATTTTTTCAAATTTTTATGCGAAATCCTCTCTCTCCTCAAAGTTACCAACTGCAGCTTTAAAAGAAGGATCAGCATAATAGGTCCCCTTTAAGAGGAGTTAAACTAACATTGTAATGGTTTTCCAGCGCACGTTTAAATGTGCACCGAAAACAGGAAAAAGGAAGGCAGAATCCAATGTAAAGAAGTGTTTGGCTTTAATTACCTTTGTAGCAAAAGCCAAAGTTTAGGAGAAGAACACGATACAATGGGAAACACAGTTCCCAAATAGTATTACAAAAAATGCAAGCTGGACAAGAACGCTATATTGAAGGGTGACAATTAGAATTGCAAAACGCTATGGTAAAAGCCAATGCTTGACAAGAGTTTTACGAGACTTTGGACCATAATGGTGCAGAGTCAGGGCTTTTATGTGGTTTCAAACATGGATTGGATAATGATACACAGATGGTGGGAATGAGTGATGAGTGAGCAGCCCGGTTCCTCAGAATTCTGGAGATGTGGACCGTGCAATAATTGAATTGAACTAAATTGGATTTTTATAGGAATTTAACAGCACAACAACTCAAAGAGAATCTTGACAGAAAAATCCAGAAGGATGGCACTTAAATGCACAATAGCACAGTAAAGGATGAAAAGGGTTTGCCAAAGTATTGCTCACAAAGCAATAATTTTCATGCTTCCTTAAATAATGTGCTGGTGGTTTGGACTTCCTGTGATATCGGAGCCCCTGTAGTTGGCAGCCTAGACTTCCTGTCAATGAAGCGTGTGGGCTTAAAAAAAGCAAGCTATTCTCATCCCATCCAATTCCATCAATACACTCACACACATGCACACTACACAAAAAAACCCGAACACTACAGAGATAGACACGCATATCTCCATCCATCTCTGACTGAAAATGCTTGTCGTTATGGTTATCCACACTGCTGAGCTCAGGTATAGTGCTACTCCAAAGGCATCTATTTAAAATATGTGTTTAAACAGTGAGCACCACAATCCATTGGACAGTGAAGCTTTATTTTGGTTCTGTGCTCTAACACTTTGAGTTTGGACGGATGCAATGACAATGAGGTTGAAAGGCCAACTGCTGGCTTATCCATATTGGATAAACCGTTCAGAAATGAAAACACTATAAGTACCCCCCATTTCCAGGTGCAAAAAAAAAAAATATTGTACAGTTTAACATAATGAGGAATAAAATAATTTTTGGTTGCATACATTTGCATGCAAAGACTGCTTGAAGTTCGAGATTCACGGAGATTACCAGACTCTGGGCATCTTCCTCTTCCAGGCCTATACTGCAGCCATTTTCAGTTCCTGCCTGTTTTTTGTACTTTTTGCCCTCAGTTTTCTCTTGAAGATGTAAATGCATGTTCATTAGGTTTCAGATCCAGACTTGGCCAACGGAACCAAACTTACAAAAAAAAACTTTCACTGTCCACTGAAATACGGTGCTCACTGCAGATTGCTCATTATTATATCTGCTTTACGTCGCGTTACCACCTGCGAACATGAAATTTTTGTCCACTGTACTCCAAGGGCATAAAATTTCGCATATTTGGTTTTTGAAAGCTCGGGCCCCAGTTTATTGCTCTGGAGGTCTTTAGTGGAATTTTGTGGATACTTTCCTATTTACTGGCTGTCACAAATTCAGAACACAGGACCCACACCCAGATTGCACACAAGCTGCTAATGTCAGTGTTTGAAATCTGTTTACAAACATTATTTTTTCCTGTTAAATGTTTTCTTATTCAGTTTTGTTGTGTTTATTTTATTGGGATCATTTCCTTTCCACATTTCAGTTTACCTGTCCTGGTTTTCATTTGCATTTTCAAACTTATCACCTTTAGCATAGGGTAACACTGAACCATCCTTTATGAAAAGAGAGGGGATACTGCTATTCCACAATTCTCCGCGCCAGAAATATTTAAGGTGATAACCATCCATCCAGCCAATCACAAAAACAAGCTAACTCCTAAAAAATGATTTGGAAATAATCCTGTGCCATGATAAGAGCATTTGAATTCTTTAAATGTTACGGAAAGGTGCTACAATGCTTCTTAATTTATTGTCTTCAGCATAGGGTACACTGAACCATCCTTTACGAGAAGTGAGTGTAAGACCACGCCTCCAACCTTCTAACTCACCAATCTATTAAGACCTGGACCACATTCTTCAGCCCCGCAATCATTGCATACACCTGTTGTTCATTTCCACTGTGTGGTAGTGTTGTGCTATTAAAGACCTCACACTTGCTCCATTTGTACAAACCCCAATGCCAATGAAGTTGGGACGTTGTTTAAAACGTGTATAAAAACACAATACAATGATTTACAAATCCTTTTCGACCTATGTTCAATTGAGTACACTACAAAGAGTACACTATTTAATGATCAAACTGATAAACTTTGTTGCTTTTTTGGAAATATTCACTCATTTTGATTTTGATGTCTGCAACACATTCCAAAAAAGCTGGGACAGGGGCATGTTTCCCACTGTGTTACATCACCTTTCCTTTTAAAGTAGGGATTCAAAGAAAAAACTGAAATATGGCAATTTCGACATCAATGGAAAGCTTAGAACACAAAGAATGCAATGTATTGTCATTCCGTCACATTATCGATTCGAGAAAATGGAAACAAGCACGAAACGACAGTACTTTATCGAGCGTGAATACTTCCGTGATGCTAGGAATGACGCCCGTTTTGGGCGACGTCACGGACGGGTTTTGCAAGCTTTGCTCTGTCAATTTGTGGGCAGAGTCAATCGAAGTACTATGTCTCTCTCTAAGCTTTATATTTTGTTATTTAAGGTTCAAATTGAGTCGTACTTTACTTAAGATGGATAAATTATAATGTAGAAAAATGTGTCTGTCGTTTTTGTTTTTTTTGTACTTAAAACTCATATTTTTCTATATAATACATTGAAGATTAACATGGACCTATAAACGATCTGACGGAAATCGGGTAAAATACGGGAAGGCAGGGCTTCCCCAGGATTTTTGAAACTGTGGCGGAGGGCTTCAGCGCCGGGTCAAAACTCAGCATTATCAGGTGTGGCCAGTTTTCATTAATCAGCACGTAGGCGATGTAATTATTGAAGTCTACGTGCACGGAGGTTTATCAGTTTCCCATGCGTCATGGTGGATTTCACATAGACTATAGTATGAAAACCAATTATGACTCCGGACCCCGGAATCGGAATTAAATAATCATGAAGATACAATTAGGTAGAGCAGGATGTGCTCACAGCAAATACAGAAGAGAAGAGATAGAACAACTATAAAAAAAGCAATTAAGACCTGAAATTGAGCTTGAGTGCATGAGAAGTACAGGCGGACGATTCAGGCTGCTTTTGAGGTATTGGGTGGAGATATTTGAGGGGTACGATTGTGTTCTGAATGGCATCGACCTCGTCACTCCATATTTCTGTCAGTCAATCACTGTTATGAGAGTCCACTCGATCGTGTTCATAAAATACTATGGTTTTTGTAGCCCTGAGCATTGGCTTATTCAACCTTCCTCGGAATGGCGGCATGACTCCAGTAAAAATATAATTTTCTTTCTAAACTAGACAACGTGTACGTGTATAGCGTATAGCCAGCGCGGCGACCGGACTTTTTTTTACAGGCACGGAACGAACCAAAATAAGCAGCAAAACCAATATGCATCGATGAAAGAAATCACCTTTATGCGACATTAGCTTGAAAAAAAAATAAAGATTTAAACATGGGATTTAAAACTATGTACTGGGAGATCTGGAAGAAATCTATTAACTGCCAGAATTTATACCGTTCAGGCGGTGGGTGATATATGTCTGTTAGATATTTGACTGAATTTTTTTCCAGTGGAAGGACTTTGGGTAGACAGGAAAATCCCAAATTTTCAGGTTCCAAAAGTGAACGGTTTGGTTGCTAGGGCCTCCAGAAGAGTCACCCTCCGGAGGGTCAAAATTGAACTTTTAAGAAAAAAAAGGTTTTTGAGTTGAAATATCTCAGTGCGCCCTCAATAGCCCAGCTACATTTTCACTGATGTCAATCTGTGTTGGGACGAGTTTTGGAAAATCATGAAATTTTGGTGGGCTGTTGAGGGCGCCACCTATAGGGGGCGCTTGAACACACCACTATGAGCCCAAGTAGCACTTACGTTTGAGGCATTCCTTGCCTGCGCCCTCACTAGCCCAAACTTTTTTTGTGCATCATATAATCCTATAACAGTACCTTGTGCTATTCCACTAGAAATTGTAGTGGGATGGTGAGGGCGCGGAATTATAGGTGGCGCTCAAGTCGGTGAAAATGCAAAAATAGGGGTAATCTGCGGCAGTAGATCTCCGTTCGCCCCCATCAGATTTGAATGAAGTCTGTTTTAGTTGATAGCTCTACATGTCCACTATATGTACCAAAAAGATTGAAGTGGGGTTCAACTGTATTAACCCCTTTTTGACCATCCCAGTAAAGCAAGGTTTCAAACGCGAATTAGTACAATATATGGTCTGTGGATTGAATAAAGGGATGAAGGCAACAAGGCATGATGGAAAGGCAACCAACTGAAGGTGCACACATCTGGCCCTTGGCCAAGGGTTATTTCATTAGCTGGAGGGCCTGAAATAAAAATCTATTCATCCAACTGAGCAGCAGTGAGACTGGGACAGGAAAAGCAATACATGTAACTGCACACATGTGGGTGGGCCCAGGACGGGGGATCAGATAGAACCCTCTGCTGAGCAGAAGATGGAAAAGATCATAAAAAAGGAGTCATTACATTTTCTCATTCACATCTGTATGCATCAAGCTGTTGCACTGTGTACTTTCAGTTTCACCTGACAATGTGCACAATTTTTACTTTCTAACTCTTGGCTCGTTTCATGTTTTCCGTCGTTATCTCCAAAAAATAACAGACTAGGGGGGAAAACCAAGTGTCTGACATCATACTTTCACCTGAGTTTTCTCTAACAAAGTAGGGATGATGGAGATAATGAGTGATTTATTTTCCTGTTAGCATGACAAAAGAAGTAAACAATTTTTTAAAATTATTATTTATTTATGAGCGGTGAAGCGTGCAATCCGTCCGGCCCCGCCTCCAATCTTCTAAACATTCCAAAGGAAGTCAGCAGAAGGCCGGACCCTATCCATTGGTTCAGAAGAGAGCTGTGAATTGCTGATTGCTCCACTAAAAATCATCCATTGGCATTGAATTCAAACTGACACCTATGCTGACTTATGTACTGTAACAGTACTACATGGACAAGCGTATGGAATGGTCATGTCACACCTTTCAGAATGATGGTCAAAAAGGGTTAAAACAGTTGAACCCCACATCAATCTTTTTGGTACACATAGGGGACATATAGGGCTATCAAATAAAACAGACTACATTCAAATCTGATGGGGGCGCATGGAGAGCTACAGCCGCGGATTACCCCTATTTTTGCATTTTCACCGACTTGAGCGCCACTTATAGTTCCGCGCCCCCACCATCCCACTACAATTTCAAGTGGAATAGTACAAGGCACTGTTAGAGAATCATATCATTATAAACAAGCTTGGGCTAATGAGGGCGCAAGCAAGGAATGCCTCAAACGTGACTGCTACTTTGGTCCAAGATGGCGTTTTCAAGCGCCGCCCATAGGTGGCACCCTCAACAGCCCATCAAAGTTTTGGAATTTTCCAGTACTCCTCCTAATATAGACTGACAACAGTGAAAATGAAGCTGGGCTATTGAGGGCGCACTGAGATATTTCAACTCAAAAACCTATGTTTCTTAAAAGTTCAATTTTGGCCCTCAGGAGGGTGACCCTTCTCAAGACCATAAAAACCAAACTGTCGACTTCTGGAACCTGAAAACCTGGAATTTTCCTATTTACTAATAGATCTTACACCAAAAGAAATTTCAGGCCATTTACTTTCACAGATATATCAACCCCTAATTGAAATCTGCCTGACTGTTATAAATTCTGGCAGTTAAGAGTTCTGACTCGTCAGGCTTTAAAAACAAAAGTGAAAACAGTTTTTACAGTGTTGTCTGTATTATGATTATGGAACATCTGGGTACTTTCAGAGTATACAACCCGTACGTGACGTCACCAAAAATGAGCCTGTCGGCGGACTGATTACGGTGGAAAAGGAGCACAATTTGGAAAGCGAATATCAAGTAGCATGAACATTTTTTTCTCTTGTTATATGAGTGAATACCTTCAACATATCATGAAATTGCCATAACGAACCAATTTTATGGGTACTTATTTTCTTTGAATCCCTACTTTAACAACACTCAATAAGTGTTTGGGAACTGAGGGCTCTAATTGTTGATGCTTTGTAGGTGGAATTCTTTCCCATTCTTGCTTGAGGTATGACTTCTGTTGCTCAGCAGTCCTGGGTCTCTGTTGTCGTATTTTGCGCTACATAAGGTGTGACACATTTTCAATGGGAGACAGGTCTGGACTGCAGGCAGGCCAGTCTTCTACCCGCACTCTTCTACTACGAAGCCACGCTGTTGTAACATGTGCAGAATGGGGCTAGGCATTGTCTTGCTGAATTAAGGAGGGACGTCGCTGAAAAGAACGTTGCTTGGGTGGCAGCATATGTTGCTCCAAAACCTGTATGTACACTACTGACAAAAGTATTAGGACGTCACTATTTATGTGTGTGATTTTCTTACAGTGCAGTAGAAAATACTGAATGTATCATGTTTGGAAATAGTTGTTTATTGAAATGAAAATACAGACCCCATTTTGGATACACCATATTGAATTATTGTATGTCTTGACCCTCTTTTTATAGAGAATCAAAATCACCCCATGTGCCACACCTGATCATAATGATTGGACCAATAGTAGCCATTGATCTTCCATTATGACAAGGACACAATTCCAAACGTGTAAATTTGAAAATTACCATCTTGCAAGCACAATTTATGATAATATCTCTTACTTATGACGACCAAAATTTAGAGTTTTTTGTACAGAGAAAAAATAGGCCAATATGTATATCTGTAGCCTCCCCAAATGTTCAATAATGTTCTGTGATGTTTACATCCACATTTTAGGACACCATTAAATTCCTAAAACACTCTCATATATAACATAACGCATGTGCATCAAAATTTGAGTGAGAATGAGGAATGTCCTAATACTTTTGTCAGGTAGTGTACCTTTTAGCATTAATGGTGCCTTCACAGATGTGCAAGTTACCTATGCCATGGGCAGTAACACATCCCCATACCATTATAGATGCTGGCTTTTGAACTTTGCGGTGATAACAATCTAGTGTACTGATAACCGAGCGGTCATAACAACAGATATAAGCGTTACCCTGCAATACAGGTCTTACAGACAGCAAGTTCTGTTACCGTGAACAGTTGTACCAAGCATTAAATTACAAACAAGTATAAAAAGTTAGCTTCAAATGAGGTTTATATTCACGCACCTTCTGTTGAATTTCCCCTGATATTACTCTTGCATATTTAAGACACAAACATTAGCAACAGTAACTTGGCTATGTTAGCCGCTGTGCTACAGCCACATTCAACTGGTTATCACGTTAGGTAGGCTTATGCCGTAAAAGCAACTTACAGCTTCTGTGTCTGTGAGTCACGGACAGTCGTGACCAATACAGGCTTTATCTTCAGATATTTCACAAAGCCTGCGTTTGAGGCCAGTTGTTAGTGCTAACTATCTCTAGCGGTCCTACTAGCCACCCGTAACACGTTAGCTTCACTTATATTATTTGATGTTATATCGTTACTTACAGCTTGTGGCTCCGAGCGCTTGATCGATGCAACTGCTTCAGATTTGAGAAGCAGCTGAAACGCTTCTTCAGCGTCAAATTATCCTTTTTTGACAAAGCTGTCTTTGGTGAAATGCTGAGCACAAACAGCTAACATCCCCTTTGGCCGTGGCTGTTTGCTGCCAGCTAACAAAAAAGCTACCCACTGATTTCTGGTGGCATCGCCTTTTGGAAGAGAAATGGGTGCTTTTCTTCGCATCCAAAAATAAATGGACCAGCAGCTTTGGGAGAGATACTGACAAAACTGTAACCTCAAATGATCTGCGGTTCTTCTTTTGTATTTCTAGAAGTGTAGACGCTACTAAGGCATAGTATGATCCGCGGTTGTTTGTTCCTGCTAGAATAGTTCCTGGTGTGGCCAGGTCCAGCGCAGTGATTGGCTCTGGCTAGGTCTGTATTAATTGGATGGCACCCTGACGTCAGGTTTTTTTGCCCAGATCTCGTGAAGATCTCGGGACGAGCTGTTCAGAGAGGAAATTACATTCACAAAATCACGTTCTTGGATTACGGCAAAACCCCTGTATCTTATGTTTAGAAACTTTACAGAGGTTGAGTATGGACATCCAACATTATCACATTACTTATATGTATTAAAAGAAGGATCAGCATAATAGGTCCCCTTTTTAATAGGTCCCCCTATAAGACACAGAAAAATCCTCCTGCCAATAGGGGCAGCATAAATGTAGTAGGTTGTAACACCCCCTCCCTTAAAGGAGGACTATCATAGCTGGGAAAGTTGGGTGTTATTATTTCAATATATCATGAAAAAAGCTCCTACGACTTTGTTTTCTTTATTTTGAGATTTCTTTAATTTTTATGAGCGATTTACAAAACTGGTGGACCGCGCCATTTTCACCACAGCAGACGAAAAATTCACCCTCAATCCGTTTGGGGCGCCCCTAATCGTGACGTCAGTGCGGCTGTCAGCGCCATGAATTTCCATTGTCCTGCTGTCCTGCATTGAGATTGTTGAATGACCGAGATATTCCTGCTTCCTCTATGGGGCAGGCAGACGAGCTTGATTATACCTCTTTCTATCCGACACAACTATAGAGGTGAACTAACATCAGAGGCCATTTGAAATGCTTCCGAAAGAAAAAAGTGCGATTTGAAGTTCCCAGCGAGGCTGGACAGCTGCCGTCACCTTGGCATAATTAGCTCACCTTAAATCAATGTACTTTGCCTAACTTGTAATCAAGCCATTTATTCAGCCACCTGACCAATCAAAACCAAAATCAAGCCAATAATGATTTAGAAGAGATAATGAGAAGCAGACAAACCGAACCAGGCTGCCGTGTTAGATTGAAATAATGTCAGTAATCTGAATAAATAGCAGACCTCTGAATTCCACCTCTCGTTGGAAAACTTTCGTATTATTAAAAAAAGATTTCTTAAAATAAAATCATGTTAAGATGGCCCTGGTTTTTGCCGCCTAAAAATATACACAAAGTAGAAAACATTGTGTGAAGCGCATCAAACGTGAATGTGAGAGAGAATTATTTTCGCATTGCAAGCAATGGACAAATGCACCGAAGACTGGCTAGCACGCTCAGGCAAATCTGTGCCGCAAATTTTAAACATTTTTATTTAATAATTGAACAAGATTCGCGACAACGGCCAAGCAAACACATTCAGGCAAACTGCGCATGAACTAAGCACAGTTAAGGTCTTCAAAATCATCCTCCTCTACTCGACAATTGCTTTCACCCCTTCCCATTTACTTTGTTTAATTTGGTAATCAAACTGTTGATTCGCTCAACGAACAATTTTAAATTGGTTAAGTAGTCTAATTTATTTAGATATCCATGTATTCAGACATTTTGACATCGTTCATCATGCACATGAATGCATGTGGCAGCCGCAGTGACGTTATAATCTCGCAAGTTCTCATGCCACTTAGATACAAACGGCCTCCTGAAACAGCAATTCCGCTAATTAATGGTCATTTAAAAGAACAGGGGGTATGTATGGACAAAAAAATCGAGCCGTGATGTTATGTTGAGTTAATTACTATAAGATTAAGTCAAACGTGTAGGTCAGTATAGTCCTTTTAATGGTGACTCTAGTCACCAAACAATGACCCAAGGAGACCAAAGAGGGACACAGGGTGGCTCCCACGCAGACAGGAGAAAAAAATGAATAAAAAATCTGAAATATTCAGGACAAAAAAATAAACTTAAAGCTCCAGATTTGATGATACATAGTGAGCCCACATGGCTAGCAAAAAATCTGCCTGGAATTCGGATCCTCATACACACAAAACTAGCCCACGCCGTTAGCGAATGAATTCGGGAGCCCCAGACACACCAAACTAGCCCACGGGCTAGCGAACGAATTCCGGATCCCCGGACACACACAAAAGCCGCCCACGTGGCTAGCAGACGAAACCGGTCCCGGACACACACACAACAACATAAACGACCTTCCTGGGCAGTGCCATACACCAAAAAGACACCCCAAGAGAGTCCAGCACCAAAAGGCACATGCAGTATTTGCTATGACACACAAGAGCCCAAACATCTCCAGGTCTCTTTTTTGAGAAATCAGGAAATTAGCACCAGACAATTAAGTCAAACATTGTGTGACGGGCCCTAGGGCCTTGGTCCTTCTGTGGTACTTGGTGTGTGCTCTGTTTTGCAGGTGCAGCTGGGTGGAGCTGAGTTGGCATCAAGTAACTGGGAACACCTGGCCAGTGTTCCCAGGTTATTTAACCCCGCCTGCCCAGTCATCATTTTGGTTCGTGAATCGCAGTAGCAGTTGGAGCGGGTCGTGGTTGCTGCCCGCCGTTGCTGGGTCCCCTCAACCCATGCTGTCTTTTTTTTTTGTGTTTGTCTTTATTTTGCATTTACAACATGCACCACATATCCTTCATTACATCCATGCACCCTCACACACTACTGATAATTACTTCCACACCCCATTTGGTATTTATTGTATAATGTAATAAGAATAAACTTTTGCTAACTTTTTGGAGCCGCCTTGTCTACATCTCCTTTACTTGCTGTGGCCTACGAGCATGAAATAATTGGAAGACCATACGGTCAGTACACTCAAACAAAGCTAGCCAAATCACATGCCAAAATTACTCCAAACTCTGCCAAATAAAGCTTCACTTGACTGAAATCACTGTCACAAGAAGCTCTCCAAAATGTTGCACCTGAATGTTCCACATAAGCTCAAGGCAAGGTCAGCAAAGAGCCATCAGTACTCAAATTCACCCATCGCAAGGCCACTCGCCTCCATCAGATAACTTCAGGTACAATCAATTAATCTGAGGACATGACAGAAAAAGGGTCCGTTAACCAAAAATGCAATCCCTCTGACACACATTTTAAGGAGCTGGAATGGCCCTTTAAAACACAGCACAGCAAACCAGTAACCAGCAAGAAAATACCAAACATTAATCAACAACAATGAACCAGAATTCACATCACCTCAATCAACCCAAACTTGGGTAAAGTCATTACACTGCTCTGGAATTTTGAATAAGCAATTACAGAGGCATCCCCAGATCCTGACTAACTGCACAACTCCATCTACTTAACGATGACCTGTGCACAATGCAAGCAATGGACAAATGCACCGAAGACTGGGCTGCACGTTCAGGCAAATCTGTGCCGCAAATTTTAAACATTTTTTTATTTAATAATTGAACAAGATTAAGCGCACAACCAAGCAAACACATTCAGGCAAACTGCGTGCTGAACTAAGCACAGTTAAGGTCTTCAAAATCATCCTCCTCTACTCGACAATTGCTTTCACCCCCTTCCCATTTACTTTGTTTAATTTGCAATCAAACTGTTGATTCGCTCAACGAACAATTTTAAATTGGTTGCGAGTCTAATTTATTTAGATATCCATGTATTCAGACATTTTGACATCGCATTCATCATGCACATGAATGCATGTGGCAGCCGCAGTGACGTTATAATCTCGCAAGTTCTCATGCCACTTGTGGCGTTAACGGTGGCCTCCTGGAAACAGCAATTCCGGCTAATTAATGGTCATTTAAAAGAACAGGGGGTATGTATGGACAAAAAAATCGACCGTGGATGTTATGTTGGAGTTAATTACTATAAGATTAAGTCAAAACGTGTAGGTCAGTATAGTCCTCCTTTTAATGGTGACTCTAGTCACCAAACAATGACCCAAGGAGACCAAAGAGGGACACAGGGTGGCTCCCACGCAGACAGGAGAAAAAAAATGAATAAAAAATCTGAAATATTCAGGACAAAAAAATAAACTTAAAGCTCCAGATTTGATGATACATAGTGAGCCCACATGGCTAGCAAACGAATTCCGGATCCTCATACACACAAAACTAGCCCACGTCGTTAGCGAATGAATTCCGGAGCCCCAGACACACCAAACTAGCCCACGTGGCTAGCGAACGAATTCCGGATCCCCGGACACACACACAAAGCTAGCCCACGTGGCTAGCAGACGAAATCCGGGTCCCGGACACACACACAGCAACATAAACGACCTTCCTGGGCAGTGCCATACACCAAAAGACACCCCCGCAGAGTCCAGCACCAAAAGCACATGCCGTATTTGCCATGACACACAAGAGCCCAAACATCTCCAGGTCTCTTTTTTTGAGAAATCAGGAAATTAGCACCAGACAATTAAGTCAAAC
The DNA here is from genome assembly GCA_029692085.1 of Gymnothorax javanicus. Lineage (NCBI taxonomy): Eukaryota > Metazoa > Chordata > Actinopteri > Anguilliformes > Muraenidae > Gymnothorax > Gymnothorax javanicus. Next base: position 47,891,827 of record CM056197.1, on the reverse strand, counting down.
ATTGTGTGACGGCCCTAGGGCCTTGGTCCTTCTGTGGTACTTGGTGTGTGCTCTGTTTTGCAGGTGCAGCTGGGTGGAGCTGAGTTGGCATCAAGTAACTGGGAACACCTGGCCAGTGTTCCCAGGTTACTTAACCCCGCCTGCCCAGTCATCATTTGGCTTCGTAATCGCAGTAGCAGTTGGAGCGGTCGTGGTTGCTGCCGCGTTGCTGTCGGTCCCCTCAACCCATGCTGTCTTTTCTTTTTGTGTTTGTCTTTTATTTTGCATTTACAACATGCACCACATATCCTTCATTACATCCATGCACCCTCACACACTACTGATAATTACTTCCACACCCCATTTGGTATTTATTGTATAATGTAATAAGAATAAACTTTTGCTAACTTTTGGAGCCGCCTTGTCTACATCTCCTTTACTTGCTGTGGCCTACGAGCCGCCGTAACAATTGGAAGACCATACGGTCAGTACACTCAAACAAAGCTAGCCAAATCACATGCCAAAAATTACTCCAAACTCTGCCAAATAAAGCTTCACTTGACTGAACCACTAACACAAGAAGCTCTCCAAAAATGTTGCACCTGAATGTTCCACATAAGCTCAAGGCAAGGTCACAAGAGCCATCAGTACTCAAATTCACCCATCGCAAGGCCACTCGCCTCCATCAGATAACTTCAGGTACAATCAATTAATCTGAGGACATGACAGAAAAAAGGGTCCGTTAACCAAAATGCAATCCCTCTGACACACAATTTAAGGAGCTGGAATGGCCCTTTGTGCAAACACAGCACAGCAAACCAGTAACCAGCAAGAAAATACCAAACATTAATCAACAACAATGAACCAGAATTCACATCACCTCAATCAACCCAAACTTGTGGTAAAGTCATTACACTGCTCTGGAATTTTGAATAAGCAATTACAGAGGCATCCCCAGATCTGACTAACTGCACAACTCCATCTATACGATGACCTGTGCTAGTCTTCAGTGTTCCCTCCAGGCTTGAGGCGACTTTGAACGCTAAACTCGTGAGCACGGTTAGAAAACCAATTGACAAGTCAACCAACTATACTCAGAAGCATACCCCCCCACACGGAAAGAACCTACATAAACATATAGGTTTTAATATAGGGCCAGATATAGGTTTCGCATATATGCGACATACATAAAATTGGCCGTTTTCATATATTATAGGTACATATAATATATGAAAACCGCCAATTAAAACTAGCAGATTTCCTTTTTTATTTGGCCATTCCAACCCCACCTGAATGTGGGATATTCAATCAGGGAATTATGCACAAGTCCTGAGTTGTATTTGCATATGCAAGCTTCTATTGATAACTGCGGAGCATGTTTATAGTCCGCGACCATTAACGCTTACTTTTTATACAATATTGAAACATTGTTTTGCGAATATAGAAGGAGAGCAGGATCTGGAATTTTGGTAATGCTGGCCAAATCTCATATATGAGCCCCTAAGAACCATACCGGGCCATCCCGCACTTTTGGCGAAATAGAGTTGAGGTAGTCAGCATGTGCAGAAAACTAAGATCTACATTTCCTAAATAAGCCAACCCAATCTACCCACATGGATTGTTCATACAAGCAAACGTCCTCTCTGCCCCTGTACATATGCACTGCACTGCCTTATCCATAATAGGCCATCCCAGAACCTTCCCATAATTCATTGCAGACATGGCGGCTAGGTATCTCACTGATGAGGAACTGCTTGCTATGATTGATGATGATGGTGAAGTGTAAGATAATGGAGACCCAGAGTTTGTCCCAAATGAATCAGAAGATGATGATTCCGCTTCAGAAGGAGGTAGGTTTCACTTTAAACGAAACAGAAGGGCATCCAAAACCTGCAAAAGAAGTGCATTACGTAATTGAACATATCATGAGTTTTTAACATAAGCAGTGTTTCTAGTTCCCAGTTACTCTAGGTGACACAGGAGGCTGGCAACTTTAAGTCCCATTTTCTCAAAAGTTCCCCAACATGGGTTGGCCCAGTATGGTTCTTAAGGGGTCATATAAGCGTCCATCTAGCCAACAGGACGCGCCTAGGGGAACTCTTAATCTACATAACCCTTCCCAGCAGGCCCTTTGGAATTTGCATCCCTGTAGCGCATTGGCCAATTGCGCGCTACTATATAGGAGACCTATATGCCCTCTATAAGCACATATATGTACCTGAATTTGGCCTATATGCGGCATATAGGTTGCATATATGCGCATATATGTTCATATAGATTCTTTCCATGTGGGCCCACCCAGAATTTCCACCAAAAACAAAAAAAGGCAAAATAACAAATTTACAAGCCCCACAGGACCTGCCCGATGACTGACTAACTGGGGAGAGGCACCGTAATGCTCAAAACAATGTCCAAATGGACCAACTCACCATATGTATACTTGAGCAACAAAGCAAAACTGTCTAGGGTTTAACTCAGAGTAGATTGTATCTCCCGTACGAGCGCCCAATCTGTTACGACCAGCCCACTAACTGATCACAACATGAAACGGGACAACAACATGGTTATAAAAAAAAAGATTTAATCTCGAAAGTGTACATCATCCAAACAAATAGTTGGCCCAACACACAAAGAGCTGGCCTGGAATATGAGTGGCTGCTGGAGAACAGGCTGGCAGTTAAGAGCCTCCTCTTTGCACAACACCAAACTCCTTTTACAGGGTGTTGCCAGGTGCCACCAATCCAGCAATTAAACACTTATAAGACACACAGAAAAATCCTCCTGCCACTAGGGGCAGCATAAATGTTCTGGGTCGTAACCCGCTGCTGGGTGAAGTTGCCTTTAGACGTCGACTTCCAGGCTGCTCAGCCTGTTAGGTTAAGTAAACGCCGCCCCCAAGTACAACCAATCCGCTCACGAGGCAGCCAATTCATTTTGGAAGCCTTTACTCAGTAAGTGGGCTTAAGAACATCAATATTGTTAAAAACGAAAGCATTTAATCGCGAGTTTTCTCATTAAAGAAATTGATTTGTGAGGTAACGTTAGATATTTCAGCTATTTTGATTTACAGTTGAAGTTTTTAAGAAGCTCAGCTGAACAGCTTATTGAACAAAATATCTCACAAGTTGGCCAATTTTATGTTTCAAACAGAGTTATCCTTGAAGTTATCTTGTGGAAGTGTTTAGGTTAACAATATGACCCGTTTCGCTAAGGTTAGGTCTATAAGTTAACTGTAAGGCAAAAAAAGCACCTGTTTGCATTAGTTAACATAATCAAAATAGCTGAAATATCTAACGTTACCTCACTAATCAGTTTCTTTAATGAGAAAAGAAGATTGAACGCATTCGTTTTTAACAATATTGTTGTTCTTAAGCCCACTTCCCGAGTAAAGGCTTCCGAATTGAATTGGCTGCCTCGTGAGTGGATTGGTTGTACTCTAGCTCGCAATCTGATTGGCTGTACTTGGGGGCGGCGTTTACGCAGCCTGACAGGCTGAGCAGCCTGGAAGTCGACGGCTGAAGGCAACTTCACCCTGCAGCTCGTAACCCTTGTATAAAGAGGAAAATGGCAGGAGTGCTTCTTGCCAGGACCACAGGCTCTGGCAACAATATTTTGACACACCCCCTGCCCTTATAACTAGCACTCTCATCTACACTGAAAAAATTAAAGAGTCAGATTTAATTGTAATGTTATGTCATGTGGTTCCACACAATTGCTTTAAGTTACTTCTACTTGAATTCTAACGTTTTTGGCCTTTTAAATGAAGTACGATGGGTCATATTTACTTATCTCAGTGTTGCAGTACCAACTAATATAACACCATGCAGTTACTGTAGCATTTAATATTTTTGAGCGTGTCATCAATGCCCTTTTGTTTCTGCTACTCTCTTTACACATTGGCCAAACTCAGTCATTCATTCTGAGTGTATGAAAGTCAGATGCTCTGTCTTCTTCCCAGCATTCTGTTCTTCCAATAGATTCTCAATCATGGGGCCGGTTGCATAAATTTAGACCCAGTCAATGACTTAAATGTAATTTTAAGTCAGACTTAATGTAGGCATTTAAATAAGCCTGTTTTATAAAGCCTGACTATGAGTCACTTAACACTGACTCTGATAACCCGTCGCACTATGCATCACGAGTAAAATAAAACACTTAACAGAGGAGAAAAACATGGCAGACACAACAGCGACTCTTGGTGGCAGCGTGAGATCACCGCACTTTGGTGCAACAAAACCTTCACTTGTTGGAGGAATATACTGTAATGCAGTAAAAAGTCTTCTACTCAGTAGCTTTCATCAAGCGCCCGGGAATCTGAGACGTCATCAAGTTTGGGGATAAAAATGACAGAAAAGGAGAACACTATCAATCCCATGATTGCGAGTACCGTCGAAGATGTTCAAAGCCGTTTTAAAAATATGGTGCAAGAATCTAAGGAAATATAGAAGAGAAAAAATCCAGCCATTGAGGGAGGACCCCCACCAAAACTTAAAAAAAGGCGCTAATCATCCTATTTCCAATGTAAAAAAAAAAAATTTGTCCTTTTTTGTTCGAAAAACAGTAAATATTGCTGAGTCTTTGTGTCTCCTAACTGCATGGTGTCCTGACAGCTTGTTGCCATGGCAACAAAACTTTCATCTCAGGCTTAGGCAGGGTGAGAGGTGGCTAATTTTTATGTCTCAAATTAAGTCAGTCTCTTATTTTATGCAACAGTCAGTCTTAATTAGACTAGTTTAACAATTTAAGACAATCTCAGCCCAGTATTAAATTCAGTTTATGCAACCGCCTCATGCTTTTGTTTTGGTCCACAGTTTTTGATTTTGCCTTTTCTCTTGTGTCAGTTCTATATTCTGCTTATTATTCCTTGCTGGTCTTCCGAATAGCAATTTTGGATTTCCCTTCATTTTGTCATACCTCTCGTTTGGCCGTCGACCTGTGAACTGCATCTTGTATATTATTTGGATTTCCCATACTATGCTGCATTCTGCCTGATTGGTCTTGACCTGGATGGTATCACCAAGAGACGTAATTAGACCATTGAACTGAGTTACCATCTGGACTTCAGTACTGAGTCTGTCTCGTATCAGACAATTATGACCATTTGAACTGGACAATCATGGTAAGATGGATAAAACTGGCTAGAACAGCCAAGGGGCAAATACAGCCAGGTCTAATGAGCACGGAGGATGGCATCAGGACGGCATTTTACATGCTATGCCCCAAAACAAATTAAGTTGCATTGTCCAGCCCTATTGACTTTGCTCTTCAGATATCTGCTGTTAAAGGAACACATCATGCTACATGCCAGCCATGCTAGACAATGAATAGAGGTAAATAGACAAGGTGCTAATTAGGTTTTTTTTTTTTTTTTTTTTAGCATTGTGCCAATGACTCTATTCTTTGTCACCACAAGGTTAGCATGTAGCATGGAGCGTCTGTTTAAACAAGCAAAACAGATCTGCGTCCAGTGGCTTTGTGTGCTGCCAATAAGGACTATCAAGATGGGGTCCTTAATATGGCACAGCTTTGGCCCAGTTGATTGGTTGTTGTTTTGCCAAAGCCCCACCCATACCCCAAGTGAGAGTGGTGTTACTTTTCTCGGATGGAGGTGTCCGTAATGTGTCAGTGAATTGCTCTGCTAAAGACACCTCGGCCAGCTGCACCAGTGTCCACACCTAATGTACTCAGGTAGAGAATACAACTTCATTAACAGGGGTCATGCTTATCACCATGGCAACCAATGGGACCATCCACTGCAACAGCAGCAACCGAGTCGGCACAGAGATGCAATTAGAATCCACAAAGTATATCTGTAAGTTTTTCTGTGGATATTGTCTGGATGTCTGTTTGTGTGTGATATCTATAGGTGTATTTTAGATTTTCCAGATGTTGATCAAGTCGTGTGTCTGTAGTGAATGCGTCTATATCTGCGCCGCATGTTTTTATCCGTCTGCCGCACATGTGTGATTCCATTATTTGTTGAAATATTGAAGGGTGTAAACCAGGTGTCTTCAACTCATGGTCCTAAGGGGTGAGAACTGTTGGTTTTCCACCTTCCCTTTACCTGGAAGTCAGGTGTATGGACAATTTGCTATGTCGTGGACTGAGAATTAACTGGACCTATCTCCACTTTTTACTAAATGAAGAAAATGGGATGTGAAATTTTGCTGCATCATAATTTCTTACTCCAAGTACACTTTTCAGATATTTATATTCAGGTGAGTTATTGGGACTGAAAAGTATAATATCATGCAGTTATACCTTTAGTAGAATGATTTTAGATAGGGGATCTAGGAAAATGTAAATGGAGATAGAACTTTGGAATTTTCAAAATGTCATAAATTTTGCAGAGCTGCAAAATAGCTCTATATGGTTCTATCTCCTAGATAGCTCCTTGAATTTCCAGAAATGTTTAGCCACAAAGTTCTGTCTTGCCTTGTGTTTTTTTAAAAAAAGAAGAACACAACAATGTGACTCCATCCAAATCTGCAAATTACATGTTCATGGTAAAAGGTAATACAGAATTTGAAAGAAAAACTGAGCATCTGACAATAATAGTCACAGAAAATGGGCAGCCGCGTCCTGTCCGAAAATAAACAGGAAACAAACCTTGTAACACTGAAATGAGCTATGGAGTCTCGAGGAAGTTAAGTGTCAACTGCTCCTATCTCTATAGCCAGTACAAGTTCGTCTGAGTACATTTGAGACCCTGAGGACAAGAGTGGTCTAACTCCGTTTTTCATAGTTTTGAGATAATCTATGCCAAAGTTCAAGCCCTAGATAAAATACAGGACACATGTAGGGTATGCCATCTGTTGTTAACCTGAGAGTTTATGACCATGTTTTCCAAGATAACTTTTTTTCCGCAAAAGTAATGTTTCAGAGGTTACTTTCTCTAAATTTTCTGAAAAAGGCCCTTTTTATAAGTTCGACCACTTTTGTACTGGCTGTCTTAACAAATGTAATTGACTTAAGACAAGTAAATTAATAACTCAATTTTAATAACTCAATAATAGCTTTAATTTCCGGCATCCTTGCAATTCGAAACACAAAATAACAAGAGAATACAGATAAAAAGTGAAACATTGTATCACAAACTGCTGACCGCTGAGAAAGTCATCCATCAGCTAATCTTGTTTCTCACAGCTGTCTTCGCTGTCATCATCTGGATGAAAGTTTGGGTCATCTTCATCTTTGATCAGACCCAGATAAAATGAGTGGTGGGCAGGCGGTACAAGGTTGAGATCATCTTTCAAATCTTTGACTTTTGAAGGGTTCAAAGAGTTAGACCACTGTTGCATTCACGCTTTTTGTCTTAATGAAAGTGAGGATAACTAAAAATCTATGTTCTGTATAGTAAGATGCACCACTGTGACATTTAGACCACTTATGCCCTGAATAGATTTTACCTTTAACTTGCGGAACATGGGTCTAACTCAAAAATGGGAAAATTAGAGTTAGACCACTTTTACACTCAGTGACTTATTTAATGCAGACATGATGCACACTACACAGTAAACAAACTCTGGCCTTGGGCTTGGTTTTAACAGTACTATGTCCATCATATTGTACTTGTTCATGTGCATACACATGCATCTTGCAATGTATAAAATATAAGATTGAAAATCAAGTAGTACTATCTTAAATGGCCCCCTGGAATAAGACAAATGAAGGGCTTTAAGACACAGACGCTTCATTCAAGTGCCGTAGTACCTACCTATCTAAAATATCCCAGATTTCATCATCTTACAACCTTCAATTTGGTATATTAGAGGGATTTTGCTTCAAAATGGTAGAGTGGATTGAACCGTTGCTGAGCGATCTTGTCATCCTGATCAGGTGACCCTATATCCAGCTCCCTGATTGGACAATGTGGACATAGAACTTTTTAAATTGAAGTGGACTGAAAATCCATACGTACAAAGTACCATGCACTTTCTGGATGTTTCTCCCAGCTGCCATCTATCATTGAAAAAATTACATCGGGACATATTACCTGTTAATACTGAGATTATTTCCATGGTAGAACATAATTTTTGATGGAAAGTGGAGATAGGCCCAGTTAATCCTCAGCCCACAATGTGTTCAGTGAATTTGTTAAATACATGAAAAAAAGAAAACCAGGGCTGGATTTGGATTTGCGGGCCAGATAAAGAGATCTCCGGCGTTGACATTATCGTTCTGTTGAATGACTATGTGTATGAGGGTTTGATGGTGTGCATGTGCACGTTTGAATGTGAATTCAGAATGTAAGGCTGAGTGTGTGTTTATTTGAGAATGACTGAATTTGTGCTTTTGAATGTTTGACAGTGCATGATGTGTGTGTCCAGGGGTGTGTGACGGTGTGAATGTGAATGCGTGCATGTTTGAATATGTGTGCGCAAATGTTAGTGTGTTTGTATGAGTCTGCTTGTGCATCAGTACTTTTCAATATACATTTGTAGTTTTGCATAGCAGTTGTTGTCTTTGTGAGGTCCAGTGGAATGTAATTAATTACTTGTCTGTCTTGCGTAAAATTGTTAGTTTCTGTGTTTGTGTGTAACAAAAGCTTTTCTTTGCAAAGTCTTGTATGATGTCCTTGATTTCCTGCGTCTATGTCTATCAGAAGTCGTTTCTGTGGGGTCCAATGTGAAGTTGTGGATTTCATCTGTCTGTGTAACTGTAGTTGTGTCTGTGGGGCATCGCGTATCATCTTCGAATGCCTGTGTTTGTGCATAATAGCAATAGTGTCTGTGGGGTGTTGTGTAATGCTGTTGATCTCCTGTGATTTTGTGTAACAGCAGTCCAATCAGAAGAGACAACTGGATGAGTTAAGGATGATTATGAAATGCAGATTACAGAGTCTATATATCAACAGATGATATGTGAGAGATGAAAGTACTGACAGAAAGTTCTTGGTGCTTAGATTCTACAGGGAGATTTTGTAAATGAGGAACATCTGCCTGAGAAGCAGCAGAGAAGTCCCCCTGCGGAGTCCAGATACTGATGTGGTGGGGGCCGATTCAACTCAATCTAAGTCAGTTTGATTTTATCTGCATATCGCCTTCCACAAAAGGACAGTCACAAAGGCGCTTTACAGGATCACAGCAGGACAGATATCCAGCCAAAATCCCCAACATAACAAGTGAGATTTAGAAAAAAAAAAACTGCCAGTACAGAAAAAACAGCTCAGTGTTGAGAAAAAACTCCCCAGTGGGAAGAAGTCGCAGGCTGGACCCAGGCATAGTGGGGGAGCCCATTTTCAAAAAAATTAATAAAAGCTGGATTAAAGTCTAAAAAAAAAAAAAAAAAAAAAGCTCCGATAAGAAATCATCCGAGCATCGGTGTCTGAAGCTCCAGGAAGTGGTGAAGTGAGGATGTGAGCCCGGATCAGGATCGCTGATGACCCTGCTTGAGACTGATAGGCTGATGATGTTGATTAAATGGTGAAGCGAAAGAATCTGCAAAGACTGGGCAGTGATGAGGGGGTGGAGGGCGTGAAACAACAATGTAAACATACCAAGGGCAGAGAGAGAACCATATTTAAAAGGGCTACTGCAAAACGATAGGTTAGCCATAAAGGTGCATTGCTGTGCTATTGGATAGATGAGATCAGCTGACAGAACAGATGGTGCCTTAATTGACAGCTCGCAGCAATAACATAAGAAATTGAAGACCTGGGTGCAAGAAGTACTTAAGTCACATTTTCCAAAAAATGAGCTGACACTACTACCATAAAGTAGAGTGTCATGTGCATCATTTAAAAGCCAAAAAATTCCAAATATAAGTACTCAAGTCCTCAATACTGATATACAGCCTTCCCTGAATCTACTGAATTTTGTGCAAGAAATACTCAAGTCTTTGCAGAAGTACTCAAGTCCTTGACGTCATCAGGAACAAGTGCCTAAGTCCATGACTGTCCAATCAGCTGCTAGCATGTGTCATGTGACAAGCGTAGCAAAAATGACTGTTTGGCAATCAGAAAATGATTGAAATGGCATTTGTGTGGTAAATGTACCGAAGTCCAGGCATTTTATGGTAAGAAATACCAAAGTCCGAAACTGATTTTCTTGTTTTTTTTTTCGTAATAAAGCATTATTTTTCCACAAAAAACGTGTCTGTCTACTTTATATAACCCCTGAGACTAGCAGCAGGTGCCACTGAAGATTATCTTTTAAAAAAGTATCAGCAGCATGTTTTAAAAAACTTTGACCCTTAATATCTCAAAAGCGTTATTTTGTGACTAAAGTACTTCTTGCACCCAGGTCTTCAATTATGAGTGAGCGTGCATTAGAGGAGTGAAAAGCATATGGAGCAGAGACTAAACTTCTCAAGACCAGCATGCAGAAGAAGATACTTCCTGACTGAACTTCCGTTTGAGCTTCTTCTGTTTCTGTGGGGTCTTGTGTAATGTTGTTGATTTCCTGTAAGTTCAGTTCCTCCTGCAGCACCATCAGCCAATCTCTTGCTGTGTATGCTGAAGGCAGGGCTGTTCTCTGTGGGTTTGGTTGCCGTGGTTTCCGCAGTCATTGCAGTAAATGTGAGCAAGAGGTGCAGCAGGTCAATGATTGGTCAGTTCTGTGTTTCCCATCAGCAGTGAGCTTCAGTGTGATGATCAGTGACCGCTATGAAACAGGTCAAAAAAGCCTCACACTCTAATGACACATATTACTTCACACAATCTACGGCAGTGGTTCTCAAACTGGTGGGGGAAAACAGACACTGCAGGTGGGGGGTGGGGGGGGTTGGAGGGAGGAGGGGGTTGATGTGGATCACACCTAAAATTGCATGAGCATGATTCATGCGGTGACATAAACAAAAGTGCTCTGATGCTGGAAAGGCTATTTTGCTAAGCTGAATCTTTTGTTTACTTCACTTGCCCAAATTGTTAATGATTTATAAAATTGAACTGCACTTTTGCTGAGGTGAGAGGCATGACCTTCTCAGGCTTCTGAAGGGGATGTGATAGAAGAAGTTTGAGAAGCACAACTCAACGACAAACTCACCCACTCTTCTGATACAGATCACCACATGCACTACACTATCCCCACTCAAACTGACTCATATGTGACCACTAGGGCTGGGCAATATATCGATATTATATCGATATTGTGATGCAAAGTAAAATATCGTCACGGATTTTGGATATCGTAATATCGTGATATGAGAAAAGTGTTGGCTTTTCTGGTTTTAAAAGCTGCATTACAGTGAAGGGTTGCTTTTTTCTGCTCTTACTAGACTGTTGTAGCTGTTGCCCGCACCTGCTTGGTTGTTATTACTAATAAATGGTTATCAAAAATATCATTGTGTAGATATTTTGCAAAAGCACCAACATTTGTCCAGATAATATCGGTAAAATATCGATATCGAGGTATTCGGTCACAAAAATCGAGATATTAGATTTTGTCCATATCGCCCAGCCCTAGTGACCACTGATAGCAAATTGAGTCCAAATGACCAAAAATTCAAAATTGAGCTCTCTACACCATCGTATAGATGACACTGTAAGCTTTGTAATGGTGCTTAGATCACTGCTGTATCCTGACCCACTACTGACATATCAATTTAGAAGTTTGGAAGTCCTGAACCTAATTTGTTCTCGACTTTCAACGGCTGCTATTGGTTGCTTGTGATGGGTAATGAATACCATATATGGAAAACGGGGATTCCGCAGATTATTTTTGCAAATAGATGGGGATTCCCCTGCAAAAACGAGGACAAATTTATCCATGATATTGGTTCATTTACGGCTTTATTTCAGGTAATTTTTCCATCAAGAAGTGAAGTACTGTTTACAAATAGCCCATTTTCTACCTTTTATTGATGTTTTCTCACTAGGAGAGTGTACCAGGTGGAATTTAATCACTAAAAAGTGGTTGAACACTGACAACACTGACTGGAAATGCCTAGGGGCAACTTGAAGACTAATTTTGCAATCGCAGGTCACATGTTATGACCCACATTCTACCACAGTCACTCTCTACTCTGAGTCATATAGCAACATTCGACTGCACCTTCACACCCCACTTACATATTTCTGATGAAAGACCCCTCTTGGCAGACGTACACACTCTCTACCGACACACTACCACACACATTCACAATTTCACATTCACACACAATACTGCCACACTATAACATTCAAACACATGCGCACAAACACGCCCATTCTACTGCACACTGTTATCTGACTAATTCAGTAACCTCTTGTAACAAATGGCAAGAAAGCCTAACAATGTTCTCTCTCTCTCTCTCTCTACCACACCCTCGCTAAAGCACATTGTTTTATGACAAACTCAGTAACCGCTTTAAAAAAGAAAAGCCCTCACGGTCTCTACAGACATATTTTTTAAGGTCAAGAATGCGCATCAAAATATCTCACTTCAGTTGCAATATTTTTCTCTTAGTTGGCTAAATAAAGATAATGCCACTTTAAATACAAGGCTAACTTAGTTTTTTTTTTTTTTTTTTGCTTGTTTATCGTTTTCTCTTTGCTGTAGTTCCCTCTACAAACACACTGTATCATTTAATGTGAATTTCTGGCTAAGGTCTGGGGTTAAAGTTCATTAATTATGTTATATTTTTCAGAGAGAAATCCAGTGTAAAGTCAGCGTAACACCCCAGGAATGAGTGGGGACACTGGGTGAGTGAAAACATGGAGAACCCAAGTGCGGAGGACATGTTTATTAAATTAACAAAATGCAGAAAATCAAGTTATAGAAAATATTCACTTCATAGAGTCACAGAAGAGAATTAAACTAAAACACAGTGCCGTAAACTGAAAGGTGATACAATCCAAGACTACCTGCCTGCGACGGGTGAAACAGGTTTAAATAGAAGGGGAATGCTAATTAACTAAAAAATAATCAGAGAGGTTAATGCGATAATTGGAAAAGGCAGGTAGCCGGAGGGAAGGGGGGAGAACAGGAGGGAGGTATCACAGGCAGAGCGAGAAAGGATAAATCAGACAGACAGGAGGAAAGACTTGATTTCTGAAATAACTGCGTGTGTCAAGTCATCTTTTATTTGAACTGAAGTCTCAAAATATAACACATTGAAAAAATAACTTAAGTTAAAATTGCATTTCCTGAAAGAAATATGCATGTTTACAAAGCACTCAGACAACTCTTTCTTTTCATCGTATTCCTCCGCGACCAGCACAAGCAGACCTGAGAAAGCAAGATAATGCTAATGGGGAAAACTTCAAATTTGTATTCTTCTGCTCCAAAATTCACAGGGCACAGTAAAATCAGTCAACGATTCAAAATTACAATTTAATCATAAATAAAATAAAACATTTGCCATTTACAAGCATATAGTCATATAAGATTATCCACGCGTCAAAGTTTGAATGGAGTCAGTACATTAAGCGGTTCATGCTTTATTAATCAATGAAGAAAAAGATGAAGAGTAAAAAATACTAAATAGTTAAAAAAAAATGTCCTGTCCTCTAATTCCTTGGCACTTTTCTTAGCCCAGATGGAAAATGTCATGAGGTTAAGGAAAGGTGTAAATAGGCACTCACGAGTACTCAGGAAAAGACAACCATAGTGCTAAGAGACTCCGACTGTTCTTACACAAGGCGACGTCATCATGTGTCCCTTGCCCGTCATGTTCTTTCATTTTCAGGGATGGCTGGATGGATTGTGCGCCATTTTAAATATTAATCCTGCAAGGAATTGTGGTGTGACGTTATCTCTTTTAAGATGGTCCAGTGAACCCTATGCTAAAAGAGATAAGTAAGGATGCACTGAAGCACCTTAGCATTTAGAGAATTTGAACCACACTTTCCATGGCTGCCATGTTAATACTTCTGGGTCATTTCCATAGAATTTGAAACTTTACGAAGCAAAATAAGAGGCTACATTCGAATAATCTTTTTTGCTTGGTTAAAAGTTCCTAACTCCAGGAAACGACCCAGAAACATTTATGTGACAGCCATGATAAGTGTGTTTGAATTCTCAAATTATTAAGGAAAGGTGCTACGGTGCTTCCCATCTTATCTCCTGCATAGGGTACACTGAACCATCCTTTTCAAAAAGAGAAGAAATAACGCCATCCCACAATTCCATGGGAACAATATTTAAAGCGACGACCATCCATCTGCCCAATCACGAAAACAAACGAACACAAAAAGCGAGAGACGGGTGGTTGCGTTGCCTAATATAACTGCATTTGGATTCTCCTAGCACCGTGATTGTCTTCCTAAACCGTTATGAAGTCCCCTTTACACCTTTCCTTTACCTCATGACATTTTTCATCATGTTGAAAGAAAAGTGGTTAGTAACTGACCTATGGCTAAGCCCCGCCCTCAAATGCGATGAGCCGATCACAGTGCGCATTCTCTCCCCATATACTCGGACATTCTGAGCCTGAACTTCCATTGAGATGCATTACGTAAACTCTGAAACCTTCGCTTTAATGGGGTTTTAAAATGTTTCTAAGTTAAAAAAAAATGGTCCAACGCTGTGCTTGGGGTAAATGTAACTCCGATATGAGCTATCCCGAGAGGCTGGGCGATGGGGTGTATTTTATACCCTTCCCAAAGCCACATCATAACCGAGAGAAGTGTCTCCTCTGGATAAAGCTTTGTGGAAGACCCCACTATCAGCTTAACATAGCTAACAAAGGTCAACAAGGATGTCTACATTTGTTCCAAGCTAAGTCAACATCGTGTTTAAGGCGACATCTTGTCACTTTGCTGGAGATTAATGTAAAGTTATCTTTTACATTTTAAATTAGCTAACGTTAGCTAAAGTTAGTAAACTCTATGGCTAACTTCAGCGCTGACGGACGTTGACTTAACGTGAGCTCCTGGCTGCGTTGTTCACCATGTCATCTTGTTTACTTAGAAGGAGTTCAGTCACGTCAGGTTAGTTTTCTTAAATTCAGTAGCAATAATAATACGTAAATTACAACCCCAATTCCGAAATAGTTGGGACAAAGTGTAAATTGTGAATAAAATCAAAATGCAATGATTTTCAGATCACGAGCCAATATGTTGTTTACAATAGAACATAGATAACATTTCAAATGTTGAAACTGAGACATTTGACATTTTTATCCACAAAATGAGCTTATTTCAATTTTTCTGGCTGCAACAGGTCTCAAAAAAGTTGGGACACAGGCAAAAAAAGGGCTGAAAAAGCAATTAATATATAAGAGAATCAGCTGAAAGAACATTTAGCAAGTAATTAAGTTTACTGGCATCAGCTGTGTAACATGATTGGCTATAAAAGGGATGTCTTAGAGAGGCTGAGTCTCTCAGAAGTAAAGATGGCCAGAGGCTCTCCAACCTGTGAAGGCTTGCGTAAAAAAATAGTGGAATACTTTAAAAACAATGTTCCTCAACGTCAAATTGCAAAGGCTTTGAAGGTCTCATCATCGACAGTGCATAACATCATCAAAAGATTCAGAGAAACTGGAAAAATCTCTGTGTGTAAGGGACAAGGCCGAAGACCTTTACTGGATGCCCATGATCTTCGGGCCCTCAGAGGCCACCGCATCACTCACCGGCATGATTCTGTCATTGACATAACTAAATGGGCCCAGGAATACTTCAAGAAACCTTTGTCTGTAAACACAGTCCGCCGTGCCATCCACAGATGCCACCTAAAACTCTATCATGCAAAAGGGACGCCATTGTTAAGCATGATTTAGAAGCGCCGCCGTGTTCTGTGGGCCGAGGCTCATTTAAAATGGACTGTAGCAAAGTGTCCTGTGGTCAGACGAGTCCAAATTTTACATTCTTGTTGGAAATCATGGGCGTCGTGTCCTCCAGGCTAAAGAGGAGAATGACCACCCCTCCTGTTATCAGCTTTCAGTTCAAAAGCCAGCATCTCTGATAGTGTGGGGATGCATTAGTGCATATGGTATGGGACACTTGCATGTTTTAAAAAGCACCATGAATGCTGAAAGGTATATAAAGGTTTTAGAGCAACATATGCTCCCCTCCAGACGACATCTATTCCAGGAAAGGCCTTGTGTATTTCAGCAGGACAACGCAAAACCACATACTGCAGCTATTACAACAGCATGGCATCGTAGTAGAAGAGTCCGTGTGTTGAACTGGCCTGCCTGCAGTCCTGATCTTTCACCTATTGAGAACATTTGGTGCATAATTAAACGAAAATTCCGTCAAAGGAGACCCAAAACTCTCCAGCAGCTGGAAGCCTGTATTAAACAAGAGTGGGATCAAATTCCAATGGCTAAACTCAAGAAACTTGTCTCCTCAATGCCCAGATGCCTCCACTCTGTGTAAATTGAAGAGGGGATTCTACACCATGGTAAACAGGCCCCTGTCCCAACTTTTTTGAGACCTGTAGGAGCCATCAAATTTGAAATGAGCTCATTTTGTGGATAAAATTGTAAAATTTCTGATTTTCAACATTTGCTATGTTATCTCTGTTCTATTGTGAATAAAATACTGGCTCGTGTGATTTGAAAGTCATTGCGTTTTTATTTTATTCACAATTTACACTTTGTCCCAACTATTTCGGAAGTGGAGTTGTAAATTTATTACCCTGCAGTGCACGAACAATGCTGATCCTCTATCTTGTTGTGTTAGAGGGCGATGGAAACGAGATGCGGTTGATCGCGTTTGCACTGAGACCTGAAAATTTTAGCTTCTAATTTAAACTTTTCGTTGACCTTCTCCACTCTAAATTCATTAATGTATCCCTCCAATGCATAGTGTGACCCTTTTTTGCTGACTTTCTGATGATATTTGAGCCTTCTATCGCCAAAAATCATCGATAGCATCCAGAAAAATATCTCCGACTGTGGTACCAGCCATTAGTGCCTGTTCTGAAATGTTGATTCTTTGTCTGAGTCAGTGGAGGGGGCGGGGCTTAGCCATAGGTCAATTCGATGATAGGACGCAGTTTTTTGACTATTCGAATGCAGCCAAAGACTACTTGAATGCAGCCAAAAAGAACAGGAAGAAGAAAAAGAAGAAGAGGAAGAGGAAATAATATGTTGGAAAAGGAGAAAAAACTGGAGCACTCGGATACCAAAAAGCCTTTAATAGTACGAATCGGAGAAAAAACTGACGCGTTTCGACGTTATCACGTCTTCATCAGTCACACAATTCACAATGAATGTCTCATTTAAAAGTTTCCAACAGATGTACCTCATAATTAGTCAATTAACAATTACCAAACAAAACATTAATATGAAACAACCAATTATGACGTCACGCACAAGTTAGCCGTTCACAAGAACACTTAACAAAATTATACTCTGAAAACATAATTTACAAAAAACATGAAAAATTAAGTTCCTCATTGAGACCGAACGGTTCAACCGTATGAAGCGTATAAATCCAAAAAATGCCTCTCTCTGCGGAACAAACGATTGACAATGTCACCTCCCTCGAAGATGGGTAGATTTTCTCAATTCCCCAAACCGCATAGAAGCAACAGAACCGTGATTAGCTTGCACATAATGACGTGCAATAAGCGTAATCAAGGTTTTAGTTCGAATAAGCTGTTTTATGTTCGAAAATACGAATTTTCAACGAGCGTTTAGTTTGACCCACATAGACTAAACCACACGGACATAAGTATATAAACCACATGGGTTGTATCACAATTGAAAAAAGATTTTATTTTGTATTTTTTGCCCGAACGTGGATGAGTAAACTCTTTTTAGTTTAGAAGAATTTGAGCATTGAACACAATGACCACATGGATAAAAACCATGAGGTTGACTAGGTAACCATGAGGAACTTAAAGGTCTTTGAATCTCAGAGTGAACAAGGCGATCTCTTAGATTTGGCGAACGCCTAAATGAAAAAAAAAGGGGGAGATTAGAACTCATTTGCTGTAAAAAGCAGGGTCACTTTTAAGTATACTCCAATGTTTTAAAATAATGTTCTTGATTTTACCAGCCAATGGTGAAAACTCAGTAGAAAAAACAAATCTTGCGACTGACTTGGAGCCTTTGGCTTTCTAATTAAGAGTGTTCTTCGATTTGACCGTGCTGCTCTCTGATAGGCCAAGAGATTTGCGTCATAGGGTATCCCAAGCATTTTGAAACGTTCAATTAATTCACTACTTTTTGACTCGAATTCTTCATCAGTACTACAATTCCCTCGCATTCGCAAAAATTGCCCAGTTGGAATATTACTGATTAAATGTTTGGGATGATTACTATCAGCTCTTAGCAAGGTGTTTCTGCTTAAGGGTTTACTTAAAAATCGTACTTTCAAGCGGTTATTAACACCTTTATACACTCTGAGATCCACAAAATTAATACTGGTACTGTTGTAATCCATAGTGAACGAAAAGATATGACGTGGTTGCATTTAAATATTCCAGAAAGTTTTTTAATTCAGTCACCGTACCTTTCCAAATGCATAAAATATCGTCAATATACCTTTTCCATAAATAGATATTCGAATAAAAAGGATTAGTAACAACATTTACAAATTTAGCTTCCCAAAGGCCCATAACAAGGCATGCATATGAAGGAGCAAACGCTACCCCATAGCTGTACCTTATCACTGCAAGTAGTAGGTTTCACAATACTTAAAAAAATTCTTAGACAGAATAATTTCAGCAAATGTCAATAATAACTCATTAGGTGGTAAAATATTTACTGGACGAGCACCAAGGTAATGGGAGAGAGCCAGTAGCCCAATGTCATGGGGGAATACATGTATATAGGTTCTGTACATCCAAAGTTACCAATAGATCATCACGCATACAATGAATTCCCTCAAGTATGTTTAACACATCAACTGTGTCTCCCAAATAGGACGGAAGATCAGAAACATACCTTTTAATGAAAAAATCTACAAATTGAGACAAAGGCTCAGTTAGACTACCAATACTGGCAACAATAGGGCGTAAGGGAGGATCATCAACTGACTTGTGAATTTTAGGTAGGCCATAAAACACAGGACAAATTGGATGTTTAATTGTCAAAATTCTTTTTCTTGAGATGTAATCCAACCCCTTTGCCATGAAGATTCTAAATAGTTGTCTATAACTAATTTAATCTCATTAGTGGGATTAGAATTTAGCGAATATAATAATCAGTATTGTTTAACTGCTTATTAATATTTAAATCATATTGAGCCAAGTTCATCACCACGACGGAACCGCCTTTGTCGGCTGGACGAAATGACAATACCTTCCTTCTTTTCCAAATCACGCAAAGCTTTGAATTCTGTAACAGATAAATTTTTCTTAGTTGATTGGACTTTCTGACACAACCGCCAAATCATTTTCAACTAAATGACTGAATGTTAAGATAGTAGGATTCAAATTACTAGTAGGCAAAAATAAGGACTTCTTCCTAAAACGGAGTAATTTCTCTATTTAAACCTTCATTAACAGAATTCAAACTTGCGTAATTCTTAATTATGGGAACATCAGGTCTACTTGAGAAAAAAACATTTCAAATGAAGTTGACGAAAAAATTTAAAAAGCATCTACCTTAAGTTTGAATGGATCACAGGAATTACTAGGCGAAAAAGAGAGACCTTTAACAAGAATATTTTCTTCTACATCTGTAAGTCTCACGTTAGAAATATTAATCACAGTTTCTTCCTGTTGCGTTGAGATTTCGAAGAAAAGCGGTGGATCTCCTTTTGCCTCTGGTGCCCCTCTTGGCGTCTTCCTTGGTGGCGCCGACCCAAAAGAAAAAAAGAACCAGAGGCTCCATGTCCATCAGTATCACTAAATTCTGACGAATCCATTTCACTCGCAGTGGAGAGTTTCAACTCCTTGTCCTTTTTAGTCCAAGGAGCACATTGCCGAAAAAAGGTTCTCCTTTTAGCCCCATGCCAATCATAAATAGTTCCTTCTGCATAGTCTCTAGTGTCCCTTTCATATTTCTTTAATTTATAAGCTTGCAAATCTTTCTGAAAGGAGGATAGTGACTGGGAAAGCTTTTTAAAGATCATGTCGTAATTCTCTTTATCTACCTTAGTTTTCAATTCATTTTCTAATCGTTCCACATCAAGACCTACTTTTTCTTTTTCAACTTTTGTTTTCTCAATAATTAATAACATAAGGTCCAGAGAACATTTGTTCAAAATTTGCTCCCACTTTTGAAGAAATTCCTTGTCGTCCAATCCAAACGAAGGGGCCTTATTTAGGAAATAATATGTGGCCACTAATCAAAGGTAATGCACAGCAATTGGACATAAACATTGAAATAAATTCTGACACTTGTAAATAAAACATGCAACCTTTGTCAACACAACGAAAATTGTAAACAATAAAACTTCAATGAGTTGAAAAAAACATCTGAAAAAAAATTCTAATACAGCTTTACATTTATGATATCAGGGCAGTCTTTTAACCCCTTTGCACAGAAGCCAAATCTGGCTATTTATGTGTTACCCGATTTAACACTTTATATAAACTAATTCAAGATTTGAGCTTCGTACAGAGGGGGAATATGGCTCAACTGAGACAATGCACTTGTAGCATTTAGTATTCCACTGTGCTGTATTTACATTTATTATTATGATTTTGGTGAAGAATAAGGGCTGCAAACACAAAAAACCTTCATGAAAATTCAGGATTCAAATTAGAAAAAAAAAGTAATACTGAGAATTGAAAAATGGCTGGGGGTTAAAACTATACATTTCTGGGATCAAGAACTCCACAAGTATACTTAATTTGAGCATGAAATTTAAAATGATTTGCTCTTTAGAAGCCAAATAAGACACCTCTCCAGGTGGCTCTCCAAACTTTGAGATCCCTCAAAATGGCACACTGTCAGGGGGGTCAACCGAACTGCTTGAGTTGCTCGCATTTTAAACAAGCCAAAACCTCAGCATTCGATTTTGTTGAATATGGTTTAAATTCTAAAACAAAAAGCCACATTCAGCAAAATGCCATTACATGCAGTATTATTAGCAAAGATGAACAGTTACTCTCACCAACCAATGTGGGAAACAAGCTCTGTGATCATCATGGCTATGGTAAACTGAGAATAAATAACAGCTAGCCAGCTAGCCATAAGTTAAAGAAAAATAAATAAATATACAATTTAACTCACTGATATATTGAAGAAAAACCTTTCCTCATTGAAACCTTCCTCCAGAGACACAGATATACCTGGTAGAGGGAACCCTCCAGTCCTATTTCATTTGGACTTATTACCATTTATTATTAACTCATTGAAATCCTTTAAATGTACAGTGGGGTGAAAAAATTTGGGCACCCCTAGTTTAAATGTCTGTTACAATTAATCTCCAAGTGATTGAAAGCAAACCTGAACACTAAATGCTACAAAGTTAAACATGACACCTTTCTGCAAATTTAAAAGCAAGGTTTCTTTTTATTTTAACTTTTCTGAGTATTTAAATGATAAGGAAGGAAAAATGGCCCTGTGCAAAAGTTTGGGAACCCTTCTGGATTGTTCTTTGTTGCCTTTTAAGATGATTACTAAGGCCCAGACCCTGGTGATTTACTTGTTTGGGCTTCAGTGAGTCAGGTGAATATAATTCCAGGTTTAAACTATATATTCTGAAGTAACTCCATGCCTTCTAAAGTATCCGACTGTGGTGGCTGTTGTGTCTGGTGTTAAAAACCATGTGTTCCTCTAAACAGTTGTCCAAGGATGTCAAAATCAAGATAATTCACTTCCACCAACAAGGAGAGGGCTACAAAAAACTTTTGCAATGTTTCAAACTACCCATTTCCACTGTCAGAAACACCGTAAGAAAATGGAAAATAAATGGAACAACTGAAGTCAAGGCAAGATCTGGAGGACCAAGAAAAATTTCAGATAGAAGGGCCCGAGATCTGGTGAGGAATGCTCAGAAGAACCCACACATCACTGCAAAAGAGCTGCAAAAAAGAGTAGCAGACACAGGTCTAGTTGTTCACAGGACAACAATACAGCGTACCTTAAACAACAAAGACCTACATGTGGCAGAGTTGTAAGAAAGAAACCTTTCCTATGACCTCAACACAAAATTAAGTGTCTGGAGTATGCAAAAGAGAACCTTGAGAAACCTCAAGCCTACTGGCACAATGTGTTTTGGCCTGATGAAACCAAAATGGAACTTTTTGGCCACAACCGAAGGAGGTATGTTTGGAGAAAAAAGGGTGAAGCATTTGTAGAGAAGAACACGTTGCCAACTGTTGAGCATGGAGGTGGATCCATTATGCTTTGGGGTTGTGTAGCAGCTGGAGGTACAGGTAATATTATGTGGGTGGAAGAAAGAATGGATTACACCAAATATCAAGACATTCTAGAGGCTAATGTTTAAAGCTCAGTCCAGAAATTGAAGTTGAGGAGACGTTATTCCAGCAAGACAATGACCCGAAGCATACCTTAAAATTCACTATGAAGTACCTCCAGGAAAGACGGATGAAGGTTTTGGAATGGCATGACGGTCCCCAGACTTGAATATTATTGAAAATCTGTGGAGAGGCCTCAAACATACTGTGCATGCAAGAAGGCCGAAGAATATTTCTGAGCTAGAGGTGTTCTGTCAGGAAGAATGGGAAAAAAATCCAAAGACAAGAATTGAAAGACTTAGCTGGCGACAGGAAGCGTTTGCTAGCTGTTATAGCTGCCCGAGGAGGAATTACAAAGTACTAGCTGACAGGGTTACTAAAGTTTTGCACCAGGCCTTTTTCTTTGTTTTATTATTTTGAAACTGTAAAAAGTTAAAAATTTAAATTATTCTTGCTTTAAAATGTGATGAAATGTGTCATGTTTAACTTTGTAGCATTTAGTGTTCAGGTTTGCTTCCAATCACTTGGAGATTGATTGTAACAGACATTTTAACCAGGGGTGCCCAAATTTTTGCACCCCACTTTAACTGAGCACTTCAGGACAGTTTTGGAAGTCTTTTTTTTCCTTGACATTGCATCATCTTCAGCAGTGCAACCGTGCACAATGTTAAGCGAATACAACCTAACTTGCTCTTGCGCAAAGGTTTAAATACTTTTCTGATGGTCCAATCAATGTTTGTCAGTTACTGTGGAAAATTCATACTCTCTGGAATTGGATAAGAAATGCGTCAATCAATGGATGATTATCGGGAAAGTTTCATGTGGGCGTGAACTATAACTGTGCATTACGCAGATGAGCCTGAGCTAACATTGACTGCTAGGCTATCAACGAGAGTCTTTTCTGAGGATGTAATTCAGCGCTGAATTCGTTGATGGAGGAATCAACGTTTAAATCCATGTTCGGGAATCACGCGTTTTTAAATATGATGACAATAATTGATAGTAGAATGACACAGTATCAATACCGTGGCGACTTTTTGCTTCAGAAAACCAATTTTTTTGAACTACTTAATTGGGATACCATTGACTCATCATAGCTGAAGTGGTTGCTACAAAGGACAACAATTTTTTCTGTCGCAAGAGATCTTTTTTCAAACTTCTGGATAGATACTATGGGCAAGTATATCGAGCAGTTTGCACATCAGGCTTTGCTCAGGAGTTTAATTCATGCAACTCCTGAGAAACAGGGATGGGACTGAACTCGTCCATATTCTAAATTGTGTTCGAGCTTGGCTTGCTAGTGAATATCAATAACTAATCCATATGCACCATCTAGTGATAGAATAGTGTAACTGCATGCATAAATAGAGTAGCTCCATGTCCGCTGGTGTCTACATCTGCGCAGAGGGGTCAATTCAAGGGGGATATAGGAATGCTTGTTCCCCTTACGTGTGTCCATCATTCTGCCATGTGTCCGTCCATCACACTTCTTTGCCTGGCCAGAACTTCTAAACCGTTAAACACTTTTCCACAAAATCTGCTATTAAGATCTTGTAGTGTATGTGTGTTCGTCCTTGTGCCTGTCTGTCCATCCATCCCTCCGTTGCATGTTGTTTCCAGGCCTGAATGCCAAAACCTTGGAGGGGGATCTGAGTATTTCATGCTTTTTTTTCTGAAACAACTTAATGATATGCAATATTGCTTTTTTGTAGGTTGCCACAGTGTTAATAGTGACAGAGTTTGGCCTCTGCTCAGGTTACTTCCGGTGTAATGTCAGCAACAAATTAAAAAAAATTTAATTAAAATACTTAACAGCGGGACGCTACAGCTATGTATTGGTCACTGCTCTCATATCTAAGTCAAAAGTCTATGATGGCCAAACAGGGAATTTTAGCTGCTTGAGAGTGTCGTGACATTACTGATATACTGCATCAATACTCCAAAATTCATTCTCCATGGGAATTTATCCTGAAAATACTTAAATACAGTATCTCAGAAATTGCTTGGTCAGAAAGCTGTGACCAAGCACAGTTGGTTGTTTAGAGCCGCATTCTTGTTGGATCGGCAACTATAATGACGGGAGAAGTTCTGAGTCAAAAAATGGGAAGATAATAACGAGAAGAAAATAAAGTCGAATAACAGTAGATTACTGTGTAGGTAAACATTCAGCGTACTTTCAACAAGTAATAATAGAAATGCTGTACAGTGCACATTTACACTTCTCTTGTCAGGGTGAGTATCTCTATGTTAACAATCTCCTTTTCAAAGGAACTCAAATTACAATGATCACATTGCAGAGAAAAACTGCAACTATCCAAGCCTATCTTAGGTACAGAAAACAAGAGCACAGTTTCATAATGATCGTTCAACTGAATGCTGTGAGGCTGAAAATTGCATTGACATGTCTAAACACAGATCTGGACAGCAGAAAGATACAGTATATTCCTGAATCAACAACATTCCCATGATTCATTTGGATACATGACAGGGTTGTGAAAACAGGCTTCGCAATAAAAATAGCTATATAAGTTATTATTTATAATTTTCACAGTTGGCCATCAGCCAAAGTAAACTTCAAATCCTCAAATTTGTCAAGGAAATTTCAATTTTTAGTAGAATTAACAATATAAATATGTTTTAAAAAAAGAAGTAATCACTATAAACCGCAATGGCAAGTAATTTATAACAGTGCAATTCAAAAAGATATTTTGACACTGGACGCCGGATTATTTTTCATAATAAAATTAGGGTAAAATTCCCGTTTCGTGCAATCCGATTGGCTTCCAATTCCAGTTATGCACAATCTTACTGGCTGAAGTGAGGCTCAGAGCCCAAGTGGCACCACAACTTGAGTAGGAATAAAAAAGCATGCAGTCCCATTTTTAAAATTCCATTTAACATCAAACTATAAAAAGTAATTTTGTCATCGTCACAGTGATGGCGCTGGGCAGAAGAACGATATTGCACCATACCAAAATTAGCAAATATGCAAGCATTTTGTCATGGCGCCCAATCGTTCAATTGCATCCAAGATTTAGCTGCTTTGTGCCCAAATGCTCATACATTTGGCCCAGATTCACAAAAGATTTTAGAATAAAAAATCTGATCTTGGATGAGTTCTGCCGTTTTGCTCATAATGAACAATGTCAAGTTAAGCAGCTGGAAAAGCTGATCCTAAATCAGCACTTCTTCCCTGAGAGAATACAGCAAACATGCCTACATATAGCATTGGTTGGTCACAAACTTGAAACAATCATATGCTACCAGCCCTCTGAAGTATAAAACCACAAAAAAGTGATAAAAATGTTCTTAATTGTGCAGTCTAATATTGATGTAACAGCTGGTAACTGAAATCCGAATTTTGAATAAAAAAATATTCTAGTAAGCCTTCTGTTCCAAGGATTTAAGCAGCGCTCTTGTTGACGGTGGCGTAAATGGACTCTGGTTTTGCTAAATTGTCTCCTGGTGGTCCCAGTGTGTCATAGACTGTGTTCACCTGTGGTGGGCCCTCTGGCTTTGCAGCGGTGACCACATCATACATTGTCTCAACTGTGCTGAGATTCTGCAGACCCACTGCCTAAAACAGATACAGAGAAACAGAGAGAGACAGCATAGTTTTCAATTCAGTTCTGTTTTATTTGGATAGTGCTTTTCACTCAAGGACCTTCACAAAGAAGCTTTACTTAGTACCAGAGGGGCAGACGCCCAGCCTTGATTAGAAACACACCCCGAAAACTGCAGAGAGAAAGAACTACTACCCAATGGGAGGAAATTACAGGTGGCACCCAAATATCATGTGGGACCCCATTTTCCTCTGTGTATGATCATTCAGTGTTATCACCCATAGCACAAGGACTGAATGTTATATAAATATCATTATCATCAGATAGGACTAGGAGTATGCATTTAATACATAAAAGTCAATATGCAGTATAAAATTATATCTTAATACAGCCCCAATTCCGAAATCGCTGGGACGAAGTGAAAAATTGTGAATAAAATCAAAATACAATGACTTTCAGATCACATGAGCCAATATGTTATTTACAATAGAACATAGATAATATTTCAAATGTTGAAACTGAGACATTTTACAATTTTATCCACAAAATGAGCTTATTTCAAATTTTCTGGCTGCAACAGGTCTCAAAAAAGTTGGGACACAGGCAAAAAAGGGCTGAAAAAGCAATTAATATATTAGAGAATCAGCTGAAAGAACATTTAGTAAGTAATTAAGTTAACTGGCATCAGGTGTGTAACATGATTGGCTATAAAAGGGATGTTTTAGAGAGGCTGAGTCTCTCAGAAGTAAAGATGGCCAGAGACTCCCCAACCTGTGAAGGCTTGCGAAAAAAAAAAAAAAAAATAGTGGAATACTTTAAAACAATGTTCCTCAACGCCAAATTGCAAAAGCTTTTGAAGGTCTCATCGTCAACAGTGCATAACATCATCAAAAGATTCAGAGAAACTGGAAAAATCTCTGTGCATAAGGGACAAGGCCGAAGACCTTTACTGGATGCCCGTGATCTTCGGGCACTCAGACGCCACTGCATCACTCACTGGCATGATTCTGTCATTGACATTACTAAATGGGCCCAGGAATACTTCAAGAAACCTCTGTCTGTAAACACAGTCCGCCGTGCCACCTAAAACTCTATCATGCAAAAAGGAAGCCGTTGTTTAGCATGATCCAGAAGCGCCGTGTGTTCTGTGGGCCAAGGCTCATTTAAAATGGACTGTAGCAAAGTGGCAAAGTGTCCTGTGGTCAGACGAGTCCAAATTTGACATTCTTGTTGGAAATCATGGGTGTCTTGTCCTCCGGGCTAAAGAGGAGAAAAGACCACCCTCCTGTTATCAGCGTTCAGTTCAAAAGCCAGCATCTCTGATGGTATGGGGATGCATTAGTGCATATGGTGTGGGACACTTGCATGTTTCAAAAAGCACCATGAATGCTGAAAGGTATATAAAGGTTTTAGAGCAACATATGCTCCCCTCCAGACGACATCTATTCCAGGGAAGGCCTTGTGTATTTCAGCAGGACAATGCAAAACCACATACTGCAGCTTTTACAACAGCATGGCTTCATAGTAGAAGAGTCCGTGTGCTGAACTGGCCTGTTTGCAGTCCAGATCTTTCACCGATTGAGAACATTTGGCGCATAATTAAATGAAAAGTCCGTCAAAGGAGACCCAAAACTCTCCAGCAGATGGAAGCCTGTATTAAACAAGAGTGGGATAAAATTCCAATGGCTAAACTGAAGAAACTTGTCTCCTCAATGCCCAGACGCCTCCACTTCGTGCCAAAAAGAAGAGGGGATGCTACACCATGGTAAACAGGCCCCTGTCCCAACTTTTTTGAGACCTGTAGCAGCCATCAAATTTGAAATGAGCACATTTTGTGGATAAAATTGTAAAATTTCTCAGTTTCAACATTTGCTATGTTATTTCTGTTCTATTGTGAATAAAATACTGGCTGGTGTGATTTGAAAGTCATTGCGGTTTGATTTCATTCACAATTTACACTTTGTCCCAACTATTTCGGAATTGGGGTTGTAATATTACAGTAATGCATTATAATTCAAAACAGTCATAGACTGACAGTAAAAACATCAACATATACTGTATCATAATCATGACAGGAATACATTTACCTCAACAGTGGCATAATCAGTATTGACCTGTGTAACCACCTGGGTCCCTGTAAGATCAAAGCATAGTTAAGACTGTACTGGGTTAAGCAGCAGAGTCTCACTCTATCAGGGGCTGTACTCCATGCTTAACATTGTTATTAGCTTAACATTCAGGTTTCATGAAGCACACCTCTAAAAATTATATTAAATCATTTTAATTAATTTCATTTTTTTCTCATTATCAAGTGGAGGAAAAAACAATATGGAATCACCTCGTAAATACCAGCACAAACAATATTGTTTGTTCCCAGTCAGCTATGTCTAAAATTTGGTGTAAGTATAAACAAAATGGGAAGGTTATAAAAGAAAAACATAACGGTTGACCTAGGAAGATGTCGAAGCATCAGGACAGAAAACTAAAAGCAACACGCCTTGAAAATAGAAACTGCATGACAAAACAAACTAAAAACAAATGGCAGAAACAGGAGTCAGTGTTTGTGACAGAACTGAAAAAAAAATTGGGTGAATGAAATACAATTTACATACAGCTAGATGGAGAATATTAGTTTTGATCAGTGAAGTCCATGGCTCAAAGAAGGCCATCATAGAAACCCAAGGAGGAGCGACAAAGTAATAATTCTGATTTTTTTTTTTTGTTAATGATTCCGTAATTTTCTCCTCAATGTTGAGTGATTCCATATTTTTTTCCTTTACTTGATTACAAATAAAACATGCCATTAATTAAAATAATTTCATCTAATTTGAGATGTGTTTTATTAAGCCTGACTGCTAAGATAATAAACAAAAAATGGTTTTATTCATATCTTGGATTGATTTATTTGCTATGAAGTAAAAAAACAACTGGATGCACGTCCAGTGTGGTGATTCCATAATTCTCTCCAGGGGTTGTGTTTGTTGCTAATTTTCACTTTCAGGCCTCGTTGTTCAATTCCAATGTTTTAGTCAGATCAGATTTGCTATATGATGGTTCACATTCATAATTACAGGAGACCTATATCTAATTATAATGTGATCACTCCTGCCCTTCGAAATGATAGGCTTGTGGACTTTGATACATTTTTGCACCTGTGCCACCAACAACAAAAAAAAGTCATACTTGTGAGAGCACAATTGGTATTAAAACCCGATTCAAACTGAGAAAATGGACGTGCTTGAGGCAAATGCATGGATGGGATTTGGCCCTGGACAGCAGCAAAAAGTTTGCCAGCTGTACCCAATGAGATTAAGACTGCAAAAAAAAACAAAAAAACAAAAAAAAAAAAAAAACGTTGGTTACTTATTGTAACCCCATATTCTATGAGTATGAGCCTAGCCCTTTTAGAACCGCCAGACTGTTCCCTTTTTTTTTTTTTTTTTTTTTTTTTTAAACAGCCCTCAGTGCATGCATACAGGCAAAAAGCCACATGGATTCTGATCTGGCCATCATTCATGTCGCATGGCTATGTATCAGATTTGTATCCGATTTAGGACCACATATGAAAGTGGCTCAATTCTGATATAAAGATTGGATTTAAGATCAAATATCTGTGCCCATGCAGCTCAAAAACATCAAACCTGTGTGACATTAAGGCAAAAAAAAAAAAAAAAGAAAAAAAAGAAGGCACTTTTCGTGGGGCTCTAATTTTTTTAGGCGCGAGTTGACGCAGCCCACGCAGTGGTAATTTAAATCCCGCGCAGCCCGCGCAGTGGTAATTTCTGTGATGCAACACCGCGGCGCAGCCTTTGGTAGACGAACGTGCGCCGAGATGGGTGTGGTGGCGTGGGGGAGGTGTCACATATTCATCATGACGCAGTGACAATTTCGTGGAAAAAGTCTTCGCTGCAGTTGCGCAGAGAGCTCGCCCGCTCCCAACCTGGTTTACTTTCTGTGCAGTGGTAATTTGGCTGACCGGGCGACAGTGCGCCTGCGCCACGAAAACCTCACAGGCAGGTTTCCAGAATGTCAGGCACATTTCAACGCAATAAATAATTACATCAAGCACTATTTAATGTAACTATCTGAATCAGGATACAAATTATAGTATCTATATCGATTGTCCTGATGTCAGATTAAATACGGTTGGCACGCCTAATGGAAACTCCACCTGGCTTAATCAACGCAGCTGAATCTGTGGTGTAAACTAACGACTTCACATCTTTCTCAGCCAACCACAAACTGCCTATATATATATATATATATATATATATATATATATATATATATATATATATAAAATGCTTATGCTTCTATGCTCGGTAAAGCCGCTTTTACACTGGACCTTGGCTTAATTTTTTCGCATACGACTGATTACAGTCAAAGTCAATTTCCACACCAGAGATAAAATAGTGCTTGTAGTCAGTGAGCAAATCAATTCCATGACCATTGACATTGTGAATTAAATATCGCATGCACGATCAAGACTGTCCGACGTCGCAAAATACCCATGTCTGGCAGCCAGCAAAAAAGTAAAAGTATTGATAAGAGAACAGATTTATGACGAAATAAACAAAAAAATATATCATCAACAAACAGAACATCCAAAAAAGATGGCCCGCAAATAAATAAATCGCAGTGTTCATTGGATGCTCTGTTTGTTGTT
The DNA here is from genome assembly GCA_029692085.1 of Gymnothorax javanicus. Lineage (NCBI taxonomy): Eukaryota > Metazoa > Chordata > Actinopteri > Anguilliformes > Muraenidae > Gymnothorax > Gymnothorax javanicus. The sequence goes on along the minus strand of CM056197.1, from coordinate 47,861,432 downwards.
AAAATGTTTCTTTTTATTCTTTATTTCGTTCTTTATCAATCTGTTCTAATCATCCTCTTTTTTTCTTTTTTTTTTTGGCTGTCAGACACGGAGTATTTTGCATTTAATGTCCGACAGGCATTGTACATTGTCCCGCGCCAATGTCGACTCACTTTATTGAGCAGAGCTTAAACAGAAACATTGATTGAAATTCTCGGTACTCATCTTGAAGAACTGAGCCCTCTTATCAAAACATACACGTTTAATGTCTAAAAGATTCAGTCGATTTGAAGAAATTAAAAACAATAATTGACTGTCGGACACGGAGTTATATTGAAACCATCCGACTGTCGGACACAGAGATAATACCCTGTCAGACTTTCGGACACGTAGACACTGCGTTCAACGCAATCTGTCATGCGAAATATTGGTTTCGCGTCCAGTTTGCAAGCGGCTTAATACTAGGCTACTATTATTGTCACTTAGGTTTTATCGTTTTTAGTGGGGGAAAGGAATACAGCCTGATTGCTATGATCTCGTACTGAGTTAAGATCACATATTGAAAATAAATGTGTGACGTATCTTGCATTGTTGTCCATGCATGTTAATCCCAAAGCAACAGGGTGTAATAATAGGAACACGCTATCCATCGTTTCTCTTTCCCAATGATGCAGGCAGAAGAAATGAATGAGCAAATCGTCATATTTCATTCCAACTTCATAAGTTTGAATGATCTGATGTACTTTCGCTTTTGAAATTCCATTCAAGTTCGCTAATGGTAATAATTGAGAATGCCCTAGCTAGCCAGCTAACTCATGTTAAAGAAAGCTTAATATAAACGTAAGCGTGCAGAAAACATGCCTGAAGCAGCAAAGTGAAATGCAACATTAACGCATCATGCAGATATAGGACAGAGGCTTCTATATTCCAACACATTAAAGGTGAGGAGAGGAGCTCATTTGATTGGTGAAGATTTGACTCGGGCGGTGTTATACCCAAACACGCCTTTTTGCCACTTTCGCCGCAGGAGGGACCGAGGCGGGACAAAGGAGAAGCTACTTTGCGCCAGGCTGCACCGGCACGAAATTGCAACACACGCCTGGACACACCCGTTGGCGCGGCGCACTTATTCGCCGTGCCTGCGCCTGGTCTACGAATTTAGAGCCCGTAGAGTGCAAACCTCCGCCAAGGCAGCACAGTCCAAATCTTCATGAGTGGGAGCAAAGTTGAGTTATCGCATGTCAAACGATTTCAAGATGGCTGCCGTGGCAGCCATATTGTTTCACTGATTGCGGTGAAAATCAATAGGGTCCTTCCTTTATGTAATAGCAATGCACCCACAAAATTTCAGACAAATCCGTGCATTACTTTTTGAGTTATGTTGTTCACAAACAGACAGACAGACAGGGGCGAAAACATAACCTCTGCCCCAACTTCATTGGCGGAGGTAAAAATCTGATTTGAGTCACTTCGCCTGGTAATGTGGAAGAGAGTTGGGAATCTTTATGGCATTGCAAAGCCATTTTTGGCAAAATGTGGGTTAAGAATGTGTCATTCCTCTAAATATTGAAAGAATGTAATCAAAAAATGAACAGCTTGTCACAGTTCTTAAATTGCAATTGTGGTTAGAAGATAATCCAGTGTACAAAGGGGCCCCCCACACCTGAGTTTGAGAGCTACTGTGCCACATTATTTTTATGGAAACATTTGTGGCAAGAAATTGGCAATTCAGTGGCTGAGTTTTGAATCGTACAGTCAAAAAAGTGAAAAGTTCGATTTAATCACAGATGGTATGGCAGCTGGTTCCACTCAACTGAGTTAAGCGACTTCCAATTAATTTGATCACATACATTAGCCTAAAATGATATACTTTAATTAAAAGGTACTTACGTGAAATGTGCAACAAGTTTTCTAAACTTTTTTCAGCAAATCTAACATTTTGTTTTTCTGCAAGTATTTCATGAGCGACACGGACCAGAATAGCCATTTCCATAGAATCAAGGAACCAGAACTCACACTTACTGCATTTATCACGCATTACATGAACTTTACACAGATGCATTGAGCCCTTTTATCTATGCTACATTACCTTCAGAACGTCTTTGTCTTTTGCGAATGATGATGATGATGATGATGATGATGATGATGACAACAATGACTAAGAGGACAGCAATGATAACAGGGACAGCGATGAGGATGACGTAGTTTGGTTGCTCTGTATTTTTCGTTTGTGGACCTGCAGTGAAGACAGCATGTCATTTCAGCCCTCTATGGAAGAATCCAACTACCTCCGGAACCCTCCCTAACTTCAGAAAATGGCTCTCAAACTGCAGTAAGGTTTGGCTGATGTCCCAAATTGGATCAAATGTTAGATTCTCGCATTATCTGCGCATGTATTCAGTGGTTTGTGATAACACCTGAGCATTATAAATGCTCAGTCAGAGGACTGAAATGTAATGAAGAGTTTGTAAACTATGATATCTGCCATGTCCGCTGGGCCTGTTAAATTTTCTCGCACTTGATCCATTCCAACTCTAAACACCCTCAAACATTAAGTTTCAAACTACCCTTTGTTGTGAGTTTTCATAACAGTACTGTGCAAAAGTCTTGGGCACATTTGAAGCAATTTCAGTGGGCAAATATGCTTGCAAAAATTACGACAATGAAAGTCTCTGATTACTGAGAAATGTACTATACTGCATAGAGCTGTGAACCAATATTTGGTGTGAAAAGGTTGTGCCTAAGAACTCTGGACTCAGTCCTTTTGTGCTATGGTTAACTTTTATAAGATGATTGGCTTTTTTCTTGCTCCAAGCAGAGTGGAAAACATGCCACCACTCTTCTGAAGACTGACTGTCCTACCTGTGTTTATTCCTCCAAGTATTTGCTGACAGCCATGATAATATTGAGATCAGGGCTCTGTCAAGACTATATTATCTGTGTCAACTGTTTTTTACTGAAATACAAATATTTATTTATAAAACTATCCTTTTTTTGGAATTTCAAATTTACTTTTTATCGTCAGCAACACTAATGGGGAAAACAGGAAGTAAACATCGAATGAGAGATTAAAATTTTAAAAAATGCGGGGTGTCAAAGACTTTTGCATAGTTCCGCACACTACCGGTCAAAAGTTTTCCAACACCAACAACTTCCAAGCAGTCAGAGATGTAAAAATTTAATTGAAATGAGCCTTGTTTCCCCCCAAAAAAACTTAAAAAAAAAAAAAAACCTACCAAAAGCTCAGATTGATCAGAGTAGCTACCTTTTGTCTCACTAAATGCTATGTAGATTCTTGGAATTTTGTTCTGAAAGGGCAGTCATACGGTTCCAAAGGTTTACGCCAAACAATACTCTGGAAGTTCCCAAGGATGTGCTGCACTTGTAGTTTCTTCTTGATTTCTCTGTCCTGTGTGATTTAAAATCTTTGTGGAAAATTATTTTATTTTGCAGAATGCAAATTATTTTTTATCCATCCAATGGCAATATTTACATCTTCTGTTGTGCTATTTGAGGTTATTTACGAGATAAAATTATCTAATATCTCTATAAAACGTGGGGGAAAAAACACAACTATTGTCTCATATGACATTCTAAATTTATTGTAGCAAGGGGCACTGGAGAAAGAGGGATTATGGGGCAGGGGGCGAGGTGGGTGGACGGGGGCGGGGGGGGGTGTATTTAGTGTAACCTCTATGTTTTTCAAGTTGAACACTGCAGCTGAGAAAGAATGAGTGACTTCTGTCTGAGTTTCCTGAAACGATGACTAATTTTGAAACATAAACGCGAAATATTTCAACGGTTTTGGCAAAAGCCTCTTATGAAATGAACCTCCACATTGATTAGATGACACCAGCCAGCCGTCACATGAGTAGGTCCCACCAAGCAGAAGTGTACCAGTGTGATACATGGAAAACACCGCGATTAAACTTGTGACTTATTATGGCCTTTCCAAAATGCAAACAGTTAGGTACAAATACATGCAGTCATATTACAAAACTCTTGTAAAACTACTTTTGTATTTTCTGTAAGTTGCCTAGAATTTTATTGCATTTTTTCTCCCATGTATTCAAACATGGTTTCAATTTCATTTTTCAAAACACATCCTACAGATCTCATACTTTTGGAATGATATTTACAGTAAATTCTCATGTGTTCACATGAAAAAGGCCCAGCATTGTTAAATGGACTATTTCACTTTGCCTCAGCGAACTCCAATCTGTGAACATATCCATTTATTTGGTGGTTTGTCAATGGACCAGTTATGAACCAAAGCAGTTCAGGAGAAACTTTCCTTGATTTGTGTTATATCTTTCCTGGGCTGCTCAAAGCCAAAAAGGACTTTTCTGCTCTCAAGGCATGAGAGTGTTCTGCAAGGTGTAACAGAAAATAGGGGCTGTGTTTTATGGTCCCATACTGGCCTGAAGATGTAGGACCTCATGGCATTCAGGGGACAATTCTCTAGTCTTTACAAAGGAAACCTGTGCTAGCATGTGACTTATGTTACCTTGTCTGTGTTAAAATGGATAACAATTGAAGAACTTGGGCAAAGCAATGTTTTAATTGAATTATGTGAGAGTATTTGTGTTATTTTAGTATTTTGAAGGTTTTTCATGTGGACACAAAATGAGCATAAAAAGACCTTGAGGTTTTTAACGTCAACGGACTGACTTACAGGTGTCCTCTATAGATTCTGTTTTCGTTGCAGTGCTGACCCAGTTGCTGCTGCTGCACTGGATGGTCCCATTGGTTGCCGTGACGATAAGGCTCACTCCTGTTGGTGAGGTTGTATTCTTTACCTGTGTGCAGTGGGTGTGGTCACAGGTATAGCTGGCCCAGGTGTCTTTAGCAGAGCAGTTCACTGACACATTACAGACCCCTCCAGCTGAGGAGAGTAATGCCACTGCCACATGGGGTTTGGGCAGGGGTTCTGCAAAACAACAGCCAATCAGCTGAGCTGGAGAAGCAACATGTTTTCTCAAATACTCTTGCAAGAAAATTACACCGTCCTTCCATAATCTAAACTGCTTTTTTTTTAGGGTCGTGGGGGAGTTGGAGTCCATCTAAGCCGACTGCTGGTGAACACACCCAAGACAGCAAGCCAACCGTCACAGTTTGCATGTTCTCCACGTGTTTGCGTGGATTTCCTCCGGGTACTCAAGTTTCCCCCACCCACAAAAACATGCATTATAGAAACACTCCTACCAGTACCCCTGATCAAGGAACTGGGTTTAGAACTGGAGTTGGTCCCTGGGCACTGCTCTTTGGCTGCCCACTGCTCCTGACTATAGGATGGGTCAAATGCAGAGGACAAATTACCCCACGAGGTTCAATAACGTGCATCTTAGAAAAGTACATCACATGCGCAAACGTTCGATTCACACATGAAATTTTCTTTGAGCATGTGATTATTTTGCTCCATTTCTTAAAATGTCACATTTGCATGTGAAATCTAAATATAATTTTTTAATAATATGGTACCACGTATTATGCAATTTAGTGTCCAATTTTCCTACCAGCTCTTTTCTTTCCTGCCTGGTCTGATGATATGCACAAACAAACTGCTACCTTAAATGCTATTTTCCTGAGGTTACAGTGTGTTATTGTTGATTCTGTGCGATTGCACTACACAGCAGAGCGGAGAGTTAGTTCTCGCAGATACATTTTTGTTTCTACATGGATGGCTCCAGGGGACTGTCAATTAAATGAGGTTGCGCAAGGCAAAGTTTTTATGTTATATGACTTTCAAGAACCATGTGTAAACTGAAGTGCAACCTATTCTTGATTCCCTTTCTCCATGCCAACAAGAATACCACCCAAAATAGCCAGCAGTTATGCCCTTTGTGTGAAATTAAATAATGTTACACATAGTTTTTCATACAAATCATTGTTGCACCATGTATCATTGTATCATCATCATGTAAAATTTGTATGATCACTTGCAGGTACACATTTGGCAGTGATAACAGTGAAACTTAACAGTGGATCCTGCGCGCTATTTCACTCAATCAGTTCCAACCTACCGCAGGAGTTGAGCCATTTTCCACCCTTATCTTGTCTGAGCTCTTATTATTGCATTGTTCATTACCCGGTGATTGTTGAACGGTGTGATATATCTACCTTGAACAGTGAGTTTGTAGGCAGCAGCATCTTTGTCACGTCCATCAATGGCAGTTATCTTTGCTGTGTAGATCCCACTGTCTGTCTGTTGCAGACTCTTCAGCAGCAGGGAGAAGTTTCCTTTATCAAATTCTACTCTGGTTGTATAATTTCCAAATTTTGTTGGGTTTTCAATTCCTTTAATGTACCGCAATATTGTTGTGGTATTAACCCTCCATGTTATACTTTCAAGCTCGAGTCCTTTGTATCCCTGCGCATCCAAACGAACAGCACCTCCTTTCTGAACAAACAGAGGCTTCTCTGCTCTGCAAACTAGAAAGCAATTGAGAAAATTCCATTAGAGCCTTCAAACAAGTCATATTTAGTCAGAATTTACGAGTAATTACAAGTGTTCAGTTTCAGGCATACACTGTATAAAAGATGGACGAAGCGACCGTGATGTCACCCATTGGTCTCAGAATACCATTTAGGAAGCCTTGATTTTGGCAATTTGAACAGCGTCATTTTGTCATTTTGAAACCGGATGTGATTCCTTTTGGACGAGAGCGTGAAAAGAAGATCCAGGGAGGAGCGAGGGGTGGATCTACTGGTGGATCTGACCGTATCTGACGAGGACCAGAGGATAGCCACTCCCCTGAAGCATATTCTGGCTTTATCCTTAATTCTATTTGGGACCATAATTTAAAAAAATGATCATGATATATCGAAGGAGACTTGAAACTTGCGATAGATACCATAAAATAATGTGGAAAATCATTATTGAAATAATAAATCAGGTGGGAAAGTAGGGTCATTTTCTCATAGACTTCTATAGCTTTGAACTTCTTTCTACAACCACCGATGTCGCCATCTGCTGGCCATTAAATATAATGCAATTTTGAGAGATTTCCACATTGGCCTCACTTTTCAGACCCGGGTGCTGCATCCATCTTTTTCATACAGTCTATGGTTTCAGGCCATCACTGCTCATTTATTTTTTCCCTCAAAATCCATCACATCAGCAAGCTACATCTGTGCATCAATTTTCTAGCCTTCATTGTGAACAGTAACAGCTGCAAGAATCTTCAATCTTAGTCCAGCACTCAGGGACACACTTAGCAATAAGTCTTTACTCTTTCAGAAGTGCCAAGTTGATGTTCTAAGCAAAATTAAAACAGTTTGTCAAAAATAAAAAACAAAGACAATCAGTGAGCAAGACCTTACTTGAAAGACAAGAAAAGCCCTGCAGCTTTAAGTAAAATATTCAGAATTTCATGTTATCAGTTGATTTTAATAGATTTCTGACCAATGGGTAAGCGTTGAGGTTGAGAGACTGTTTAAGTTCCTTTCATGTCAGTGTGGAATCTTAAATATATTGAGATTTGTATGACACAGAATAATATTAAAAAAAAAAAATGACATAGCATTAAATATCATACAGGAAGTCACTGCATTGGAAATTATGTCATAAACCAGGTGTGAAGAGGATGAAAACTTAAAGCCTAAATTATACTTTCCTCATCCTTATAGCTGCTAGGGTCCTCCAGTCTTAAATTTCGTCATCGATTAAATGATGCAAGATCAGTGAGACACCAAAAGCGAGATGCAGGGGAACTGGGAGTTTATTAAAACAAAAGAAAACAGGCACGAGGGCCAACAGAAAACTTGGCCCAAAGGGTTGCAAAAAATCCAACTAAGGTAAGCTTCACAGAGCTAAAACTAAAAAGTCCAAACGACAAAAAACAAAAACCACTGGAACCTCCAGGGAGAGAACCACGAACAGAAAAGAATAATCAGGCTAGAATACAAACAACAAGAACTTGACTATAAAGAAGCCGTAAATACTGCACTGATATACAAAACACAAGGGCGTGAAACTCAAGACTCTGTCTGCCAGCCAACTTCCACCGACTCCAGATAAAGGGAGGAAAATCAGCACACATGAGGGGCAACACCTGGAGAAGAAACAAGGGGCAAGGCAAGATCATGAGACCAGGACAATGATAGGCTGACATGACTTGCTCATTAAGAAAATGAGCATGCTCAGCTTAAAGTACCAATGAAGCATGCAGATTGAAGGAAGCATGAATGTTAAAACAGAAAAGCACAGCAAGATCTTGAAATAGCAAAGCAGGAATCATGACAATAAACTCCCTATCTAAATTAGTAGTATTAGTAATGTGCCTGTCTAAGAATTACACCTCCGTGACTGTTAGTAAATGTTAGTAACTTAAAAAACAGTTAATTGTCAATTAAGCTTAGGCAGCCCTGAATCCAGCACAGCACAGAAGGAAGGGGGGGAATACCAAAAGCCAACCAGAGCTCTGAAGTGTGTAAAACGAAGACATGGGGGCGGAACGCAGACAAGCAGTGGAGTGGCTGGGCAGACCTGGCAAAACACAACATGGAAAAGTAAAAACATGAACAATAAACATGAACTATGAAAAGTGAAATCCTGAGACAAGAAACTGTTAAAACCCAAAAATACTGTCCTGGCCAAAGGCCCAGGACCCTGGAACACAACATTAAAGTCAGCAGATTCCCACGCGGACAGCTAGTGGACGATCGCTGTGCTCCTGGATTCTTCTGACCGCACAGACAGTCAACTCCATAAAATTAGCTGCCCATGCATGCTTCAGAAATCAGGATGTTTCCATCCACTCGAGACAGTTAAAATCTAGATCAACCAGAACTGCTCACTCATCCGCAGTCCACAAGCTTGTCCACAGCTCCCCGCATGCACTCCCATTTTGAATTATACAGGAACCTTAAACAGCTCTGGTAGTAAACAGTCCTGGCACAGACCCAGAGCCTTACCTTGAAATCCAATAACTAACAAAAGAGCCTCCACCTGAGACAGTTAAAATCTAGATCAACCAGAACTGCTTCTGACCACAGACAGTCAACTCCATAAAATTAGCCCCATGCATGCTTGTCCATGTTTCCATCCACTGAGACAGTTAAAATCTAGATCAAACCAGAACTGCTCACTCATCCATTTTGTCCATTCCCCGCATGCACTGAATTATACAGGAACCTTAAGACAGCTCTGGTAGTAAACAGTCCTGGCACAGACCCAGAGCCTTACCTTGAAATCTATTTTAACAATAACTGTAACCCATACAGTGACCCTAAATGCTCAACTCGAATTCCTAACCATTAATTGATTAGATGTCCCAATTCCTTTAGAAATTTTTTTTCACCTCAGTTTGTCTACAATATATACAATATTATCTCTGTAAAACTGGATTTTGTTTCATGCACTAATAGTGATGTTTGGGACATTGGAGGGTCCATGTAACTGACATTTGTGTGTTTGAAGGCTTTTTGACAACTTCTTCATCAAATATGATGACATCACTGTAACTCAGATGATTTTCAGGAACGCCAGATCATTAGTGGGGTTATGGGGGGGGGTCCCAAAAATGTTCACTGGACAAACGGATCTTTCAGAGCCCTAATTTTAGGCAATGATTTCACCATGTCTCCACTCGAGATAGACAATTTGCTTTTAATATTACCAGTTTACACACCTTATCCAACTTTAGGGCCAATAAAAAGTTTGCTTATCCAGCTCCTTCTGTGTGAACTGATTTTTTTTTTTTTAAATGGACCCTTTGGCCAACATTTCTTAAAAAAATGACCAAAGTCCAGAAAGGAGGTCAACTCTGATGAGCTCAGTATTGATGGTTTCAGTGGTTGAAATCACACTCTAATACCAAATAATGATACACAGCTAACTTATTCATCATATCAGGGTGGAATTTCATCAAAATGATCATGATTTAGCTTGTTAACCCTTTCAAGGCCATATTGGTGCATGGAAACAAGGTAAACTTCTGACAAGCTCTGTGTTTAGTTCAGTTGGTTGGAATTATTACACTCTAGATTCAAATGATACACAGAATAACTGTTATATAAAGGTGAAAATCGTTTACAAGGACTTTTATTTGGCTTGTTAACCCTTTCAAGGCTGTCTTTACAGCTGTGAAATCATTGCCTAAAATGAGGGTTCTGAAAGGTTCGTTTGTCCTGTGACCATTTTAGGGACGCCCCCATAACCCCACTAATGATCTGGGGTGCGTTTCCCAAAAGTGTAGTTGCTAACTAAGTTAGCAACTAACATAGTTCGTCCATTCACAGTCAATGGGCCCAACTATGTAAGTTAGCATCCGTGATTTCGGGAAACGCTCCCCTGGTGTCCCAGAAAATCATCTCTGTTACACTGATGTCACCATATTTGATGAGGAAGTTGTCAAAAAGCCTTCAAACACACAAATCTCAATTACCTGGACCCACCAATTTCCCAAAAATCATTATTGCACGAAACAAAATCCAGTTTTAAAGAGTTAATATTGTATATAATGGAACTTGTATCCCATTTGTGAGCATTGGTTCCAAGATAGGAGGCAATCAATGACCCTGCAATGCCCCTCCTCTCTGGCATTCCATTTCCCTGGCTACCTGCCTTGCACCAAATTAATCAATTATCTGTTGTCCACTGCCTTAATTATGCCCACCTGTTTCCCTTTTAGTTTATTAGATTACCTCAAGCATTTATAGCTTAGTTTCTCCTCAGTCAGGCAGCTAGCCTTAGTCTGGTTTCCCCTTGTTTTTGGAGCACTCCATTTTATGTTCTCCTGAAGTTTGTGTTTGTTAAGTTATCCCCTCTCTTATTTAATTAACTCCACATCCCTGTAACTGGGTCCTCCTCTCCACTCCTTGCACTGGCACCCTTTTCAACATCTTAGGGTGCTAAGGTGTGACAGACCCCTTTATCAATTTTTAGCCCTGTAGCTCATAAAAAAGAGAAGTTATGGGTCTGTTGATATGGTTACAAATTAACTGCAGGAAAAAAATGGGCGTGGCACCAAATTTGCCAGGGCCATAATGCCGAAATGACCAAAGGTATGAAACTGAAATTTGGGATTCCTTCATTTGGGGTCAAAAACTAATTTTAGAATATTTTTAAGTCAAATCTGAGAGATGTCACTGGGGAGGATGTGTGAATTGGCATGGAATGACCCTAATACTAGCTAATACTAGAGGCATTTAATGAAAAACCTGTTGCTTTTTGGGAGGGCCTACGATCACATGAGTTTTGGTTGATGAGGTTATAAAAATGATGAATATTCACTTTTGTGTGTGTGCAAATGGGAGGGGTGAACTCTAGCCCTACCCCTATTTTTTCAAGGGGGTGAGGGGAGAGGCCTTATTCTAGAAGGGATCAGACCTCTTCAACCCCGCTTAAACTCAGGCCATCAAACCAAAAAATATGTTGTTTTAGACAGAGCCATGTAGCGAGAGAGTCGCGTCAACTCCGTTCATTCCAATGGACCACTTTTTTACAGCAATGGCGGGTCGTGGAGTCTCCCAATAGTTCCCGGAAGTTAGCGATGAAGACTAGTCTAGCAGCTATGTTGAAGCGGAATGGACCGTTCGTGATGATCTTTCAAAAGGTAAAACGTTTAAAGAATTAGACTGTATATTGTCAGCACATCTGAATTAAATTAACACGTACAGTAAAGCGTTTTCCTGGATTATCTCCTGTACAATTCGAGATATATTGAACGTTTACAGGCAAAAAATTAGGCTAGGACACTAGCTAAGTACAGTTAGCGACACAGTTACTAGCGCTAACCATGAGCAGCAGCATAATTGAAAACTCCGTTCTCTCAGTGTCATTTCATCCAACGACGCGATATTAGAGAAAAAGGCTTCTTAAAGTGATTTTTTGCGGAGTGGGGTGGAGGAGTGAAATGTTAGAGAATTAACGTAAATATAACATCAGACTGGCTATGGTAGTGGAGGTGGTGAAGTGAGGTTCTCTTTGAGTACAAGGTAGCTAACGTGAGCTATTGTAATAAAGTTAACGTTACACAATGATAAAGAAGAGAGCCATCGGGTGCAGTGATACATTGTTATTAATATTGATTGTTAGAGCTATTTTTTTTTTTACTGCTATTCAATGCACTAGAACGTTATCTCTAGTTAGAGTTTTTAGGATTTGAGATTCTATTGACCATTGCTTGTCAATATTATGTTGCTGCTCATTTTGCTAATTTTGGATTGATGATTAAGAGAGAGGGAAGCTGAAGGACTAAACAGAAGATTGAAAGCAGAAAGTATTGGCCAAATAGGCCAAACAATTTGGAAAATTAAGCATAGAAGACTAAGTGGGGAATCATACTGAATAGTATAAATATTGAGCTGTTCTGTATTACTTGACTGAAAGACTGCAAAGAACATAATCCAACTTTACACTAATTCCTGTTACGTTTGTTACTGTTGCCACTTGCCATACTTTCTTAAAAATCAGCAGCAAAAGCTGATCACAACTACTTAAGTTCCATAAGCTAAGTTGGGAAACAAAGACCACACCTCATCTCTCGGCATATTTTCCCATCCAAGCCCATATAGGTGTGTCTAACCCTTTCTCCTGTCTTTTTCTCCCCCTCTCTCTCTTTCAGCCAAAAAGCTGCAGGCGATTTAATAAGAGCCAGAGAACTCCCTGCAATGAGACAGACGACATTCATTCTACACCCAGAGTCTTAACTTCCTAAGCTGTGCAAGCCTTTCCCTGTTCCTTACTTTTAATAAACTGGACAATAAGCTTCCAAATCATGTGGTCTTTGGTTGTGGAAAAAATGCATGTGCAGTGTTTGATTATGATCACCTCACATTTTTGTTGTTGTTGTAATTTTTAATGATTGTTAGATTTCTCCTGCTGAATTGAGCCTACAAACTGTACATTTATGCTCAACCCCCAAGCGATTGGAGCATCCCCACGCAGCACAGCAAACCATGGTCGAGATTATATACAAGGACAACATGGAGGAGAGGGCACAGACAAACTGCTTCACATGCTATTCATGTTTCTGAGTTTATTCAAGATTTCTTTTTCATGAAGTCATTGTAGTACATAAGAGCAAAATAAAAAGATATACATAAAATGTATGTGTTTGTATCCGTATAACGATATAAGTTTGTGTGTTGATGTGTCTTGTTCTGTCTGCATGTATAGTGTTTAATGAGCCCTTTCTAAAAATATTCCTGCACATGCAAGCCTAGATAAATTTATACCTTCTGCATGCAAAAAGTCAATGAAAAAGTTGTTTTGAACTTATGTATTGGTGTTTAGTGATTAGTGCAGATGTACATAATAATTATGAGCGGATAAATTGTAATTATTTCCGGTGGATTTTCTAAGATGCCAGACTTAACATTATGCTGCTTTTATTGATGCAGGGACTAATTGTGCTGTCAGTTGGTACTCATTGATAGTCACCTGTCAGTCCTCTGTCCTTTCTGAAAGTCATGACGATTACATTAGTCATTGCTGAATTGTTAACTTAGATCCTCCATTTCCATGGGATTATTAAAACCCCAAGCAAATAAAGAAATGGTAGAAAATTAAACAGAATTTTGAAACGTTCCCTCCCCTCCCTCTGCATAATAAACAGTAGGATGGGATTAAACAAGCATTGTAGTTAAAAGCAAAAACCAAGAATTCAAAGCGATCGACAACAGGAACATGCTCTTTAAAATGACTGACTCTCGTTTTAGTCATCTTAATTATTTTAATAATTCTAAGGTACTAAAACCGCTCGAATACTACATATATTGAGGGCAAATGTTCAACATTAAATGTAGCTTTTTCTCGGTTGTTTAACGTTGGGGTCAGTTTAGTGAGATGGAAAACGTTCACTCAAGCCTAAAATATGTGAACAAGGCAGAAATAACGCCATTTATTGACTAGTAATTACCAAGAATTGCAGGTCTGTCTCTCTGCAGCCAATTTGTCAGACGCATTAAAATTCCTGCCAGCAACTTCCTGGAACTATTTGCAGTCTCCATGAACCACGTGACGATCGAGAATTTTGGACTTCCGTTGACGCGACTCTTTCTCTACATGGCTCTGGTTTTAGAGAATGGGGAGGTAAATTTCAAACACCTCTTCATCAAAGGGGCACAGAGTCTTGGTGAGTCAACTGCAAAATGTATTGTTCACAATGATAACTCCATTTTAAATCCTATATTGAACGCCGTGAATATATTGGGTGCATCTCAAAGCATAGGCTGCATCCTGCAAAACCTGAATTTTTAGGGGTCGTCATTTACTTCTATTGATCAAACTGACTTTTAGGGTTAGGGATAAGGTTAAATTTAGAGTTAGGGTTAGGTTTGGGGCTAGGTTTAGGGTTAGGGGTTAGAGTTAAGGTTACGGTTCGGGAAACCAGTAACGACTTGCTTAAACCAAAACTGTCTAATGGAGACGTAATGATGTCATGTTGGTTTGGCAGATGGAACTAAGTGACGACCCTTAAAAATGCAGCCTTTTGAGGATGCAGCCTAGGCTTTGAGATACACCCATTGCTTCAAAGCCTGATCTACCAAATGGTTTAGTGCATGTGAAACTGATTTGCTGGTGCAAAAAGCTAAAGACAACATGTGATTGGCAGTCCATTTTCTCCAATCACAAATCACATCACTGAAATTTCCGGTGCAAAAATTCTTAAAATGAGCTGAAGGCTCTGATTAATCTGACCTCTAATCCCTCATCAGAGCTGAAAAAGGCAGCAGTTACTAGCACTTAGTTTGCATACCTTGTGAAATAGCAATGCAGTTTTCAGGCCATAAACATGTTGACGCTCAGTGCTTAGCATCTTCATTGTCTTCTACATTTTTTGGACTTACATTAATATTTAGGCTCCGATGCATCGTGACTGGTTAAAAATTATGGGAAAGGAAACCCCATGTTCATTTTGGATGATAAACCTATGATTATTTTTAAATTCTGCAAACTTCAGTAGGGATGGCCACATTCTTTTTTGCAGGGAACTGTTACGCGTCCTCTGTGTCTGAAACGTCTTTGAGGACGCAAAAGACACTGTGAGTTGCAAATATAATAAGATCTCCAAATTCGCCAGTTTCACAAAATTTGATTGCAGAGCTGTGCAGAAAATCACAGAGCAGAGCCCAGATCCCTCCCAAATCAGAATGGGGTCAGGATATCGTCTCCCAGTAGTATACCTGTGGGTACAAAATATCTTCCACTATAAAGATACAACTATAACTCCCAGTAGTATACGTGCGGGGACAAAATATCTTCCACCATAACTATAACTCCCAGTCGTTTACCTGTGGAGTCAGAATGTCTTCCACTGTAATTACACAACCATTACTCCTTGCAGTATATCTCTGGGGTCATAATGTGCCCATTTATGTACAACCCTAATTCCGAAATAGTTGGGACAAAGTGTAAATTGTGAATAAAATCAAAATGCAATGACTTTCAAATCACATCAGCCAGTATTTTATTCACAATAGAACAGAAATAACATAGCAAATGTTGAAACTGAGAAATTTTACAATTTTATCCACAAAATGTGCTCATTTCAAATTTGATGGCTGCTACAGGTCTCAAAAAAGTTGGGACAGGGGCCTGTTTTCCATGGTGTAGCATCCCTCTTCTTTTTAACACAGAGTGGAGGTGTCTGGACATTGAGGAGACAAGTTTCTTGAGTTTAGCCATTGAATTTGATCCCACTTTGTTTAATACAGGCTTCCAGCTCCTGGAGAGTTTTTGGGTCTCCTTTTGACGGACTTTTGTTTAATTATCGCCAAATGTTCTCAATGGGTGAAAGATCAGGACTGCAGGCAGGCCAGTTCAGCACACGGACTCTTCTAATAATGAAGCCATACTGTTGTAATAGCTGCAGTATGTGATTTTGCATTGTCCTGCTGAAATACACAAGGCCTTCCCTGGAATAGATGTCCTCTGGAGGGAAGGATATGTTGCTCTAAAACCTTTATATACCTTTCAGCATTCATGGTGCTTTTTAAAACATACAAGTGTCCCACACCATATGTACTAATGCATCCCCAGACCATCAGAAATGCTGGCTTTTGAACTGAAGACTGATAACAGGAGGGGTGGTCTTTCTCCTCTTTAGCCCGGAGGACACCACGCCCATGATTTCCAACAAGAATGTCAAATTTTGACTCGTCTGACCGCAGGACATTTTGACACTTTGGTACAGTCCATTTTAAATGAGCCTTGACCCACAGAACATGGCGGCGCTTCTGGATCATGCTCAACAATGGCTTCTTTTTTGCATGAAAGAGCTTTAGGTGGCATCTGTGGATGGCACGGCAGACTGTGTTTACAGACAGTGGTTTTTTGAAGTATTCCCGGGCCCATTTAGTAATGTTAATGACAGAATCATGTCGGTGAGTGATGCAGTGGCGTCTGAGGGCCAAGATCATGGGCATCCAGTAAAGGTCTTGACCTTGTCCCTTCTGCACAGAGATTTTTCCAGTTTCTCTGAATCTTTTGATGATGTTTTTGCACTGTCGATGATGAGACCTGCAAAGCCTTTGCAATTTGACGTTGAGGAACATTGTTTTTAAAGTATTCCACAATTTTTTTTACACAAGCCTTCACAGGTTGGAGAGCCTCTGCCCATCTTTACTTCTGAGAGACTCAGCCTCTCTAAGACATCCCTTTTATAGCCAATCATGTTACACACCTGATGCCAGTTAACTTAATTACTTGCTAAATGTTCTTTCAGCTGATTCTCTTATATATTAATTGCTTTCTCGGCCCTTTTTTGCCTGTGTCCCAACTTTTTTGAGACCTGTTGCAGCCATAAAATTTGAATGAGCTCATTTTGTGGATAAAAATGTAAAATTTCTCAGTTTCAACACTTGAAATGTAAGCCATGTTCTATTTTAAATAATGTATCGGCTCATGTGATCTGAAAGTCATTGCATTTTGATTTTATTCACAATTTACACTTCGTCCCAACTATTTCGGAATTGGGGTTGTATTTTGAATTAGGAGAAGCTACATGT
Source organism: Gymnothorax javanicus (assembly GCA_029692085.1). Lineage (NCBI taxonomy): Eukaryota > Metazoa > Chordata > Actinopteri > Anguilliformes > Muraenidae > Gymnothorax > Gymnothorax javanicus. Next base: position 47,844,497 of record CM056197.1, on the reverse strand, counting down.
TATCTCACGGTGTTTGCAGCACATGATCAAAGAATGCAGGACAAGTGAGAAACACTGCAAGATCACTATCTGTTCCAACGGAAGTGTGTTTAGGGGTCACAGAGTAGAATAGCTTGACAGCTCTTGTAGTGGCGAGAAGTGGTTTTCAGAGCCAGGTTTTATACAGCATTAAAATTAGTTCACCAGTATCCAAAGCATTAGGTGGATGTTATTGATTGGAAATAGCACTCTTCTTTCTCACCAGGCTGTTATGTTGTGCTATGTCAGATCAAAATCAAACCCCCCCTCCACCCACATTTCAACCAAATCCTTGGGTTTTGAAAAAATTTTTCTAAATATTGAGACTACCTGGGACCTTATGTATAAAAATTTGCATGGATTTCATACCTAAATAATACGTACGCACAAAGAAATAAAAATGACATTTTGTGGAAAATCCGCTGACGAGCGCTCAGGGAAGAAAGACCGCCACCCAAAGCCTTCACTCAGACACAGTCACTGACACTGGAGAACTGGGTCAAGTAAGGCAATTTACATCTGGACAGATTTAGCTAGAATATGAAATGCGTGATTCTATGCTAATTATTGATTTTTTAATGTAATTATTTCTGTATACTTTGAGCTGTGTTTTCTTTGCTTGCTGGTTTTAATGTACTGGATCTTACTGTTGTACTGGTTTAAAACTTCGGTATGTAAGAGAAGTTGTCTGGAAATCGTGGATATTTACTCTATATTGCTGCATTGCTGACCTGTTAAATATCCGATCTTTGAGAGAGTCCATTTAAAACTGCAGATTGTTTGTTTTGCATTGTTGCTTTGCTCTTTGTAAATCATTAGAATTGTTGAGAGAGTTTGAACTGAATTGGGACATTTTGGCTTGTCTGACTGATTGTTCAGCCCGCTGCAGCTAGCTACTCTGTCCTATTAGACTTCGCCTGCGCCTTCTTTTCTGCTCTCTTTCTCTCTCATCCTCTCTCACTCTCTCTCCATTAGCATTATCTTTTCAGCTGGTTTCTGTACACTACACTCTGCTTACTGAGTGGGAAACACCGCCTCTGGCCTAACTTGTGCAGGAGTCTTTTTCTAATTCTCCCGCCAGTGCCATCCAGTTCTTTGTTCTCCCTCTCACACGTGGTTCTCAGACTGCCACATCATCAGTCCACCATTTTAGATCTGAGTCCAAGCCTGCCATTATAACCCCTCTCTTTGGCACTCAGACCTACCCATACACCCACACACGCACACATCCTACCTTTAGTCTATTTGTATACACTGTTTCATGATATAACCACTATTTAATCCTTCCTGTGTGTTTATGGTTTTATCCAAGTGGTATTGATTGCATGTTCATGGCTACAGAGACATAATAAACCTTTTTATATATTTTCAACAAGTGCTTCTGGTTGTCTTTGCCTGAATATTAGCTTGAATCTAACCTCTGCCAGGTCAAGAGCTCCCCTTACCTTCAGCGCGTGGTTATTTTATTGATGCTGGATATTAATGGTAATTACATTACTAATGAATTTTAGCATTGATAATTAAGCCTAGTTTTCCCATTTTTGTTGAATACTGTAATCATTCATTTATAACATAAATTGTGATTGTAGTAATTTGGCATTTATGGTGAAACATTAATGAGACTTAGTCATTAAATTGCTATCAATTTTCCCTTTACTAGAAGGGTGGTGCCCCGAGGAACTTTAATTATTACATTAAAGTCTTAATAAATTAATAAGTAATTTATTAGTTATTAATTACATTTAATAGCCATTGTAATGCCCTTTTAAGCTGTTGCTCCTACATAATTCTGTGCCTAGTGTGAGGCCCAGTATTGTTGGTTTCTCTAATATTCAGGCAAATATTAACTGGACGCTTTTATATTGAGTAACCAGAGGTTCTTCTGTGGATTCAAATTTTTCCAGGAAGTTTGGCTGCTAAGGCATAAGCCCAGGTGTGGTTGTGAATTGTGACAGTGTATTCTATAGTCTATAGTGTGAATTTTATTCCTTGTCATCTCATCAGTATTAGTGCGAGCTTGGAATCACAAATCCGGTGTTGATTCCTTTTAACCACCTTAATTAGTGCATCTGAGGGATTTGTTGTGTGAGCAGTGCTAAATCCCCATAATGGTCCACTAACCAGTAGTTGAGTTACTAGCAATCTTATTGCATGTTAACCGCTAATAAGCATAAATAAAACCAGCCAATCAAATAGTTGCTTTTAAGTCACAGGTCAGCGGTCCACTACCTGTGCATTCTTTGTGTGGGAGTGCACCACAGGGTTTCCCACTAAGCAATGGGTGTTGTCATCCCATCACCCTTAAAATACAGTAGTTTAATTTTCTTTGCTTACAGAGGAGCACCTAAAGGGGGGTCACCTGACATTGTCTGTTCGCCTGTTCATCAGGGAGACATGAGTCTTACACCCTCATCAGCGTATGGAGCTGAAGCTTCTAGGGCAGCCAAGGACACCTCACTGTCCGATTTAAGTCGCTGATCTCCTCAGAGTCTTGAGTGATGAGAGAGGGCTTGACAGCTACACACAAAGCTCAGTCGCGACACTGAGGTAGCTGATTTAGTTAGACGAATATAGGACCCTCAAGGAAGGGGACTGTCTGTCCAAGAAGTGGTCGGTAGATTGTTTTTGCTCCACCACCATAAGACCCGGTTACAGACAGCATCTCTGAAACAGGAGATGGAGTCACTTAAAACAGATGCCGACCAGTTGAGTTCTGAGAACCGTGGTTTACGCCATGACCTTCAGAACACAAACGCCTTACTGACAGAGTGTGCTCAGAGGCTCCGCAGTGCTGAGAGAGAGAGCCAAGCAGCTACAAGTGATAGCGTTCGATGAGAGAATCGTGCGGCACAGGCTAGGGCTAAAGAAGCCCTAGGATATGACGTCACTGACCAGAGTGGAGCAGAGCACGTGGGTCAGAGAGCGAGTACCCTACTTCTCCGTGTTCGTTACTAGCACCTCTCCAACGACCACATGACATTCCCAGAGCTGGAACCCATACTAGCTAGTAGTCGATACAAGCTGCGTCACCAGTCAGAGACAAGGCTACCTAATGACCTTCTTCCCTAAGAACGTCCTCGGATATCACCCCGAAGGACGCCCTCACCCGAGAAGGGGATCGGGCACGCCCCACGCCCGTGGCGGTAGGGGTGAGCAGCTGACTCATCCACTGAAGATTCAGATGGATATTCCCAAGACCACACTAGTGGCCTGCGCGTACATCAGCTTGACTCCTTCACCAGGAATATTGGCGCTTTGACCCTGGGAGTGGAGACGCCAACATTAATGATTACCTTCGCGAAATCGAGCGCTGCCTTGCCGACTTGCCTCATGCCACGTCCGCGAGAGAAGTTAAAACTTGTCTGGAAAACTACTTCCAGGCGTTCATGCTTTCATTGAAAAAGCGCGGCAACACGCGTGGGACAGCTATTCAAAAACTATGCAAGGTTCTTTCGAAGAATACTTTATATACTGATGAAACATCAGCCACGCTTAGTGCCATTCGCATCTTGCAGAGGAAGTCAGAGCCTCCTCGCGAATACTATAGGCACTATTACCAATTATCTATTACCTATTTCCAAGGCAGTAATGAACCAGGTCTCGAGGAAGATTGTGGTTTCAGGTCCCTCTTCCTCCACAACCTCCATCCCTGTGTGCAGACCCATGTTACACTGATGTGTAAACAGGGTAAACCCACTATGCAGGAGATCAGGAAGATGGCTCAGATGACCTGGGAAACGTGCGTCCAAATGGAAAGCAGGAGGATGATGCCAGAGTCCTAGGCATCCAGTCCTCAGAGAGTACAAAGTTGGGTCTGGAAGGTCGTGAAATGCCTCCCCTTCAGGTAAGTGAGGGAACTGCACCTTCTGCAGAGCAACCACCAAAGCAGCAACAGGGTGGTTTGAGGAATCAAGGGGGGAACCGCCAGGCTCCCACTCAAGCCCAAAATAAGCAGCAGCAAAGCTCCTCCAAGAAAGGGAGTGTTCGTTTTGACCGCAACTCAAAACAAGGGAATGCAAATAAAGGTAAGAAGTCGGGGTACACTGAAAAGGGTGATTTGAACCAGGAGCTCAGCTAAATCCAGAAATGCCTGGCGGATGTGACTAAACACCTAGCTGCTTCTCGCCGTCCTCCCAAAAGGGCCAGATGATGATCCTAAGGGACCTAAAGGGGCCATCAGCATGACTAGGCCAGGCACCTTCCCCTTCCACCCCCACGGTCTACTTTGTGGGCTGGGGGAAGGACCTTAGAGAGGCACCGGCACTCCCTGGAGCACTCAGGCCCAGTACCCAACGCGCTCCACTTTTGTAATTTTTGGCCGAACTCATCCGAGAGGGTAATGCTAAACACATTTACACCTCAGTGTTGGTAGAGGGTGTGTGAGCATTCATGCTGCTGGACACAGGCTCTGAAATTAGCCTCATGTGCAAGGACACCTTCGCAGAGGTTGCTAGGGCAACGACAGCCCGCCTTAAACCAATGCAGGTGGAATCCTGTGATTTGGGTCTGGTTAGCTACACCCAAAATCGGGTCCCCATCACAAAGCGTGCATGGCTTGATATTACCTTCCAGGACATGAACCTTACTCACCCCATCCACATCTGTGACCTAGACACCGAGCGACTGCTTATTGGCCAGGACCTGCTGGGCCGACTGGCCCCACTGATTGACTGCCGTCTTAGGCATATCTGGGTCCAGGTCACCGCTCCGTATCCAATAAGTTCAGGACATAATTACCGAGCTTTAGACGACCGAGTCACTTGCATCCAAGAGTCTCGTGAGTCTACTTGTGATACTGCATTCCAGTCTACACACAACCAGTTCGACTCCTACCCTGAACCTTTTGAGCCGCCTGCGATGCCACAGACACTGCAGCTCAGTGAAAAATGCCTTATGTGCACCCATGAGTCATTTCTTTGCTCACTCACTGAGCTCTCGCACAGACCTGTACTGCCCGAGTATAGCTGGAGGGGTGCACGCTAACGATGTTTTGATTCCCGACGCCTTTAACTTGCACTCTGGTCAGAAAAATCCGCTATCAGCCAGACTTTGTCATTAAGTTGGGTCAGATTGGCTCCCCTCTTCCCTTTGTGTACAAAAGTCATTGTCTTCTCTCGGCAGACTTGCCGCAGAGGCTCCTCAAGGCCATTGGGATATGTGCACTTTCCATCCAGATTGGAAAGAAACACTTTGTCCACTTCATGAGCATGGTACCCCAGCTTGATTTCTCTCTCCTTGTGGGAACTGACATCCTTGTAAGGTTAGGCACTCAGCTGGACACTGTAAATCAGATATTGTGGTCTCAGGCAAGCATTGACAAACAACCATTGTTGCTGAGGCACAGCATATGCTGTCAGGCCAAACCATTCCCCAGGCATGCCAGGTTGCGAGCGAGCTTGAGCTAACCATCTCAGCCAGGGCAGCCAGCATCCTTGTCCACCTTATGATCCTTAAGGGACAGAATATACCCGGATCATTGGCATTTTTCCAACCCCTATTATATTTCTTGAACCTCAAACTGACAGTCTGTGGCACGCCAATGCATGAGATCAATAACCGCTCAACCTACCTGTTAGTCCAGAACTTGACTAATGTACCAATTAATGTGACTTCGCGTCGACCCCTTGGGCTACTGATCGACAGCTCCTTCCATGATTTTGAGCTGACCATTCCTGTGATAGGAGAGCTCCCTGAATCTCTGATTAGAGAACAGGACCTTGCACAAGTCCTTTCTACTTTCCCAACGAGGATGGTCACCGTTGCTCCTCATGAGGTGCTACAGAATGAAGAAATTTGCGGCACTGCCTTGGGTTCAGAACCTGAAATGGTTATGTACGCCCTTGCTGTCCACCCAGGTGGTACAACCTCACCTGGTGGCGAAATCGATCCCCGCCAGGAACCTTACCCAGGCTTTGAAGCAGAAATTGCACAACAACTTACTAAGACAGATGCCTTATCAACCGAGGATCAGAGACGAGATCTGAGGGAGTTGTTTCATGACTTCCAACAGATCTTCTCTAAGGACTCCAATGATTGTGGGGTCACTGAGCTCCACACAGTCCGCATCCCCCCCCACTGACCCTGTCGCCTGCCAACTTTTGTGCGCCAGTACAAAAATCCCTTTTGCAGCCTATGAGTCTATCAAGAGATGCCGATACACTGCTAAAGAAGCACATAATTTGAGGGTGCAACTCCACTTACAACTCACCGCTGTGGCTGGTGTTGAAACCGAATGGTAAGTGGCGTTTGACAATTGACCACCGGCAACTAAATAAGCAGGTTCCCCTTTCCCAGTGGCCCATGATCCACCTGGATCAGGAACTCGTGAAAGTAAAAGACGCCCGCTTCTTCTCAACGGTTGACGTGTCTAATGGGTTCTGGACAATGAAAGTCGACCCAGTGGACCAGGACAAGTTGGCGTTCTCCTTTGGTAATCGCCAGTTCACCTGGAATAGATGCCCATTTGGATATTCAAACTCTCCTGCAGAGTTTAATATCTTCCTACACAAGGCCATGAGTGATGCTGCCGCACGTGGCAACCTCATCTTTGTTGATGACATTTTAATAGAAAGCCAGACTTTTGAGGTGCACCTGGCTGAAATCCGACATGTGCTCAACCAGCTTTCCAGTGCAGGATCAAAGCTGTCCCTCTCCAAGGGTCAGTGGTGTCACACTAAGGTAGAGTACGTGGGCTTGCTAGTGGGTGCAAATGGCATTGAACCTCAGACTGGGAGAGTCCAAGCCATTCAAGATTTCAAAGCCTCATCCACTCTGTCGGAACTCAGGAGCTTCCTGGGCATCTGCAATTACTCCAGGCAATTCATAGAGGATTATGCGGACATAGCAAGACCTCTTACAGAACTCCTCAAGAAAGATAAACCGTTCGAATGGGGAGAAAAACAACAACAGTCATTCCAAGAGCTAAAGCAAAATCTCTGTTCAGCACCTTGCCTTGCCTACCCAGACATGGATAAGGAATTTTACTTGGAGGCAAGTTTCTCCTCCCACTGCCTCAGTGCTGCCCTGGCACAGAGATACGACACTGAGAGACGGGTTGTGGCATACGCTAGCTGACCACTGAGCAGCACTGAGCTGAAGTTCTCAGACTGCGAGAGAGCCCTCCTCACTACAGTCTGGACTGGAGAACATTTCCGTAGCTACATTGGAGGTCAGAAGGTGATTATTGACACCTGCTACCAACGATCGCCTTCCTCAATAGCCTGCTGAGAAAAGGGCGGGTTTCAAACAGTCGCATTGCAACCTGGATGATGGCACTGCAGAAATGCGACATAGAAGTCGATGCAGAAGAACAACAAAATGGCATTAGGCCAAAAGCCTGCGCCATATGTCAGCATTGCAACTGCGAAGGACAACCCGATACCCAGTCTCTGTGGTAACGACACCTTAAGCTCTCTTCAATCATCATTATGATGAAAATATTTGCCGAGACCTCCCAAAGGTCTAGATAGATGGCTGCTCATTCCATCATGAGAGCCAAGTCCAAGCAGGAGGGGGAATTTTCTGGTGTAATCACCCTGTTGATGCACCAAACATGTACCAACTTGGTGCCAGAACGAGCCAGTATGCAGAGATTGCTGCAGTACTCATTGCCCTGCAGCAAGCTGCTATGTCAGCTGTCACACAACTGATGTTCTGTTCTGACTCGAATTATGCCCGCCACAGCTTCATATCTTATTTCTCCATGTGGAAAGAACATGGTATGAAGAATGCGAGAGGTAAGGAGGTAAAGCACGCCGAGCTGTTCCTTGCCTGTAATCATTTCGTCACTGACAGAGGAATGACTGTGTACTGGAAAAAGGTCAAAGGTCATTCCAAGATTCTTAGCCCTGACAAGGAGGGCAATGACGAGCAGATCGCCTAGCAAAATTAAGGCGCGGTTGAGGTACACCCTGGGAGTTTAAAAGATGACTGGCTCCCAAAACAGCCTCAAGCAGTAAATGCTATTACTTCCGTCAACAGGCACAGCTTGAGAATTAGAAAGAGTGCCCATGCCAGCCTGCAGACTGTTAACTTGGAGTGCGACAACCAGGTGGCGCAGATTTGGTCACCATGCAAGAATGAGATCCGGAGATCAAAATGTTTTGAGAACAGGTGATGAACTCTCAAACACAGTGGGTCCCACCAACATCACTACGCAACTCCAAAGATCTAAAGGCTCTCAACCAGGTGCGACAGCACTTAAGGCTTGAGAAGGGTCTATTGGTCTATGTCCCTAATGGTCCAGGTCCACTGTGGTGGGTCGTTCCAACTGACCATAGGGGGGTGTTGCTGTTACATGCCCATGACACTCCCCCCAGAGGCCATAGGAGTTACAAGACCACGTATCAAACCTTCCAACAGGTCGTATACTGACCATTTATACTCAAAGACACCATGACCTATGTGAAAGGGTGCCTGGTGTGCTGTCAATTCAGCCCAACCCAGCCGCTCAACCGAGCTCCACTGCGAGCCAAGGGAATTTCCTACCTTTGGTCTAACCTACAGGTGGACTGGATCGGACCCGTCCCCAAATCTGCGAGAGGTAACAAATACCTCCTCACTGTCACCTGTGCCTTCACGAAGTGGGTTGAGTGCCTTCCGGCACCCAATGACACAGCGGAAACCACAGCTCTCCTTTTTATGAACCACGTGTTCAGTCGCTGGGGACTACCACTGTCGATCGACTCTGACAGGGGCACTCATTTCACTGCAACAGTTATGAAGACAGTGCGGGAAATGTTAGGTGTGGAAGCGAAGTTCCACATTGCCTATCATGCCCAGTCACTAGGTCAAGTAGAACATGCTAACCGTACCGTTATCAGCATGCTCAAAAATTATGTCAGCAGTAATGGTAAGGATTGGGATGTGAAACTCCCCTTGGTGTTGATGGCCATCAGGTCCACTCCCCACCGCACCACTGGAGTTACACCATTTGAGATGATGACTGGGAAGAATGACCCCCCACTGCATCTTCTGTACCGTCCAGAAGACATCAGTGTTGCAACGCGTACCACGGCACATCAATATGTAGACCGAACCTCGTCAACACCTCCAGACCACGTTAAGCAGGCCCAGACAAACTTGGAGGCCAGTGTCAGGGGCGAAAGGCCTACTATGACGAAAAACATCAGACCGTGAGTATGAGGTGGGCGACAAGGTCTTCTACTTCAAACTTTCCAAACCAGCTGGTATCTCAAAGAAGTTCTTGCCAAGCTAATCTGGCCCTTTTAAGATTGTGGGAAAGCTTTCCCCAGTAACTACCAAACCAAGACTTCAAAAAACCAAGTCAGAGACTAGCTTATAAATGGGTCCACTTCAATCCAGGTCAAGCCCTTTGAGCATTCCTAGCTCCAAAGGCAGATGGACCCACATGTCACAATTAGGTAGAGCATACCTAACTCGCAGCCACAGCATGCACTAACACCTAACCCGACATTCCCGAACAAAGGTAACAAGGTTCTTATTTGTTTCAGGATGCACTTCCCTTGGATCCTTGACATAATCCTCACCCTTCAACTCACCCAATCCACCGAGGTGGTAGAAATCGGCCCACCGACCGGCATAGTCTTACAGGAGATCCCTGGACTGTTAATTACTGACTGCCACCTCTACACTCAAAGGATCTACGTTCAACTAGACCCGTGGGATGTGTATCGCAAACACATCAAGCTGCCTCCACGGCTGGCAGAAGGCAGAAATAGTGGAACCCAAACCCAAGATGCGGTCGAACATGCGAGACTGACCACCGCCCACATTTTGGAACAATTGCAAAAGTTCCTTGTCACCGAGGAAGACCTCAGTGGCAACAAGTGACCAAAGCGGCTTCTTGGTGCCCTGATTGTGGCAGCATCAGCCATTGGTACCCTATTTTCTATTTGCCTTTCAGGGCCAACACTATCAGTCTTCGCGCATTCAAACGTCAAGTGGGTGATCTTAATGAGGAAATTCCAGAAATACAAGAGAAACTTTCCTTACAACAACAACAACTGCAGGGCTTAGGTAAAACCATGCAGGGTACCATATTCACTGTGAACATGCACTCGTTAATTCTAAATAACACCTTGCATGCTCTAGAGATCCTGTCTAAAGTTGTTTAAAATTGACATTATCTACTTGCGCATGGTTAGAGATCTAATGCAGGATCTTGTGAGGGAAGTTAGCGCCTCAGTCAACAATCTGAGCGGGGGTAGGATCCCTGCCTACCTAGTTCCTCTAGACATGGTCCAAGAAATCCTTAGATCTGCTACCACCACAGTTGTGCAAACTTCACAGGTACATCTAGCTTATGACCTTGGCAGTGCAATTCCAATCCATGTTAACCCTAAGAACCTAGAGATAGGATTCATCCTAAATTTACCCATTATTGAGAGACGAAACATTTATTGGCTCAGGTCCGAATTAAATGTTGGTTTCTGGAGAAACAGTATTCATGTACATATCAAAACACCACTTGTGCTCGCTTACCATGATGACAACCCCTCTCTCTACTTCCTACCCAACCTAAACATGCACCAACACAAAAGACATACATTGGGTCTGTCCTAGTAACCCCTTTATCCAAGACTCGACTGACTACCTATGTGGCTTGAGGGGCTGGCGCCCTGAACAGAAATGTCAAAGGTAGCCTGTCTGTCAGGACAGAAGGAACTGAAACTAGGATGGAGCAAGCGGGTAACCGATGGCTTGTCAGTACTCCTGCCACCGAGTCACTGATGTCATTTGACTGTCATGGCACAATCACTAAGTTAATGATACCAAACCAAACGGTAAATGTTCCACAAGGGGCCATGGTACATATAGCCCACCTTGTCCTCCACCATCTCAATCTAGAAAGGCATGACACTGAGATTGAGATATTGGACGCATTCAGAGGCCACAACCTCACTCTTGGTGACTCCCTTCAACAGCAACTTCTGGCTGAAGGGACCAAAACGGTGAAATTCAGTCTCAAAACTACTGGAATCACAATTGCATTTTCTAATCATTTCACCAAATCGACATTTTACTAAGAACACCATATAAGCATCACTGCTCTTGGACTTCTTCTTAGTGGTTGGATCATCACAGCAGTTATTGCATTTCTCATGTCTCGACACATTCGAACACTACAAAGTAGGCTGGATGACATGACCTGTGTCCAACCTCGTTTTAAGGCCAAAAAGACTTGCCAACCTCTAACTGCCCCTGACAACTCTTGAGGGCAGTTGTCAGGTCTTGACAAACTGTTCCTTTCCCTTCCTTCTCTTTTCCATTTGTGCCTCCTCAGTGCGTAACTAACGATAAGCCAGACCTGACAATGATTCCGCTTTGTGTTTATATCATTTTATGTGAATTTTATGGTAGTGAGCCTAGGACAATTCATCTGCCCAGATGTGCCTAATATGTCCAGATGCAATTGCCAAAATGAACTGTGATATGTTATTAGGAGTACCACCATGGACACATCGACTGTGCAACCCTCAGGTTGCCACACGGACTGAATGACTTATGAGTCGCCTCATGGACTGTGATCAGGTCGAATTCCTTGTTTTCAGGGACCTGGGAAATGTTGGACTCTAAGTTTGATCTCAAGGATTGTGAAACAAACCCCAACCATCAGATCAAAAGGGGGTGAGATGTAGGGTCAAAGCCAGCCAAAATGGCTGCAAACCACAAAGAACAGCCATTTTAACTACATTTCCCAGAACTCCAAAAGCATTATCTCTAATGCAATTAAGCCAAATGACGTCAAAAGTCAAGGAACCCATTGTTCTCTCTCTCTGGATTTTTGCCACGGCGGAGTTAATAGAGATCAAGGGTGCGCATCCATCTGACTGAAAAGTTTCCTTGGAACAAAACAAAGAACAAAGTTTTTCGGACCTCTCCAGTTGGCCATGGTAGAGAAAAAGATTAACTACGTTCTGCTCCATAATTACTCGAGGTTGCCTATAGGCATATCGATTCAAGAATCGGTCAAAAGGAATTCACACTGCGAGACGACAGTGGAATTTCTTTTGTTTCAACTTCTTTGACTTTTTGGAAGAAACGAAAAGGCAACCAGCTTCCCTTTTTGCTATTCTCCAATCAACACGTCGACGAACTTTCTGCATTTTTTTTGTGCATCATTGCGCCCGGAAAAGCAGATACTGTTTACTGTCCGCTGACGAGCGCTCAGGAAAGAAAGACCGCCACCCAAAGCTTGTTCCCGTTGCATCTTTTTTCTGGTTGACCTATTTTGTCACAGACTAAACAATCGACAAACAAGTTTGCTGGCAGCAAACTGGCAGGCATGGCGCTACACCGGGGCTAGGGGGTGCTATAGCCCCGTCACAAATCTACATAGCCCCAGTTAAGCCTCCTCAAGTATTTTTTTAATTCATTAATTAATTAGTTGGTTTATTTATTTGAATAAAGTAATATGTAAAAGGTAATTACTCGCCATTCTGTTCCCAGTCTGATTGCTGGCTGCGTGCTCGTGTCGCGCGGTTTGCGTGTGTGTGGTAGGGGGGAGGCTACTCTCGGCGCTTGCACTTCACCTCAGGCTGCGAAATCTTTTTCTGCGGTTCGGCTGGTACCATTACGTACATCAGCCAATCACAGATCGGCTGTACTCATTCATCGATGAGAATGGCAGTTTATTCGACCTTGTCACTGTCAGCTGAGTTGTGCACGCGGCTAATTTGTAAATGCTCGTCGGACAAAAACTATTAAGTGTTCCACAATACGCGAAATTACGCTAGTACTCTAGCTGGTCTGCTGCTGAAGTCCAATAGTGTATTTATTAGGCCTTGGCTTCGTGACTAAAACTGCACCAGATCGGAGAGCAAATTTTGTGATATCACTGTGTTTCCATTACCTGTTTTTTTTTTAATTTCGCTATTTATTATTATTATTTATTTTTTTATTTATTTTTTTTTTAATTTTAGATTTGCCGTGCCCATAGCAACTGCCTAAAAAATAACTCTGAAGTCACGAAAATCGACTGTTTTCTTAGCACCCCAAGTTTTGGTCAAGCCCCCCATTAGCCCCGGGAGAGAAAAAATCCTGGCGCCGTGCCTGAGAGGTGGGTATTCCAGGTCCAAAAAGTAAAAATCCTCCCCGGCATTTTGTCCTGATCCTCCTGAGTTGTCCTATTAGTAAAAGAGTAGAGAACAAGGCAGTTCTGTCAAACCAGTGTGTTAGAGGAGACAGACATTGTTGTATCTTCCTGAATCAAAAGTTTTCATATTTCCGAGGTCCCCTTGTCCGTAAATAATTGGAGAGAGACAAAATCTCAGAAGTTATCAAATTTTACTCCAGCCTTGAATCGGACAATAAAGCCAAACCTGGTGAGTAGTCCTTGCGCAAGGAGTGCTATCCCAATGATCCCAAATGGCCATATTTATGAAAAACCCTATCAAACTTTGTTCCAATCACAATACATGGGTTGTCTTAAGAAAACCTTATCAAATTTTTACTCCAATAACATATGCTGATTATCTCTTAAGTTTTTCTTTCCCCTATTGGTTGGCAAGCTCTCTATGGGATTCTCTGGAAAATTTTGGTGGCGCACAGAAGTATTGGTCTCATAAAAAAAGAAAGAAAATACATTAAAAGGTAGAGGAAACACAAAGTCAAAGGAATAGGATACAATTAGATACATGAATGATTGAACTGACTGTGTTTTCAGTAATAATTAATGGTTTTACTGAACAAATATTGATCAAAGCTACAGAAATCAAATACATTTAAATGTCTCACCTGATTATGTTTTCAAATCAACTGAACAGAATAGATACTAATCAAAGCTACAGAAGCCAACTGCTTGTGTGTGTGTGTGAGCTGCCCATGCGCGTGTGAACTGCTTGCTTGTGTGTGTGTGTGTGTGTGTGTGTGTGTGTGCGTGCGCGCATGTATTGCTGCTGCTTACATAATATGGTTTCTGATTATTTATTATGGTTATTAATTATGGTTATTGATTTACTGAATATGATTAGATATGTTGAAATATAATCTTCAACAACATCTTAAACACGCAGGATTATGACTCTCCAGGAGCACATTACCTTTAAATTGTTTCACTTCAGTCAAACTTTTCAGGTGACTTTCAACAAGCTTCTAACAATTTGCTGGAATTTAGGCTCATTCCTCCTGACAGAGCTGGTTTGTAGGCCTTCTTGCCGATATGTGCTTTTTCTGTTCTGCCCACAAAATTTCGAAAGGACTCAGGTCAGGGCTTTGTGACGGACACTACAATAACTTGACTTTCCTGTCCTTAAGCCATTTTGCCACAATTTTGGAAGCATGCTTAGAGTCATTATTCATGTGGAAGAACTTTTTGCAACACAGCATTAACTTCTTGACTGTCTTGAGATGTTGGTTCAATATAACCATATGGTTTTCCTTCGTTGTGACGTTTATTTTGTGAAGTGCTCCAGTCTCTCCTGCAGCAAAACACCACAACATGATGCACCCACTCCTTTGCTTCACAGATAGGATGTTGCTCTTTAGCTTGCAAGGCTCCCCCTTTTTCCTCCAAACATCACAACCGTCATTATGGCCAAACAGTTTGATTTTTGTTTCATCAAACTGGACTAATTTCTCCAAAAAGTAAGATCTTTGTCTCCATGTGCAGTTGCACACTGCATTTATGGTAGTTTTAGAGTAGTGGCTTCTTTGTTGCTGAGTGGGCTTTCCAGTTGTGTCAACATCGGCCTCATTCAATATCAGACAGCTCTGTGGTCCTATGGTGTTCATACTTGCGTACCATTGTTTGTACAGATGAGCAAGGTACCCCCAGGCATTAGGAAATTACTACCAGGCATGAACCAGACTTGTGGGGGCCAACAATTTTTTTTTTTCCTGAGGTCTTGGCTGATATTTTTGATTTTCCCATTATGAAAAGTAAAGAAGCACTGAGTTTGAAGGTAGGCCCATAAAATACATCCAAAAGTACACCTACAACTGACTCAAATGATGTTACTGAATCAGAAGCTTCTAATGCCATGACATAATTTTCCAAACTGTTTAAAGGAACAGTCAACATGGTGTTTATAGACCTATGACCCACTTGAATTGTGATATAGTGAATTATTTGTGAAATAATCTGTCTGTGATCAGTTGTTGAGAAAATCAGTCAAGTTGTGCTCAAACTAAATGTCCTCACCAACTTGCCCTTTCCATAGATCGTGAACATGAAATTAGTGGAGTGGTTAAAAAATGGGTTTTAATGACTTCAGTTTAAGTGTATGTAAACTTTTGACTTCAACTGTACATCAATAACACCCCCCAGGCCGTTGGTAAGTCAGTCCTTCATCCTACTCTGTAAAAAGACAATTTGTTTTCACTGAAAAAAGTGCCCAGGCTGCCTTAAAATTCTGAGTAAACTGAATTCAGGATGGCAAGTTAACCCCTTCAGACCCGGTGCACATTGCAATGTACACCACTTTCTCTCTCTCTCCCCCCCCCCCCTTTTTTTAATGCTCTGTGACATGTTTCATCACATGAGGCCATTAGTCCATCTGATTGGATGTTCAACAGCCAATTAAGCAACAGGTTGCTCCCTCCCCTTTCTTTTGAAAGAAAATAATGTACATAAAAATGAAATAAAATGAAATAAATAAATAAATAAATTTGTTTTTTATATATATATATATATATATATATATATATATATATATATATATATATATATATAATTGAGTCTTATTTCTGGATGCATTTTGGATGGGGAAAATGAATAGTTGTATTGTTCCCATCTTTGGAACATTATTCTGGTCTGAAGGGGTTAATTCTCAACTTGTCATCTTAAATTCAGTTAATGTAGAATCTTAAGGCAGCCCAAACACTTTTTAAAGGTAAAACGACAATTGTTTTTACAGTGTATATGCTGACAACACATTCCTACATGCTACTGGTCCCTCACCAGACACTGCATTCAGATCTCTCTGGGATAGCTTCCTCCAGGTCCAACAGGCTTTCACCAGCTTCAAACAGTCCACTAACACTTCTAAGACAAAGGTTGAAACAGCACCATAGCCTCTCCTGCCCTTAACATCACTACTAAGGTAGGAGCTGTCCCAGATCAGGTCTCTGTTTACAATATTTGGGGATATCAGTGGACAAGCTCTCTCCCTCTCTCGCAGCATCTCTCATTTCCTGTCAAAAGTTTGTGGCCATACTTGGTTTTCTGTGTAGAAATCGCTCCACTTTCATCTATTCCGCTAAACTCACCCTGGTTCAGATCAGCATCCCTCCCATGATTGACTATGGTGATAACATATATAGGTCTGCATGCAAAGGTTCACTTCACAAGCTTGAAACTCTTTACCATTCTGCTATACACTTTGCCACCAATGCCCCTCTGAACACACACCACTGCACTCTCCACTCCTTGGTAAACTGCTCCTCTCTGTACACCAGTCATAACATTCACTGGTTCATACCTATTTACAAAATCCCCCGTGGAGTATAACCCTTCCTACCTGTGTGTTATTTGCTGTATTCATGATCTCCCACATACAGTGTGCTCCAAAATTACTGGAACCACTGACTGGCAAAGCACAAAAATACTTTTAAAAATTAGAAAATATATATTTATCGAGAAATTCTAAATAACATATAAAATACTGTACGATATTAATGTTCCAATGTAACCAACCAAAATAATCTACTGATTTAATAAAAAATCTATTTCTTCAAAATCAAGGTTTCACAATTAATGGCACCCTTAAAGATTACTACAAATAACATCTACCAAAATTAAATCTGGTATTAAATTCCTCATCCAGCACCATGAAGACAACAAAACAACTGTCAGTTCAAACTCTTTTGAAAATAAATTACTGGCTGCAAGAAGATTTGCAAATGATTGAATATGCCACTGAGCACTGTCAGGACAATTATTAAAAAATTCCAAAGATTTGGAACCATTGAAAACCTCAAGGGTAGAGGGTACAACTGCATTTTTTCCGTCAGGATACTGAGGAGGATGGTGAGAGAAACAACAAAATCCCCGAGAATTACTGTGAAGGAATTGCAGGCATCTTGGGTCACCAGGTTTCAAAAAGGACCATCAGGCGCCACCTCCACAACCACAGGCTCTTTAGAAGGGTTACCTGAAGAAAGTCTTTTGTGACCAGAAGACACAGAAGCATGCATTTGGAGTTTGCCAAACGTCATTTAAAATATGACAGGAACAAGGTACTTTGGTCAGATGAGACCAAACTTGCAAGTTTCGGTCAGATACAGCATCCACGTTTGGCATCGAAACAGAGATGCATACAAGGAGAAGTACCTCATACCCATGGTGTAATATGATGGAGGTCAGTCATGTTTTGGGGCTGTTTTAATTCAAGTGGTCCAGGGGTACTGATTAAGATTAATGGCATAATGAATTCCTCCAAGTATCAGGATAAAGTGAAGTATGTCACACATGTTGGTGTGTTCCATTTCTCTATAATGTTTAGATTTTTTTGATTTGTTTGTGCATTGCCAGTCAGGGGTGCCAGTAATTTTGGAGCCCACTGTATAATACTCAGTCATTACATCAAACGGTTAAATAGCCATTTAAAAAACCATTATCTAACATCGCCTTCAGTCTTGCATCATTCCAGGCAGTTGCTGCAAAATGCCCCAAAACTGGTTAAACTCATTTCCATTGCTGCTTTCAAGAATGGACCTTTCGGACTAGCTCCGACCAGCTCCGCCCTCCTTAGTCGATGTCACTAAGCCCACCTCTATGCAGCTGAGTTCCCACAGCACAGCAGAAGTTTGAGTAGAACTGTTGTGTGTGTATTCCTGAAAATATCGCGGTTTATTTCGTATCAAATGCGTCCAACATGTCCGGCAAAGTCTTCCAGATGGGCCTTAACTATTTAACGCAAGGATATACTCATGACATCAATTTTTTAATGGAATGGGTGGAGATGCAAGAAAAGTGCTGGCGATCAATGCAGAAAAGCGTGCACCCAATAAACTGCACATTTAGATCAAATCAGCCAAAATAGAGGAATCGTACTGCACATGTAAAGCAGGGTAAGTAGTTTTCATGTTTGTTGCCATCACTGAGTTAAAAATAACACTGGATCCAGTATGCTGTCCAACGTCAGTTGGCCATGAGTCAGGCAATATGCAAGCTAGACTTTGTAATAAATCATATTATGCAATGCAGCTAACCCTTAAACTAGCTACATTAGTCATAATGGAGTTATTTATCTAACGTTTATTATATCGGCATTTTCCTCTAAGCCAATTTCTATGACAAGCTAACTAAATTTATTTCCGCTTAGGGACTGACATTCTGAGTCAGCCGTATAGCTACCTAGCCAATTTTTCCCACATTAAAGTTTCTAAGCAGATTATTTCATGCTATTACAAAATCCTTCACCATCTGGCAACACGTTTTATATTATCCAGTGTTGTGAATTCTTCCACGTCTCAGTCCATCGCAAACACTTCGCCAAATGCGTTTTTTGGCTTTGGAAAACGGATGAATTGAGCTCTCTGTTGCCGGGCAGTGTACCTTGCGTCAGTATTACACATTCCCCAAGCGCATCTCAGAACCATTTTCGAAAAAAGTGTGACACCTGGCCTACTACAAACAGCTAAAGATTGCACAGGATGTGGGCGTTCCCTCTGCCGTGGTTTTTGTTCGGTGTTGCCAGGCCACTTGGAGGAGGGTTCTTGCATCCCTGCTAAAGGCATCAACTCATCAAAAGAGAATGGCCGATAATCACCGCCGTCCCACTCCTTCCTATTGTGTAGGTCAACGAGTGTGGCTCTCCACGCGGGATCTTCCCTTGCGTATTGAGTCAAGGAAATCCGCTCCTCGTTTCATTAGTCCGTTCAAGATCCTTTGCAAAATCAATCCCGTCACGGTTCGTCTTCAGCTTCCCGAGTCCATGAAAACACACCCCACATTCCATGGCTCAAACCTGTTCTCACAAGTGTTACAGTTCCAGCTGAGCAGCCCCCTCCACACCCTCGCCTCATCGAGGGGCAGCCGGCGTATACAGCGTATACATCCCGGCGAGTAGATGTGTTGGCAGAGGTATGCAGTATTGGGAGGGCTATGGCCCTGAGGAGCGCTGGACCCCGAGCCTATTTGTGATTTCCACCAGCATGGTGAAAAAGGATCCCCTGGGGTCGTTCCTTAAGGGGGGGTCCTGTTATGGTTTGGAGGTGGAGTTCCTCATTCATTCTCCGGGAGGGAGTGGTTTTGTTTTGTTTTGTGACAGGTGATTTCTATCTGCGCTAGTCTATTTAAATCACACCTTGTCCTTTCTTTAGCGCTTTAGTGTTGCCATTTGGGTCATGCTGAAGCTGGTATTCAGAGGTTCTTTTAACAAACTCCTCCAGGTTTAGTCCTCGTCTTCTTACGAGTCCTTATTATAGTATCTAGAATTCGCCTGTCATCTTTGTTAACCCCTGTGGTTCAGAGTCCAGGCTTAGGTGCTTGTCACACTATATTCTAACTTCGCTCAGAGAGAGATCCCTCTTCATTGTTCAGCGAGCGGAAAGAGCAGGTTATTTCCTTCCCGAGTTTCTTAATTTAACCGAACTCGTAGTTCGTTTTCTTTTCGCTTTTCCAGAGCCTTGCTCTGTAGTTTTGGGTTCTAGTTATTTTTATTTTTGGTCTCTCAGGCCAGGTTTTGGCTAAGTTCCCTGACAGTATCCTTTGTAACTAGTCTGCTTGCAGATTTAGTGGCTGCCATGTTTTTAGGTAGCTTTTAGGCTTCCTTATTCTGCGCGTGGATCCGTGTTTACGCTCAACCCCGCTCGAAAACCTGCAGGTCCTCAGCCCTTTTACGGACCAGTTTGACACTCTTGCCCTAAAACCTGAGTAATTTGGTGAACTCAAACATTATCTCACGATCACCCTGAAAAAGCGTTCAATTAAAAAAAAACTTAAATTTGTTGTATACAGCAATATTGCTAAAAAAAATGTTCATTCAATTCTGTTTACTATATTTGCATCATCTCTTAGTGTAGCCATACTTTAGTTTCTTCATCTCTTGGCATTTGCACATTCTTATCCAGAACTGGCATCACGTTTTGAAATTGTTTATGGACCTGGACGTTTACTTAAGGCATTTCAGTTAAGTATTTTGCTTGAAGTCATTCATTCATTCAAATACAGGTTCACAAACTGGGATTTTAAACCTTGGGATACAAACCCTGTCCACAGTCTATTATATCACTCTGCCACACGGTAGCTGGGCCAGGATATATGCTCATACTTATGCAAGATATAAGGCAAAAGCGAGTGCATTAAGTCAAAACAACTGAGTAATTTACCAGTGGCATAGCCAGAACTGAAAACTGGGTGGGCACAGAACATCCCTTTGCAACATTTATTAGTCCCGACAGGTTCTCAATCATTTTTCATCATCCAATTATAAGAATAATCTATTGGCAATTATAGACACAGCTTCCTTATAAATGCGATATAAGGGTGATTAAATGACGGGCTAAATTCAGTTCAGAAAGATAATTTATTCATGAATAGGCCTATGGTTTACGAAAGGTTAGCTGCTCAGGAACTTCCACGCTACCTTTTCGGCACATCAGGCAAACTAACTTGTCCTTTAAAATTGTTTAGATTGTTTAAATTTAATGAAAGATGGATTTGAAATACCTTTACACAATTTTGAATATGCTAAGGCTGATTGAAATGCAACAAAGAGCATGTCCAAATGAATGATTGTCCTGATGAGGAGAACTAGCAACACCTGATAGTGTGAAGTGTTTTTGAAGTGAATGCATTTTTAATTCGGAAAAATGATTGCGATTAAGTCTGGGGTAATAATTGTTTTAAAGAGATGTTCTGTGCCCACCCAATTTTTAATTCTGGCTATGTCACTGTAATGTATAACTCATGAATACAGCCTTTCACAATTAATGCTAGTTCATATTACTCAATTCTTTCATTCCACTGTAAAAAATAAAACTAAAATAGTCAGACAACCAGGTGCACAGCATTTTTGAGTTTTCTTAATGTGGTTTTTTGAGTTTGCACAAACTCATGTTTGACAGAATTTGGAACTTGAGCCAACTCAAAAATGCTACGCAGCTGGATGCCTTACTTTTTTTGGTCCAGTTAACTTTTCATTTTTTACAGCGTGGGATTACTTAAGTTTGATGCACTATTATGGTTCAGCAAGTCACAAATTTCATGCAAATATAACACACACACACACACGAACACACAAACAAACACAAACACACAAACTCTTTGTTTCTTCCTCAGTAAATCACCTTTGTTCACTTTTGCGCATAACTTTGTTCACACGGGCCCTCAACAGCAGGATACAAAAAAAATAAATAAATAAAATCTACATGTTACTTGTCAACACTTAACCAAGGATGCGTTATTCATAAAATAATGACCTTTGTACAGTACCAAAGCATTTTTAAAGCAATCTGTTTTAAAGCACAACAAGTGTCAGTCCCCAAATATTAAGCACCAGAAATATTCTTAGCATCTGAGGCGGAACTTGCTCACAGCTAGCCTCACCCACCACATTCTTATCTTTGGCTACTCACTCCTTTCACAGTGAAAACAACTCACTCCTTTCTTCGAAGAACACCATCAGTTCAGTCTGTTTCACCTAATGACTAACTATATATACTTTTTTTAAGGAAAAGTGTGTAAAAGGACAGTACCTGTAAGGGTTGAGAAAATGGTGACAACCAACGCAATGCAGAGTCCCATCTTACTTTGACAGCGTGCTCTGAATTCAGAAGTTTAACTTCCTGTTTCTACGGGGAAAAAAACCCGTTGACTGAAACTCATGTGGGTGTTTGGGGGGGGGGATTTGCAAATCCTAAAATGGCAAAGGTCCCGTCTTCACCACGCCCCCAAACGAATTTCATTGGTTTTCCAAACACCTTCTTCTTGCGCGGCATTGTATGTGCTCCAATCTAACCCTAACCACCAATGAAATTCACTCAGGGCCATGGTGAAGGTAGGCTTTGGTGGTTTCAATAGGCTACCTTTCACAAAAAAAAAAAAAAAAAAAAAACTGCTCTGGATTTTTTTGCGCCAACTTATTTATTTTTATTTGTTTTTTCATTTCGGCATGATTGTACAGTCATTCCATGACAATTTCAACACAACGTGTATCATGACCGAAAGGGTTGGCGGGAGAAGCGAAATCGCTTGTCAAGTCCGCCCCCAACTCCCAGAAAAATAGTTTGATTATGGGTAAGATATCATAAAGATTTATAAATCACAACAGAGCTGAGTGTCTATTTACACTACGATTTAAACGCGTCACAACATAAAAAATCATAGAGATTTATGACAGTCATGAAGAGTTTTAATCACAGTATAGCTGAGTGTCTATAAACAACCCCTATTGTTTATGCCCGTTATGGTTCTGTTTAATTTATCCAATGCCATTTTGTTGGATAAGTTCATAGTTATTCAAACATGCACATTTCAGAAGATACTTAAAGTCTTTCAAATTGTCTGCCCTTCTGACCTTGTGTTCAAGTATGTTCCATGCACTCACTCCAGCCACCGATAACGAGTGCTCACTCCGAGTCGATCTGACCCTTCTAGTTTGCAACAACATTCTGCCTCTTAGGTCATGAGAGCATTCACGCTGGAGAAATAGGCATTGTATATTTCTAGGCAATTCTTTGTGGTATCCTAAATATACAATTTGCAAGGAGTTAAATTTTATTATATCCTGCAATTTAAGAAACTTTGCCTTAATAAACAAATCGTTTGTATGAGTTCCATAGGGAACGTTATGAATAATTCTAAGGGCCTTTTTTGGAGTTTAAACAATGATTCTATTGTATTATTATAAGTGTGTCCCCATACTTCAGCGCAGTAGTGTAAGTGGGGTGCTATGAGTGCTGAATAGATTATTTTAAGAGACTTGTATTTTAATAATTTTTGCATTTTCCAAAGAATAGACACGCTTTTAGCTAACTTTCTTTGAACCAAGTTTAAATGTGGTTTCCAGCTTAAGAGATTATCTAACATAACTCCCATGACTTTATATTCGTTTACCCTTTCAATGCTGGTACCATTTACCTTTAAGTCTATGTCGCCCTTTAGGCCTTTTTTTTCCCAAATATCATAAATTTGGTCTTTGTAAGATTTAATGACAATTTGTTTTACATTAAACCACGTGTGAAGTTTAGACATTTCTTTATTAACCACTTTTGCCAATTGCTTGAGATCGACACCTGAGCAAAAAATAGTTGTGTCGTCTGCGAATAAAAATTAGTTTTAGGATATCGGACACCTTAACAATGTCATTTATGTAAATTATGAACAACTTGGGACCTATGACCGAGCCCCCGAGGAATTCCACAGGTAATGTCCAAGCAATTCGATTTGCTATTGCCCATCTGCACAAATTAGTCCTACTTGTTAAGTAATTTTTGATCCATTTTAATGCGGTCCCTCTTAATCCATATTTATAAAGTTTTTCAATCAATATATCGTGATTTATAGTGTCGAATGCTTTCTTCAGATCAATAAATATGCCTATAGAATATAAGTTTGAATCTAGTGAATCTTTAATCATTTCAATAAATTCTGTTAGGGCTAGTGCTGTCGAATGCTTTTTCCTGAACCCATACTGGCTGTCACACAGTAGTTTGTGTTTATCAATGTACTTGTCCAATCTGTCATTGAAGAGCTTTTCTAGGACCTTCGAGCATTGAGGTAAAATCGAGACAGGACGATAGTTTGAGAAATCAAATTTATCCCCCACTTTTGTAGAGAGGATAACTTTCGCTATCTTCATTTTATCTGGAAACACTCCGCAGCAGAAGGATAGATTGCATATATGCGTAAGTGGAGTTACAATTAGTTAGTTAGTGTTTTCAGTAATTTCATATCTAATTGGTTTACATCAACAGATGTCTTAGCTGTACAATTTTTTCAGAATTGATCTAATTTCAGATTCGGTAACAGGAGTTAGTGTCATTGTGTCTTGGATTTCCTCATCTTTGTCAAGGTAGTCCCATCTTAGGTGTGGGGATTTAATACCCTTTTGCTAGTTCTGGCCCAACATTCACAAAATAACTGTTAAAATTCTCCACAACCAATTCCTTGTCCTCTACCTTTTTGCCATTTATATTAAAGAATGCAGGGTACTCCTCCTCGGTGTCCTCCCAGAGGCGTTCTTTAGTATATTCCAGAGATTTCTGGTGTAATGTTTATTTTCTAATAAAAGCTTTTTCATAATAATCTTTTTATGTTTCCTTAGTAAATTTGTCATTTTGTTTCTGTAATTTTTTTGTACCTAATTTCTGCTTTCTCAGTTCTTTCTCTCAGAAACTGTTTATACAATATATTTTTCTTCTTGCAGGCATTTGCCAGTACTTTTTGAAACCCAAGGTTTCCTCTCTTTTGTTCTGCTTCAGTTTGTTCGTTATTTTGACTAGACAGTGTTTATCATACAGGGAGTTTACTGTCCGTAGAAAAGCCTCATAGGCTCGATTTGGATCTTTCTCTGTTAATACATGATCCCAATTCTGGTTCAACATATCTGATTCTAGTTTCTTTAGCCTTTTTTCGCTTTTTAATTCTGATTTCTGTGTGTTCCAGGGTTTTCAATCTAGCCTGGTCCCTTATATCTAATTTGCAGTTACAAATAACAAAAACTGGTAGATGATCAGTAATATCATTTATCATAATGCCACTAAATATTTCAGAATCTAATACATTAGTATACACATTATCTATCAAGGTGGCACTGTGTCTAGTAATCGTGCTTGGTTTTTGTGATTAATGGTTTGCATACCCATGGCATACATGGTGTCAATATACTCCTCTATTATAGAGCTATTATTTGGATTTATCAAGTCAATATTAAAGTCCCCACACATAAAAACATTTTTTCTGGTTCATATTGACAAGTAATTCACCCATACATTTACTAAAAACATCAATTTGCTAATCCGATTGCTCTGTACACACAACAAATAACCGTATTTTTACCTTTCAACCTGGGAATCTCAATTGTAAGGCATTCCATTACATTTTCCACAACAATTGATTTGCATTCTAGTACCTGGAAGTTTATGGCCTCATCAATAAATAGTCCAACACCTCCACCAGCTTTATTCAGTATGCTCTTACACACGAAGTTGTAACCCTCCATGTAGAAGTCCTTGCCCTTTTCTTCTTTAATCCAAGTTTTCGATAGTGCGATGATGTTGAACGGATTAGCAAATGACAGAAGGTATTCCTTTATTTGGTCAAAGTTTGCATATAGACTCCTACTATTGAAGTGGATAATGGACAAAATCCCTTCCATTTTAATGCTCTTGTTAAATTTGTCTAAAGTAAAGTATCCGCATGCGTTTGTTTAGTTGTAGAAAAAATGGTTGTCGGATCAATTTCTTCATTAGGGTCTATTCCTGAGTTTTGGTGACTTGTTGTTGAAAAGCCAGTTTCCTGATCTACAGTTTGGTTTATCAGATAACTGCTCATAGAGATTTGTCAGGGATTTTAACCTGCCTCAGTGGTCAAAATTCTCCAAATCCGCATCATCTTGATCAGCACCGGTCTGGTAGTTTCCGGTGACCCATTTGGTTTGATGAAAATTCTGCAGTTAGCCGTCCAAGTGCTGTGTATCTTCCCGCTTTCTTTAGTTGACCAGGCTTTCCATGCGATGGTTGCATTGTGCCTGGTGAGGTTTTCATTTATGAAAACATTGGATCCTTTGAGAGATTTTCCCTTGCTTCAACAGAGAGATTTTGTGCTTGTTGCTTGTAAGTCGTAGTAACACGGCTCTTGCTGCATTCGGTCTCCGCTTCCACTCCTTTTCGGTAGCAGATAACATGAATCCACATTGCTGGGGTCCAGAGAAATACTTTTGGTCTGAAGGAATTCCATCACCTGCATTTCCACAGATTTTCCACAGGGTTTGATTTTGAGCCCTGTCAGGATTACATCATTACGTTTCTCTTGTTGCTCCAGCTCCTCCAGTTTGCTTGATAAAGATTGAATCTGTGCGTCTTTCTTGGCAATCTCCTTTTTGAGATCACCGTTTTCCTTCAAAGGCTGGTCCAGCTTCTCCCTCATTTAATTTCTCAATTCTTTGAGGGTCTCCTCAATTGTTGTAAGATCCGGCTGGCTTGGTTTGTCGCTTGGTTTGTCGCTTTTTCCCGTTCTAACCATTTTCTTAGTTCAGAAAAAAAAAAAAAAAAAGGCTCTATTACAGAGTTTGTGAGAAAGTTTATCACTCAGCTTTTCTCCTGACTCTGTTGCTTTCCTGTATTGCCTGTATTGCGTACAGTCGCTTAGGTCATATCCTGCAAAGCTGGCCATCAAACCTATGCTTCCTATGCTTCATAATTGTTTAAATGAAAACAAGGGAAACAAAGACTGAAATTTGGTCATTTTTGAGTCCAAATGACGCATCCTATTTCTTGTCTTAACAAAATGTATTGGCTACACCTGATAGAGGTGAGTAAAAGTATCAGTAATCATTGGAAACAGATCAAGACTAATTATCAGTTTAAAGACGTTTTTTCGCCCTCCCTGCTTTCTGTCCATGGGCCAACACTGCCCACAATACTGACCAATAGTGGTCATTTATAATTTGAAAATAATGACCCACAATACTGACCAATAGTGGTCATTTATAATTTGAAAATAATGACCAATTTTTTTTTTTTTTTTTCTGAAGTAGCACATTTCAAACAATAAAATAAATCACCATGCCTTTTATAAAAGTGATGCAGACGAAAAGTAAATACCTGGTAATACGCAGTCGATGAGGTGAAAAGTATGAAACGCCTCCTTGCACATCGTCATTGAATGGAAAGAGTTAGATGAACACACATTTCCTGTGTGAGAACTGTCAGCTGACCTCAAGTTTTCCATCTCAAAGCACAGCCTCATGCTTAAGAAGATAACCCCAAACAAGTTCTAACAAAATAGTGCCCCGGGCACTGTAGCTCACCTGGACATATGTAACCTTCGAAAGACATCAAATATTAGTTTTTACATATTTTATTTTCTAAAGTGACAATGTTAAAGGGCCAAAGTGACACATTTACATAGGTCTCCTGCTACATGCACATTACATGTGTAATTGAAGTTATATTATACATAGTACACAGTGCTGGAGACTACACTGGTGATAGGAGCAGTCACGTGGGCGTATATCTGACCCCTCGCTTCCCCCGGATCTTGATCCAAGCTCTCGTCCAATCAGAATCCCATCCGGTTTCAAAATGATAAGATGATGCTGGTGAATTCATGACAAAAAATGCCTCCTTTTTGGTATTCTGAAATCAATGGGTGACGTCACGCTTGCTTTGTCCATCTTTTATATACAGTCTATGGTTTAAAGTTACAACAGAAAAAGTAAGAATGGCCAGAGACTAACGGTAAAATTTAAAAATTTCTCAAAATCTGTCAGATATGTTTTTGGGGTTGCTGCTAGCCACCAATGTACCAAAATTCAGCTCAATAGCTCCAAAACATGACCGTCCAAATCGGATCAAAAAGTTTTATATACAGTTTGGTGTCCTCATTGAGGAACATGCATACCAAGTTCCACCTTCATAGCTGCAGCGGTTTCAGAGGAGATGATGTCTGAAGTTATAACAGAGAAAAAGTGGCTGTGGCCATGAAGGCCATATTTGATATTGGATCTGAAAGTTTCATATTTTATATAAAGTTTGGTGTTATCATTGGTAGGAACATGCATTCTGTTATGGCCCCAATTTGTTATGGTGTCAATTTGTTATGACGTCACGGACAGCAAGGGATGACAGACAAAATTCTTAAACTTCAACAGATTAACTAATCTACACTCTACCCTACTGACCAAGATTGAAATAAAAAAAAAAGATAGTTACAGTCCCTTGGTAATTGAGATGGGCTGCTATATTGCGATGTCCTGGGGCAGGAAAATGCTCCAACACAGGCAAAAAAAATCCAAAAAAGCTTCACAAGTCTTGAAAAGAGTGACAGGTCTGGTCAAATGTATCCTTCCACAATTTCTCCTTGCAATTTCTCCTACTACCCTCTCAATTTTTCTCCTTATATACTCTTTTCCAGCCCCCTCTGAGGCATGCCCAGGACATGCCCCAAACCTAGCTCCAGACTGAGCTTAACAAAAAAAATGTCAATACTGCCATCTAGTGGCTCTTTTTCTTTTTTCCACATTACAATTCCAAGTTTCACCTTCATAGCTGCAGCGGTTTCAGACGAGATGATGTATATAGTTTTAACAGAAAAAAGTGGATGTGGCCATGACGGCCATATTTGAAATTGGATCGTAAAGTTTTATTCAAAGTTTGATGTCCTCACTGGTGGAAACATGCATGCTGAGTTTCACCGTCATAGCTGCAGCGGTTTCAGAGGAGAAGATGTTTACGGACGACGGAGAACCAGGCCATGACATACTGTAAGCACTCCGGACCCTTGGTCCAGGTGAGCTAAAAATCATGTGTTCCAAAACCATGTGTGAACAGCCATTATGTGAGGAATGCATAAACAGTAGGTGAGCTATTACAGCAATCCTATTTGTTGGATGAAAGCAGAAAAATATAAGTTATGCCATTGTAGGTCACGTGTCTTGCATTCAAATGTCAAAACTTTGGTCCGCATTTGAAGAAGTCCCTGACATCAGCAATATGAAAATTATGAAATTTGATGTAATTTCATTTCAAATGTTGAATTTCATAATCACATGGGAAAGAAAAAAGGCAAACCATATGATAATATCTAATGGAATTAAACCCAAGAGCGTCATTTGTGGAAGTATTTCTTCAGGCAATGTGACTTCTGCGCATCCAACACATGCCATGCATCTGCCACAGCTGTGACTGATGTTGCTTTGAATCGTTTGAAGGGATAAGAGTGCCCCATTTCACTCATTAACATTTGCTCAATTCCCCTGTTTCCACTACCTTTTCTTTCCCATTCGGTAGAGCAGAGAACAGGAAGAGGAAGGTATATAAGCACTAATCAGATTGGCAGAAGTGTGGAGGTGTGGACAGAGGGTAATGTACCGTATTTTATTGGGGGCTGAGCTAAGGATTGTACTTTAACTATTGTAAGTTATTGTGTATTGTGTGTTTTGTATTGCTTGTTGGCTTTCTGCTACAAAACCAAGCACAGATGCATTACTGGGAAATCCAACTCAATTATGAAATACCTCAAAAACTTGCAAAGATTTTTGCTTGGTCTTATTCTGGGCCATCAATGTCAAGACTCACGTATCCACACACACACACACATACACACATACATGCACCCCATACAACCCCTCCCCCCCACCCCCCGCATTTCCTGCTCTGAATCATGTATTAGATACTTGCATACACGGAAGCAAGCGCCCGCTCACATATTTATATGCACTGCACTCAGACTACCCCAGCTTTCATAAATAGCAAAAAAAAAAACCCACACACACACACATAGACAATGCATACAAATATAACATTGATTTATAATGGTTATTTATCACAGAGTCTTAAAAATATCTGATTAAATGTTAAACTTCTATTTTTGAACAGGATGTCCCTATGCAGCTCAGAGAATCATACAGAAAAACAGCATGTAGATACCCCTCTCCGTTCCTAAAGAACATAAATAGATTAAAAATAGCAGAAGTAAAACTATTCTTTTACTTCTCTGGCATTACCCAAAACTTCCTGTTCAGGTAAAGTCCGAAATCATGTGATCCGCTGCACAGTTTCTGTGCAGTCTGAGAAGGAAGGATCGTGTTTAGTTCCCTGAATGTGTGAATATAGATCAGACACAACAGTATGCATTCTCGCTCACTGAAACAAGAGCCTTAACCAAATGAGGGTTAGCTGTGAAACCTCCAGCTAATGACCACAATGCAAAATTTGCGTAAAATTAGTGGTAACCCAGTTCGGATTTCTCTGAAATGCTCTCAGTCTACCAGTGCTCTCTGGCTGCAATGGTGTTTAATCACCCTTGGCGTCAAAAAGGGGTGTTTGTCAGCTCATGGACTGTAGGAGGGGGTGGAGGGGAATTGTAGTTAATAATTAGAATAATTACATTAATGCCAACATTTCATAAATCATCCCATACCCCTTCCAATTAAGCCATTTATTTCTACTTCCTTCAGAGGTTCAACTCTTAACTGGGGCCCCCAAAGCCGCCAATTCACTCCAGTTCACGTGCTGAGTGCTGAGCGCTGAGTGTTGCAGAGCAGAGCCGTGGCTGGCGAACTGTAGCGCAGTGAATGTTGGATGGCTTTGCATCAGAATCTGGGGCTTACAGATGATACAGAAAAAGGACTGTTCCAACTGTCAACACCAGAGGGCAACATCGTCCTTTATCAGAGTGGCGTTCAGACTTTCGCCGTGTCCGAAACAATGTACTTGCCGACTTTTGCTCATGATTATACTTGATTGTGAATTTGGAAAGAAGGCATGCTTTAATATTCCAATCATATATACAGTTTTGCCGAGTGTGGCCCTGCCAAGAACTAGTAAGTTTTCAAGATAGTACCATCTACTACAACGCCCAACCATCCAATATACAGCCACGTTCATAACTACTTAGACATCGGCACAATTTTCCTGTTATTGGCTCTTTGCATCCCCATAATGCAATGAAATGAAACAATCAAGATGTGATTGTTGAAGTGTACACTTAAAGTTTTTTTTTATTTACAGGAATGCATAACCATTTTTTCACATATCCCCCAATTTAGGGAGTAAAAAGAAGATGGCCAAATTAACATAATCATATAATTAAATTACATTTTCTTTTTGTCATTCTAAATAAGTGGTGGTAAATCCTGTACAGTGAAAGACAACCCAAAGTCTGGAACCAACAGACATCACCCGGTGCTGTGATCCTCTGGTCATGCTCTGCCAGGCCTTCAGTGCAGCTGTCTTCAGTTCTGCTTTGTTCTTAGGCCATGTTTCCTTTCAGTTTGCCTTCACAGAGCAGATAGACCATGACCCGAAGCAAACGACAAAAGCAACCCAAGACTTTTTAAGGCAAAAAAGTGTAATATTCTACAAAGGTCAAGTCACTCACCCGACCAGAATCCAATTGCGCATGGATTTCACTTGTTTAAGTGCCGTCCTGTGAGTTTTGAAGCAGTAGGCTAAATCTGAGCAGATAATGTAAGCCTATAGAATTCAAAATTCATCCATTTGCCTTTGACAGCATTCTCATCAACAAATACAAGGAGTTCAATTGACAACCGTACATGCCCACGCCATAACACTACCTCCACTATGCTTTTCAGATGAGGTAGTATGCATTGGATCATGAGCAGTTCCTTCCTTGTGCATATTCATCTCTGCCCATCATTCTGGAACAACTTGATGTTTTTCTCATCTATTCATAGGATACTGCGCCACAACTGTACAGGCTTTTTAAACTTTTGGGCAAACATTAATTTTGTCCTCATATCCTTTGGTACATAAAATGATTTATATCTTGTGGTAAACTCTTTTCACTCAAGTGAAGTCTTCTCTTAATTGTTGACACTAACACCAATACACCTACCTCTTAGGTGGTATTCCTCATCTGATCAACGGTTGAGAAGGGTTTTATAGTCATCAGAAAGAAAATTTACTGTCATCCTTCACATTTATAATCCATTGGCTTATTTAGGTTTTTCAGCGTGATGATTGCTGGCTTCACTCACAGTGGCTGATCTGTGAACTTCATATTGAAAATGAACAAAAACAGATTCCAACTGGGAATGCCATATGTGAAATGAACTCTAGAACTTTCATCTGCTTACTTCTGAATTATTTAATGAGAAAATGACACAAACCTGTCCATAGAACAGCCGAGCAGCCAATTTTCTAACTACTTTTAGTACATTAAAAAGGTTGGGATCATGAGTGAGCAGAGCTGTAATTCTGACACCATTCACCCTTTTTGAATGAAAACACACTGATACAGCAAATCTGAACTTTGAGCCCACATTCATCATTTAATCTCAACTCAACAGCTGTGCTAGACAGCTAAAATAACAACAAAATTGTCAATGTCCAGGTATTTATGGACCTGACTGTAACCTTCACACCATTTTTCAGAGACAGCATGGATGTGTTGCAAAATCCACCCTTTTGATGGAAAGTGCCCATGCTCAACTGTGATTGGACCCATCGATTGCTCCGCCTCCTCTCTGTGAGACTGCCTGATGATTTTGAGTGCAAATCAGTAAAAGAGTGCTTCAGAAGCATTGGGACACACGTGATGGCGTGAGTAAGGCACATAGAACATACTCATACACTTGGGGCCTGATTTACTAAGATCCCAGTTAAAGAGTGGTAAATTGCGTGCTCGTGGTAGCATTTTGCGCGGTTAGTTTGTTTACATTCTGCGGGTGATCTATTAAGAGTAATTGCCTCAGTGACTGCTGGTGCAAACAGTATTATTTAAATGAGGACTTCGCGTGCTGCAGCCATTTCCACCGAGGACAGTTTGGAGGAAAAGGACGAACGCAAACGC
Source organism: Gymnothorax javanicus (assembly GCA_029692085.1). Taxonomy (NCBI): domain Eukaryota; kingdom Metazoa; phylum Chordata; class Actinopteri; order Anguilliformes; family Muraenidae; genus Gymnothorax; species Gymnothorax javanicus. Next base: position 47,812,072 of record CM056197.1, on the reverse strand, counting down.
AAAATGAAATTCGACTCCATGGAGTTGGAGGTGCTTGTGGAGGAAGCAAATACATTGTTATAAATGGACTGAATTTTACAGTTAAATTACTGCATTGCCTCCTTGTTATTTTAAAGCTGCTTTCACTCTGGACGCAAAATTAATTTTTCGCTAGACAGATTACATTCAAAGTCAATGCAAAGACTTGCATTGACTTTGAATGCAATCTGTCGTGCGAAAAATTCGTTTCGCATCCAGTGTGAAAGCGGCTGAACTGTAAGAAGAGTCCTGCGCGCATTTGACTGTGGTTTACAGTTAACAGACACGAAACCTGTGTTATAAACTGATTATAAAATTACAGTTAAAATAACTGGCAAAAAGGTGCAACTTTATAACAGTGCATGCTCAGTGCTTGAGGGGGGAACAATTTGCACATGAGCACAGTGACTCGCTCCGATTACTCTTGGGAAGCGAGCAACCGCATAAAACTCGTGTTTGGTTTCATTCAGTGCTTCCCATGTGGATGGAAAATTTATGTACCGGCCCATCCTGCGCAACATGGCATCCAGTATTTGAGACAGTACACACGAGAGACTGTTTTGGGAGATCCCAGCAGTGAGAGCTACTGTACGCTGGAATGAACCAGTTGTGAGAAAGTGGAGGGTAGCAAGAAGTTTTCTCATTGCAAGGATGGCATGACTTCTTCTTGTGACTAGCTCTAAATCAGCCCTTATATCATCTAACAGTTCCTAAATGGCATTGGTAGATAGGCAATTTGTCTGGATTATCCTCTCCTTTGACATCCCAAACATTGTCACACGGATGAAGAACACCCGTTCTGGGTGTACGCGCCGCCAGTGTCTTCTCCTCGCGGCAATAATGGCAGCCATGTCTGTGCGCAATTACGTGGAGCCAATTAGTACCTACCCTTCGAAGGTATTAAATAGCAAACACAATCACTATCACTGAAATAGCTTTCAAGCTTGATAAGTCACTATGCATGTGCTAAAATTTTGAATTTGCATTTTCTCCTCCCATATTTTGCATGCTAGGATAGGCACGCCCCTTATTACATATTCATTAGATCCAAAAGTACTAACTGCATAGAATGTGCAAATTTGCACACTTCAAAGATTCAATCCTCAGTGCACACCCTTAGTAGATGAGATTGTGGGTCAATTTGTGGGTGATATGGTATTTGCACGCGTTTCTATACACGCAAAGCTTTAGTAGATCAGGCCCAAAGTCGATTAAATCTTCAGCAGGGCCTGACAGCACTGAGGTTTTATGATAACAGCAGTGCCTCTGGTCTACGTATAACGCTAGTTGGTCATAAACTTGTAAACATCAGATCTTACCAGCCCTTCGAAGTGTAAAAATCACAAAAAAGTGATTCAAGTGTTCTTTACTGGGTAGTCTAATATTCGCATCACAACCATGGCTGGTAACTGAAATCTGATTTGAAGAAAAAATTATAAAGTAAAGTGCTGGTGTAACAACCACAGCTACAAATTTATTGATTCTCCGGCCACTCACACTCACACTCACACACACACACACACACACACACACACGTACACCCAATGCAAAGAGAACGGGAAAAGGAACTACGTACTCCACAAAGTATCGGCGCAGAAGATGCTGCTACTCAGTGGGAGAATCCACTCGGCCGAGCGACCAGAATTTTAGCGGCTGATCGCCATGGCTCACACTCACACATGCACACACACACACTCACACACGCACACACACACACACACACACAGATTCTAAAACTAAGATATGACCGCTTTCCTTTAACAGAGGCCTACACTGGCCATCAGATTAGCCCCGCATGCCGTCCCTCCTCTCGTTCGGCCTCGTATCAGCAGGTTAGTGAGCCCTGTCTCCGGTTCTTTGATCAGCTAGCAGCGGTCAAACAAATGACAAGGCAGAAGCTACCAGGTATAGGACACATAGGTCTGGCAGTGAGGCTGCACCACCAATCTTTTGTAACCCCCCGAATATTTTAGGAAGTCCTTCTTATTAGTCATTTAATTAATCAGGGACAAATTGAAACTTGGAGGCTGTTGAGTTAAGGAGTGAATTAATTTACAACAGCTGCTTGTGTTTTGCGCATTAGTGACGCACATTAAAAAAAGCACTCAGTGAAAAAGCACTGAAGCAAAACAACTCGAATACACGTTCGCACATACACAGCAATACTGCACCACGAGTGAAAATAAATACAACATGCACCCATATGGTTGCACAGTACAAAGCATAAGCACCATATTGACCATGACAAAAACATTTCAATAAGCCCTCTCTTCCAATGATTTAAGCTGCGCTCTTGTTGACAGTGGTGTAAATGGACTCTGGTTTTGCTGAATTGTCTCCTGGTGGTCCCAGTGTGTCATAGACTGTGTTCACCTCCAGAGGGCGCTCTGGCTTTGCAGGGGTGACCACATCATACATCGTCTCAACTGTGCTGAGATTCTGCAGACCCACTGCCTAAAACAGACACAGAAACAGAGAGAGACAGCATAGATGTTAATTCAGTTCAGTTTTATTTGTATAGTGCCTTTCACTTGAGGACCTTCACAAAGACACTTTACTAAGTACCAGAGGGGCAAACGCCTGGCCTAGATCAGAAACACACCCTGAGAACTGCAGAGAGAAAGAACTACTACTCAATGGGAGGAAATTACAGGTGGCACCCAAATATCATGTGGGACCCCATTTTCCTCTGTGTCATTCAGTGTTATCACGCTTAGCGAAAGGACTAAATATTACATAAATGTTGTTATCATCAGTTAGGACGAGGAGTATGCGTATAATAATAATAAAAAAAACTATATCCAGTTTTAAAAAACTAGACGGTCCGGTCAGCTGCAACAGCATGGGTGTAGCCCCTGAAAGCCTGCTTCTCCCCTTTTTTGCACATTATTCAGCCAATACAGATGCCATGGCAACCAAAATCGATAGGTGTGATAAGTGAAGTCTTACACATGCACATACTAAATATGACACTAATTGGTCAAATATTACAGCCTGTAGAGCGTCCACAAGGAAGAGTGTATGTTTCAGCACAAATTTGCACATCATTCGTCCAATACTGTCGCCACGGCAACCAAAATCGATATGTGTCATAAGTGAAGTGTAACACATGTTCATACCAAATATTAAAGTAATCAGTCAAAAATTGCAGCGTGTACTGCGTCCACAAGGAAATCTCTATGTTTTGCCACTAATTTGCATAGTATTCGGCCAAAACTGTCGTCATGGCAACCAAAATCGATAGGTGTCATAAGTGACGTGTAACACATGTCCAAACCAAACATGAAAGAAATCGGTCAAAAATTACAGCCTGTAGAGCGTCCACAAAAAGTGTCTACGGATGTGGACACGGCGGCGGCGGAGACGACACGTGAATCCATAGTAGCCGCCCAACTTCGTCCAGGGGCTACAATTACATCTTAATAATACGAATGTACTGTATTTACTACACATACAGTAACTTGTATACAGTAATTAAAAACTGTTGTAGACTGACAGTAAAAAGATTAACATAAACTTCAACTATATAATAATTATAACAAGAATAAATTTACCTGAACATTAGCGTATTCAGTATTGATCTTTGTATCCTCCCGGGTCCCTGTAAGATTAAAACATAGTTACGACTGCACTGGGCTCAAGAGCAGAGGGGTGTTACTCCATACCTGGAGGGCCACAGTCTCCCCTAGTTTTTAGTATCTTTCACCTCAAGCGCTTTATATAAATCTCTGATTGGCAAAATGGTTTCAGAGGCCTTGTTCTGAAGGCATTAGGCTTGTTCGAGATGAGGCAGGCCTGCATAGAAAAGATTACCAGAGACCACCTCACAAAGCATTTTAGATTTGTGTCCGACTTCATCCCGACCTGCTCTGATGTCACGCACACATGGGCAATGATAACCTCACAAAATCGAGGCAGCTGCAGTTTTTGGAGCCAGGCGCCACAGCTGCTCTCCACCGACTGTAAGGATCTGGGCATGATGGGAATCGCCTGGCTGTCCCCTGATCAAAAAGCTGATTGGCTCTTGTATTTGACCAGGTTCTGTTGTAAATCTAAATTTTCTGCATAATTGTAGTATTTCACGCTAGACTCTATCAGTCTCATTTTGTGCAATGAATGTTTGATCTGTCATCAAACAAATCTTAACTGGTTGATGATAATGAATGCATGTGTGATATCTACAGCCAAAAAGCTCTATACAAATGTGATCTGCAAACTACAGGTAGCTCACAAATAGATTTGATAGGATGTAAAATATTTCTATGATTTCCCATATGTTCTTTGAATGCTGTTCGACTTGACTGCAGATTTTTGCCCTTGCCTTCTGCTGCCTGATCTCGTCCACTCTCCGGCCGAGGCACAGATATCGAACGAGCCGCATTAATTTTCCGCTGATTGAAAGTAGAATACTAAAGCCTGTGGAAACTGTGGGCCCCGGGGATTTGCAGAACAGTTGTCTCACTTTGCATGGGCTTCACAGATATTAATGGAATGTGTTCAGTCACGGATTTGGTGTGAAAACCTCTTTAACCCTTGCAACATTTAAGCCAGGCGTGCATTACCTTGATTATGTCTCTTTCTTCTGTAAATGACAGTTATGACGATCGAGACGATGAAGACGCGGATGAAGCAGGTGACGCTGATGATGATGATGATGATGATGGAGTTAGAGATGCCTTCTCTAATTTCCTCCAGTGGACCTGTGGTGCAAGACAGCATCTGTCACGACCCGGCTCGTGAGCCATGACAGAAACGGGACAGACACGGTTATCAAACTGAAAATGTACACATTTATTAACTAAGAACAATACAAAAACCCAAAAACATACTCATGATATGGGGTGTGGTAGTCAGTAAATCAGTGCGTCAGCTGTTGGATGAGTGATTGAATGGTGAAAGTGAAGTGCTGAGGAGTGTCAACCTAAAAATAACATGGCCAAAGCCAACCAAACAATCACGATGGAGAGCCAGACATGGACTGGGACGGCCAAGGTTTAAATACCCCTGGGAGACTGGCCAGGTGCTCCCAGTTGCAGTAAATAGACTCCGCCCCCCTCCCAGGACCTGCAAATTAACACAAACAAGACAAAGGGGAAAAACACACCCACACACACACACACACACACACACACACAGCAGGCCCTGCTAGGGCAAGAGGGCCGTCACAGCATCTTATTGGACTTCTCCAATCAGGAGATGGATGCCAGGGTGAGTTCGAAACTGTGCAATATGTTTTGGATCAAAAATTTGGGGTTTTAACATTATTTGCAGTTTGTGATTCCGACTAAACATTTTTAATTCCCAGGCCAAGTAGTTGATTGAACTCTAATAGGTAGTATTTCATTAAGTCACCTCCGCCAAGGAGGTGCATGTTTTTGCTGGCGTTGGTTGGTTCGACAACCATGTCACTTTGTTCCATTAGTCGTCTGTCTGTCTGTTTGTTAGCAGGATATCTCAAAAACGGCTGGATAGATTTCAACCAAACATTTGCAGGATGTTACAGTAGCACAAGCGGAACAAGTGATTAAATGTAGGCATATCTAGGCCAAAGTACAGCTGAGATATGGGCAAAAGTACAAATCCAGCTATGCTGGCAGAGAATTGAAGTCTTTCAATGGGCCGAATTTCCAATCGGCATGCTTTTGGGTTTTGCTGCCACCTGGTGGTTGAATGCAACAATACCCTACATCAGCCAACAAAAATAACTAATGCACAGAGTTCCCTTGGCGTGGCGGAGGTATGCGCTCTATCGAGTGCCCTTAAGCAATATTATATCATCCACTTGTCCTAGGCCACACATTTAAAGTTTTGAGGCAAAGGTCAAAGTATGAAGTACCGTATTGTTCTGAATATAAGACGATCCTGGATATAAGACGACCCTCCTTTCTCAAGACAGATTTTTGGAAAAAAGTCTTTGATGACAGAATCTTGTTTTACTGACAAAAAATAATAATCACGAAAAAAAAAACATTTTATTTGAAAATACTGATAAAACCTATTGATAAAAACCAGTATAAAACGAGGCAGGCTGTTGTTTGGCGCCATCTATTGTTGTGAGTGTATACAGACTGTAGACGATAAAATTCACGCACAGAATCACTGATTTTGACTGTTAAAAGTCTAGTCTCCGAAAATAAGAAGACCCACTTTTTCAGAGGGGATTTCCCTGGAAAAAAAACATTGTCTTATATTCAGAACAATACGGTACCTGTTCACCACGTTACGAAATTGACCCTAGTCTTGAGTCAGACACCAGACAATTTCGACAACGGTCCTGCTAAGCGGGAGTTATTTGTTTGTTCGTTTGTCTGTCTGTCTGTCTTTCTGTTAGCAGGATATCTCAAAAACAGCTGCATAGATTTTTTTCTTTTTAAAGATTATTTTTTTGGGGGAATTTTTCCTTTATTTGATAGTTATACAGTGTAGAGAGACAGGAAGGTTGGGGAGAAGAATGGGAGAAGACATGCAGCAAATGACCCAAGCCAGAATTGAACCCAGGTCACTGCAGGAAGGACACAGCCTTTATGGTGTGCGTGCCTAGACCGATGAGCCACCGGGGCGCCCCACAGCTGCATAGATTTTAACCAAACTTTGCAGGATGTTAGAGTAGCACAAGAGGAACAAGTGATTAAATTTTCACACATCTAGGCCAAAGTACAGCTGAGATATAGGCCAAAGTTCAAATCCAGCTATGCTGGCAGAGACTTGAAGTCTTTCCAATGGTCCGGATTTCCAATCAGCGTGGCGGAGGTGCTGCGCTCTCTGAGTGCTGTTGTTTTCATCTTTAATCTGCACAGTTGCATCATCCACCCATATTCGATTTCACATCCTATTTCATCAGCGTGTCACTATTTCCCCAAACAACCACAAACAATTTTGGATGTTTCACCTTGCAGAAGCAAATAATTTTTGCATACAGTATTGGAAATAAGCCTTTAGAACAATGTTGCCATCATGTAGATTGCATTTGATAATCTTCCACTGACATTCTGGGAGAAAATTCTAGAGGCGATAGATATGAGGACGGGAGATTACAGTGGCGGATACAAAACTCTATATACGGGGTGTATCAGAAAAAAGTAGACTTTCAGAAAGAACACTATAAAACTAAAATGCGAAGATGTCACCAAAATCTGGTCATATGTGTTGATAGACCATGTAATTCTCCCTTGATTGACACCAGTGGTGAGAGTCAGATTTCACCCTTCAGTGAACACGGCTAATTTGAATTTAGCAAAATAAGTCTGTTGTGCATGGAAGTGCAAGGGTTCAGAGGAGATCTATGGCCATGGATGACAAGCTCCACTGGGGTTTTACCTGCATGCATAAAACAGGAAAAAAAATATTACGTGTTCACCCCCTACCCTGGATACAAAGATTTCACATATTGGCGAGAAACTGAAAATGAATAGCAACATCCGCTCAATGAGTCAAGATTGGGATAGTTTTATTTCAGGATTTTAACTGAAAGGCAGACAATTCAAATGTCAAAGGATTCTGGCATGTTTAGTCCTCCACATGGGCCCCGTTCCTTGCCACACAAATTTGTGCCCTCCTCGACATATCAGCGACAGCACGCCTAATCATGGCTCTGTTCGGTCCCAGGAGTTCAACTTCAGCTGTGATTCTCCTCTCCAGGTCATCAAGATCAGCAGGTGGAGTACCATACACCTTCGATTTCAGGTGGCCCCAAAGGAAGTAATCCAGTGGGATCAGGTCGGGGGACCGCAGGGGCCACACCACTGGCTGGTTCAGTGCCACGACTCTGTTGCCAAACAGTTCGGTCAGGCGGTTGGTAACAATCCGCCTTCTGTGTGGGGGAGCCCCATCTTGCGCCCAACAGGCACTCTGAAATTCACCATACTGGTAATGCTGCAACCTACGGATGTGGGTGATTTCTGGAACCACACATTCCTTCAACATCTGGCGGTAGTCTTCTCCGTTGAGGTTTTGGCAAAAAAAGAAACCACTAAACCAACCCAGACAGTGACCTTGTGCCTATTATCATTGCGCCGGTGAGCAAAATCAAGCAGTTGTACTCCCCGGGGCCGGTATTCTATGAGTTTATGAGAATGGACCATGACATTCATTGTTTACTGCCAGTGCACGCCCCTGTCTGCAAGCTGTCACATTTCGGTTGATTTTAGTTTTCCAGTGTTTCACTAGTTCCTTCACTTCTCGTTGCTTCCTTCCAGACTAATTATTAATTAAGTACTAATTCCACTAACACTATGTCTTTGTCTTGTTTATCTACTAATTTATACTAATATACTAATCCTGTAAATAACAAATATATTAACTTGCACTATTTGGGTAATATTATTATCACACGAACTACTAACTTTACTAATTTGATCTCTCCGCTTTCCACACTAATCTGTAACTCTGCCCGCTTTGCTCTCCCAGTCCTTTGCCTTAGTTTCTGCAGATACTTTGCAACTATCTCTGATACTGATCTGTTTCTCCCATCTCTCCCCACTTAGGCAGTCCTTGAATGGAGCCGTTGTTGTTTAAGGATGTCTTGTGAAACTAGTCTTTGTCATTGTTTCAAAATTGTCATTTTGTATTGTTAATTACCTCTTGTATTTTCCCCTCTCATTTAACCCCTTTGCACGGAAGCCATATCTGGCTACCTTATTTAAGGATTTATAATTCAAGATTGCAGCTTCACGGAAAGAAATGACTCAACTGAGTCAAGGCACTGGAAGCATTTAGAATTACATCATATTTCAGTTTATTTTCAAGATTTTTGTAGAGAAAAAGGGCTGCAAACATAAAGACATCTGCAAGAAAATTCAGCATTGAAGTTGTAAAAAAATGATACTGAGAATTGAAAAATGGCTGGGGATTATAACTATACATTTCTGGGATCATAAACTCCTTGACCTCAAGTACGATTCATCTGAGCATTAAATTCCAAATTACCTACTCTCTAGGAGCCAAATAAGACAGCTGTGCAGATGGCTCCCCAAGCTCCAAGAACCCTCAAAATGGCACACTGTCCAATCATAATTATATCTTTAACACAAATCAACTTTTGACGCATGAAATTCAATATGAACTAATGATTTTTCGGGTTGAATTTGCATGAGTTTATTAATATGGGAGCAGTTGGATACTAATGGTCACCAGTAACCTCTCCAAACACAAAACATACCTTTTCTCCATGATAAAGTTTAGAATTTTGTCCATTTTTCTTCAGTCCCACAAGCCAGCACACATACTCATTAAAGGAACTGCTCATTTAAAGGACAGAACATTCACCCTGTAATGAAAAGCTAGCAGTTCTCATTTCTGAGCTTGCAACCTTATATAAACTTATTACACGGCATTGTCAAATGCTTGATCCTAATTGGTCAATTAGAACATTCTAAGGTCTGTTATTTCTGCATAGCAGACCATTGCTATGAATAGCAGATCGTTGCTATGGATGCTTCTGATCAACTCTGGCGGACCACGTCCTGTCATATCAAGCGGAAGCAATGAAAACTTTTGTAAATCAATAAAATTATATTTAGATCAACATTTTATGTCAAACTTTTGATTTCTTTGGTGAGTAGCCGTGTAATAAGCGGGATAATGTAGAGCGAGCCGGTCACTGGCTCGCTCTGCATTATCCCTTACACATTCCACACCTTATAAGGAACAAATATAACTCACTAACCCAGTAATATCTGAAATATACCTTATTTTAACAGAACAGACATTCCACTATCAGGGAAAAATCAGGCAATATTCTACCCTGCCTAACTATGAAGGACTTAAGTCACATCAATGAAATTTGGTACATATAAAGGACAGATACATATAATTCTGTGGTGCAAATTTCATTACCCTGAGTAACTGTTCACAAGGTCAACCGACCCCCTGAAAAGGGGTGATTTTTGAGATTTTTTTGTGAAAGTCGACTTTGGACCCTAGCCATACCTTTACTGATTGTTTTATAAGTCTATGCTTGCAGGGATTTGTTTAGCTGTATGTAGAGATTATGTATCAGCAATTTGGGTATCCTCAGATCAATGGTTCGGGCACCAGGTAAGCCTAAAAATCGCAAAAAATAATTTCCGCTAGAAAAAAAGCGTTCATTTTCAGGTGCCCATATCTTCAAAAGGAAGCAAGATACACTGTTTTTGATTGCAGATTCTGAAAGCTTGTGTGCAAATTACCCCAGGTAGCAATTTTTCAGCTTTGTAGCTTTTTCAAATCCAAAATATGATCATTTGAAAATGAAAAAAATCTCTCTTGACATGCCTTGAAAAGAGGGGGGTCTTGGACGGCGTAATTTCAAAACGGCTTGGACTTTTGGCCTGAAATTTTCTGTGTGTTCGTTATTTGCATATATGAACATTTTCATGGAGTTTCAGCAAAATCTAAGAGGGTCACCTGGGGACCATTAGGTGATTTGGCATGGAATGACCCAGTCCTGTTATGTCCACACTGTCACAGCTGACAGTGCTGTTAGAATGTACTGTACACCTTTAAGGCAGTGTCGTAATAGGTCACATGACCTGTGTTCTGTTATGCTTAGAGGCATGCAGCCATCTTGTAAGCAGTCTGATACGGTGAGGTAAAGAGAGCAGTTGCATGCCACGCTGTCTCTGTCGTCCGTCATTCCCCATACAGTACACAACATTGGCGACGAGAATGGAGCTCTCACTTCTACCTCCCTTGCCATTTTTGCCACAGCCTGGCGAGCCCTCAGTGCCTTGGACAAGCTGGCACGAATTGTTCGAGAATTACTTAACAGCCCTTAGGCTAGCAGACGTTAGCAATGCAAGGAAGACGGCTATCCTCAGTCACTGCCTGGGAACAGAGAGCCAACAAGTTTTTAAAACCCTCGGTCTGGCTGCTAACTATACCGAAGCAGTGCGGCTTTTAACCTCACATATCGCTGCCCCTCAGAGCATCATTCTGCGACAAATTCTATTTCAACAATGCCGGCAACGACCAGGTGAGTCGGTGCATCAATATGTTGCAGATTTGCAGGGCCTAGCTAGCTTTTGTAGCTTTGGTGTTCCGCAAGACGAATTCATTAGGGACCAACTTGCCGAACATACGAACAATTCAAAAGTTCACGAAAGACTATTAAGTGCCCCTGATGATTTAACTCTCATTAAAGCCATCGAAATAGCGTTTCAAGTTGAAGTAGCCTCCGAACTCACATCAAAGCTAGCCGGCTTTGCTCTGCCCTCGGCCACTCCTAATGTTACTGCGCACGAAGTAGGCCTGTCCCTGCGGCCTGAAAGCCTCGTTGTTTCCCAAATAGGCTATCCCTCGCGCCCTAACAGTCCACCGGCCTGCCAGGCCTGCTCAGGCATGCATCTAACGGAGCATTTGCGCGAGTCACCATGTTGCCACTGCGGCTCCACGTTTCACGCCACTAGGGCGCAGAACTGCCCTGCCCAGGGACAAACGTGTAAACACTACGGAAGATTGAATCACTTTGCCAAATCATACAGCTCGGCCCTAGTGTAACGGACTCTGGTCAGGGTCTGAAGGATGACGCCTCAAAAATGCAGTTTTCAGCATTTATTTGCTGCATAAGATATAGCACGAAACACTAAGATCTTCTGATCTTTGATGCACTTCTGCTCCCTCATCAATGTACAAACGCATTGTCGGCATTTTTCAAATATATTCAGATATACCACCCAACTATTAACGATTAAAAACTATCAGGAAAAACAAATGATATAGGCTACAACAATTATGACCAACCATAACATCTTTAAGAAATGTTAGTCACACAAAATGCAGCACAGTGACATCTGGTGAGCAAAATAAGGTAGTGGACGAAGTTAAGTAAGTTAACAGAGACTCGGTTTTAGCTTTTAACAAAAGAAAATACATACCTGCAGAAGATATAACACGAAACACTAAGATCTTCTGATCTTTGATGCACTTCTGCTCCTAACCAAGCCAAATAACAGAGTTCACGTTACTCTTACGTTACACAGCGAATCACTTGGCTGGCTGATTGTGGCAAATCGCGCCAAAACAGCAATTACAAAACATGAATAAAACTCATATTAATGGATGAACCGACGCAAAACTAGCGTGGCAATGTAACAATATTATGTTAGCTCATATATATAGAACATACAACTTCTAAAGCGTGATTTCCAAATAAAATAGAGCCGCAGCACGTTAGCATACAACTTACCCTCATCAATGTACAAACGCATAGTGAGGGCAGGACGAGAAGAGCTACGGAACACAGGAAGTACAAAACAGGCGAAGTGCAAAAACCATCATTTCCGCAGGTAATATGGAAAAACAATAACGGTAAATAGAAATAACTCATTGAGATAAAATTCACATATATCCCGCATACTAATAGAATGGTGAATTAGATACACAAATACAATTTTTAAATATTAATACAGACTTTTTTCCCTTTTTTTTCACTCCGTTACGCTAGCCACCGCTTCGTCGCCTCCTAGGCCCTCTTCTGCTACATCAACACCAGTTACCTTACATTCAGTGAGTGCCACTGCTCCTACATTCAAAACGTGCACAGTGAAGCTGGATAATGCGAGCATCCCACTGCTGCTAGATACAGGAGCTGCGGTGTCGTTCCTGAATTATCCTACTGTAAAACAATTTTTTTCTCACCTGCCCCTTGATCCGCCCACCACAGCCCTGTGCGGTTACGGCAGCTCCAAAATTGAACTGGTCGGCTCTATCTGCCTAACGGTCCGCTATGGCACCAAAACCCTGCCCAACTTCACATTCCAGGTAGCACACCATGGCACAAATCTCCTGGGGCTGGACCTCTTCACCAGCCTCGGGCTCACCCTCCGGGACACCAGTGGGTCTGCCATCCTCATAGTCACACCAGCATGGCAACAGGCCTGGCCTGCCCTGTTTGACGGTCTGGGCTGCCTCTCAGCGTTCAACCATCAGCCCCTCCTCGACCCCTCGGTGCGCCCGGTCATCCAGCCACTTCGCCGTATTCCTCTGGCCCTCCGGGAAGATGTCACCGCAGAGCTGCAGCGCCTTCTGGAGGCGGGCATAATTGAGCAGGTCAACGTGGCCCCATGGATGTCCAATCTGGTGATCGCTAGGAAGAAGACAGGGGGTTGCGTGTCTGCGTAGACCTTATGGTGGTGAACAAATCAATCATTCCAGATAAATAGCCCCAACCCACTGTGGAAGAACTCACCTCTCAGTTCCGCAGTTCCACGACATTCACAAGACTAGACCTCCGTCAGGGGTATCTGCAGGTCCCTCTCCAGCCTAATAGCCGGGCCCTCACAGCGTTTGTCACACACATGGGGGTCAACCGTTACACTAGGGTTCCATTTGGACTTAGCTCCGCCCCTAGTTGTTTTCAAAAAATTATGGCGGCCATTTTCGCGGGGATTCCTGGAGTGGTGATTTATTTGGACGATATTGTGGTGCACGGCCCCACAGCCGCGGTCTGCGATGAACGTCTCCACCGGAGGTGAGAGGTACTTGCTAGCTACAACCTCACACTCAATGCAGAGAAGTGCATTTTCTCTTTATCGGCTATTGAAACTGTGGGATTCCGCTTGACTGCGGAGGGCCTCACCCCTCTTCAATCAAACGTTGAAGCCTTGCAGCGTATCCCTGAGCCCACAACTGCAGCTCAGGAGGCCTCGTTTTTGGGAATGACGGCCAACTACCTCCGTTTTTTTCCTCATTGTTCCACCACCACAGCCCCCCTGCGCCAGCTACTCAAAAAAGACGCGCCCTGGGTCTGGACGCCATCTTGTTCCGAGGCCATCCGCCTTCTAAAAGCACAACTCTCCTCACCACCAGTGTTGGCCCATTTCAGCCTCTCCAGCCCCACATCCGTCACCTGCGCCGCCTCCGCCGTAGCGCTGGGAGCTGTGCTGTCTCAGCTGCACGATGGCACAGAAAGGCCCATTGCGTTTGCCTCCCGAGCCCTCACCCAAGCGGAGCAGAAATACTTGGTGGGCGAGCGGGAGGCCCTGACCTGCATCTGGGCCTGCGAACGGTGGCACATGTACCTGTGTGGGAGAGCGTTCACATTGGGTACAGATCAGTGGCGGCTGGTGTACTGGCGACAGGGGAGGCTCAAACCCATCCCTTAAAAACGATTATTGGCCATGACCCGTTTTCAATCATTCATTTAAATTACCACTACAAAAACTCCAAAACTCTCAACATTATCAGGTGTGGCCAGTTTTCATTTATAACGCATACCTGTCAACTCTCACACATTTGGCCTGAGTTTTAGTGACATATTTACGTTCCCCTGCTGGAGTCAGCAATTATTCAATCAACGCATATGTAAGAGATTTTCTCGCGAAATTGAAGTCCTTGTGCATGGAGGTTCATCAGTTTAACTCTGGACTTCTCACGCTTTTTTACCCTGAGGTTGGAAGAAATGCGTGTGTTTCATGATCGTTTAAATTGTTTAAATGAAATAAGATCATTGGAAGCAATGGAATTACATAAAGACTTTTCAAATGATCTTATTTCATTTAAACAATTTAAACGATAATGAAACACATGCAATGCTTCCAACCCCTGATTAGAGAAAAGCGTGAGAAGTCCGGAGTCATAACGCAGGTGAAACTGATAAACCTCCATGCACAAGGACTTCAATTCCGTGCGAGAATCTCTTACACGTGCGTTGATTGAATAATCGCTGACTAAAGCAGGGGAACGTAAATATGCCACGAAAACTCAGGCCGAATGTGTGAGAGTTAACAGGTATGCGTTAGTAATGAAAATTGGCCACACCGGATAATGTTGAGAGTTTTCGGAGTTTCTGAAATGGCAATTTAAATGAATGATTGAAAACGGGTCATAGCCAATCATCATTTTTTTAAGGGATGGGTTTCAGCCTCCCCTGTTGCCAGTTCATGAGCCGCCACTGGTACAGATCACCAAGCGCTCGTAGCCCTGCTGGCAACCTCAGGCACGGGGCACAGGCCGCTGCGAATTCACCGCTGGTCAGAGGGGCTTCAGCATTATAATTTCACGCTGCAGTTCACCCTCGGACGTGACAACATAGTGGCAGATCTGCTCTCCCGTGCCAGCCTGTGCCCGCCTACGGACCCTGCTCCTGGTACCTGCGAAGCGGAGCTCGTCCAAATGCTGCACTCCCCTCTCCAGGCCACAGTGTCCCTACAGGAGCTTCGGCTGGCCTCAGAACAGGACCCGGTGCTGTCTCAACTCCGCACCTTCATTCGCACAGGCTGGCCCCCACAAGTAGCTGACAAATTGATTCCATTCCACCGTGTGCGAAATGACCTCACATGCTGGAATGATGTGTGTGTGGCCCGCGGCCCCGGCACCGTCGTTCCCAGCTGTCTCTACGCGCGTGTCCACACTCTTACGGCTGACAGCGCTGTTATAATGAACTGGACACCTTTAAGGCAGTGTTGTAATAGGTCACGTGACCTGTGTTCTGTTATGCTTTGAGGCATGCAGCCATCTTGTAAGCAGTCTGATATGGTGAAGTAAAGAGAGCAGTCGCATGCCACACTGTCTCTGTCGTCCGTCATTCCCCATACATAACAAGTCTCCCATGGAGAAATTTGTCTTGGACAAAGTGTAATGTTGCGCAGTGTACTATAAACAGAAAACCACAAGAAACATAAAACCGTATAAAAAACATATAGTAATAAATAGGTAATGAAAAAAAAACATATAGTAGTAAAATAAAAGGTCACAGCAACGTACCGAAAGTGCAATATGCCTAATCAGACAGTAACAAAACCTACATACATACCACACTACACGGCGCAATTCACCGGGTGATGGGGGGGAAAGGGCGAAACTTTAGTTTCAGAAGTGGGGGGGACACAAATATGAAATATGAAAATAGATCATGTTCATTCCTTCCTCTCCTCATCAACAAACCAAAATCACCTAACCATTTATACAACACATTAACCTACCTGCAACGCAGTCTGCTGCTTCTCCCTTCCTCTCCCTGCACCACTGGTTCCACCTCATCTGATCTCTGATATGAGAGTAGTTCAGGGGCGGATCCAAGAATTTTGGAAAGGGGGGGCGTAGCCCCCATACGAGCACCAAAGGCGTGAAGCCTCGAGGGGCTCTGGGAGCCCTCCCCCTGAGAAATTTGAAAATTAAAGTGCCAAATACGCGTTTTTCTAGCCTGGTAAAACCAGACTCTGGTACTTCGCGTTGCTTCATACACAGAGTCTGGCCAGACGTGATTGAGAAGTGTTTACTTCCTGGTGGGTGGGCGCTTGTCTGAAGTTTAAAATCATTGGTGTACCCGTAAACTAGTGTTGCACCGATACCGATACCAGTATCGGGTATCTGCCCGATACCGCGTTAATATGCTCGTAGTCGTACTCGTCCACATTTGCCGATACCACGCACCGATACCACTTAATGTAAGATGCAAGGTAACTGCCTGCTCGCGGTCGCATAGGCTACAGTATGTAGTACTATTTGACTTCTATGTCTAGGGGGAGACAGCGAGTTAGAAAAAATATGAGAAAGAGAGCTTTATAGTCATCACATCACATGCAGGCATACGCGCATACACACAAGAGGTGTATAGTAAAGAAGTATATGTAGGCAACTTTGTTACAGTACTTAAGTAGTTTTTTTGAGGATTTGTACTTGTTTTTCTTTTTTTTTTTTTTTTTAACGGGACTTCTACTCTACTAAAAAAGTATACTTTTTCTTCGTTACTTTGACACTGGCCACTTTACTACACGTAACAAATTAAAATATGTACTGTATATAATTCATCGTTAAAGGATTATCTGGATGCAGCATGTTCAAGAAGAACAACGGTGTTCGGCAGAGTATCTTAAGCGTTTTGTGCAGATGTTTCTGCCAGCGGACATGCAGCTGCAAATTTATGCACGCAATTACAATATTCTATCACTAGATGGCTCACCCGGATCAGTTATTGAATATTTACAAGCAAGCCGAGCTTCAATGCTAATACACACCCACAATCACAGACACAGAGACTTAGAATTGTGAATCTTCTTATTTTACTACAAATATTTAGTAACATGTGGTTACCTTAAACATTTTAGTTGTGGTGAAGTTAAATCTTTTTTTATTTGTCATTTGTGTAATTGAAATATGGCGATACCACACACTTTAAGTGATGCCTTGTTTGCTTGGAAAGCTATTATTGACTTTAGTTGGATTGAGAATGCCTATGAATGTGTGTAGAAACTATCTGTGCCAATTAATAGTTCTACTGATTTTTATGAAGTTGGGTGTGTTACCTTGCCTATGCAGCGAGTTTACTTTTCATTTGTCAAGCTTCAGTAATGTTTTGCCTCGTTTGATGGCAGTGCTAGTTGAAAGGCTTTTTGTCGGGCCTAAATACAGAAAGATTTTTTAGCAATTAGGCCTACTTTTTTTTTTTTTTTGAAATAGCCATGTGTGAATCGTTTGATATTGGCCTCTTTTAGGCTTATTATAAAAAAGAAAATAAAACCTGTAATTCGAAATTGTCATTGTATTTTCCTGGAAAACATTTCAGAAATATCGGTATCGGTACTGGTATCGGCAAGTACACAAAATAAAATACTCGTACTAGTATCGGTTTTTAAAAAAGTGGTATTGCTGCATCCCTACCGTAAACCAATCATTAACGTTTGGCGATGACGTATGTTATGCGCCAGCTCAGCCGCCTAGTACTTCTGCTGTAAACATAGTCCTTCATACTAGGGGTGCAGTGAAATCCATTTGGCGAAATCCAAGTTGGAATATGGTTGTCAACGACTTTTGTAGATTTTGTGAAGTAAACCTACGTATCCACGGCACACTTGCTGGTTCAAAACTAATATTTGACAGTAAAGGCGAAGAAGGAAATGTAGGCAGCCAACTCTCAAAGTTAGGATTAGTTCTGGTTAACACAACTCTTCAATCATTTCGAGTCTGTCGCAAATGCTGCAATTTAATTGCAAGGTTACAGCGTGACATTGAAATATTTAATGATTGGAAGAAAAAGGAGATGCTGGCCTGTGAAGAGGGAGCGAGTTCATGCTTGACAGATAAAAGAGACCGAGATACACCGTCTAAAACACCGAGGAACATTAAAAAGTCGAGAAAGTCCGTGGACTTGCCATTACGGAGCAGTGTGACTGAGGTTAGTAAGAACAATAATGAATTTATAGACGATTGTTCTGCTTTAGGACATGTCTAATTTTACTTAGTGGCATACCTGTTTACAATCAGTACGTTCTCACTTTTCTTTCTTTGAAAATGAAATCAATATGTCTCTTTAAAATCAGTTGTTAGTGTGTAATGTACTCATCCTGCTAATGAGACATGTAGGCTACATTAAGTCTGAGGGAAACAACAACAGGTGTAGTTATTTTCCATTTATTGTGTTTCAGTGAAACAGAGGCAGAGGGGAAGGTATTGGAAGCACAAGCTGCTTGTTGAGGCCACAGTTAGGAGACTCATCAACATTCATTTTCAGCATAGGCTATTACACAGCTCAGGTATATCAGACTAGTTAGTGGTATGATGTAGGCCTGTTTGTTTTTACAAAGACATTTTCATCTAAGATTTGTGTTTACTGGTGTTTTTAGGTCATCATCAATTATGAAACCCAGTACAAACGGCACCTTTGCCAATCAGACGTTGCTGGAATTGTCGAAAATTTGGCCAAAAGATATTTTGGCAGAGCCGTCTATCTAATAACTTGAAACCAAGATCTGATGGAGGAATTGAAATCCAGTGTCTTGGATATAGCTGAAGATGAGTGCAAGACCCTGTGTAACCCCCAACATCACTTCATGCTGTGGAGAGCAACTCCCCAAGAGCTACAAACATTTTCATTTTCAGACTTATTTCAAGATTTCAAGCAACTTTCCCGATTCTTATTCAGTGTAATCGCAAAAATTGCCGAAGATTCGCAACCCCACATCTGCACTGCGGCCTCAGTAGCTCTGAGTGGCAGAGACCCCTGGTTGTCGGCACTGTGTCATATTATGTTGACACTGTTTTGTTGTACGGTGGGGCAAAAAAGGCCGTTTTCCAGAGACTGGCCAAACTGGGCATATCAACAGTTCACCAGAGCGCAGTTGGCAAACAGAAGGAGTTGGCCCGGAACTGCAGGCTTCCCGTTTTGGCTATGAAAAGAGACCTGGAATTTTTCCTCAGCTCCCAAGTCACGAACGGAAGTGATGGCATACATGACCAGGAGAGGACATTAGCAGGTAAGTTGCGTCTGTGTTGTGTGTCTCGTCTTTTTGGTTAGTTTGCTTATTTCATGGATATTGTTTTTTAACTTGAACTCTTTCCATTTCTTTGAAGACGTAACAGTAAGCAGTTCCCTGGCAAGTGGCACATTACAGAGCAGCACTGCTGAGCCCCCTGAACAGCCTAGTGAAGTGGTGGATGCACTTGATGTGTTCACATTCAGCGCACTTTCGGACGAGGACATGGCAGACTTGGGTGTTGCTCCACTGTCTGCTCCGGCACTTCCATCCGCATCTGCACCTCACACATTTTCCGTAGTATTTAATAACCTTGACTTTTTTATACGCACACATCGCCAGTCTACCAACCTGTCAAACAAATCTATACACTGGATCCACCACATTTGTGTCATCGACCGGGTTCCCTCTCTCCACCTAGGAAACGGGAAACCAGCCAATAGCTTGTCTGACTATGATCTAGGGAAGTCACTTCCAGGACCACACACACAAGCCTGCATGCGACGAGAATTGTTGTTTTAGGAATCCGTATCCTAACCAGTTACTTGGAGATATTGAAGCCCTTCTCTAGTATTGTTGTCCATCACATCCCCCATCAGTACTCTGAGGAAATGGCCCAGCCCTCAACTCATGTAAGTGTTTTTGTGAGGTTACGCTCAGGAACCAGATGCGAGAACCTAGTAATCCAAAAAACTTGTGCTTTATTAGGAAAGGGGGCAAACCCCGGCAGAGCAGGAGGCAACGGTACAAAGTCCACAATCCAAAAATCAGAATCCCAAGGACGTAATCCAAGTTTTAACCAGGGCAGCAAACACAAAACTCGTGGTTGGGCAAAAAATGTTTGATACACAGATGCAAACAATTCCAAGTCAAAGCCAAAATCAAAATCAGGGGCGGTCCAGTCAGAAGAGAATCACAAAGAGTACAAGGCATAAACGATCGTAGCACAGGCAAACCAAGGGAAACGTTCTGACAAAGGCAGGTTGTGAAATGACTGCTTAAATACACAAACGGGAAGTCACATGCTACAATAGGAAACAGGTGAGTAGGATCAGACTAATTACAAAGGAATGAACAAGGGGAAGTTCCTTACTACATGAAATTGGCGAAAGCCAAAATGCGGACAGGGATCACAAAGACAGCCTATTGACAGACATACGGCTCCGGTTAAGGAGTTCTAACGTGCACAGATAAGGAGGCAGAACAGAGTTAAACAAGTGCGGAGGTTCCGCTGAAATGCAGCAAAGTTGATTGAGTAAAGACAAGGGGTGGAGACTAGAATAGGGCGAGTGCTGAGAGGTCGTTAGTCAATTAGTAAAGTGCAGCTATACAATCCCTAATGCTTGTTAGTAAGTTAGTACTATAAAAAATGTTAGGCTTGGTTAGTATCATTAACTAAAATAACAAACTGTTAGTCTGGTTAGTAATGATAGAACAGCAAGGCGAAGGAAGTAAACGAGATTAGAAGGAATGATTGAAATCCCAGAAACCATGAAATCACCCGAAAGTGTGGCACGCAATACTGGGGCAGTGAGCAATCACATAAGACCAGACAGGGGGAGACAAAGTGCAATGCAAGGTATGAGACAAAACATGGACCGGAAATTAACTGAAGGAATGGAATATGGCAAAAATACAAACAAAGCAAAAACAAGGCATGGCATGGAATCCAAATCACAAACAGAGCATGGTCAGACAAAGCAGAATTATAATCCAAACATGGCTAACAAGGCAGAATCACAACAGTTTTTCCTCCTGACATCCTAAGTATCGGAATATTTTAGAATATCAAAACACTGGTTTTACAGGGAAGTAGTAATGATATGCTTCATTTTTCCCACACACATTTATTATATTGTACTTTCAAAATAGAGTTTGCACTAGGACTTCTCTTCAAAAATGAAAACCAGACTGGTGATTTGGTGGAAGTGCTACAGCACCTTCAAAAGGAGTAAGTAGCAAGAGAGAAGTAATTGCTTTGTTATAGATTGGGACGGTTTCCTGCACATGGCTTAGAGCTATCCCCTCATTGCAAGCTTGGACTATCTTCTGTGCTCTTGATCAAGGAATACTCTATCTCACATAACAGAGACAGGCCAATTATGATTAAGTTGATACATTAACTAAGTTTTCTCTAGGTATGCACCAAGATCTCCTGACGGATTGGAAAAGATTTTGGTTGGGGGAGACAGGCTGACAGAGAGTAACAGCCGAAATGTCCAGTTGGCCTTTGCTGATGGGGAGACAGAGGAGGACTGCCTGGAAGGCTTAGTTTTCAAGTTCAAGACTGGCATGCTGTCAGGAATCTCTTTGAGGTTGTGTTTTTTTGTTATCAATTCTAATGAGGTTGTGTTTTTAATGTACTTCATTGGTGTGGGGGTAACATTTCTCTACTGGCTCATGCTACAACTCTTATTAGTGTTTAGTCCCACTAATACTGATCTAGCAAGTAACCTCAAGTATCTTCCACACTTGGTTGTCCTTGCTGACAAAGTTTCCGTTCTTTTAAATTATGTATTACAGATTTACCACCAAATCTTCTTTCATGAGGCTTCAGCCAAAGACCATGGAACCCCACTTGCCAATATGAATCTGTTGAGGTAATCACTAAAGTACAGGCATTGTCTAGGTATCTCACAGATGAATTTTATATAGCCATTCAAGACGACGTACCTCTCTGTCGTAGGTCTAAATGATTTAAATCCATTTCTCTCTACATATTTCTCAAGGTCTTGACCAACAGATTATCTTTGCCAACCATGACGTTGGCTTGGATGTATGAACTGTGTGCATGTTTCCAACAAAGCAGTGCCAACATGAATCGGCTGCTCTACGTCGGGGTGTGTAACGGCAGTGCCAACATGAATTGGCTGCCTGCTCTACATCGGGGCTCTTAAGGGTAATGGGAGTGTTTGTACTACTAACAAATGTTGATACTACTAACAAAAACATCCGCTGCCATGAATTCATCAAAATACGAATTAGATTGAATTTGTAAACATTTTGTATGCCACTTCAATAATCAATACTTTAAATTACAGATGCAGCAATGCAAAACAGGGTCCACATACAGCGTACAATGCATACAAGAAGTTTGTGATATTGGAAACGACAGCACTGTTCCTGGCAGCAGCAATGGAGCATTTCCACTTGGAGGCTATCACAGGTTTGTTATTGCAAATACCTCACGTTTACTGCCATGCTTCGAACAATTAATTACTTATATAACAGTCAAAAAGATATGACAATCTGGTATTTATTTTATGTCACGGACACCCCTTGACGGTTTCATACCAGACCACATTCTTCAGGGCTCTGCAGACCTGAAGAGAACTTGGCTGCATGACGCTGTGGCCGAAGTTGTTGACAAGTTTGTTATGTCTACAGACATTACGGAACTTTCAGCTAACATCAGCAGTCTAGCAAAGGCCCAACATGCAGAGAAGGAGAGGTTCCCTTGCCGTGAGCCTGACTGCGCACGAGTGTTTGTCTACAAAAGAGCCAGAGACAACCATGAAGCCACTGTCCACAGTCTTGCTTCATCTGTGACATCTCCTGAGCCTGCTTCCGTCAGTGCTAGTACTGACTTCGAGATACAGCACGCTGAGGCACGGCTCAGCTTCGGACTTTTCCTTTTGAACTTCCTGGTCGCAGTGAAAGAGGGAGACGGAGAGCGCCTGATGAGATTGTACAAGGTGGCACTTTTAATCTTTAAGTCTTACGGTCATTGTCAGTATGCCTACAGCACCTTCCTGTTAACTGTCCAAATCAAAGCAACCCTGTGCCCTCAGCTGGCACATAGTCTAGCATGGAACCGTTTCTGGAATGGGAGAGGTGGGAAGGGGAAGAATATCCCTTTGGACCTTCACCTCGAACACCTCAATAACTTCTTGAAAACATTTCTGAAGAACAAAGGCTCAAACCTGACAGAGGAAACTGCTGAGAGGGTAAGCAGATCTATTGGTGTCTTAAAGACAGTAATGGACACGACTGACAAAGAGCTGCAGATGTCTCGCCCTAGTGGCATTCATCATTCAGCTGAGATGGAAGAGGGCATCCTAACCTTGCTTGATGTGTTCAAGAGGGCAGAACTGTTCCAGAACCAACCAGGAAGATGCTTCTCAGCCTTCCCTGATTTCGACCTCAACTTTCTGTTCAAGCTGAAATACAAAGACTTGTGGCAGTGGATGCGTTCCAAGCTTAAGGAGTTTAGGGCATTACCACTGTAAGTAGTCCAGCTATGTAGAGCATTTGACACCCTCACCAACCTGCAGACACTTGAGTGTTCCATATGCAGTTTTTGCACAAGGGGCTGGTCAAGGGGAAGTAACGGACAGACACTGTTACTTAACAATGTACTTCATTTATGGTATGCAGCATGATGAATCTTTTTGTTTCAATTCAGTAAGTTGGCCATGCTTAATATTTTCCCTAATCTGCTGTAGTGCACAATATACATAATGTCCAAAATAAACTTGGTAACGGACGGACAAATGTTCACTTCCCCTTGACCAGGCCCACAAACAATGCTGTAAATATGTGTTTTACTACTGATTTGACTATCATTTCCTGAGGTGAAATTGTAGAATGGCTGGTAAGAATTCACTGCATATTTCATTTTACAAAAGATTGTTCCATTCCTAAACCAGTAAAATTCATCTGTGCCTTTGGGTTGGGTTCTGAGCGGCACCTCTGTGAGATCTGCAAACACTGATGCGTGGGGGAGCCCAGAGGCTGTAAGCGACAAATGGCTGATAAGCTTGGTCCAGAGCCATGCCAGATAGCAATAAAACTTTTGTGGACTTCCCCCCAGGATGCTCGCTCAGCCTGCATGTGGAAGGTGTTGATGGTCTTTCTGTTACTCTGTACGGGGGGGTAGTTGCAAAGCTCTGGCTGACACAATGCCCCTGTGGGAGTCATATTACTGTCCTTATTCTTAAGTTAAAGTCGAGTTATATTAATCTGTTTAAAATAATCTAAACCTCTGAGAACGTCACAATATTCTTATATGTTCAATATCCGGCAAAGAAATCACTTGCATACTTAGAACCCAATTTAACTATATAATAATTCATTGTAAGACTTTTTCATGACAACTGCATCATATTAGTACATATACATACCATGTTTGGTCTTGTTATTCTCGGGGGAATCCAAGGAGTTGAATAGAGTGTGTTTCATTCCCATTGAAATTATGGTTCATTCCCTTTTGGAAATTCCTGAAAATTGGTCAGAATCCTCTCGGGTAATCACCCTATTCTTCTCTCTCTGCTGCAGTGTTTTATTACATCAATGGTGGAAACCCAAAAACCGGATTCGACCCCGCTTCCAGGTGTTTATGGCCATGCCGCCTGGATCAAAGATGTGATTTGGCTTAAAGCAAAGAGAAACAATCCATTCTGGGAAGATCGTAGTCGACTTCCCATGCACATCCCTATGCCGTATGTAGCCAATCTATATAGTCAGGGAAGATCGTATCCGATCTCTCCCCACGCACGTAAGTGCGTGAGTAGTCCTTTAATTATGGAAGATCGTATCCGATCTCTCCCCGCACACGTTAGTGTGTGTGTGTAGCCTTTTTCGCCAGGTATGACTTTACTCTCATTTTCTAAATTGTGTGTAACTTGTAATTGGTTTAACATTGATTTGTTTGATTTAAGCTTTTGCCTGCCTGGTGAATAAATTATTGTTATTCCCTTTAAGCTTGCGTGGTCTCTGTGACTCCTAATCCTTTTATTCTTTCTAGCGACGTTACGACCGGTACTTAGAGGGCGATTCCTTACCATTCCAGGCTAGCTAGTTGATGTTTAGAGGTAGTGATGGGTTTTAAGTTGGATTACAAATTACGGTCTACTTATATAAAGGGTTTATGTAGTACCGGTCCAGGGGATTTGGCCTTAAGGGCACCCTTGGGCTTATAAGCCGGTGCCTGGCCGATCCCCTTAAGGTGCCCTGTGGTGCACATAAATCTGGGTTCATGATATGTTTATGCCAAGGTGCTACTATCATGGTCATTTCTTCCATCCTCTAGAACTCTCACCGAACTAAGATCCGGCAATTGCGCTATGACCCGGGGGCGTAAATTGAGTACAGTGGTTTTCACGGAAGAGTCTAGCAGCGTAGCTGCCCCGAGATTCACGCGTGTTTCAGTCCTTTATCTATTTTAAATTGGAGTCAGATTTTAAACGAGAGCAACATTGTAATCGTTATGCTTAGTTTGTCCTAATCACTGATATGTCTGATGTTTTGTTCAGTTTTTATGAAAGTGTTCCAACGTGCACCTTGGGTTATTTCGCAGCACGGCATTAGGTTAGATGGTTCCGTGATTTCGGCATAGCCCGTTTTTCGAGCGGAGAATTACTGAGAATACTTCAGGTAAGTCTCAGGCCAGGTCCAAGGCGGGACGCAGGCATGAAAGATTTAATTGACATGTTCCATCGCCTCATAACAGCAGGAATCCACACGCATAAGCCTTCACCCCCGGCTCTTCCGTCGTTGGTCGAGCTGCGTGGGTTTTACAAAATAAATAAGTATTTTTGTGTTAGGTCCTGTGCTTCATTTTACTCAGTTGAAAGGTCCTCACAAGTTTGTGTGTGTGCAGAATTACCTGCACATTTATTTGTGATCAGACAGTTTACTGAAGATTTACAGATCACAGCAAAATATGTATGACAATGTTATACAGACAGTGCTACCATGTTCCTCCATTATCATACTATTAACAAATGAACAGGGGTTAAACAGGTCCAAAGTTAAAACAATATAATGGTGACAGTGCTACCATGTTCCTCCATAATCATATTGTATAGAAATGCAGAGGGGTGAAACACGTCCAAAGATGAACACCGGGAGTACTTCCATCACTGGTCAGAATCGGAAGTACTGACCGG
This sequence comes from Gymnothorax javanicus, assembly GCA_029692085.1. Taxonomy (NCBI): domain Eukaryota; kingdom Metazoa; phylum Chordata; class Actinopteri; order Anguilliformes; family Muraenidae; genus Gymnothorax; species Gymnothorax javanicus. The sequence continues at coordinate 47,785,995 of CM056197.1, read as the reverse complement.
GCTTCTTGGAAGATCATCGGCAAAATCATCATCATCAAAATACTGGCAGAAGTAAAGGTCTGGGTCACTAAAAGTCTCATCCAAATCTGACTGCTCATCTGCTTCGACATCTCCAAAAACATCTGCGATGATATTTAAAATTGCCTTTGCATGGTCCAATTGGAAGGCAGGGAGGTTATTGATGATGTATGGGAGGTCAAAAAATATGTTCACAGTTGGTCAAAACAGAATCAACCAGTTCTTGGCTGAATCCGGTACAGGCAACTTGTGATGTGCACAGATGCGTGGCAGATTTGTGGAATCTGTTTATAATTTGGGGTTGGCTCAGGACATGTGCCTGAAGCACAAGAGCACACGGAATGACAAAATGTGCAGCACCGATGGCCTGGCTCCACGGTGCTGGGTTCTGCCTCGAAATGTGCATAAAGACTTCTCCTGAGACAGGTCTTCTTGGAAACGGAGAGCAGTTTTTTCACCTCTTTGTCTACCTTAAAATATTGTCCGGTGTTGTACAGGATGGCATGTGCTGGCTGACCATGCCTTCCTGCCCTGCCCACCTGCTGAACAATTACTTCAAGGTCCCCAGGAGCCCCGTACATCACAACATGGGACACAATGGGAGAATTAAGACCCATTCCCAATGCTGTAGTAGCCACAAGAACGCGACAATTACCTTCACCTCTCAATCACGACAGCACTCATTCCTTGTTCTATGTAAATGTCTGACTGTGGAACATGCCGATTATAAGGTTGTCAATTTTCTGTTCACCATGAACCCAGGCATGACACTGCAGTTCAGCTTTGACATACCCAAAAACCTTTCCTACGGTCTTCACAGTTGAACAGTAAATGAGGATTGGTTTCATGGCTGTGCCCTTGTCTTTCACTTCTGCAATTATCCAGTCTAGGCACTCCATGTTGTTCCTGTGAACACTGCATACTCCAAGACGGATGTTCGTCCTGTTGGGGCTTGCTGTGACGTTTACTGGCTTATCGAGATGGAGAATCCTGGTTACCCTGCTTCTGGACTGCATATCCGCTGAGGCAGTCAGCGCCAAAATCGGGGCACCTACAAATCATAAACAAAATAATAAACAAAATTAAAGCACTGTCAAGGTCATAACTCTTGAATGCCCTGCCTGCATTGCAGAGACATACATGTATGCATTTATGCATGAATGTTACCCTCAAGGTTATGTTTTCTGAGCAAGGCTATGCGTCTGAGTAAGGCTATTGTGGAGGTTGAACGCAAGTAAACTCAGTTTACACAGTTTTCATGTTTCAGAAATATAGAGTTTACTCATCTCAAATATAGGTTATGCATCAAATGAAACTTCAATATTCACTTGAATATTCTGTTTACTACTGTTATCAGCACAACGCAGTTATAGCCAAGTGTATCCAAATTTGTACGACATAATCAACATTTTCAATATGTAGCCTACACTCATCAACATTATGTCACACACTCATATTGTTAGTTTACCCACCTCTTTTGCACAACCCTGATTCAGAGGTTAAAGAACTAAATTCTCTTTATTATCAAAGTTATTCTGAGGTAAAAGAATGACAGCAACAACTTGAGACTCTTAACATCGTTGTGCTTATATTTCATTATTTGAACTCATTTGCATAAATTGATCAAACTGACAAGTTTGGCAGCAAAGCGTGTTTGAAGCATTGTACAGAAATTGTTTTACAAACTGTATTGTAAAATTGTACAAAAACTTTGACGTTACCAACATGACATGAAAACAAACTGATCAGTACATTAAAGTTAAAACTGTACATATGCCCATCTACCTCATTTTAGTCTTCACTCATTCACTTAAAAGAACCAAAGGTGCTCTTTCTGTTCTCCTTACAAGAAACAAACTGTTGAGCTATCGTTTCTCCTGTCGATACTGCTTCTATTAAAAAGAAACGTAAGAGACCCGAAACCAACAGCAGAATTGGGGAGAATAACGCATTGTTCACATTAGGACGAAATCTGCGTTGACACGAAAACTGAACCATTAACCATACTTGCACTAACATCATACCGCGCTCGCTATCTAACTTCATAGTAACATAGTTTGGCTCTAAGTGTAAGGCTGTCTCAGACAGCCATTTCATTCATGGATAATGTCAACATAACACTGAGAGAGCAAATAGGTCTTGTGACACGAACAAAAACATGGCATTTAAAAAGTTTGCTGCTAACTTAAATAGTGTGAAATTTGCGGGCAATGTAACACTAGAAGCTACAAGCTAGCTGAGGTGGGTCGGCTGTCTCTCACAGATTAACAGGGTGCCTATTTCATATGTTTCATGGTGGATATTAAAGGGGACCTATTATGCTGATCCTTCTTTTAATACATATAGTTAATGTTATAATGTTGGATGTCCATACTCAACCTCTGAAAAGTTTCTAAACATAAGATACAGGGGTTTTGCCATAACCCAAGAACGTGATTTCCTCTCTGAACAGCTCGTCCCGAGATCTTCACGAGATCTGGGCAAAACCTGACGTCAGGTTGTGCCGTCCAATTAATACAGACCTAGCCAGAGCCAATCACGGCGCTGGACCTGCCCACACCGGCAACTATTCTAGCAGGTACTAACAACGGTAGATCATACTTTGCCTTAGTAGCGTCTACGCTTTTGGAAATACAAAAGAAGAAGCAGATCATTTGAGGTGCAGTTTTGTCAGTATCTCTCCCAAAGCTGCTTGTCCGTTTACTTTTGGACACGAAGAAAAGCACCCATTTCTCTTCCAAAAGACGATACCACCAGAAATCAGTGGGTAGCTTTTTTTGTTTGCTGGCAGCAAACAGCCACTGCCAAAGGGAACGTTTGTGCTCAGCTTTGTCAATTAAGGATAATTCGACACAGGATAAGAGTTTCAGCTGTTTCTTAAACCTGAAGCAGTTGCATCGATCAAGCGCTCGGAGCCACAAGCTGTAAGTAACGATATGACAGCAAATAATGAAAGTGAAACTAACGTGTTACGAGTGGCTTGCTGGACCGCTAACGATCACAACTGGCCTCAAACGCAGGCTTTGTAAAATATCTGAAGATAAATCCTGGATCAGTCGCGACTGTCCCTGACTCACAGACGCAGAAGCTGTAAGTTGCTTTTACTGCATAAGCCAACCTGACGTGATAGCCACTTGATTGTGGCTGTAGCACTGCGGCTAACGTAGCCAAGTTACTGTTGCTAATGTTTGTGTCCTAAATATGCAAGAGTAATATCAGGGGAAATTCTACAGAAGGTGTGTGAACATAAACCTCATTTGAAGTTAACTTTTTATACTTGTTTGTAATTTGGATGCTTGGTACAACTTTCCACGGTAACGGCACTTGCTGTCTGTAAAACCTGTATTGCAAGGGTTTGTCTCTCTGGTTGTTATGAATGCACGGTTACCAGCTACCCAACTAACACAGGGCCAAACGGCAACGTTGCCTAAAAGTCGCTGTTTGGTCATGGCGACATTACCTTCTAGCAACTTTGTGGCAACTTCGCCACGACGTTAGCCTCCAGGAAGTTGCCATTAATAAACAAATTACGTTGCTGTGACGTAGTGGCTTGGTCCTTTTGCTAACGTTGCCCCTTGGTAGCATGAGTGACTTTGCCACAACGTTGCCTGTAGGAAGTTGCCATCAAGTAAAATAAATACGTTCCTGCAACGTTGTGGTGTGGTCATTTGCTAACGTTGCTGTTTGGTACTGTGAGTAACATTGCCACGACGTAGTGGTGTGGTCATTTGCTAACGTTGCCACTTGGTAACGCAAGTAATGTTGCGGCGACGTAGTGGTGTGGTCATTTACTTTCCGTGATACATGTCAAACTTCACAATTTATTAACACCGTACGAGTATTAAAGGCTATTAGTTCGATGAAAATTCAATATAGACACGCTGTTAATTATGAAATTCCCCAATAGATCAATAGAGGTTTTTTTTTTTTTTAAACATTTGTTTACATAGAATTGGGAAGTAAAAATAGTAAAATTGCTGGAGGGTCATAGGAGAAAAGAAAAGACAACACATAGTAATATAATTACTTATTTTTCTCAGTACATGGACTACCTGAATTTCAAGTAAAGTCCACGTGGCCCACGTGGTTATAACAAAAATCTGTCATCTCATGCAAAGAAGTACAATGGAAACACCAGGACATATCACATAGGGAGTACAAACAAATACAAGCAGTCACATCAATGTGAAATTATAGCACTTGAAGAAACAAAGATCAATTGACAAAAGAGCTATAAATAACATACCTTCATAATATTAAACAAGTTGTAGAAATTACAACACTGTAGCTCCAAGTATGCAGATATGTTAACTGGACATGAAATAAAATCTATGTAAATACAATGATGCCAAGCGCATGCTAGAAATAATGGCATATTTTTCCATGCAATATAACAAAACATAAAATAAACTAAACACACGTAAAACTGTGGTTAATTACCAATGTCCGGAGTATCATCACTACCTGTGGCTGGTCCACAGGGGGAACAATCAGAACTATGTGATTAGAACTTAGTGCAGTATTATGACAGCATAATGAGACATGTTGAGAGCTAATATGTGATTCATAAAGCCATGGACAAATGTTAGGGGGTGGTGGGGCGCATAAGCCTATTCAGATCAGATCTAATAGGCACTGACTGGAGGGAATTCCTTTGGAACTGCAACTCTTGGGTATTTTCTACTTTTTTTTTTTTAAAGTCATACCAATTTAGCTTAGAATGATGGTTAATAACAAATAATAAATGAGTCAAGAAGACTAGGTTGGAAACAAAACAAACAATGTAAAATTCACAGTATATGAATTTATATATACCGGATATAAGTTATCAATAAAACGAGATTAAAAGAAAATGTTCACATACAAGTAAATTAACCATTTGGTGACATATCAGTGCATCCATACATTCACAAAAATACTACACAATTTCTACATATCTGCTTTTGTTCAACCTGACTTTATCACTAGATGACTGGCAGCAGGCTCCACGGTGTGCGCGATCAGAATCAAAATCCAATGAGGACACAGTGTGTGTGTGTCTGTGTGTGTGTGTAGGTGTGTGTGTGTGTGTACACCCAATTGAAAGGCCTAATAAAAAGATCAAAAAGATATACCTGAATTCTACGTGGTGTGAAGCAGGCTTGTGCAAAATTCTAGAATTGGAATGAAAGTGGCCCTTAAATTTGAATTCAATCCTTGAATTTCACATGCATTTTTAATGGAGGCAGAAAACAGGAAGCAGAATTGAAATTCAAATTCTGCACAACCCTGGTGTGAAGTTGTGACTTCAGTGTAGAACATTCAGCTATGCAAGGCCGTTAACATTGACAATAAATCTTGTTAGTTCAATGTTAATGTGTCACCGCGCTTCAAAGCGTGAACAAAACGCATTGCAAATAAAATAACACTAGCCTAGTTCCGGTAATCTGCGAACAACTTCCATTTATTAACAGTCTTTACTCACAGAAATTTAGGGGAGACCAGGGACAATTGTAACACTTTTTTCCAAATTTGACATATCAACTTTATTATAGTTAAATACTTGCTTAACGGTATATGAAATGAAAGATGCATATCTTGGCTTGAAATATGACTAGGTTCGGGTGAAGTGAAACAATTTATTTTGAAGCCATTATCATTTCAAAACCGGAAGTCAAGTGTTACAATTGCCCCACAACATGGGGCAATTGTAACACATGAAATTGTACCAACAAATCTTATTTTTTCTTTATTAAAGGTGATGCGCTGGACAGATGCAAGATTTTCAACAATTAAACAGCATTTGATAGAACCCCAATAAACTAATTATAATAAAACATGACAAATGCTTGACTCATTTACATTATATTTTTCCCAGTTATGTAGGGGAAATTATACTAGTTATTTTGCATATTGCTGTGGCTTGGCCCTTTAACTGTGGCAATAGAGAAAGTAACTACTCCCTTGCAAACAAATGCACTAATGTGTGCTAACGTTCAATCCAAATTTGGTAAATCAATTACACGTTGTTACATTTGCCCCCGAGGAGGGCGGCCATATTTTGGGGGATTTTTTTCTATCTTAGCATTAGTATTTGTCGTTGAAACGTTCGCCAAATACAGGCCTAAAAACCTATTTTTTAAACAAACACTGCCGCGTTTTTCCCCCTGAACGCTCAGATAACATCACAACCACGTCACTGATTGCCCAGCTGGGAAAGTTTCAGCACCAATACACCGTAAGTGCAAGGACAACTGTTTAAATCATGCCTGTTCGGAGGATACCAAGATCATCGCGAGCAGCAAATTAAAAAAGATGCACATCTATAAATATATTGGCGCATCATTCATTTGCCCAATAAGAGACCGAGGATGCAAACTTCACGCTCGGTCGCCTTCTACCAACCTCCCTCTGGCTGACTCACCATTAAAGTCCCTCACGAGCTAATATTCTATCTGTGGCGGTTAAGTTCTCAGCGCAAGATGTTTCAGTTATTTTTAGCCGCTGCCAGTATTGTACTACAAGCTATTTTGTGTGACATCGCTAGACACATGATTCAGCTGTATATAACATTTTGCTTTATGTAAATATTTCTAAATCTGAATGGTCTAAAGTTCATATTTTTGTCATTTCAATCGTTGAGGAATCATCTGTTCGCTCGCCTTAAGTCCTCCGAACAAACGTGAGGCTTGGTAAGTTAACTAAAGTCACATAACTGAGCTTGAAGTGCCAAGCGAGCGCTCGCATGCTAACGGGAGTCTTGGACTGGTTACAAAGCGAAGTTCCTATTGCGTTTTCTATGCTATTATTATTATTATTATTATTATTATTTACTAAACAGGAACAAAAGTGCTAGTATGGCGCTCTAACGTTTGAGATGCTCAAGTTAACTTTGCAGCTAACGCACTGTGAGCCAACTGGCTCGATGTCCTCGATTTTGTTATCCTTTTACTTCATGAAGATGGACATGAGGAACATCGTCTGTGGAGGTAAGTCGCTGCGACAGTAAAAATGATTTTGGAATAAATATAAGAATGCCGTTCAAACTATTGTGGTTATTCAAAACATTTCTAACGATAGTCCCCGAAACAGAGATTCTATGCCCTGTGACCATGCACCTGGCTTGACCGCCTGTCATATTGGGGCGATGTTGCTTCTTCATGTAGGCCTACAGATCAGTCAAGTGATGCATGCAGCAATGCCATATATTTGTCAATACATATACAACAAGGTTAAAGCCTGACAACTGAAAATGTCGCCACTGCAAGTTCTGTTGATCATTGTCGTTCGTAGAGCCTACACTGAGACTCCTTAAAGTAAACATTCTGCTATGGATGCTTTAAGGCAGCATTCAGTTCTAGTTCTGTTCCCAAAGTTTCAACAATTTGTGGAAGACGTGATCCCAGGGTATAGCCCATAATACCGAAGTCACTCATAAGTGACATACAACCCCAATTCTGAAATAGTTGGGACGAAGTGTAAATTGTGAATAAAATCAAAATGCAATGACTTTCAGATCACATGAGCCAATGTTATTCACAATAGAGCAAAGATAACATTTCAATTTTTGAAACTGAGACAGTTTACATTTTTATCTACAATATGAGCTCATTTCAAATTTTCTGGCTGCAACAGGTCTCAAAAAAGTTGGGACACAGGCAAAAAAGGGCTGAAAAAGCAACTAGTATATAGGAGAATCAGCTGAAAGAACATTTAGCAAGTAATTAAGTTAGTTGGCATCAGGTGTGTAACATGATTGGCTATAAAAGGGATGTCTTAGAGAGGCTGAGTCTCTCAGAAGTTAAGAGGCCAGAGGCTCTCCAACCCATGAAGACTTGCTTAAAAAAATTGTGGAATACTTTAAAAACAACGTTCCTCAAAGTCAAATTGCAAAGGCTTAGAAGGTCTCATCATCGATGGTGCATAACATCATCAGAAGATTCAGAGAAACTGGAAAAATCTCTGTGTGTAAGACACAAGGCCGAAGACCTTTACTGGATGCCCGTGATCTTCGGGCCCCCAGACGCCACTCCATCACTCACCGGCATGATTCTGCCATTGACATTACTAAATGGGCCCAGGAATACTTCAAGAAACCACTGTCTGTAAACACAATCCGCTGTGCCATCCACAGATGCCACCTGAAACTCTATCATTCAAAAAGGAAGCCATTGTTGAGCATGATCCAGAAGTGCCGCCGTGTTCTGTGGGCCAAGGCTAATTTAAAATGGACTGTAGCAAAGTGGCAAAGTGTCCTGTGGTCAGACGAGTCCAAATATGACATTCTTGTTGGAAATCATGGGCGTTGTGTCCTCCGGGCTAAAGAGGAGAAAGACCACCCCTCCTGTTATCAGCGTTCAGTTCAAAAGCCAGCATCTCTGATGGTATGGGGATGCATTAGTGCATATGGTGTGGGACACTTGCATGTTTTAAAAAGCACCATGAATGCTGAAAGGTATATAAAGGTTTTAGAGCAACATATGCTCCCCTCCAGAGGACATCTATTCCAGGGGAGGCCTTGTGTATTTCAGCAGGACAATGCAAAACCACATACTGCAGCTATTACAACAGCATGGCTTCGTAGTTGAAGAGTCCATGTGCTGAACTGGCCTGCCTGCAGTCCTGATCTTTCACGGATTGAGAACATTTGGCGCATAATTAAACGAAAAGTCCGTCAAAGGAGACCCAAAACTTTCCAGCAGCTGGAAGCCTGTATTAAACAAGGGTGGGATCAAATTCCAATGGCTAAACTCAAGAAACTTGTCTCCTCAATGCCCAGACACCTCCACTCTGTGTTAAAAAGAAGAGGGGATAATACACCATGGTAAACAGGCCCCTGTCCCAACTTTTTTGAGACATGTAGCAGCCATAAAATTTGAAATGAGCTCATTTTGTGGATAAAATTGTAAAATTTCTCAGTTTCAACATTTGCTATGCTATCTCAGTTCTATTGTGAATAAAATTCTGGCTGGTGTGATTTGAAAGTCATTGCGTTTTTATTTTATTCACAATTTACACTTTGTCCCAACTATTTCGGAATTGGGGTTGTACATTAAATGTGGTGTTACAGTATTTCTTCTATGACGACTTCTGCAATAGCTCTATTATTTTTTTCCTAAGTTCTTGTAGTCGTGTGGTGATTTGTCCAAGACCGGTTAACATTAACAGGTAAATTTTCTAAACCTTTCCTTCATGCCCTTTGCCTTCTCCAGCGCTCCTGATCTGGCCTCACCAGTGCCTCCAGCGCAGCAGTCTGTCTCTCAGCATGAGCCTCATAGACTGATGTGGCTTGTGTGGCTGAAGTTCTGATGTGTCCTGATAAGATGAGTTAGTGGGGCAGGGCAGTGCTATGGAGGGACCAGACTGCTCCTCAGAGACGGGGAGGAATGGATCAGGTCTCTTCCCCACAGAAACAGGGTACTTTCACCCCCCTGCGCAGATGTAGATGCCAGTGGACACGGAGCTGCTCTATTTTTGCATGCAGTGACACTATTATATCACTAGATGGCACACCCGAACTATTTGAAGCAAATCTTCTACAAAAAGTACAAGATAAGAATTAATATTGTGTTTTGTTGGCATAGCCTATCCTATTTAAGTTTTGACTAAATGTAAAATGAATATAAATGCACTCACCTGTTCTCTTTTATTTGTTATTCACAGGGTCGGATGGAACGGCAGGTGGAAGAACAACCCCAAAATTAAATTCCAAATTATTTGAAATAAAAATATAATAAATTGGTGTTTGTTAGTGTACAGCTGTCTTTTCTTTTGAATAGGCATGGGGTCAAAATTAGCAACAGCCATCAGCCAAAATGCAGGTAAAATATGAATGTGGCTTGTAGATTTCAGACAACTTGATTTTGTGGATTCTATAAGGGGCAAATGAGGACTGCACCATGCAGATCCGCCCTTAACCATGTCATGACCGCTCACTGGGAATAAGACAACCCTTGCTTATCGTAAACTTTTATGCTATCACAGCATGATATTGCATGTGGATTTTCACCCCCTTTTTCTAACTAAAAAACGCCAGAAATGGACAATTTTACGTACAGAAAACATGTTCAAAATACATATACCTTTCAATTTACACATATCTTTGCTTAGTTTTCCCAAAAGTAAAAACAGAAAATGAGTTTAAAAACCGTATTTCGGTTTGTCAAGACAAAACGATTTCTCCTCTATGGGATTTCTGTACAAACGGAGACACACGTGCATTTGTGTACAAACAGAGATACACGTGCTGCAGCGCGCACTGCCTGCAATGGTGGTGAATTCAGCGAGGGACTGTGCATAACCAGTGGATTGGGAACTACTGGAAGCCTGATGACATCACTGACGTCTTGTGCGATACCAGACTCGTCCAAAGGGGTGTTTTGTTGCGGAGCTTTGACAGTTTTTGTGAGGGACTTTCTCTAGGTGCAAAATAGCGACAATGGTAAGCGATGCGGGATCGGCGCTGTCGCGGAAATGCGACAATGTTACCTAATGAAAGGGTTAAACGTCCTGACGACGTTATGGCAACCTTTCTCAAGAAGGTTGCTACAATGTTGCCAGTATGTCTTTTGGTTACCAGGATGTCGCCAGGACGTGGCGGTTACGGACGAGCAACGTCGCCAAGATATGTTGCGGCAACGTGATCGCGTCTTTCACCCGCACGTATCGGCAAAGTTAGATCTTACGTGGCGGCAACGTATGTTTGGTCATAAAGTTACATAACCGCCACTTAGCGGCGACGTAACTGCGTTAGCTGGGTACTGCATGTTAGTTTGCGTGTGCAGTGCTCATTAAAAATGCTCCTGGTTAACTTATATGCAGTAATTCTGATCGGTATGCTTTTGTAACTTCGGTAAGCATCAATGTGGCAGTTTCATCATAACATTGCCCGATTGTAGCCACTACAGTTGAAGCTAACCGGAGAGGTGCTGTATGTGTCCGCAAAGTTGGGCTGAAAAGGCTGCAGTTAGACCAGACGTAGGTTTTGCAGAGTTCGGGATACGTGTTTGGGTTTGTTTACGGCTGCTTGTGATTGCTTCACTTATCCATGACCGGGATCAGCCGGATACTTCACAAATATCTGGGCTAGCTCTCTAATGCTAACGTGTCTGGTATAACAAACAATTTCTCTGCACTACCGTGACATAATTTCATCCCCCTTGAGAAATTGTTGTGGCTAATAAAATGCCGAAAAAAGGCGGAGATTAAATAGGAAATTCTTTCCTGTAGAAGTGATCGATTCGCTAGCACCGCATAAGCAACTTGTCCACGGAATGGAACTTACGGTCTGTAAAACCTGTACTATGTTCATAACATACCTGAGCTCTCTCTAGCTGTCGCGTACTATCCATAAAGCTGCTTTCACATTGGACGCGAAACAAATTTTTTGCGCGACAGATTACATTCAAAGTCAATGCAAAGACGCGAATACACGCGTTATGGGCACGTTAAGCAGCTTTCACACCGGACGGGAAACGAATTTTTCGCGCGACAGATTAGCTACATTCAAAGTCAATGCAAAGACGCGAATACACGCGTTATGGGTGCGTTAAACAGCTTTCACACCGGACGCGAAACGAATTTTTCGCAAGATTACATTGAAAGTCAATATAAAGACGCGAATACACGCGTTATGTGCGCATTAAGCAGCTTTTTCAATCGGACGCTTGAAACTAATTTTTTCGCGACAGATTACATTCAAAAGTCAATGCAAAGACGCGAATACACGCGTTATGGGCATCAAGCGCTTTCACACGGACGCGAAACAAATTTTTTGCGCGACAGATTACATTCAAAGTCAATGCAAAGACAATGCATTGACTTTGAATGTAATCTGTAGCGCAAAAAATTCGTTTCGCGTCTGGTGTGAAAGCGGCTTATCGCGCTCATTTTCCGCGAGCGAACGCTGGTCATTCCGACGCAATAAGTAAACCATTACCTCAGGCAATTTCCGAAAAGGCCGTTTAGCCTGGAGCTTTTGCCCCCCCTTAATATACCAGCGCAGAAGCTGTTCGTTACTCCACGCTAACGACACACCGCAGTTATGCACACGAACCAGCAGGTCCTTATAATACACACCTAAGCAGTCCATAAGTTGTTGGTCCACTTTTTGCTGCTCCTCACTGTCCATGTTTCCCCTCTAAACTCAGACCCACCGGATTTCACGGTCTCCGGTCTACACTTGGGTATGTCGACCCGTTCTACAAACGTGTCTGTATGGGGTGGATTCTAGCTTTCCCTCAATCCTAGCTATAGAGCAGAAACACCGGCGTACTCACCATAGTAGCCATAGGTAGACAGCGAATTCGGGCTTGAGCTGCTAGACTTTCGCACTGTGTCCTCCACTTTCGCCGTTGCGTTTATTAGAACAAGTTCATTTCATTAAGGTCTATACACATGTACTGCGTTTGATTGCGGAATTTGCCCGTCGAGGCGTCAACTCCTTCTCAGATGGCAGACACGTCTCAGTTTCACTCTGGGGAGGCGGACCCGGAAAACTGCGTTCTGCTGCCTCGTCCCCCCTAGATCCGCCCTCCACAGAGCTGGCCAGTGAGAAGAAAATGGGCATACGGGGAGTAAATATAAGCGGAAGAGCCGCCCCAACGAGGTGTTTCAGGCAGAGACTACAATGGACTATAAATGGGGTTTTTTGAGGATGGCAGTATGAGCTAAACAAGGACCCTTTTTTGGACTTTGAACGATCAGGAGTACTCTAGGGGAGTCCAAGATCAAAATATAAATTTGGAAATGTAGCATAATAGGTCCCCTTTAAGTAGATATGACTGCTTTACATCACTGTGACAGCGAATTTTGGTTCACTAATTTAGTGTGTTGCAGTCTGCAACGCGCCTGAACACGTTAAGAGAACTTAAACATGTACACTTACCCTCTTTAGTGATAGATCTTGTTACGACCCGGGGCATAGTAGGCTATAATTTATGGAACTGGAATGCAAATGGAAATGTATTTGTATTTTCTGCCTCCTTGTGGCAGGCTGGTGCTGTGTTGTTTGTGCTCTCTTCTGTTCAGTAGGTGTGTCGGCTGATGATTGGTCAAGAGACTGATGCGCCGATGTTAAAGGGGGACATGCCGGTACCAGCGGGACTCTCCTCTTCTTCCCGGCTTCCAACCAGACCGTGCCACGCTGTCCCAACCTCGTTCGATTGTATAGTGCTGTGTTCTAAAAAGTTTGTGCTGTGATCAAACCTGTTACTTACAAAATATAGATGTCTGTCTTTGCTCTAAAAAAGCAGTCCCGGTAGCTGTAGGGGTGGGAAGCCCGTTTGTTTCTAAACCCAGATTTCTCTCCTGTTTAAGATAGGGAGTCAGGTGAGCTACCTGTCTTTTTTGTTTTATTTTCTTTTTGCGAGTAGGTAAGCTAGGTTGCTCCTAGACCGTTTTGTTTGTTATTTTGGGCCATGCTCACCCTGACGTTCTCTACTTTAATTATTGTGCAAACGAATAAACCGTTCTTCTTTGGACTGCATCTGCCGTGGCACTGGTCATCCTTGGGAGCGGGAAAGAGGGAGTCGTTTTATTATGTTGTGTTCAGGTTTTCCCCGAACCGGCATAACATAATGTGGGGGCTAAATCCGTTTTCCCTCATGTGTCGTCGGGTAAGTTCGATAAGCATATTTATGTCGTTTTCTTCCCCAAGGATGGGGTTCTGTTGCTTAAATGGTCCCCAGGGACAGGGAGGAGTACGATGTGATTACCCAGGTGGTTGTGCCAAAAGAGTTTCGGATCCAGGTATTAAGTCTGGCTCATGACCATAACTTATCTGGCCATTTGGGGATTAAGAAAACATATTATCGGGTGCTCAGATATTTTTTTTGGCCGGGGCTGAAGGCAGATGTGGCCAGATTTTGCCGATCCTGTTATGTCTGTCAATTGGCCGGAAAACCAAACCAGGTTATTCCACCAGTTCCCTTGCATCCAGTCCCGGTAGTTGGTGAGCCTTTCGAGCATGTCATTATAGATTGTGTTGGACCCCTGCCGCAAACCAAAGCTGAGCACCAGTATGTGCTTACTGTGATGTGCGCAGCAACACGTTTCCCTGAGGCGGTGCCATTGCGACCTTGAAGGCCAAAGCAGTGGTGAAAGCTTTGATTAGGTTCTTTTTCTACCTTTGGGTTGCCAAAGCGTATTCAAACCGATCAAGGGTCTAATTTTATGTCGAAGGTTTTTGCCCAGGTAATGGCGGAGCTGTCAGTCAGGCATCAGGTCTCTAGTGCATATCACCCGGACAGCCAAGGTGCGCTGGAGAGGTTCCACCAGACATTAAAATCTATGTTGCGCAAATATTGCATTGAGTCGAGTAAGGAGTGGGATGAGGGGTTGCCGCTGTTAATGTTGTTAATGCTATTCGGGAAACCACACAGGAATCGCCTGGGTTTAGCCCGGCTGAATTCGTTTTTGGACATACTGTACACGGCCCATTACTAATTTTTTACAGGAGAGGTGGCTGGCGGAAATTTCAAGCCCCACCCACAATATTTTAGATTATGTAAGTTCATTTAGGGAGAGATTACACCATGCTTGTGAGCTGGCTCGAGAATCTCTGTCCACAGCTCAGGCAAAAATGAAAAAGCGATATGACAAAACATCTGTCAGTCGTAGTTTTAAACCCGTGAATGGGTGTTAGTGCTGCTGCCTGTTGTTGGGTCCAGCCTTGAAGCAAAGTTCTGTGGGCCGTATGAGGTGGAACAAAATTGAGTGACACCGATTACGTTGTTAAGACACCTAATAGGAAAAGGTCTCGAGTTTGTCATGCTAATATGTTGAAGCCATATGTTGTTCGCGATGAATCCAGCAAGTCTGATACTAGCCCCGTTGTAACTGTTGATCCGGTGGGGTGATGGCATCCTCACCTTACTGTCCCAAGGAAGATGGTTTGTTTGAAAAGTCTATTTCAATACCTTGTGCACGTTTGGAGAATTCCAAGATTTTGGAAAATCTGGAGGGTCATTTGATGTATCTATCTGAGCCAGCCAGGGTTGATATTTGTCATCTTATTAGTTGTTCCGCCCCAATATTTGGTGATAGACCCACGAGAACCACAGTTATTCAGCATGATCTTGATGTTGGTGATCATAAGCCGATCAAGCAGCACGCGTATCGCGTTAATCCAGCTAAGCGGGCTTTAATGCAGAAAGAGGTTGAATATCTTCTTGAAAATGGTTTGGCTGTGCCGAGCTCCAGTCCATGGAGCTCACCCTCGCTTTTGGTACCGAAATCTGACCAAACACCTCGACTATGTACTGATTATCGTGAAGGTGAATGCCAGTACCAAGCCAGATTCTTTTTCCTCTTCCGCTGCATGGATGACTGTGTGGACCGTGTAGGGTCCGCCAAATACGTTACAAAATTGGATCTGTTAAAAGGATATTGGCAGGTTCCCTTTCATCGCGTGCATCTGAAGTCTCCGCTTTTGTTACTCAGACCATTTTTCAGTATACGGCCATGCCGTTTTAGGTTAAGAAATGCTCCTGCTACCTTTCAAAGGATGATGAGTATGGTCCTCTCTGGTGTTAAAAAAACTGCGAGACATATCTCGACGACATTGTGTGTTATTCATCCACCTGGTCTGAATATGTGGAAACGTTACGGAGGTTTTGGCTGATTGGAGGGTGCCCATTTGACTTTAAATCTTGCTAAATGTGAGTATGGCAAGGCTGTAGTCACATACTTGGGGAAGCAGGTAGGGCTAGGGCAGGTGCGCCTTTGTCAGCTAAAGTCAAGGCAATACTGGATTTTCCTGTACCAGAAACACACGGCAACTTCGGCGGTTTTGGGAATGTGTGGCTATTAATGGGGGTTCTGTAGGAATTTCTCAAGTGTGGTGGCACCTCTTACCAGCCTAGTAAGCCCTTCCAGTCAATTTGTCTGGACCTCTCCATGTCAGGAATCATTTAATGCTGCTAAAGCTCTACTATGCAGTGCGCCAGTGTTGACTGCTCCTGATTTTACTCGTCCTTTTAAAATGGAGGTAGACGCCAGTGCACATGGTGCAGGAGCTGTGCTGCTGCAAGAGGATGAGCGGGTATTGATCACCCTGTGTGCTACTTTTTTCAAAAAAAATTTAATAAGCATCAGGTGAATTACAGTACAATTGAGAAGGAGGCTTTGGCATTGCTTTTGGCCATTCAGCATTTTGAAGTTTACGTTGGGTCAGCCGCAGTCCCAACTCAGGTGTATTCGGACCATAATCCTCTTGTGTTTTTGTTTTCACGTGTATAAGTAATCACAACCAACGCCTAATGCGCTGGTGGTTATTGCTACAGGATTTCGATATTGAAATTCATCACATAAGGGCACTGAAAATTTGGTGGCAGATGCTTTGTCGCGTGCTGGTCAGTAGGTATCAAACATTTCTTGGGGGAAGAAATGTTTGTTCTTAAATGGGTGTTACGACCCGGGGCATAGTAGGCTAGAATTTATGGAACTGGAATGCAAATGGAAATGTATTTGTATTTTCTGCCTCCTTGTGGCAGGCTGGTGCTGTGCTGTTTGTGCTCTCTTCTGTTCAGTAGGTGTGTCGGCTGATGATTGGTCAAGAGACTGATGCGCCAATGTTAAAGGGGGCCATGCCGGTACCAGCGGGACTCTCCTCTTCTTCCCGGCTTCCAACCAGACTGTGCCACGCTGTCCCAACCTCGTTCGATTGTATAGTGCTGTGTTCTAAAAAGTTTGTGCTGTGATCAAACCTGTTACTTACAAAATATAGATGTCTGTCTTTGCTCTAAAAAGCAGTCCCGGTAGCTGTAGGGGTGGGAAGCCCGTTTTGTTTCTAAACCCCAGATTTCTCTCCTGTTTAAGATAGGGAGTCAGGTGAGCTACCTGTCTTTTTGTTTTTATTTTCTTTTGCGAGTAGGTAAGCTAGGTTGCTCCTAGACCATTTTGTTTGTTATTTTGGGCCATGCTCACCCTGACGTTCTCTACTTTAATTATTGTGCGAAACGAATAAACCGTTCTTCTTTGGACTGCATCTGCCGTGGCACTGGTCATCCTTGGGAGCGGGGAAAGAGGGGAGTCTTTTTTTTATGTTGTGTTCAGGTTTTCCCCCGAACCGGGCATAACATAATGTGGGGGCTCGTCCGTTTTCCCTCATGTGTCGTCGGGTAAGTTCGATAAGCATATTTGCGTCGTTTCTTCCCCCCAAGGATGGGGTTCTGTTGTTAAATGGTCCCCCAGGGACAGGGAGGAGTACGATGTGATTACCCAGGTGGTTGTGCCAAAAGAGTTTCGGATCCAGGTATTAAGTCTGGCTCATGACCATAACTTATCTGGCCATTTGGGGATTAAGAAAACATATTATCGGGTGCTCAGATATTTTTTTTGGCCGGGGCTGAAGGCAGATGTGGCCAGATTTTGCCGATCCTGTTATGTCTGTCAATTGGCCGGAAAACCAAACCAGGTTATTCCACCAGTTCCCTTGCATCCAGTCCCGTAGTTGGTGAGCCTTTCGAGCATGTCATTATAGATTGTGTTGGACCCTGTCAAGAAACCAAAGCTGGGCACCAGTATGTGCTTACTGTGATGTGCGCAGCAACACGTTTCCTGAGGGCGGTGCCATTGCGCACCTTGAAGGCCAAAGCAGTGGTGAAAAGCTTTGATTAGGTTCTTTTCTACCTTTGGGTTGCCAAAGCGTATTCAAACCGATCAAGGGTCTAATTTTATGTCGAAGGTTTTTGCCCAGGTAATGGCGGAGCTGTCAGTCAGGCATCAGGTCTCTAGTGCATATCACCCGGACAGCCAAGGTGCGTTGGAGAGGTTCCACCAGACATTAAAATCTATGTTGCACAAATATTGCATTGAGTCGAGTAAGGAGTGGGATGAGGGGTTGCCGCTGTTAATGTTGTTAATGCTATTCGGGAAACCACACAGGAATCGCTTGGGTTTAGCCCGGCTGAATTCGTTTTTGGACATACTGTACACGGCCCATTACGAATTTTACAGGAGAGGTGGCTGGCGGACAAGCCAAGCCCCACCCACAATATTTTAGATTATGTAAGTTCATTTAGGGAGAGATTACACCATGCTTGTGAGCTGGCTCGAGAATCTCTGTCCACAGCTCAGGCAAAAATGAAAAAGCGATATGACAAAACATCTGTCAGTCGTAGTTTTAAACCCGGTGAATGGGTGTTAGTGCTGCTGCCTGTTGTTGGGTCCAGCCTTGAAGCAAAGTTCTGTGGGCCGTATGAGGTGGAACAAAAATTGAGTGACACCGATTACGTTGTTAAGACACCTAATAGGAAGAAAAGGTCTCGAGTTTGTCATGCTAATATGTTGAAGCCATATGTTGTTCGCGATGAATCCAGCAAGTCTGATACTAGCCCCGTTGTAACTGTTGATCCGGTGGGAGTGATGGCATCCTCACCTTACTGTCCCAAGGAAGATGGTTTGTTTGAAAAGTCTATTTCAATACCTTGTGCACGTTTGGAGAATTCCAAGATTTTGGAAAATCTGGAGGGTCATTTGATGTATCTATCTGAGCCAGCCAGGGTTGATATTTGTCATCTTATTAGTTGTTCCGCCCCAATATTTGGTGATAGACCCACGAGAACCACAGTTATTCAGCATGATCTTGATGTTGGTGATCATAAGCCGATCAAGCAGCACGCGTATCGCGTTAATCCAGCTAAGCGGGCTTTAATGCAGAAAGAGGTTGAATATCTTCTTGAAAATGGTTTGGCTGTGCCGAGCTCCAGTCCATGGAGCTCACCCTCGCTTTGGTACCGAAATCTGACCAAACACCTCGACTATGTACTGATTATCGTAAGGTGAATGCCAGTACCAAAGCCAGATTCTTTTCCTCTTCGCGTATGGATGACTGTGTGGACCGTGTAGGGTCCGCCAAATACGCTACAAAATTGGATCTGTTAAAAGGATATTGGCAGGTTCCCCTTTCATCGCGTACATCTGAAGTCTCCGCTTTTGTTACTCAGACCATTTTCTTCAGTATACGGTCATGCCGTTTGGGTTAAGAAATGCTCCTGCTACCTTTCAAAGGATGATGAGTATGGTCCTCTCTGGTGTTAAAAACTTCGAGACATATCTCGACGACATTGTGTTATTCATCCACCTGGTCTGAATATGTGGAAACGTTACGGGAGGTTTTTGGCTGATTGGAGGGTGCCCATTTGACTTTAAATCTTGCTAAATGTGAGTATGGCAAGGCTGTAGTCACATACTTGGGGAAGCAGGTAGGGCTAGGGCAGGTGCGCCCTTTGTCAGCTAAAGTCCAGGCAATACTGGATTTTCCTGTACCAGAAACACGGCGGCAACTTCGGCGGTTTTTGGGAATGTGTGGCTATTACTGGGGGTTCTGTAGGAATTTCTCAAGTGTGGTGGCACCTCTTACCAGCCTAGTAAGTCCTTCCAGTCAATTTGTCTGGACCTCTCCATGTCAGGAATCATTTAATGCTGCTAAAGCTCTACTATGCAGCGCGCCAGTGTTGACTGCTCCTGATTTTACTCGTCCTTTTAAAATGGAGGTAGACGCCAGTGCATATGGTGCAGGAGCTGTGCTGCTGCAAGAGGATGAGCGGGGTATTGATCACCCTGTGTGCTACTTTTCAAAAAAATTTAATAAGCATCAGGTGAATTACAGTACAATTGAGAAGGAGGCTTTGGCATTGCTTTTGGCCCTTCAGCATTTTGAAGTTTACGTTGGGTCAGCCGCAGTCCCAACTCAGGTGTATTCGGACCATAATCCTCTTGTGTTTTTGTCACGTATGCGTAATCACAACCAACGTCTAATGCGCTGGTCGTTATTGCTACAGGATTTCGATATTGAAATTCATCACATAAGGGGGCACTGAAAATTTGGTGGCAGATGCTTTGTCGCGTGCTGGTCAGTAGGTATCAAACATTTCTTGGGGGGAAGAAATGTTTGTTCTTAGGTGGGGGGGTGTTACGACCCGGGGCATAGTAGGCTAGAATTTATGGAACTGGAATGCAAATGGAAATGTATTTGTATTTTCTGCCTCCTTGTGGCAGGCTGGTGCTGTGCTGTTTGTGCTCTCTTCTGTTCAGTAGGTGTGTCGGCTGATGATTGGTCAAGAGACTGATGCGCCAATGTTAAAGGGGGACATGCCGGTACTAGCGGGACTCTCCTCTTCTTCCCGGCTTCCAACCAGACCGTGCCACGCTGTCCCAACCTCGTTCGATTGTATAGTGCTGTGTTCTAAAAAGTTTGTGCTGTGATCAAACCTGTTACTTACAAAATATAGATGTCTGTCTTTGCTCTAAAAAGCAGTCCCGGTAGCTGTAGGGGTGGGAAGCCCGTTTTGTTTCTAAACCCCAGATTTCTCTCCTGTTTAAGATAGGGAGTCAGGTGAGCTACCTGTCTTTTTGTTTTTATTTTCTTTTGCGAGTAGGTAAGCTAGGTTGCTCCTAGACCGTTTTGTTTGTTATTTTGGGCCATGCTCACCCTGACGTTCTCTACTTTAATTATTGTGCGAAACGAATAAACCGTTCTTCTTTGGACTGCATCTGCCGTGGCACTGGTCATCCTTGGGAGCGGGGAAAGAGGGGAGTCATTTTATTATGTTGTGTTCAGGTTTTCCCCCGAACCGGGCATAACATAATGTGGGGGCTCGTCCGTTTTCCCTCATGTGTCGTCGGGTAAGTTCGATAAGCATATTTGCGTCGTTTCTTCCCCCCAAGGATGGGGTTCTGTTGCTTAAATGGTCCCCAGGGACAGGGAGGGAGTACGATGTGATTACCCAGGTGGTTGTGCCAAAAGAGTTTCGGATCCAGGTATTAAGTCTGGCTCATGACCATAACTCATCTGGCCATTTGGGGATTAAGAAAACATATTATCGGGTGCTCAGATATTTTTTTTGGCCGGGGCTGAAGGCAGATGTGGCCAGATTTTGCCGATCCTGTTATGTCTGTCAATTGGCCGGAAAACCAAACCAGGTTATTCCACCAGTTCCCTTGCATCCAGTCCCGGTAGTTGGTGAGCCTTTCGAGCATGTCATTATAGATTGTGTTGGACCCCTGCCGAAAACCAAAGCTGGGCACCAGTATGTGCTTACTGTGATGTGCGCAGCAACACGTTTCCCTGAGGCGGTGCCATTGCGCACCTTGAAGGCCAAAGCAGTGGTGAAAGCTTTGATTAGGTTCTTTTCTACCTTTGGGTTGCCAAAGCGTATTCAAACCGATCAAGGGTCTAATTTTATGTCGAAGGTTTTTGCCCAGGTAATGGCGGAGCTGTCAGTCAGGCATCAGGTCTCTAGTGCATATCACCCGGACAGCCAAGGTGCGCTGGAGAGGTTCCACCAGACATTAAAATCTATGTTGCGCAAATATTGCATTGAGTCGAGTAAGGAGTGGGATGAGGGGTTGCCGCTGTTAATGTTGTTAATGCTATTCGGGAAACCACACAGGAATCGCCTGGGTTTAGCCGGCTGAATTAGTTTTGGACATACTGTACACGGCCCATTACGAATTTTTACAGGAGAGGTGGCTGGCGGACAAGCCAAGCCCCACCCACAATATTTTAGATTATGTAAGTTCATTTAGGGAGAGATTACACCATGCTTGTGAGCTGGCTCGAGAATCTCTGTCCACAGCTCAGGCAAAAATGAAAAAGCGATATGACAAAACATCTGTCAGTCGTAGTTTTAAACCCGGTGAATGGGTGTTAGTGCTGCTGCCTGTTGTTGGGTCCAGCCTTGAAGCAAAGTTCTGTGGGCCGTATGAGGTGGAACAAAAATTGAGTGACACCGATTACGTTGTTAAGACACC
Organism: Gymnothorax javanicus; assembly: GCA_029692085.1. NCBI lineage: Eukaryota > Metazoa > Chordata > Actinopteri > Anguilliformes > Muraenidae > Gymnothorax > Gymnothorax javanicus. The sequence continues at coordinate 47,764,242 of CM056197.1, read as the reverse complement.
TAATAGGAAGAAAAGGTCTCGAGTTTGTCATGCTAATATGTTGAAGCCATATGTTGTTCGTGATGAATCCAGTAAGTCTGATACTAGCCCCGTTGTAACTGTTGATCCGGTGGGAGTGATGGCATCCTCACCTTACTGTCCCAAGGAAGATGGTTTGTTTGAAAAGTCTATTTCAATACCTTGTGCACGTTTGGAGAATTCCAAGATTTTGGAAAATCTGGAGGGTCATTTGATGTATCTATCTGAGCCAGCCAGGGTTGATATTTGTCATCTTATTAGTTGTTCCGCCCCAATATTTGGTGATAGACCCACGAGAACCACAGTTATTCAGCATGATCTTGATGTTGGTGATCATAAGCCGATCAAGCAGCACGCGTATCGCGTTAATCCAGCTAAGCGGGCTTTAATGCAGAAAGAGGTTGAATATCTTCTTGAAAATGGTTTGGCTGTGCCGAGCTCCAGTCCATGGAGCTCACCCTCGTTTTTGGTACCGAAATCTGACCAAACACCTCGACTATGTACTGATTATCGTAAGGTGAATGCCAGTACCAAGCCAGATTCTTTTCCTCTTCCGCGTATGGATGACTGTGTGGACCGTGTAGGGTCCGCCAAATACGTTACAAAATTGGATCTGTTAAAAGGATATTGGCAGGTTCCCCTTTCATTGCGTGCATCTGAAGTCTCCGCTTTTGTTACTCAGACCATTTTCTTCAGTATACGGCCATGCCGTTTGGGTTAAGAAATGCTCCTGCTACCTTTCAAAGGATGATGAGTATGGTCCTCTCTGGTGTTAAAAACTGCGAGACATATCTCGACGACATTGTGTGTTATTCATCCACCTGGTCTGAATATGTGGAAACGTTACGGGAGGTTTTTGGCTGATTGGAGGGTGCCCATTTGACTTTAAATCTTGCTAAATGTGAGTATGGCAAGGCTGTAGTCACATACTTGGGGAAGCAGGTAGGGGCTAGGGCAGGTGCCCTTTGTCAGCTAAAGTCAAGGCAATACTGGATTTTCCTGTACCAGAAACACGGCGCAACTTCATGTTTTTGGGAATGTGTGGCTATTACCGGGGTTCTGTAGGAATTTCTCAAGTGTGGTGGCACCTCTTACCAGCCTAGTAAGCCCTTCCAGTCAATTTGTCTGGACCTCTCCATGTCAGGAATCATTTAATGCTGCTAAAAACTCTACTATGCAGCGCCAGTGTTGACTGCTCCTGATTTTACTCGTCCTTTTAAAATGGAGGTAGACGCCAGTGCACATGGTGCAGGAGCTGTGCTGCTGCAAGAGGATGAGCGGGGTATTGATCACCCTGTGTGCTACTTTTCAAAAAAATTTAATAAGCATCAGGTGAATTACAGTACAATTGAGAAGGAGGCTTTGGCATTGCTTTTGGCCCTTCAGCATTTTGAAGTTTACGTTGGGTCAGCCGCAGTCCCAACTCAGGTGTATTCGGACCATAATCCTCTTGTGTTTTTGTCACGTATGCGTAATCACAACCAACGTCTAATGCGCTGGTCGTTATTGCTACAGGATTTCGATATTGAAATTCATCACATAAGGGGCACTGAAAATTTGGTGGCAGATGCTTTGTCGCGTGCTGGTCAGTAGGTATCAAACATTTCTTGGGGGGAAGAAATGTTTGTTCTTAGGTGGGGGGGTGTTACGACCCGGGGCATAGTAGGCTAGAATTTATGGAACTGGAATGCAAATGGAAATGTATTTGTATTTTCTGCCTCCTTGTGGCAGGCTGGTGCTGTGCTGTTTGTGCTCTCTTCTGTTCAGTAGGTGTGTCGGCTGATGATTGGTCAAGAGACTGATGCGCCAATGTTAAAGGGGGACATGCCGGTACCAGCGGGACTCTCCTCTTCTTCCCGGCTTCCAACCAGACCGTGCCACGCTGTCCCAACCTCGTTCGATTGTATAGTGCTGTGTTCTAAAAAGTTTGTGCTGTGATCAAACCTGTTACTTACAAAATATAGATGTCTGTCTTTGCTCTAAAAAGCAGTCCCGGTAGCTGTAGGGGTGGGAAGCCCGTTTTGTTTCTAAACCCCAGATTTCTCTCCTGTTTAAGATAGGGAGTCAGGTGAGCTACCTGTCTTTTTGTTTTTATTTTCTTTTGCGAGTAGGTAAGCTAGGTTGCTCCTATATTGCTCCTTTGTTTGTTATTTTGGACCATGCTCACCCTGACGTTCTCTACTTTAATTATTGTGCGAAACGAATAAACCGTTCTTCTTTGGACTGCATCTGCCGTGGCACTGGTCATCCTTGGGAGCGGGGAAAGAGGGGAGTCGTTTTATTATGTTGTGTTCAGGTTTTCCCCCGAACCGGGCAGAACAATCTCAGCTCACCCAACCTCGAAAAACACTCTCGAAAGGGAGAGTAGCCTTTAGAAGCTTCACCCCTGTGCGCGAGGAAACGAGAAGCAACGTTGTGAAACTCGCAAGAAAAATTTTGCATAACAATTAAAACAGTGTCGAATTGAGTTGTAGTCAAAATAATCAAATGTGTTTAACTGCTAAAATCACAGCACAGTTTTGGCAAACTCACCATTTGTAAGTAACGTGAGCCTCATCCACCACAATGCCAACAAGGTTAGATTGGTACGCCGTCAACGCCAGCATACCACGCCATTTATGATTCAGCAGCCAGGATTCTGGGCTCCCAAAAACGAGGCTGAATTTCCCGTCAATTATGTCCACGGTCATCGCTTGTGCCAAGCTGAGCACCGTAGACACCGAGTTCCCGTGCCTCCTCGACCTGGTCGTCCATCAGGGCAACCAGGGGGGACACAACCAGAACGATCGCCTTGCCGTGTGCCCTCCCCAGTTTCTCGGCCACTAACGGCAAAAGCTGATAAATCAAACTTTTCCCGAAACCTGTCGGAAGTAGGGTTACAACATCATTTCCATTCAAGTAACTAATCAAACATTCATCTTGTTGTGGCTTTAAGTCGCTGATGCTGGGGATTTTCTCCAGGACAGAGCGAATGGCCTCCCGTGTATCTGTGTCCGTCGCCATTGTTGATTTCGGAGACTACAATTTCAAACTCGGCGCAGCGGCGACGTCATGGCTCTCAGCCACGCCTTCTGTTTGTTGGTTGGCCCGGCGTACTTTCTGCCGAGGTAAACGAGGCAGGGCTCCGAGTGACCAGACTGAGTACTGAAGCGAAATGAAATTAAGCGGAAGTACGAAGGCTGGCGGAGTCAGGCTGGTGTTTTCCTCGCATCTGGGAACAAAATTCAAGGCCTTATAGTTAGCTGAAAAAAAGTATTTTTTTCATTAACAATTATCTCTGTTTAAGGTATAAGTTTGCACTTGACTCAGCAAAGACAATCAAAACAAAGAGACTTAGGTCCTATTCCGATAGAAACGGACGAACAGTGAAAATGATCAAAGCATCCATCAGGATACATTACGGATTAAACATTTAAAACACAACACTAAAGTTGTTTTCTTTCATGGAGAATGGTATTTAATTCACTTTGAAGTGAATTTCCTACTTTATAGGATCAAACGTTATAGCTCGGCTTATAGTTAATCCATATAGGACTGCATACAACAGACAGTGTACAGTTGTCAGAGTTCAATTGTCACTTGCTATTTTACACATTCAGTTATAGAAATCATTAGTATTGAAAAGGCCTAGTTGTCCGGTGTCAAAATATAGCATTTAAACTGTAGTGCGATAAATACTCAGAGGATTAACTTAACTAGAAGTGTCAATATCACAATGTAAATGCTTTATAAAAGTAAAAATCCTGCATTTAAATTAGGAGTGAACTCATCCATAAAACCGTGTTTCACCTTGGCTTGCTTGTGAATATTCAAATATAGGGCACTGGCGGCCCCAGAAGCTCCCGCCGTTAAGATAAATAAAATGTTGAAGTTTTTGTTGACGGATGCACGCACGGACGGACGCACGCACGGATGGAGCCCGATACCATAGCTCCTGTGCCACTCGGGCGGCGGGAACTAATTAGGAGTCTGAAACTGAAAATGTTGAAAAGATAAAGCAAATTGTTGAATGGTTTTGGCGATATTTTTAGGCCAGTGACCTTGAAAAAATAGGCCAAGGTCACCTTTAGGCACGTCATTTGTAGGACTTTATGAAATGCATGTCCAATAAAAATTAGGAGCCTGTAACTGAAATAGTTGATGAGATAAAGCAAAATGGGGCGCGGGGGGGCGCTTCCGCATGGTCCTAGTGCGCACAAGGTTTCTTGTTGTTTTGCAATTACAGCCTACTGTTAGTTTTCAAACTTTAAAAAGTGGGGGGGACAAAAACATGATTTTGAAAAGTGGGGGGGACATGTCCCCCCTGTCCCCAGTGGAAATTGCGCCCTTTGAGGGGGAGGGTTCACGGATGGATAATGTAGTGCAGCAATACAAAAAATCCATGACTATTGTAGTGGTGGAGCAGTGTGTGTGCCATAGACTGTATAAAAAGATGGACAAAGCAACCGTGAGGTCACCCATTGGTTTCAGCATACCATAAAGGAAGCCTCGATTTTGGCAATTTGAATTGCGCCATGTTGTCATTTTGAAACTGGATGTGATTTCTATTGGACGAGAGCGAGAATCAAGATCCGGGGAGGGACGTGAGAGGTAGATCTGACCGTATCGGACGAGGACCAGAGGATAGCCACGCCTCTAAAGCATATTCTGGCTTTATCCTTTATTCTAGCCTACTTGGGACCATAATTTACAAAAATGAACATCATAATATATCGAAGGAGACTTGAAACTTGCTATAGCTACCATAAAATAATGTGAAAAGTCATTATTTAAATGAAAAATCAGGTGGGAAAGTAGGGTCATTTTCTCATAGACTTCTATAGCGTTGAACTTCTTTCTGCAACCACCGACGTCGCCATCTGCTGGCCATTAAATAGAATGCCATTTTACGGTACTTCCACATGGGCTTCTTTTTTCAGACCAGAGTGCTGCGTCCATCTTTCTATACAGTCTATGGTGTGTGCTAGTACTGGGAGGGGGTTAACGGATGAGTGATGTATTGGGTGTTTGAGAAATGCTACGATGCAGAGTCCGGTTCACAACTATTGTGCTGGTGAAATTGTGTGTCTGATGCAATCTGCTGCTTTTGTCACAATTTTATTTTCAGGATATGATGATAAATAATTTAAGGTGTACGCACAGTGCATGCAGGATTGCGGCTGCTGGCGCCAATGGTTGTAATAATTAGAATAACTAAATTAATGGCAACATTTCATAAGTCATCCCATACCGCTTCCAATTAAGCCATTTATTTCTACTTCCTTCAGAGGGAGTTTCAACTCTTAACTGGGACCCCCAAAGCCCCCAATTCACTCTGTGCTGAGTGCTAAGTGTCGGCGCTTGGACCTGCAGTCAGCTGTGGAGTGCAGAGCAGTGGCTGGCAAACTGTAGCGCAGTGAATGTTGGGCCCTATAATTTGCAGAGGGCTTTGCATCCGTATCCACGGCTTACGTATGAGACTGAAAAAGGACTGTTCCAACTGTCAACACCAGAGGGCAACGTCGACCTTTATCAGAGTGGCATTCCGACTTCGGCCGTGTTCTTGTACTCGCTGACTTAAGCGCAAGAGCATACTTGATAATGAATTTGAAATAAAAGCATTCTTTAATACTCAAATCATACATACAGTTTTGCCGAGTGTGGCCCTACCATAAACTAATGAGTCTTAAAACGGTACCATCTTATAATTATACAAAGCCCAACCGTCCAATATACCGCCAGGTTCATAACATAGACCAGTGGTTCCCAAACTTTCTCTGCTGGGCCCCCTTTGGTACATAAGAAAATTTTTGCGCCCCCCCAAAAAAAAAAAAAAAAAAAAAAAAAACAGGACATACACACACATATTTTGTTTTCAGAGTCCATTGCAGTTTATTTCACACATTGTAATTAATATGAACCTCAACCTTTTTGAAAAAATAAAGTAAACTGCCATAAACTGCAGGTTGTAATAAACTACAACTAATTTTAGAATTAGAAATAAATAACAAAAATAACAAACCGCCTTTACGGTGTAATTATTTTAAGTGTAACAGTTTTTCAAGCACCTTAACTGTGTAATTATGTTCAGTGTAACAGGTTTTTTTTTTTAATATTCAACAACATTGCTATTAATGCATTTTTGAAAAACTGCCTCTCTGCAAAAATGGGTTTTAAAACATGACCAACTCCCTGAGAGAAAAAAAAAAAAAAAAAAACCTAAAGGTTTGTTTAAGACAGACAACACACTGCGGTCTCTACTCATTACCCACCGTTGTACAGGTGAAGCCAAAGGCAAGATATGTGTCGTCATATTTTCTAGTCTTTGCCTTGGAAGGAAATTGCTTTAGAAGCACATTTGGCGGTGCTTCATCCTCTGCTTTGCGTTTACGTGGGGGCTCCGTCAAAAATTTGTCCATGTTATGGTAGCAGTGTCATTTACTGTATTTATTTATTCATTCTTTCTTTCCGTGCGTGAATTTTTTTTCCCCACGACAGTTCCGGACACCAACAGAAATTTACTTGCATACAGCCAATCAGCGACCTTGTGCCGGACCTCTGAAGGAGTGTCTCGAGACAGTTAAATTTTTCTCGCTTCACCGGCCTTGCACTTATGAAGTAAAAATAATCGAGATTGCGTTAGCTTATTCTAGAAAATATGAATGCTCTGTACAGACGATTTTTGTCTAGCCTCGCTGGAAACATTAAAAATGATTGGCAGGTTTGGAAACGGCCACCGCATTTTCAAATGAAGGACACGAAGATTTAATAATTCAAAACCTCTTTTAAAGTATAAAATCATTAGGCTGTATCACACCCCTCTGCCTGAGTATAACCGTCTACTTTAAATTATGTTTCTATGATGCAGAAAGAAAGCACCATAATCAATCTATATTAACAGCCGACAGCGAAGTGCGAAAAAAAATTCATGAACACCACTCGCCAAACCTGCCGATATGTTTGTTACGTTCAGTAGCTAAGCTAGATAAAAATAATCTGTAGGCCTACAGAGCATTCAAATTTTTGAGAATAAACTGATGCAATCTTGGTTATTTCTTTTTTGTATTCATCGGATTATGTTCGGTGTCGCTAGTTTATGCCAGATCAGTGCAGGATAAAAAAAAGCGGCGAGTTGGGTATTGCTAGACTACATTGATTGTAACCAGCTCATTTTACCAGCTTCGAATTTTTGAACAACTACATTCATAACAATTTATTTATGAAAATGGCAGGCTAGATGAATGATTTGGCCAACAGTTATGCTGAGATTAAGGCAGGCATTTACGATGTAATCGCAGTATTCTGGGCAGCGAATGGACTGTGCAGTCAGTGGTTCCGAGACCGTACCTCGATGCAAGGCCAGTAAAGACAGAAAAAAATTCAACTGTCTCAAGACACTTCTTCCGTGGTCCGGAACAAGGTTGCTGATTTGCTGTACGCAAATGATTTTCTGTTGGTGTCCGGAACTCCAGTGGGGAAAAAAAAAAAATTCGCTTCCCGCGCCCCGCGCCCCCCTGCAATTGCTCTGCGCCCCCCACTTTGGGAACCACTGACATAGACATTGACACAATTTTCTTGTTATTGGCTCTTTGCACCCCCATTATGCAATGAAATGAAACAGTCAAGATGTGATTGTTGAAGTGTACACTTACAGTTTTTTTTATTTACAGGAATGCATTACCATTTTTACACATATCCCCCAATTTAGGGAGTAAAAAGAAGATGGCCAAATTAACATAATCGTATGATTAAATTACATTTTCTTTTTGTCATTCTAAATTAGTGGTGGTAAATCCTGTACAGTGAACGACAACCCAAAGTCTGGAACCAACAGACATCACCCGGTGCTGTGATCCTCTGGTCATGCTCTGCCAGGCCTTCAGTGCAGCTGTCTTCAGTTCTGCTTTGTTCTTAGGCCATTTTTCCTTTCAGTTTGCCTTCACAGAGCAGATAAACCATGACCCGAAGCAAACGGCAAAAGCAGCCCTCGACTTTTTAAGGCAAAAAAGTGGAATGTTCTACAAGGGTCAAGTCACTCACCCGACCTGAATCCAATTGTGCATAGATTTCACTAGTTTAAAGGTGCATTATGCAAGTTTGTTTGTTTTCTGCGCGATTATATTTTTGTCTCAATTCGCCGACACCTCCCCACAATCAACTAGCTGCCTGTCCCTGAATTCACTGTAAAAAAAAAAAAAAAAACCCGGGCTCTGGAGACCGCACAGGCGTCACAAACTGCAAATAAACACAAGGGGCACAGGCTGTGCCCCATAACATAACAAACCGTTCCGGCCAATCACCAACAAGAGTTGACAGTTACAGAAGCATGGGAGGGAGGGAACTATGGGAGGGAGGGCCAAGCTACCTCTGTTTTGTTTGACTTCGAATGTCAACAGAAGTGATGTCAAACAAACTTGTATAGTGCACCTTTAAGTGCCGTCCATTGAGTTTTGAAGCAGTTAGCTAAATCTGAGCAGATAATGTAACCCTATAGAATTCAGAATTCATCCATTTGCCTTTGACATTATTCTTATCAACAAATACAAGGAGTTCAGTTGATAGCCATACATGCCCACACCATAACACTACCTCCACTATGCTTTTCAGATGAGGTAGTATGCATTGGATCATGAGCAGTTCCTTCCTTCTGCATATTCATCTCTGCCCATCATTCTGGAACAACTTGATGCTTTTCTCATCTATTCATAGGATACTGCTCCACAACTGTACAGGCTTTTTAGACTTTTGGGCAAACTTAATTTTGTCCTCATATCCTTTGGTACATAAAATGATTTTTATCTTGTGGTAAACTCTTTTCACTCAAGTGAAGTCTTCTCTTAATTGTTGACACTGACACCAATACGCCTACCTCTTAGGTGGTATTCCTCATCTGATCAACGGTTGAGAAGGGTTTTTTTAGTCATCAGAAAGAGAATTTTTCTTTCATCCTTCACTTTTATAATCCATTGGCTTATTTAGATTTTTCAGCATTATGATTGCTGGCTTCACTCACAGTGGCTGATCTGTGGACTTCATATTGAAAATGAACAAAAACAGATTCCAAATGGGAATGCCATATGTGAAATGAACTCTAGAACTTTCATCTGCTTACTTCTGAATTATTTAATGAGAAAATGACACAAACCTGTCCATAGAACAGCCGAGCAGCCAATTTTCTAACTACTTTTAGTACATTAAAAAGGTTGGGACCATGTGTGAGGAGAGCTGTAATTCTGACACCATTCACCCTTTTTGAATGAAAACACACTGATACAGAAAATCTTCAAGGATTCAAGGAATTTTATTTTCATTCCAACATTTACATGAAAGGAATGAAATTAGCGCTCTGGTCCCAGTTAAAAAAGGCATAAAACAACACTAAAAAAGAAACTATAAGTAATGGTATAATTATAAAAACTGAGCATAATAAATACCAAACTATATTTATGTATATATATGTACATCTAAGTATAATATTGCACACATTCAGTAGCAGCGTAACACACACTCCAATAGCAGCATATAAAAAAAAAACAGGTTGAACAGAGGGGTTTTTTTTTTTTTATGATGAGTCTTTGGCAGCAGTCAGTTAGACGTACCCAGCCTACTGCTGAGTGAGTCAGTGTTCATGAGTCTCACAGCATCAGAGAAGAAACTGTTCTTGAACCTGGTGGTTCTGGCCCTGATGCTGCGCAACCTCCTTCCTGATGGGAGGGGGGCAAACAATCCATGTGCAGGGTGGGTGGGGTCCCTCATAATGCAGGTTGCTTTTTTCCTGTACCTGCTGCTGTAAATGTCACTAATGGTGGGTAGGCTGCTGTCTGAGATCTTCTGGGCAGACTTCACCACCCGCTGCAGGGCCCTCCTATCTGCAGCGGAGCAGTTGCCATACCACACCATGATGCTGGAAGTAAGTATACTCTCCACCGCACACCTATAAAAGGAAGCCAGGACAGGGGAGCCCGTACCTGCTTGCTTCAGCCTCCTCAGAAAGTAAAGGCGTTGGTGGGCCTTCTTTACTAAGGCAGCTGTGTTGTTCTTCCAGGTCAGGTCGCTGGCGATGTTCACACCCAGGTATTTGATGCTCTGGACCACCTCAACAGCTGCTCCTTCGATGTAGAGGGGAGGGGGGGGTCGTAGCCTCCTTTCCTGAAATCCACATTCATCTCCTTCGTATGGCGGCGCGCAGTAGTGCAGCGGCTTCTCTAGCTCCTGGTTTTGGCATTAGCATGAGTGTGTGTGCGGAGAACAGTGAGTGTGAGCGTGTAAGGTATAGTTTTTCTGAGCTTATGAGCATCAACGAAGCTCAAATGACCACACTTCCATCAACTCTCAGAGCAGCGCTCGGAAGGCTGCAGCTCCTGCGGACATCGGGCTGGCACAGCAAAGTACGGCGGCTCAGAGGCAAGTGGAGACGGTGTGCTCGGAAGCAGAAGAGGGGCAAGTGGGCTAACTTGTTAGCTAGGCTAAATGCTAACTCGAACCGCCCAGCTATTCCATCGCTCTTTCTGGCCAACGTTCGCACTCTGGATAACAAGATGGACTTACTTCGGCTGTAACTGAACACCTATAAAGAGATGAGGAACTGCTGTGTGCTTCTCCTGACAGAGACGTGGCTAAATAACAACATACCGGACTCGGCCGTTCAGATTGATGGGCTGCCACTCTTCCATGCGGACCGTAACCATCTGTCGGATAAAGCGCGAGGAGGTGGCCTCTGCGTTTATATCAACAAAGGTTGGTGTACAAACTGTTCCCTGGTTAGCAGCCACTGTTCTGAGGAATTAGAACACCTGACAGTTAAATGCCAGTCCCATTATCTGCCACGAGAGTTTACAGCAGTGTTTATTGTAGCTGTTTACATCCCCCCAAGTGCTAATGCTACCGAGGCGCTCCGTGAACTACATGACAACATCTGCAAACAGCAAAATAGGCACCCGGAGTCACTCTACGTGGTTGCAGGCGATTTTAACCATGTCGATCTGACGGTCATTTTGCCAAGGTTTCACCAGCATGTTACCATTGCAACTTGAAGGAATAACCGACTTGACCGGGTGTATACAAACCGTAAGGACACATACAGAGCTACCCCCTGCCCCCACCTCAGCCTCTCTGACTACATTTCCATCATGCTGGTCCCTGCCTACCATCCTGTGTTTAAGTCCATCCATCCAACACAGAAATCCATCACTGTGTGGCCCAGTGATGCTGCCTCCATGTTGCAGGACTGTTTTGAGCGGACTGAATGGCAGATCTTCAGGGAAGCTGCAACGCATGCTGGAAATGTGGACCTGGAGGAGTATGCATCATCTGTCCTGGGCTTCATCAGCAAATGTGTTAAGGATGTAACCATCACCAGAACTATTAGCATACACCCCAACCAGAAGCCCTGGCTGAATGCTGAGGTCCGCTCTCTCCTGAAAGCTCGGGACTCAGCATTCAGGTCTGGTGATGCACCTGCACTCAGAGCAGCAAGGAGAAACCTGACTTCAGGCATAAAAAGGGCCAAAGCCCCCTACGCTCTTAGAATCCAGGGGCATTTTTTAACCAATGACCCCCGGAGCATGTGAAAGGGCATCAAAACCATCACGGATAACAACAAAAGAGACGCTGAGTGCCCCAGGGACCCATCTCTTCCTGATGCCCTCAACACCTTCTACGCTCACTTTGAGGCTTCCATCTCCTCTTCTTGCACCAGGCTCACGGTTCCACTCGGTGAGCTGCCCCTCAGTGTGGCTGCTCAGGATGTGAGGAGGTCCCTGCAGAAGATCAATCCCCGCAAGGCTGCAGGCCAGGACAACATCCCTGGCCGAGTTCTGTGGGACTGTGCACATCAGCTCTTTGGAGTGTTGACGGACATCTTCAACACTTCACTATCCCAGGCATCAGTGCCAATGTGTCTCAAGACGGCTACCATCATCCCTGTCCCAAAGACCTCAACTGTGTCATGCCTGAACGACTATCGGCCTGTTGCTCTGACTCCAATCGTCATGAAGTGTTTTGAATGGCTGATCATGGCACACATAAAGGACAGCATTGATGACAGAGTGGACCCTCATCAGTATGCATACAGGAAAGACCACTCCACTGATGATGCAATCGCTTCTGTGGTTCATGTGGCCCTGAGTCACCTGGAGTCCAGAGACTCTTATGCCAGGCTGCTTTTTCTAGATTTTAGCTTTGCTTTTAATACCATCATTCCACAAACACTGGTGAACAAACTGGCAACATTGGGTGTAAGGCCATCACTGTGCAACTGGGTCCTGGACTTTTTAACCAACAGGCCGCAGACTGTGAAAGTTCTGCACCTTGAGCTCACATTCATCATTTAATCTCAAATTTTCTGTGGTAGACAGCTAAAATAACAACAAAATTGTCAATGTCCAGGTATTTATGGACCTGACTGTAACTTCCACACCATTTTTCAGAGACAGCATGGATGTGTTGCAAGATCCACCCTTTTGATGGAGAGTGCCCATGCTCAACTGTGATCAGACTCATCGATGCCTCCGCCTCCTCTCTGTGAGACTGCCTGATGAGTATGGATTACTTCCAGAAGTAGAGAGTGATTGGACCCATCGATGCCTCCGCCTCCTCTCTGTGAGACTGCCTGATGAGCATGGTTTACTTCTAGAAGTAGAGAGTGCTTACATTTTGAGTACAAATCAGTTAAAAAGTGCTTCAGAAAAGGCCTATGAAGTTCACACCTGAGCACTGGGGCACACGTGATGGCGTGAGTAAGGCACATAGCACATACTCATACACTTGGTCGATTAAATCTTCAGCAGGGCCTGACAACACTGAGGTTCTATGAATACAGCAATGCCTCCGGTCTACGTATAACGCTAGTTGGTCATAAACTTGTAATCATCAGATCTTACCAGCCCTTCGAAGTGTAAAATCTCAAAAAAGTGATTCAAGTGCTCTTGACTGGGTAGTCTAATATTGGCAGAACAATCACGGTTGGTAACTGAAATCTGATTTGAAGAAAAAAAAAAACAACAGGGCTGGTGGAACAACCACAGCTACAAATTTATTCTGATTCCTTCGCCACACATGCACACACACACACACACACACAACGCAAAGAGAACTGGAAAAGGACTAAATTCTTTATTGCCTCCACTCTGATAAAACCCAAATACATAAGCAGTGCTTCTTAAATAAATAGAAAGTAAAAAACAGCATACACCCAGACAAATACAATTCAACAGTCCAGGGGCATAAGAAACATCAATGTCCAGCTAATCGTCCAAGCAGTGCGAATAAGCAGTCCTGCAATACCACTCCCGACCAGGAGGGACACCTCGCTCGTACTCCACAAACTATCATCGCAGAAGATGCTGCTACTCAGCGGGAGAATCCACTCAGCCGAGCGACCAGAATTTTAGCGGCTGATTGCCAAGGATCACACTCACACACACACACACACACACAGATTCTAAAACTAAGATATGACCGCTTTCCTTTAACAGAGGAGTACTTTGGCCATCGGATTAGCCCCGCATGCTGTCCCCCTTCACGTTCGGCCTTGTATCAGCAGGTTAGCAAGCCCTGTCTCCGGCTCTTTGTTCAGCTAGCAGCGGTCAAACAAATAACAAGGCAGCAGCTACCAGGTATAGGACACAATCAACAGCAAGGCAGCGCCAATCTTTCGTGACCCCCCAGAACAGTTTAGGAAGTCCTTCTTATTGGGCATTTAATTAACCAGGGACAAATTGAAACTAAGGAACTGTTGAGTAAACGAGTGAATTTACAACAGGTGCCTTTGATTTGTCCATTGGTGACACACGTTAAAAAGGGCGCTCAATGAAAAAGCACTCAAGCAAAAAAACTCAAATTCACGTTCACAGCAATACTGCAGCACGAGTGAAAATAAATACAACATACACCCAAATGGTCACACAGTACAAAGCATAAGCACCATATTGACCATGACAAAAATATTCCAATAAGCTTGTAACAAACTTGTCCAAAATTCCCAGTATGAAATTGTAGTCACAGCCTGTCTTCTGACCAAGTTGTAAGTACGTCTCTCATCTGTCTGGTGTGCAATATTGCTGGATTAATTTCCATGTTGCTAGTTTCAAAAGTCTTCCAATGATTTAAGCTGCGCTCTTGTTGACAGTGGTGTAAATGGTCTCTGGTTTTGCTGAATTGTCTCCTGGTGGTCCTAGTGTGTGATAGACAGTATTCACCTCCAGTGAGCGCTCTGGCTTTGCAGTGGTGACCATATCATACATCGTCCTTTGATTCTGCAGACGCTACAGACACAGAAACAGAGAGAGACAGCAAAGTTCAGTTTTATTTGTATAGTGCTTTTCACTTGAGGACCTTCACAAAGACGCTTTCCTCAGTACCAGAGGGGAAGACGCCCGGCCGAAATCGGAAACACACCCTGAGAACTGCGCAGAGAAAGAACTACTACCCAATGGGAGGAAATGACAGGTGGCACCCAAATATCATGTGGGTCCCCATTTTCCTCTGTGTATCATTCAGTGTTATCATCCTTAGCACAAGGACTGAATATTGTATAAATATCATTATCATCAGATAGGACTCGGAGTATGCATTTAATACATAAAAATCTATATACAGTGTTATGTATGAGTATGTTATGTAAAGTACTGTATATCATTTGTAAATGGAGATTTGTTACATACTATTTGTGCTGCCTTACTGGTCAGCTATTTGTTTATTTTGTTCATCATTTAGCACCCTCTGGTGGTATGTCTGTAGAAAAACATGATCTGATGCAATACCACTTCTTTGTGATGAAATAGACTAGTGCATTCAAGAAGCTTCTGGCATCTTCTTGCCTGGAGGGGGCCGGATCACCCAGGAATCCTGTAGATCTTTCCAGAATGTTGCTAGTCTATATAAATGCTGTGATTTTGTTCAGTTGGGAAGAGTTTTTGTTTTGGCAACAGAGTTACATAGTGGCATTAGAATGTTATTATAAGATTGCACAGTGGATTATTTGTAGAAGTTTTTTTTTTTTATCAGTGAAGAATAAATTTGTTTAAGTTGTCATTGCTGGTTTTCTTTGTTGTGATTTTCAAGTCATAACAAATTGGAGGTTCTACCGAGATAAACCATTCATTGGATCAACCATTGGATTCACCAAAGATTAAAGCTGAACTATTATTTTAAATTTTGTGACTATCTGAAAAACCAGCAATCATGACTTTTGATTTTGAAAATTTTTTGAAAACTCTAACCCAGGAGTCAATTGTGCTGACAAAGAAGAAGGACTTGCTGCAAATAGCCTCAAACCTTGGATTATCTTATGTGAAATCATCAATGAAGAAACAAGAAATATTGAACATTTTGGTTCAACATTTCATCGACGAAGAGATCTTTGGGGAAGAAGCAGCAGAATTGATTAAAGATGTGGAAGTGTCTGCAACAGAGCTGCAAAGACTTGAGGTGCAGCTATGCCTGAAACAACTGGAACTGGAAGAAAGAAGGTTGGAGAAGGAGAGAGAACTAGAAGAAAGAAGACTGAAAGAAAGAAGGTTGGAGAAGGAGAGAGAACTGGAAGAAAGAAGGATGCACTTGCAGTACAAATTGGAAATGAAGAAAATAGAAGCAGGTACTGTTACAAAATCTTTTGGACTTTCTGATCATTTTTATGTGGTTAAACACATCAGACTTGTTCCTCCCTTCCTAGAAAATGATGTAGACTAATACTTTACCCATTTTGAAAAAATTGCTTAAAATTTGAAATGGCCAAAAGAGCATTGGACAATGATGTTACAAAGTGTTCTTACTGGTAAAGCTAGGAAAATCTATAGCCAGTTATCTGTCCAACAGTGTTCTAATTATGATTTTGTCAAATCTGCCTTTCTGATGGGTTATGAATTGGTCCCCGAGGCTTACAGGCAAAAATGTAGGAATTCTCACAAGGAAGCCAGTCAAACTCATGTTGAATTTAGCAGGTTGAAGGAACAGTTGTTTGATCAGTGGTGTAATTCCATGAAAGTTGAGAAAGATTTTGACAGAATGAGGCAACTTATTCTGGTTCTTGAATTCAAAAGGTGTATCCAGCCTGATATCAAGACTTTCCTTGAGGAGAAACAAGCCAATACTTTGCAAGATGTTTCCACCCTGGCTGATAGTTATGCATTGACTCATAAGTCTTCTTTTTTTGTCCAAAATCCACTTTTTTCTAAATTTCAAAGCAAGTCTCAGTCCAAGACTTCTTCAAATAACACTTCTAATGATTCCAAGGCCACTTCTGAGAGGAAACCTTCCAGTGAGAAGCAATCCTCTGATTCTTTACCTTCTGTGTCTTGCCAATACTGCAAAAAGCAGGGTCACCTTATTTCGGAGTGTTATGCTCTCAAGAAAAAACAACAACAAGAAAAAACCAAGCCAACCGCTTTCACTAGGAGAGAATCTCTTGCATCAATGGTCAGTTCGCCTGATCTTCTACCTTCTGTGTCTGATTCTGTTATGGAGGGTTTAGAGCCATTCATCACCGATGGTTTTGTCTCACTTTCACATGATTTTCCCTCATCTGCTCCTGTTCGAATTCTAAGGGATACTGGGTCTTCCCAATCTCTTATTCTTGCAGATATTCTGCCCTTTTCGGACAAATCGTCTACTCAGGCTAATGTCCTTATTCAAGGAGTAGAATGTGGTTTTACAAGTGTACCTCTCCATAATGTTCATCTCAAATCAGACTTAGTCTCTGGGCCTGTAACTGCTGGCGTTAGGTCTCATCTTCCTTTCAAAGGTGTTCATTTGCTTCTTGATAATGATCTTGCTGGGGATAAGGTTGTGCCCTACCCTGTTGTAACTGACACTCCTTTGATTGATCAAGAATCTGACTCTATAGAGGAGGAAATTCCAGACCTCTATCCTTCATGTGCAGTTACTCGTTCTATGGCCAAAAAGGCTATTCAAGATGATGCTGACCTGGACTTCAACCTGGCTGACACCTTCATTGGGCAGTCTTTTCATCAGGAACCTTCCAGTCCCGAGATGTCTGGGAAATCTTCAGACTTGTCATTGTCAGGTCATTCTAATGACATTCTGTCTCGTAAACAACTTATTCAGGAGCAACAACAAGCTCGTGATCTAGCGCAACTTCTACCACAGGCTGCAAGTGAGCAAGAGGCTACTCAAGTTCCTGTCCGTTCCCTGGGGCACAAAAATGGTGTGCTTATGAGAAAGTGGGGTCCACCTGATGTTTCTGCAGATGAGAAGTGGATGATCACCCATCAAATTGTTCTTCCAAAGTCTTATTGTCAAGAAACTCTTAGTCTGGCCCATGACAATCCTATTTGGATATCAAGAAGACTCTTCAACGTGTCAGGAACCATTTCTTCTGGCCTTCCATGAGGTCCAATGTACAGGAGTACTGCAAATCCTGTCATACTAGTCAAATGGTTGGGAAGCCAAACCAGAATATTCCAAAGGCTCGACTTAAGCCCATTCCTGCTTTTGAAGAACCTTTCAGTCGAATCAGCATTGACTGTGTTGGACCATTGCCGAAGACTAGATCTGGTTGTGAGTACCTGCTGACTATCATGTGTGCTTCCACTCGGTTTCCTGTGGTGATTCCACTTCGTAATATCAAGGCAAAGACTATAATCAAGGCTCTTACCAAGTTTTTCTGCTTTGTTGGTGTTCCTAAGTCTATTCAGTCTGATCAAGGGTCAAATTTCATGTCTGGCATATTTCAACAAGTTATGCTCGAGCTTGGTATTAAACAATACAGGTCATCAGCTTACCGTCCCGAGAGTCAAGGTGCTTTGGAGAGGTTCCATCAAACCCTGAAGAACATGATAAGGACCTACTGCCTTGACACAGAGAAAGACTGGGATGAAGGTGTCCATCTTCTTCTGTTTGCTGCTCGTGAAGCTGTTCAGGAGTCTTTTGGGTTCAGTCCTTTTGAGCTTGTTTTTGGGCATACAGTCCGTGGACCACTGAAGCTTTTGAAGGAAAAGTTGCTGGCCGAAGATGATGTCCCAATGAACTTGCTTCAGTATGTCTCTGACCTCCGTAATCGTCTCTCTAAGGCTTGTGACTTTGCTAAGTCTAATCTCAAAGAAGCTCAGGGCAAAATGAAAGCCAGATATGACCTTCATTCCCAAGATAGAAGTTTTAAAGCTGGTGACAAAGTCCTTGCACTTTTACCAGTGCCTGAAAACCCTCTAAGAGCCCAATATTTCTGCCCTTACACTGTCCTCAAAAAGGTCAGTGATCTAAATTACGTAATTTTAACCCCTGGAAGGAGGAAACAAAAACAAATGTGTCACATCAACATGCTGAAAGAATACATTGACAGAGACACTCAGCAAAAGCCAGTCAATGTGGTAAATACGATTGAACTGGAAAATTCTGAAGATTGTGACTGCCCCTTGGAAAATGAACCTGGTCCAGCCAAACTTGAAAATTCAGACATTCTTCAAAATATTGACAGCAAGTTGTCCCACCTGGACCCTTTTCAACAACAACAGCTAAAGCAGCTCATATTTGAATATAGTCACATATTCCCTGACGTTCCATCAAGGACTGATATGGGTTACCATGATGTCATCCTACAAGATGATGCCAAGCCTGTAAAACAGCATCCTTACAGAATCAATCCAGAGAAGCAGAAATACCTTAAACAAGAAGTCAAATACCTGCTTGAAAATGACTTTGTTGAACCAAGTAACAGTGACTGGAGTTCTCCATGCATCCTAGTTCCGAAACCCAAGGAACATATAGAATGGTGACAGACTACAGGAAAGTGAATACTCTATCAAAAACTGACTCATATCCTATTCCCAGGATTGATGACTGCATTGACAGTTGGACAGTCAAAGTGTCTCACCAAATTTGATCTCCTCAAGGGCTTCTGGCAGATCCTTCTAACAGATAGAGCAAAGGAGATCTCTGCCTTTGTCACAACAGATGGATTATACCAATACCAGGTCATGCCCTTTGGAATGAAAAACTCTCCGGCCACCTTCCAACGTCTGGTAAACAGATTGATCACTGGACTACCAGGATGTGAGGCCTATATTGATGACATTATCATCACCAGCAACAGCTTCCAAGAGCACCTCACCTACATCAGAAACTTCTTTCAGAGAGTGAGTCATGCCATGCTGACTATCATCCTTCTTAAAAGTGACTTTTGTAAAGCTACAGTTGTTTACTTAGGTCATATTATAGGACAGGGTCAAGTCAAACCAATTGATGCAAAAGTAAAAGTTATCACTGAATCTCCTGAGCCTACAACTAAAAGACAAATAACGAGATTTCTAGGGATGGCTGGCTACTAGAGAAAATTCTGTAAAAATTTCTCTATCATTTCTGAACCTTTGACAAATTTACTGAAGAAAAATACAAAATTTGTTTGGGATGAAAAATGTCAAAATTAATTTGACCAACTGAAAGCTATCCTCAAAAATGCACCAGTTCTCTTATCTCCTAATTTCAAAAAGGAGTTCAAGTTGGCTGTTGATGCCAGTGATATTGGTGCAGGCACAGTTTTATTGCAATAAGACACTGTTGGAGTTCATCATCCTGTTTGTTACTTTTCCAAAAAGTTTGATAAACGTCAGAAAAACTATTCAACGATTGAAAAAGAATGTTTGGCACTTGTTTTGGCTTTACAACATTTTGAAGTTTATTTGACTTGTTCAGCTACTTCCATCAAGGTCTTCAGTAATCACAATCCCCTCACATTCTTGCATAAGATCAAAAACAAGAATCAAAGATTACTAATTTACTTTTGCAAGAGTATGATTTGGATATTTCTCACATCAGGGGAAAAGATAATGTTATTTCAGATGCACTTTCTCGCATGTCATTTTACTTTTCTATTTGATTGTGAAAATTGCACTGGTTGTTATGTATAAGATTGTTATAATGATCAATGATACTTTTTGAGTAAAGTTCAAGATTATACTGATTATAAAGCTGTGTTAATTTTAACATAAGAAAGCTTTTAGCAAACCTTTCTTTTCTTAAAGAGGGGAGGTGTTATGTATGAGTATTTTCTTTGTTGTGATTTTCAAGTCATAACAACAGTTTAAAAATGATATCTTAATAATAGTAAAGTATTGCATTTACGATACATAATGTTTATAATTAAAAACATAAACTGACAGTAAAAAAGATTAACTTATAGTATGTAATAATTATGACAGTAAAGAATTTACCTCAACAGTAGCGTATTCAGTATTGATCTTCGTAACCACATGGATCCCTGTAAGATTAAAACACAGTTAAGACTGCACTGGGCTCAACAGCAGAGGGATGTTACTCCATACCTGGAGGGCCACAGTGTCCCCTAGTTTTTAGCATCTTTCACCAAAAGTGTTTTATATAAATCTCTGATTGGCGAAATGGTTCCAGAGGCCTTGTTCTCAAGGCATTAGGCTTGTTCGAGATGAGGCAGGCCTGCACAGAACTGATTACCAGAGACCACCTCACAATGCATTTTAGATATGTGTCCGACTTCATCCCAATCTGCTCTGATGTCACGCACACGTGGGCAATGACAACCTCACGAGATCGAGGCGGCTGCAGTTTTAAGAGCCAGGCGCCACAGCTGCTCTCAAGATTCAAGATTCAAGATAAACTTTATTGTCCCACAAGTGGGAAATTTGTCTTGGGCTCTTCACCCATGCTGCAGCCTCATACACACAAACAAGACATACATTGAGAAAAACGATGAGTCAATGCAAAAAATGGTGTCCAAAGCACATATACAAAATATATATTACAAATCCATACCTGCCAACTTTTGAAAGTGAAAAACCATAATCCTAATAATCCTAGCATGCAATTGCGCCCTCCTCTAGGTGGGGGGTACGGGAACCTCCCCGGGGAAAATTTGGAAAAATAGCTGCTAAATACTGCATTTCCAGCTCTTTTGAGGCAGAAATTTGACTAAACAATTCAGCTTCAATTTGACACTTTTGTACACAGAAATCCTAGAAATTAGAACTTTTCATAGCCCAGGTAACATGCCCGTGATTACTGTGATGAATATTGTTATTTAGTTATGTCCAAACCCCTTTAGTACAGTAAGTGAAAGGACCAAGAAAAACAAATTCACAACAATTAGACAGATGGGTCATATTTAATGGAAACTGGGTAACTAGATCTGAGAATGTGTCTTCAGTATGCAACAAGTTTACAACTTATTCCACTGACCAAACAAAAGATATCTGAAACATCTGTTAATTAAATACATCATCATTATACATCACATTCAACTAAAGTAATCAACCAGAATCAAAATATATTTGCCACAGTGTTACTGGTAAGTAACTTCAATTATGATCAAGATGTATCAACATTAATTTGCCATAGTGTTACTTGTAAAAATAACTTCAATAATGATCAGCTGGTATCAACATAAATTTGTCAGTGTCACTGGCAAGTAACTTCCAGAATGATCAACTGGTATCAAAATTAATTGTCAAAGTGTTACTGATAAGTAATGTCAATAATGATGCATTTACTGTCCCTTATTTTCCATTGCGCAGCGGTTCCGATTTTAGCCGAGAATGGTTCCAATTGAAACGCCTCGGCCAATTCCGATTCCTTATGATCTTCATAACCAGCAAGGTGTGCCGATTGTTTACGCAGACGAACCAACAGATTCTCTGCGATTGTAACAAAATGGCTGTCTTTGGTAAATATAACTAGCGTCGAAGAGACGGGAATAAACGAACCTGTTTCATGTTTTATTTTATCATTATGTTTTAAAGGGGCAAAAGCGAAAATCGTTTCACTGCTAGGTTTGCTGTTGTGCACTGCCTGTAGACCAAAACAAAGTGTGCCATGAGCCACACCTCCCTCAACCTCTGCTATTCGGCAGAATGACGGGCCAGTTTAAGTTTCCGCGACGTTACTACTCAGTACATCGAACCTGAAATGCTCAGGAAACTGCAGATTTGCGCTAATTGCAAATGTTAGCTGGCTGACGGGCTATTCACCTAACACAACCTAACACCTGGCCCATTGCTGGGACCGAGCACGCTAACAACTCAAGCTCCGAACATTAACCCATGCTACGATTCTAACATTAAATTTAATTGAATCGCCATAGCGACATGTGCCTAACGTTACTGTAACACTAATTAAAGCAGACATTTGACTTTTATGTTGTTACTTACCTGTCCAGGAGAAGAAGAGCTAGCTCTGAGTCAAACTGTAGCCCCTTTAAGCTCTGCGTGCTCTCCACCTTGGAAATGCAAGGCCAATATTAATCCGGGTCCTGCCCTTTCTTTATCCGACAACGTCTTCGCCAACGACCATTGTTTATTTAGAAGTAATTTGGATCCTGCTCATCTTCAGGTGAGCGTTTAGTTTCCGCTCTCCGCCATTTAAGCTTTTTTAAAAATAATACGCTGCCACTGCTTACTGGCTATATGAATGCATTCTCGAAGGAGGAGGAGGCGATTCACATGAACATACATGAACACGCAGCCGGACCGGGCTTGTAAACAAGGGGTGGAGATCAACGCGAGAAGCGGGTATGTGACGACCTGCTATACTCCAGATGAAATTACACCTCTCGTTCTTCACACAGAGATTTTTAATTCCTTTAATCTAGAAATGATGCATTTCCACTTATTGCCCTTTTTAATACTATTAAATTATTTTCCAAAAACCGGATTTTGTTTTTGTTCAGCCGTAAACCGGACTGTGCTTTTGAAAACCGTAACCATTACCGGCAAACCGTGCTTGTTGGCAGGTATGCAAATCCATATTGAATAAATAAATAACTAATACTAAATAGATAATTGGTTAAAAGAGGTATAGAAGGTTTTTTCCTTTAAAAAAGAGAGAGGTAAGATCAATACTTTTCTATAACAATAAATAGTAAATAAAAAGAAATAAAAATGAATAAATAAGAAAGTGCAGAGATCAAATGGTTTTTATCTACCATGATTTAAAAGCTGAATAGACATTGGAATAAATGATTTTTTTAAACCGATTTAGTCTCCACCTAGGAACTCTAAACTTCCTGCCAGATAATGAGATACAACACTGATGATCATGTGCGTCTTTCTCATCGTTGCCTGTTCGAAAATACACTGCAAGGATAAGTGCTCTTAACACCAATTATATTCCATGCAGTATGGGTCAACCGGGTCAGCTTTTTTAACTGCACAGAGAGGTTATCAAACCAAGCTGTGATACTGTACCTGACAAGGATCTCTATTACCGCCTGATAAAATATTACCATAAATTTTTGATTGACACCTTGAATTCTCAGACGCCGCAAAAAAATGCAACCGTTGTTGTAATCTGCCACAGAAGATATCGACGTGTGTGCTCCAATTTAGTGAGTTGCCAGTGATAGCACCAAGATATTTGTATGAGACGACCTGTTTGATATATTCACTGTGAATGACCACTGATCTATGCTCACCGACTCCCCAAGGGTCAAACAGTCTTGTTGACATTTAGAATAAGGTGGTTCTCATCACACCAGGTCACAAATCTTTGGATTTCTGAAAAGTAATCAGATGGGTCACAGTTCTTTTTCAATAAACCTGAAATTGCGGTGTCGTCTGAAAATTTAATGATGTGATTATTTGGGTAAAAACTTCTACACTCATCTGTGTACAGAGTGAACAGGACTGGAGAGCTAACACAGCCCTGAGGAGCTCCTGTGCTCAAGGTTTTGGGCTCAGATAGAGTTCTGTTAACATTGACCTGCTGTCAACGATTGGTTAAAAATGAATAATACCATCTTATAATAAGAGGGTGAACCTTAAAATCAATAAGTCTCCTGATTAAGAGATGTGGCTGTAGCGTATTAAAAGCCGAACTAAAATCAATAAATAAAAGGCGAGCATGTGAGGTAGAATCTTCTAAATGCTTATTAATATAAATTGTCACAGCTATG
Organism: Gymnothorax javanicus; assembly: GCA_029692085.1. Taxonomy (NCBI): domain Eukaryota; kingdom Metazoa; phylum Chordata; class Actinopteri; order Anguilliformes; family Muraenidae; genus Gymnothorax; species Gymnothorax javanicus. The sequence continues at coordinate 47,740,370 of CM056197.1, read as the reverse complement.
ATGGCATCATCTGCATCTCTAGTGCTCTTATATGCGAACTGAAAAGGATCTGGCAAATGACTAACCTCAGTTTTCAAGAATTTAATCATAATTCTCTCAAAACACTTCATTACTAATGAGGTAAGTGCAACAGGGCAATAGTCATTATTCTCTTTACAGTTTGGTTTTTTGGGAACAGGGATAATAATAGAACTTTTCCAAATTGAGGGAACTGAATGTTGGTCAAAAGACTTCTGATGGGGCACCAGGCTTCTGCCAGCTCTTTACTGCAAGATTTCAGCAAGTGACCAGAGATGATATCCGGTCCGGAGGCCTTCCTGGTGCCGATGCCTGAAAAAAGTCTCTCCACAACATACTGATCAATCGTAATTTTAGCAAAGTCTGTTGTGGGTATACCATCTAGAGCCAATTTTTGTTCCTGTGAGAAGTCTCTTATTTCAAATCTACAGAAAAACTTGTTCAGCTCATTTGCCTTTCCTCCTCATTTATAACATAAATACATTTTTTTTGGATGGCGTCATATTTGTCAAGGTTTTCATAGAGTCCCAAATTTTCTTGGTGATCATTGCCAAGCAGTGAGATTCAAATTTATCCCTCTCATTCCTCCTTGCTGTCCTAAGTTTATGGTTAAGTTCTCTCTGCATGTTTTTCATTGCTACTAAATCCCCACAATAAAATGCTATTTTCTTCCGTACTATGCATTCTTTAATTTCCTTGGATATATAAGATTTATTATTTGGGTACATAGTGCAGTCTCCACCGACTGCAAGTATCAGGGCATGATGGGAGTCACCTGGCTGTCTCCTAATCAAAGAGCTGATTGGCTCTTGTATTTGACCATGAGCACCAGGTTCTGTTGTAAATCCAAATTTTCTGCGTCATTGTAGTATTTCACGCAAGATTTTCGTCATTTTGTGCAATGAATGTTTGATCTGTCAACAAACAAATCTTAATTGGTTGATGATAATGAATGCACGCTTGATATCTTTAGCCATACAGCGTTACACAAATGTGATCTGCAAGCAACCGACAGCTCACAGGTAGATCTGACAGGAAATAAAATATTTCTGTGACTTCTTGTTTGTTCTTTGAAGGCTGGAGGAAGCTGCCCAATTTGACTGCAGCTTTTTGCCTTCGCCCCCCACTGCTGCCGCCTGATCTCGTCCACTTTCCGGCCAAGGCACAGATCTCGAACGAGCCAAAGTAATTGTCCGCTGATTGAAAGTAGAATACTAAAGCCTGTGGAAACTGTGGCCCTGGGGATATGCAGAACAGTTGTCTCACTTTGCACACGCTTCACAGATATTAATGAAATGCGTTGAGTCACTGATTTGGTGTGAAGACCTCTTTAATCCATGCAACATTGAAGCTGTGCATGCATTACCTTGGGTATGTCTCTTTCTTCTGTAAATGACAGTTATGATGATGGAGATAAGGAAGATGCAGATGAAGCAAGTGACGCTGGTGATAATGATGAAGACAGTCATGCCATCTCCATTCCCCAGTGGACCTGCAGTGCAAGACAGCCTGTTATTTTGGACTCTTCCAATCAGGAGACGGATGCAAGGGGGGTTTCAAAACTGTGCAGTAAGTTTTGGATCTAAAATGGCTTTCATATTATTCGCAGTCTGTGATTCCAATTTAACATTTTAAATTCCCAGGCCAAGTATTTGATTGAACTCGAATAGCTAGTATTTCATGAATTTTCATCTTTAATCTATACAGTTACTTCACCAACACACCCCCACCCAACTTAGTTTGTGATCGATTTCAAAAGCAAGTCCACCACCCACCCCAATTCACCTAAGGCTAAGCCCTGCCCCCTCCAGTGACTCGGACAAATAATCAACATTTTTGAACAGGCGCTAATGGCGGGCATCACAGTCGGAGATATTTTTTAGGATGCTATCGATGGTTTTTGGCACCAGAAGGCTCAAATATCATCAAGAAGTCAGCAAAAAGGGTTACACTACGCATTGGAGGGATACATTAATGAATTTAGAGTGGAGAAGGTCAACAAAAAGTGTAAATTAGAAGCTAAAATTTTAAGGTCTCAGTGCAAACGCGATCAACCGCATCTCGTTTCCGTCACCCTCTCACACAGCAAGATAGAGGATCAGCATTGTTCGTGCACTGCAGGGTAAGAAATTTAATTTACTTATTATTATTGCTACCGACTTTAAGAAATCTAACCTGACGTGACTCGTAAAATATAAATTACTTGCCCTGCCACTAGGTTATCATTAGCTTAGCTTGCAAAATTCTGCATTAGCTGAGCTAGATTTCCACAAAGCTTTATCCAGAGGAGACACTTCTCTCAGTTTTAATGTGGCTTTGGGAAGGGAATAAAATACACCCCATCGCCCAGCCTCTCGGGATACCTCGTATCAGAGTTATGTTTACCCCAAGTACAGCGTTTGATAATTTTTTAAATTTAGAAACATTTTAAAACCCCATAAAAGCGAATGATATGGAGTTTCCATAATGCATTTCAATGGAAATTCAGGCTCAGAATGTACAAGTATATAGGGAGAGAATACGCACAGTGATTGGCTCATCGCATTTGAGGGCGGGGCTTAGCCATAGGTCAATTCTGCAATCAGGCCTCCAGTGTTGCAAGTGTGCCTTAACAAGGTATGCACTTTTGGGTTTTTACAAATTCAAAATCTGGCTAACCCCCTGTGAGCCACTAATGGGAGGGACTGGTAGAAATCTCAAAAATTACAGAAGATTCACCCTGACTGTAATGTGGAACACTGTAGTTGAACAGGACAATGCATTTTGAAGGTTTTGCATGTGGACACTGGATGAGCATAAAAACATCTCCAGGCTTTATACACCAATGGACTAACTTACAGATGTCCTCTATAGAATTTGCTTGTGTCTTTTTGTCGGCCCGGTTGCTGCTGCTGCAGAAGATGGTGCTTCTAGTTGCCGTGACGGTGAGGGTGAATCGTGATGGTAAGGTTGTATTTTCTGCCAGCGTGCAGTGGGTGTGGTCACAGGTGTGGCTGACCAGGAAGTCTCCAGCAGAGCAGTTCACTGACACGATGCAGAGCCCTCCAGCAGAAGAAAGTAATGTCACTCCCACCTGGGGTTTGGGCGGGCCCTCTGCAAAAAAACAACCAATCAGCTGGGCCAGAAAAAACTCATGTGAACACCCAACTTATAAAGTTGCAACTTCTAAGCAACTGCAAACTACAAAAATAATCTCACTTAGAAAATGAGAGTGGGAATAAGTAAACTATGCTTTTCCAAGTCATTTGTTTGCATTTATGTGAAAATTGTGGTTTACATTTTAAGAAGTAAGTCACTTGAATATGAAATATTTTATGTTTCCATGCCACACGTTCTATGCTTTGATTTAAAATTAAATTCATTCTGTTTTCTTTCCTATGACATTTACGTCTCAGTTATTTCAATAAAAATGTGAAATTCACATTACTGGTGTCACAGCAATGGATTCCATGTAAATTTTTCCATACCACTGCAGAAAAGAATTATAGCTCCTGTACCTCTCTGGAAACTCCAAGAAACTCCTACTTGACAGCAAAATCCAAGATAAGGCTTTTTGTCATCTTGTGCATCAAATTTGCTGTAACTTCTGAACCTCATTGTCTAGAGACAAGATCTGTGAAAAGAGTATTTTTCCTTCCCAAATTTCTTCTATTTTTCACTATTTCCCAATCTTAAGTCTTAAATCATCAAAACAATTTTAAGATAACTCAAGTAAATGCAGTTTTTACATGATGATTTCAAAAAAAAGCTACCCAACCCTTCCAAGCTCTATATGAAAAAATAATTGTCCCCCTACTTAATAAATCAATCAATTAAACAACTTAAATTGATGATTGGGTTAAATTTCACTTGACACACCTAGGCATGATTACTGCCAGCCCAGTCAAATCTAAACATCACTTAAATAGAACCTGTCCGGCAATATGAAGTAGACATAAATCAGCACATGAAACTGCAACATAAAATTCAAGACTAGATGCAAAACAAAGTCTTCGACATCTGTCAATCCAGAAGGGGTTACAAAGCTATTTCTAAGGCTCTGGGACTTCAACAAACCACAGTGAGAGGCATTATCTACAAATGAAGAAAACTTGGATCAGTGATGAACCGTCCCAGGAGTGGCCAGCCTAACAAAATTCTTCCAACTGCACATCGACTACTCATCTGACCCCTAGATTCCACTGGGAGCATCTTGGCCGTGTTACTGCCACAAAACAGTTGCCGGAGTTGATTGTGGCCATTCTTGGCGATGGTTGTTATTCCACCAGCCGCGCCGTGGCTCGTCTCGGCAGCGTCTTAGAAGTGGCTCTCCACGCTGCTCCGCCGAGAATATGCACCGAGTCTATTTTTGCCGGTGGCGGGCCGCAGTCGCGCTGATCTTAATGAAACAGGGATACGTTTCCCATAGATCGACCATCTACAGTCATTGGTTCCGACTATGCTAGCATTTGTGCTAATGGGAACTGCTCACCTGATTCATGCCAGGCAGGAAGTAACTTTCAAGGGGGATACGCTTTTAACTAAAAGAAACTAGCCATAAATCTTTTATATAAAATAGGCATGGGCAATACAAATGAATAAAATGACAACATTTCTTGAGTTGCTGAGAACAAAGTGTTTATTATTTTCTAATGATTTTTTTGCAGGTAAGTACAGAAGACACAGACGAAAAAGTTTGCCACAAGTCCAACGCCTTTACAGGAAAGGGTCTCAGAGCCACAGGGTCCCAAAAATGGCTGATTTCGCATTTTTCAACAAAACCCATTGTGAAAATTGGGGGTGAAGCCTGAGGGCATTTTCGAAAAATACAGTCTATTCGAAATAAACCAGGCCAAATTATCCATTAGGGTACCCTAACAGAAATAATTGATGCTAAAGTCATCTACCCCTTTTCTGAAGTACAGCAGCGCCCCTAGGCCCTTTTTTAATGGAAAAATGCATTGAATTTCACCCAATTATGTTCAACATTAGGTTTTGCATTGATATTAAAAAATGGTATGACTGGGTTGCCTGTGAAGTTTTTTGGATCAATGGCCTGCAAAAATGTCAAAATTATTGGTGGGAGGGCAAACATTAACGCTACACGCCCATTACTATATAAAATGCAGTGAAGTCGCTGATGCGGCAGTTGTTTGCCCTCCCACTGCTACTAAACGCTCCCCCTTCAATAACCCGTGGTGATTTAAAAAAAAAAAAAACTGCACTGTTTTTACTATGTCCATATACCCTCCTCCCATGATAGTTTCAATGAGCTACTGTGAATAATTCATAGTAAAACACAGTGACGCAGTAGTCGGGAGGTTAGTTTGGCGAGGCAGAAACCTCCTTTTGCTTGATTAGCAATCAGACAATTAACTAGTTTAGTAAGACTATTCGCAGAATGACGGGCCAGTTTAAGTTTCCGTGGTGTTATTACTCAGTACATCGAACTTGAAATGCTCACGAAACTGCAGATTTGCGAGTACTTCCTTAAAGGAAGCTAGAGACGTGCCGTGAGGTAATGCAGTGACCCAAACTTTTATCACAGGATTTTTGTGAACCTGTTCCTCGTACTATTCCTTATTGAAAATCAAAACAATTAAGGCCAAGCCTATAGGAAGCCCGTATACTGATAGAGGAGATAATAACAAAAATATTCATTCACGCTTCAATTCGAGACTGCAAGGATGGAAATCTGAATAATTAATTAGGAAAAATTATCGGGTCTCGGTAATTCTGTATATCGTTTAAACATTGTTAATCGGATTATGAAAGAAGACTGAAAATAAGCTACCGCTTTTTTTCTTTTATGCGTGTAAAAAGCGTATTTAAAGGAGAATACATTGTATATTGATTAAGCATTGAACTCTGCATAAGTCGAACTGTTTTCATATTTGTTGATATGTTGATTTCATATTGCTTCGGCTTCCTGGAAGCAAGTACACGCAAATCTGCTGTCTAGCGAGCATTTCAGGTTCGATGTACTGAGTAATAACGCCGCGGAAATTTAAACTGGCCCGTCATTCTGCCGAATAGTCTTACTAAACTAGTTAATCGTTTGATTGCTAATCAAGCAAAGGGAAGGATTCTGCCTTACCAAACTAACCTTCAAGCGCACGGCACTGGCAGGACAATTCGTTTCACACACTGATGAAATCAGGTCGAGCCTCACAGCGCTGGCGTATGGAAGCATATAGTTAACAAAATTAAAATGAAAATGCAATGTCAGAAATGCATTTTCATTTTCAAGATAACTTTTCGCATTATTTGTATCATAATGAAAATTCAAATGTAATCCTCCACTTTGCATATTCATTTTCAAGTCCATGTATGCAATTTTTATAACAATTGGAAAATTAAAATACATTCCTCATTTACATTTGCATTTTCGAGAAGTGCCCTGCAATATCACGAACAAAACGAAAAACAAACGCTAATCGTATAAAAGCAAATACATTCTCGGAAATGCTTTTTCGTTTTTTAAGAAGCACGCGTTATTTGTATCATCACGAAAAATGATAAAGTAATCCTCCACTTTTTACGTTTGCATTTTCAAGTCCATGTAGGCACTGTTTTCATTTGCAAGAAGTGCCCCGCAATATCACTAACAAAACGAAATCGAAAACGCTAATCTCCCAAAGCAAATACATTCTCGGAAATGCTTTTTTCTTTTTCAAGAAGCAGACGCAATATCTGTCTCATAATTAAATCGCTAACAGTTCGCCACTTTTCTTTTTCATTTTCGTGACAGACTGCCCTGCCTCACTTTGCATTTTCGATTTCGAGGTCCCACGCGCTTTTCATAACAAAATTAAAAAGAAAATACCCTCCTAGTTGGGTGTGGCCTGCGTGTGAGAAGGCGGGGCGTCCTCCACAATTTCGTCGGATTGGATATTAACAAATACAAAAGCGATCTCGGTGGTCATCAATCAGAGGGAAACTCCTGCTGCACGCACTTTTATGTCAAAAGCACAAATGGCAACTTACATAGATGGAGCCACTGACTGTGCATGAACGCTCCCCTGGACATTGGGCGGAGTTTGACTGAGAGTATAGCTGAGGTTTTCCCCGAAGACACTGCAATCGCACTCAACTACCCCCGTGTGCGATTGGATTAGCGCTGCTTCCACTGAAATTGTACTGCGCCTACACTTAGATCTGTCGATCTTCGGACGGGTTATCTGCGCATCATCTGTTAAAGTAGTACAGTCGGTTACAAAGCAAGTTCATACGCTCCTGCTCTCTTGGGCTTCATGTACTTCCATTGCTTTCTTCAGAATTTGGAGGAAAGGACAGTTCGTATTAATACACCAGTGCCTATACGCCTCTATACCTTAATAGCTGGCTACATACAATGGTGGCCGTGTAACACGTCGACCTCCAGTTCTCTGTTACGCGAGTCTGTGGGATGAATCATGGAGGTAGGCTGAGCTAAGAAAGGGACAGATTCATCTGATCGCTTGCATCCTCCTGCTGCAGAAGAAAGGCTTATAAATCCATAGATCTATGATTTCTCTTATTATACCGCAAAGTCGCTTGTAATAATATGCTGTCGCTGGCCATAGCCAGATGTCGACACAGTGATATGTTTCGCCAATCGATGTGCTTTTCATGAACAGTCACATCGTTAGACTAACGCGATGTTAATTAGCTAGCTAACTACTTTCCTGCAAGATGACCGAACATTACGAACAACTATAGCATAAAACTTGCTTCCAGTCCATTTAACTTGACCAGATTATGCGATCAGTTTCGCACGCCTGTTTTTATGTGGTAACACTATGCTTGCAACAGGATGCGTCTCTCCCCGCAGCTCAGTGCACCCCCTGCCATTCATCCACAAAATTGCAGTGAGGCACACCAACTGGAAGCCGATGTGTTTGTTATCGGCAACTCTTATAATATAATATTATATCTTATAATCTTATAATATAAGAGTTATGTAGCAGCAACTAAGGTATAAGAAAAGTATGGGCACCGATGTATTAATATATAAGCGGTCCTTTTATTCCAAAATCGTGAAGAAAGCCACGGAAGTAGCTACCTGTGCAGCCCGGTGGGCAGGACCGCATTTAACCATAAAAGATAGCGTGCAGATAATCTGTCCAACCATTGATTGATAGAGTGTAAGCACACGGTTTGAATGGAAGCAGGTATAATCCAAGCGCACGAGGGGCTAATTGAGTGCGAGAGCAGGATCACTGCAATTTTAGTCTAACGATGTGACCGCTCATGGATTTCGTAAGCCTTTCTTCTGCAGCAGCAGGATGCAAGCGAACACATGAATCTGTCCCTTTCTTAGCTCAGTCTACCTCTGCGATTCATCCACAGACTCGCATAATAGAGAACTGGAGGTCGACGTGTTACACGGCTACCATTGTATGTCGCCAGCTATTAAGGTATAGAGACGTATAGGCACTGGTGTATTAATACGAACTGTGCTTTCACTCCAAATTCGTGAAGAAAGCAATGGAAGTACATGAAGCCCAAGAGAGCAGGAGCGTATGAACTTGCTTTGCAACCGACTGAACAACTAAACAGATGATGCGCGAGATAACCCGTCCGAAGATCGACAGATCTAAGTGTAGGCGCAGTACAATTTCAGTGGAAGCAGCGCTAATCCAATCGCACACGGGGGTAATTGAGTGCGAGAGCAGTGTCTTTCGGGGGAAAACCTAAGCTATACTCTCAATCAAAATCCGCAATGTCCAGGGGAGCGTTCATGCACAGTCACTGGCTCCATCTATGTAAGTTGCCATTTGTGCTTTGACATAAAAGTGCGTGCAGCAGGAGTTTTCCTCTGATTGATGACCACCGAGATAAGCTTTGTATTTGTTAATATCCAATCCGTAATTAAATTGTGGAGGACGTCCCCGCTTCTCACCGGCAGGCCACACCCAACTAGGGAGGGTATTTTCTTTTTAATTTTGTTATGAAAAGCGCGTGGGACCTCGGAAATCGAAAATGCAAAGTGAGGCAGGGCAGTCTGTCACGAAAATGAAAAAGAAAAGTGGCGAACTGCGTTAGCGATTTAATTATGAGACAGATATTGCGTCTGCTTCTTGAAAAAGAAAAAGCATTTCCGAGAATGTATTTGCTTTAGGAGATTAGCGTTTTCGATTTCGTTTTGTTAGTGATATTGCGGGGCACTTCTTGCAAATGAAAACAGTGCCTACATGGACTTGAAAATTCAAACGTAAAGTGGAGGATTACTTTATCATTTTTCGTGATGATACAAATAATCTTGCGTGCTTCTCGAAAACGAAAAAAGCATTTCCGAGAATGTATTTGCTTTATACGATTAGCGTTTTCGTTTTCGTTTTGATAGTGATATTGCAGGGCACTTCTCGAAAATGCAAATGTAAATGAGGAATGTATTTAAATTTTCCAATTGTTATAAAAATTGCATACATGGACTAGCAAATGAAAATGTAAAGTGGAGGATTACATTTGAATTTTCATTATGATACAAATAATGCGCTTGTATCTTGAAAATGAAAATGCATTTCTGACATTGCATTTTCATTTTAATTTTGTTAACTATATGCTTCCATACTGGCGTGCAGCCAGTTGAAATGGAGATGGCACGAATTGTGACCAGGGGTTTTAAGCGCCTGGCGCCGGTTTATTCCTTGGTATATTTTACTGATACTTCACAAATAGGGTCACAAGATATTCGGTCAAAAAACTATGTAGGGGACAGTAAAAAATACGCCCACCTTTCTTGCTATTGTTGAGAGGAAATCACGGCGGACTTGCGATGAACTTCACCAACTTCTGTCGAATTTATTTCACATCCACTCGAGGTCTAGCCTGGATGAACAGACTCGTAATTTCTCAAATTAAATGGCTTTACAGCAAATCAGGGCCGTAGCTGGGATAAGACGTCGACGCGGGCTGTTTGAAATCTACCTCCTAAATGGTTATTTTTGCCACGCCTTGCCCTTGAAAATTTGTAAACACGGCGCAAATTGAGGTCACGCATTCATCCTACGGGCGAACAATAGCTCTGTTCAAATCGCGTTTTTGGCTGTAATACGCAGAGTTCATGTATGAAATGCGGGTATCCTATTGAAAAGGTTGCTTTTAATCAAACCATGGTGTTCTTTTTGTGTGAAAATGGTATTTACGTCATTTTTTTATAAGTTTTCTGAGGCTTGTTTACCGCCCCAGTTCAGCTGTTACGCATTCCATTAGAGTTTATGCAGAGCGTTGCCCATGCCTATATAAAATTTGTTTATAATTCAATTCCGTGATTTTGTTTTAACTAAAACACAGGCACACTTTTTTTTTTTTTTTTTTTAAATCTATGGCGTTCATGGCTGGACTGTAGTAGGCTACAGCACAACAAAGTCGAAAATGACATTAAATGTAATTAAAGCAGAAAAAAAACAGAAAGCATTTTTGTAGCCTACTCTCCCATGGAGGAAGCACAAATATCCTGGGAAAATTCCGAAATAAGCAAAATCTGAGTAGGTCAATTCTATCAGCTGGCAGGACGCTGTGCTAACGTTTCGCTCTCAGTGGGACATGAAGTCGCGTACAAGATGGAGCAAAATGGCGTCGCTCACATTATGTTGCAGATACGCGCCTGGCGGAATCTAGGGGTAAGAAGTCACAAAAAATCTGGACTAACATTTAGAGAACTGCTGGCATCACTTGTTTCAGTTAAGGCCAGTGTTCACAGTTCACCGGTAAGAAAGTGACTGAGAGGAAATGGCATCCATGGGCGAGCTGCAAGGCAAAAACCACTGCTGACCAAAAAATAATTTAAAAAAGACTTGTCTTACATTTGCCAAAAAACATCTTGATGACCCAAAACACTATTTGGACAATGTTCTGTGGACTGATGAGTCAAAATTGGAATTTTTTGGAGGACACGGGTCCTGTCCTGCCCTCCAGCAGAAAATCCTGAGGGCGAATGTCCAGCCATCAGTTTGTGATGCAAAAGCTAATGCACAGTTGGGTTATGCATCAGGACAATGATCCAAAACACACAAGAGAGGTTTTGGAGTGGTCAAGTTTATGTCCTGACTTAAATCCAATTGAGATGCCATGTGGCATGACCTTAAACAGGCAGCTCGTGATCGAAAACCCTTCAGCGTGGCTGAATTGGAACAATTCTGCAAAGAAGTGTTATGGTTCTGTGTTTGGATGTTATGCCATGTGTTCATTGTCATGTCTTTTCTTTATTCTTTTTGCTTATTATACATCCCGGTTTTCTGTTCATGCCATTTCAGGTTTCATTGCACTTGTCATTCCTGTCTTGTGATCAGTTTGATTCAGTCCGTTCTCCCAGTCTGTGTGCCTACGTGCTTTGGGTGATTTCAATGGTTTCTGGTGTTTCATATAATTACTTCAATTCTCGTTTACTTCCTTCGCCTTGCTTCCCTAGATTACTAATAATACTAACATTTTATTTCGTATCATAGTTTACTAACCTAACTAATCCATGTATGTATTACTAACTAACGAGCACTTGGGTTAATTTGTAAAGCTGCACCGCTACTAATTATCACTAATTCAATCTCAGCTATCGCCCTGTTCTAGTCTCCGCCTAGTCTCCTTAACCGGAGCTGTTTATCTATCATAGGTTGTCTGCGTTGATCCTGTCCGTGTCTTGGCTTTTGCCAATTGTTGTGGTTTAGGACTTCCCCATGTGTGCCTTCCTCTGTAATTAGTTCTTATCCAATTCACCTGTTCCCCGCAGAGCACGTGACTTCCCTCTTGTCTATTTAAAGTCTTCACTGCAGTTCATTCTCTGTCAGAACGTTGATCAGTTTTCATCTGTGCAGAGCTCTTCGTATGCCTTTTGTTTATTGCTTCTTCACGACTGTTTTGCCCGACCTCGAGATTGCCTTGCCCTACTATTCCTGTTTTGTCTTCTTGGATTTTGACCTGTTTTTGTACGACCACGTTTTCTGTTTTGGATGCCCTGTGTATGACCTACCTTTCTGGATTTCGTCTACTATTTTTAGCTTACTGTCTATGTACCGTTGCACATCTGCCTTACTGGTTTTGACCCCCGTCTGTCTTTTCTACTTTGCTTTTTGGATATTGTTTTTGGCTTGGCAATTCTTGTGTCTTCTGGTCCCGACCCTTTTTACAATAAAGGCTTACGATTTTTTGAATTCCTGTTCTCGCGAGTGGTTCCTGAATGTACCGTCACAAGAAGAGTGGGCCAAAATTCCTCTACAGCAATGTGAAGAAACACAAACAGCTGATTGCAGTTCATGCCACCAAAGGCGGCACAACCAGTTATTAGGTTTAATGGGGAAAATTATTTTTTCACATGGGTGATACATGTTCTGAATAACTCAACCTATAAAAAAATGATCATTTAAAACTGCATGTTTTGTTTAATTATGTTATCTTTGATTTAAAATGATTTGCATGATCTGAAATATTTAAATAAGACAAATAAGCAACTGAGGAAATCAAGAGCAGTACTTTTTCACAGCACTTTAGGTATCTTTTCCCAGAAATTCTGGGTCAGTTAATATAACCTCAACTCCAAAAGACAGAGTGTGTAATTTCCTAATAAAAACAGAGAGCAGTAATATGAAAAGTGTCTCATCAATATACAGTATATGTAATTGAAAAAAGTACAAATAAACAAATTTTAAGGTTTTACTGTATTCATCAACTTTATTGATCAGAATAAATATTTGATTCTATTTTTGATGCTTGCTATACATTCCAAAAAGTTGGGACTAGGGTAATGTTGCACTGAGCGTAGAGGAATATTCAAAACACACCTGTTTGGTACATTCTACAGGTAAATATGGGTGTTTCTACCATGATTGGCGATAAAATAGGCATCCATAAAAGCCTATGAGCGAGAATGGTTCGAGGCTTGACAATTTGCGTAAAGCTGCATGAACAAATATGGGAGTTTAAGAACAACTTTTCTCAATGCATGACTGCAAGGAATGCAGGGATTTCACCAGCTATCATACATAATATTATTAAAAGATGCAGAGAATCCAAAAAAATCTGTGCATGTAAAAGGGAAGGCCAGAAACCATTACTGAATGGCTGTGACCCTCAAGCCCTTAGACAGCACTGACATACTTAATAAACTGACATACTTTTGAAGTGAATATAACCACATGGGCTTGTGAATACTTTGGAAAATTATTGTCAGTAAACACAGTTCATCACTGGATCTACAAATGCAGGTTAAAAATGTACTGCATAAAATTAAAGCTATATAATGTATCAACAACAGTCAGAAAAGCGGCTGACCTCTGTCGGGCTTGATTGCATCTGAGACAGACTGATAAAAAGTAGAAAAGTGTGCTCTGACAAGTCCACTTTTTAAATAGCCTTTAGAAATAACACACATCTTTTTGGGGCCAAAGAAGAAAAGTACCATCCTTATTGTTATGAATGCACGGTTCAAAAGCCAGTGTCTGTCATGGTATGGGTTTGTGTTGGAGATTGCCTTTCTGAGAGAGCATTATTACCAAGTGGGTCCAACTTGTCAGCCATTCACCTGTCTGCCAGATCCGTTCACAGATGATAGTCAGGATGCCTGTCGTGACCTCTCCTCCATGCTGCAGCAGTTCCACAGGATTATTATCCACTCCTGCTGACTTCCCACATTTCAGTGATGGTGTCGTGTCTTCGACTTCTTCACAAAGGATTGGCTGGTCATCATCGTTGGTAGTCTCGTGTGCAGACAGAACACTTGGATCCCCTTTGTTCTGATAGTTGCACAATTCCTAACAGTATTCTGTCCATCCCACCATTATTTCCTTTTCCTCTGTGAGGCTGTTACCGTCTTTGACCTGAATGGTGTTCACTTTGACTTGCTTTTCTTTGGAAAGGTGCTTCACCAGTTGGAATGCCTTCTTTGTGTTGTTATTGGAAATGCTGTCATCAGTGTCAGCACATTGTTCAGCAATCCAGCTTCACTTTGCCTTTTTCATTTCCCTCTTAATTACCTCGTAGATATTCCTGTATGTTGCTGTTTACTCTGCTGTGTTCTTATTCTTCTTCAGCTCCCATCTTTTGTCGCACGGGTCCAGGATGTCATCGGTGACCCATGGTTTTGCTCTGCGGCGGCTGTCCCCTAGGATCTTACTTGCTGTTTGTGTTATCTCTGTGCTGAAGTTGTTGGTGGTAGCCCCAAGATCTTCATCAAGAAGGAGTAGTGGCGCAAACTTCCCTCCGATTGTTGCTTGATACAGCATTATAAGAAAGAGAAAAAAAATTCCACCTCCAAAACCACAACAATTAGTGCCCTCAGTTCCCAAATGACCTTTGCGTGCTGTAAAATGGAAATGTGATGCAACAAAGTGGTAAACCTGTCCACGTCCCAACATTTTTGGATTGTGCTGCAGGTAACACATGTAGAATAAATGAAGAGTTCATTTGCAAAAACAGATAAAGGCAATTCTTAAAATGAATAAACAAACAGCAGTTTGATAAATATTCCTTTGACTACACAATCAAAAAACATCATTTAGGAAAAGAAAAAAAATTGAGATATCTCACTGATATAACCGAACTCTTATTTGATTGATATTTCCAGGAGTGCACAATAAAAAAACATGATTTAGGAAAATAAATTAAAATGCCCATAACTGTTTTTGCAAATGAACCCTTCAAATGTATGTTGAACTTTTTAAAAATTGCTGCAGAAGAGTTAAAACTGTCTCATCTGTATACAGTTTTCAATCGAATATGGGTCAAAATAGATTTACAAATCATTGATTTCTGTTTTTCTTTTACATTTTACACACTGTTCCACACTGTACACACTTAGGAGTTGGGGCTGTTCAGTAAAGTTGCTATTTTTGCAAGCTCAACTTAGTCAAGAGTTAGAGTCTTCAGTAAGCCTGACATGCATGCATGAACAGTGGTTAAACATAGACAAGCCTGTAAAGATTTTGAACATCATCAGTCATCTTCTCTTCATTTGATGGAAAGAATGGCTGCTTCATTGTAGAAAATCTCATTTTCCTTATAAAAAAAAAAACTACTGCAATCCTGGATTTCAAGGTCAATGTGACTCCAAAATGCAAAAATAAACATATTTCTTGTCCACAAATTAGTAGAAAAAGACACCTTATTTATGTATTGAAGCTAATCTTGTTCATCTCTGATTTTCTGTATTAGCACAGGCTGATAGGGCATTTTTGATTCGATCCAAGAACACGACACTAGCATTATGTTCACGTATCAAACGCCGAGAACAGTGCACTTCGGTTGCCACCTCGTGTCGAGAATATACCCCCTGATTTACTAGGAACAATTAGGAATGTGACTTCACAACAAAACGGCTAAAAGCGGCTTTGACAGTCATTCAGAGCAAGTTTTAATCGATTACTATCAAATATTAAGCGAAATGCAGTATGGTATTGGTGTTTCCTGTGACTAATAATGGTTTTCACTGGAAAGCCATCTTTTGACGCACGCTACTTCCTTTTCTGTGTGCGGTATGATGCATTTTGCGCTTCATAAAGTCAAGCAAAAAGTTCATGTTCAAGTATGAAGCACACAAAACTAGCCAAACCACAAACCTCAACTTGTGTTGTGTTCCACGTGTTTGACTGGGAACAGCAATGTACGTGTGCTTAAGGACCTCAGCCCGACTCGCGTGTTACCGACTTAAAACAACCATAGATACAGTGTATGTGTTTCAGCAATGGCAGCCA
The DNA here is from genome assembly GCA_029692085.1 of Gymnothorax javanicus. Lineage (NCBI taxonomy): Eukaryota > Metazoa > Chordata > Actinopteri > Anguilliformes > Muraenidae > Gymnothorax > Gymnothorax javanicus. The sequence goes on along the minus strand of CM056197.1, from coordinate 47,724,708 downwards.
TCTTGGTTTTCAAGAACATGATTAACTGCATATGGGTCATTCTTTGCCAAATCAACCAGGGGTCCCCTTCACATGAACAAGCCCAATTTTGAAATAGTTGGGACAAAGTGTAAATTGTGAATAAAATCAAAATGCACTGACTTTCAAATCACACCAGCCTGTATTTTATTCATTATAGAACAGAGATGACATAGCAAATGTTGAAACTGAGAAATTTTACAATTTTATCCACAAAATGAGCCCATTTCAAATTTGATGGCTGCTACAGGTCTCAAAAAAGTTGAGACAGGGGCCTGTTCACCATGGTGTAGCATCCCCTCTTCTTTTTAACACAAAGTGGAGGCGTCTGTGTTGTGTTCCAGGGTCCTGGGCCTTTGGCCAGGACATATTTATGGTTTTAACAGTTCCTTGTTTTATGTATTAGTCTTGTGGGGTTTGTATTTAGTTTTTTTGGGGTCTCTTGTATTTGTTCCTGGTGTTTGTCAGCGTCAGGTGCCGCTTATGTAAGGGGGGGGTACTGTTGTGTTCCAGGGTCCTGGGCCTTTGGCCAGGACATATCTATGGTTTTAACAGTTTCTTGTCTCAGGATTTTCCATTTCATAGTTCACGCTCATTCATGTTTTTATTTTCCAGGTTTTCTGTTTTGCCAGGTCTGCCCAGCCACTCCACCGCTTGTTCATGCTCTCCGCCTGCATCTTCGTGTTTGCACACTTCAGAGCTCTGGTTGGCTTTTGGTATTTCCTTCCTTCTGTGCTGTGCTGATTCAGGGCTGTCTAAGCTTAATTGGCAATTAACTGTTTTTTAGTACTAACATTTACTAACAGTCACGGAAGGTGTAATTTTAGACAGGCACATTACTAATACTACTAATTTAGGTAGGGAGTTTATTGTCATGATTCCTGCTTTGCTATTTCAAGATCTTGCTGTGCTTTTCTATTAACATTTATGCTTCCTTCCAATCTGCATGCTTCATTGGTACTTAAGCTGAGCACGCTCATTTTCTTAATGAGCAAGTCATGTCCACCTATTGTCTTTGTCTCCTGATCTAGCCTTGCCTCTTGTTCTTCTCCAGGTGTTGCCCCTCATGTGTTCTGATTTCTGCCCTTTATCTGGAGGTGGTGGAAGTTGGCTGGCAGACAGAGTCTCGAGCTTTCAAGCCAAGTTTACCACCAAGTTTTCATTGTCGAGTTTATCACCAAGTTTTCATTGTCGAGTTTCCAAGCCAAGTTTATCGCCAAGTTTTCATTGTCAAGTTTCCATGCCAAGTTTCTCACCGTGTTTAGTTTCATGCCCTTGTGGTTCAGTGCAGTATTTTCGTATTTTTTCATAGCCTAGTCAAGTTCTTGTTGTTTGTATATATTCCTGATTATTCTTTTGTTCGTGATTTCTCTCCCTGGAGTTTCCAGTGGTTTTTGTTTTTGTCGCTTATGCTCTTTTGTTTTTTAGCTCTGTGCAGCTTTTCTTAGTTGGATTTTTGCAACCCTTTGGGCCAAGTTTTTCGTTGGCCCTCGTGGTGTTTTCTTTTTCGTTTAATAAAAACCCCCGTTCCCTGCATCTTGCGTCTGGTGCCTTCCTGATTTCGCATCAGTCTGGGCATTGAGGAGACAAGTTTCTTGAGTTTAGTCATTGGAATTTGATCCCACTCTTGTTTAATACAGGCGTCCAGCCACTGGAGAGTTTTGGGTTTACTTTGACGGACTTTTCATTTACAACCGCAATTCCGAAATAGTTGGGACAAAGTGTAAATTGTGAATAAAATTAAGATGCAATGACTTTCAGATCACATGAGCCAAAATGTTATTTTTCAATAGAATATAGATAACATTTCAAATGTAGAACTGAGACATTTTACATTTTTATCCACAAAATGAGCTTATTTCAAATTTTCTGGCTGCAACAGGTCTCTAAAAAAGTTGGGACACAGGGGAAAAAGGGCTGAAAAAGCAATTAATATATAAGAGAATTAGCTGAAAGAACATTGAGCAAGTAATTAAGTTAACTGGCATCAAGCTTGTAACATGATTGGCTTTAAAAGGGTTGTCTTAGAGCGGCTGAGTCTCTCAGAAGTAAAGATGGCCAGAGGCTCCCCAACCTGTGAAGGCTTGCGGAAAAAAATTGTGGAATACTTTCAAAACAATGTTCCTCAACGTCAAATTGCAAAGGCTTTGAAGGTCTCATCATCGACAGTGCATAGCCTCATCAAAAGATTCAGAGAAACTGGAAAAATCTCTGTGCGTAAGGGACAAGGCCGAGGACCTTTAATGGATGCCCATGATCTTCGGGCCCTCGGATGCCACTGCATCACTTACTGGCTTGATTCTGTCATTGACATTACTAAATGGGCCCAGGAATATTTTAAGAAACCACTGTCTGTAAACACAGGCCGCCGTGCCATCCACAGATGCCACCTAAAACTCTATCATGCAAAAAAAGGAAGCCGTTGTTGAGCATGATCCAGAAGCACCCGTGTTCTGTGGGCCAAGGCTCATTTAAAATGGACTGTAGCAAAGTGGCAAAGTGTCCTGTGGTTAGACAGAGTCCAAATTTGACATTCTTGTTGAAATCATGGGCGCCGTGTCCTCCGGGGCGAAAGAGGAGAAAGACCACCCCTCCTGTTATCAGCGTTCAATTCAAAAGCCAGCATCTCTGATGGTATGAGGATGCATTGGTGGATTTGGTGTGGGACACTTGCATGTTTTAAAAAGCACCATGAATGCTGAAAGGTATATAAAGGTTTCAGAGCAACATATGCTCCCCTCCAGATGACATCTATTCCAGGGAAGGCCTTGTGTATTTCCGCAGGACAATGCAAAACCACATACTGCAGCTATTACAACAGCGTGGCTTTGTAGTAGAAAAGTCCATGTGCTGAACTGGCCTGCCTGCAGTCCGCATCTTTCACCAATTGAGAACAATTGGCACATAATTTAAAAAAAGTCCGTCAAAGGAGACCCAAAACTTTCCAGCAGCTGGAAACCTGTATTAAACAAGAGTGGGATCAAATTCCAATGGCTAAACTCAAGAAACTTGTCTCCTCAATGCCCAGACGCCTCCACTCTGTGTTAAAAAGAAGAGGGGATAATACACCATGGTAAACAGGCCCCTGTCCCAACTTTTTTGAGACCTGTAGCAGCCATCAAATTTGAAATGAGCTCATTTTGTGGATAAAATTGTAACATTTCTCAGTTTCAACATTTGCTAACTTATCTCTGTTCTATTATGAATAAAATACTGGCTGGTGTGATTTGAAAGTCATTGCGTTTTGATTTTATTCGCAATTTACATTTTGTCCCAACTATTTCGAAATTGGGGTTGTAATTATGTGCCGAATGTTCTCAATTGGTGAAAGATCAGGACTGCAGGCAGGCCAGTTCAGCACACAGACTCTTCTACTTCTCAAGCCATGCTGTTGTAATAGCTGCAGTATGTGGTTTTGCATTGTCCTGCTGAAATACACAAGGTCTTCCCTGAATAGATGTCATCTGAGGGGAGCATATGTTGCTCTAAAACCTTCATATACCTTTCAGCATTCATTGTGCTTTTTAAAACATGCAAGTGTCCCACACCATATGCACTAATGCATCCCCATACCATCAGAGATGCTGGCTTTTGAACTGAACGCTGATAACAGGAGGGTGGTCTTTTCTCCTCTTTACCCCGGAGGACATAACGCCTTATGATTTCCAACAAGAATTTCAAATTTGGACTCGCTCTTACCACAGGACACTTTGCTACAGTCCATTTTAAATGAGCCATGGCCCACAGAACACGGCGGCGCTTCTGGATCATGCTCAACAATGGCCTCCTTTTTGCATGATTAATGTTCTAGGTGGCATTTGTGGATGGCATGGCGGACTGTGTATATAGACAGTGTTTTCTTGATGTATTCCTGGGCCCATTTATAATGTCAATGACAGAATCATGAGTGATGCAGTGGTATCTGAGGGCCTGAAGATCACGGGCATCCAGAAAAAGATCTTCGACCTTGTCCAGAGATTTTTCCAGTTTCTCTGAATCTTTTGATGATGTTATGCACTGTCGATGATGAGACCTTCAAAGCCTTTGCAATTTGACGCTGATGAACATTGTTTTGAAAGTATTCCACAATTTTTTTTTTCCAAAGCCTTCACAGGTTGGAGAGCCTCTGGCCATCTTTTTGCTTCTGAGAGACTCAGCCTCTAAGACATCCCTTTTATAGCCAATCATGTTATACACCTGATGCCAGTTAACGAATTACTTGCTAAATGTTCTTTCAGCTGATTCTCTTATATATTAATAGCTTTTTCAGCCCTTTTTTGCCTGTGTTCCAACTTTTTTGAGACCTGTTGCAGCCAGAAAATGTGAAATAAGCTCATTTTGTGGATAAAAATGTAAAATTCCTCAGTTTCAACATTTGAAATGTTATCTATGTTCTATTGTAAATAACATATTGGCTCATGTGATCTGAAAGTCATTGCATTTTGACTTCATTCACAATTTACACTTTGTCCCAACTATTTCGGAATTGGGGTTGTATAAGAACATATTGTAAAAATCTCAAGACTTTCATCCTGTGGTTTTGGTAGATTGAATAAAGGTCCTTTTCCAAAAAATAAAAGAAGTATGTTATTTTTAATGCACACTATGGGTGAGGTATTATTATTTGCATGCTTTTAACACCATGGAAGTGTTAAAATATATTAGCCAAAACTACTGAAATGATTTCAGCTCTGAATTATAAGGCACTCTCCTGCAGCAGGGCTGCAAAGATTGGAGACAATTTCGGATTTTTTTTTCCCCATTTTTGGAGCTCTCTGGACAATCAGGGATAAAAGAGAGGCCCATTTTCATGGCAGAAAATTCTGCAAAAGTTGCCCTTGAATAAAAAAATCTCAACTCTGTAGCTTCAACAGAATGCTACATATGCTCCTTTGAACGCGGACGAAAGTCAAATTTTCCAAAAACGAAATAATAACTGAAATATTTAGATAGCTGTATCTCTGAAACTATTGCTTAGATTGACCTAAAATTTAGCACACATTAATCTCTCAGGTAGTACTACATCTGTGTTTTTTTTCAAAATTTTTTGAGATGGTAACCTTGGAAAATTTTCTCATTCTGGTTGATTTGGCATGGCATGACCCTCATGCACTAACACATCACTGAATCTGTTGACCAAGACTTAGTAGAAAAATTAATTGCATTCATGTCTGTAGCACAAATAGTTCAAAATATACAACAAATCTGATATAAAAGATTTGGATTTGGATTTGGCACTCTTATTGGAGTTGCTAGAAATTTCCAGATGGGTAAAGGAGCTATTTACATTCAACTGTGGTCCAAGCTGTTGAATCAACAATAATAAAAAGTACAGAAAAACATTGTCATGGAATCCAAAGAAATAACTACAATGTAAGATTTCTTTTGTAATGATGGCTCCATAAGAACATACATCATGGCTTATAGTACAGTGGTCCCCAAACTCTGCTGGTGTTCATTCCAAATGCAATCACAATTTTGAATAGCTGTTAATTTTTCTTGATTTGCTCCTTCTCATCTTGACAGGGTTCATTTACCATCTTGAACCAAATTTTTTCAAAATAGCTGTACGCCATGTAGTATAAAAATTTTGCATTATTGTAAACGTTTGCAGAAACAGTCGACGATTTTAATGGACCTCACTGAATTCAATGGTGAATCAACACAATCCTAATTGCGTGACTGAACATTTAATAAAAAAAAAAACTTTTTTTTCCCCCTTTACACAATGCAGGAAAACTCATCTTTTAATTTGTCATTTTCCGCCACATGGCCATTTTACTGCAGATCACGAGTCCACAGTTTCACTTGTCAGAAGCAATGGATTCTTTAATTTCATCAATTAGAATTTAACCCCTCCGTCTATGCAATAAAAAACACTGGCAATATGGTATGAGATTAATATACAACTCTTCAGGGTGTGCGTTGCTATTTCTTTTTTCACGTAGCTTTAAAGGGCTAATAAATATGTTTATAAACATGTCCTTATCAACGTGAATAGTGAGCGTAGCTAAGAATAACTATCATCAAGTTGAAATTCTGGGATCAAAATTTTGGTTAAAACAAAAACCAGCATACACAGGGGATCCAAAGGATTGACTTTGGAAACCACTGATGTAATATCATATTAGTAATAATTCTATAAGTTCTCATAGAATTGTACATCATAATACAAGTAATTAATGCAAAAATCCAGGAAATCACATCATATGACATAATCTCAGGATAATTACAGTAATCACATTTAAATAAAGAATTACACTATTGTTGAATGCAGGAGTGTTGATCTGTCTATTCTGCATACATATCTCTTCTGCAGCCTGGTTATTGAATTGTGCACATCAGGGACTTTAATAAATGTAATATTTCTACCTTCAACTGAGAGCCTGTGGGTGGTAACATGTCTGTTTCCTTCATGATCCTTTATCTCTGCCGTGTAGATCCCACTGTGATTCAGCTGCACATTCTTCAGCAGCAGAGACAGGGTACTGTTGTTAAATTCTGCGGTGTTCTTATAGGATTTATATATTTGCAGATCCTTGTACTTTTGAATGTATTCCAGTATTTCCTCAGAACCATTGACTTTCCAAGTAATGAATTTAAACTCTTGTCCTTTATATGCAGGCACATCCAGATGAACAGAAGCTCCCTTAAGCACAAACAAATCCACTTCAGCTCCAGCAGCTGGAAAGAAACAGAAGATTTTCATTTGAAAACTACAGAATATACTCAGTTTTATATATATAAAAAAAAAAACACAATGATTTGTACATCACCTTTGACCTGCATTAAGTTGAAAACAGCTCAAGACAAGATATTTCATGTTTTACCTCATCAAATGTTTTTGGAAATACACGCATTCTCAATTTGATGCATGAAAGACACGGTAAAAAGTTGAAACGGGGGTAATTTAACACAAGGAAAGTGATAGAATGTTTAAAAAAATGGGTGAACGGGTGTTGAACAGGTGATGCTGTCATGCTTTGGTATCAAAAGCGCATCCACAAAGTGTACAGTTTTTTTTGACTCACTCTGTAGTTAGCCCAATGTGTCCGTGTTATAACGGCTAGATCTGCCTGTCTCTATGCACGTTTTTTTTTTTTTTTTCGGGCATTGCTTCAAAGATCTCAGCTCCTTAGCATTCAGCTTGCTTGCAATGTATTTTCCTCTCTGTGATCGGCTTGTGATGCAGTCAGTGAGACTTAGCCAGTAGCTGTTTAATTCTATGGGTTCTGATGTTTCCAACAAGCTCTAAACCACCTTTATCGCACAAACCTAGCCTGAGCCAGAGCCTTGCGTTCCCAGTGCGTCAAACTGAGTCCATGGGCCATTCGCATTTACTTAAATATTGCGACAATATAAACGCTTAACTGGTTTGTTTGTGGTAGTTTCCGTATAATTATCCGCTAAATATTCAACAGTCGTTTTCAAAGTCGTTTTCTGACTGATTCTCTGTGCCATTCCATGTGAATACTGAAAGTACAACAATACAGTACCTGCTTTCTTGACTCATCCTTTATATTGGCAATTTGACCACAAGGTCATGGTCAGCTGATGTAGCCTTGTGGTTAGGATAAAGTGCTTCACCCTGGACTGCCAGGATTCAATTCCTGGGCTTGGTATGTATGTATTGTGACAGCCAAAGCACTTTTGGTTTGTATTAATAATTGCTGGGGTTTTTGTTCTTATTGCTTTTTTTCATTTTTTTACATTACCTTTGTATTTATAATTTTATTTATTTGCTTTTTTTAAATATATCTGATCCAGTGGGGTGAAACTGGTGAAATCCAGTGGGATTTCTCCTAATTGGCATGGGAGTTGCTCTGATCTACCGCAAAATGTGCGAGCTGGGAGCGAGGAAAATGCCCAACGCGCTGCCTAGCACCAAAATTATTACGGAGCGCCTCAGTGGAGTAACGAGTGAACGGCCGATGGATTTACATCGGAGAGCATCAGAGAATGGAGAGTTGCTCAAAAGACTCTGGGATCATCTGCGGAAATGCACAGAAAGATGGACGCTGTTTTGAGTCAGTGTGGGGAGTTTGTGCGTTTGACTGTGAATTTGGGCAACAGTCAGGATGAGATGATGGGAGAACTTGTGGCCCTGAAGCGCGAAGTACAAAATTTTCAAAATGGATAGCAGATCAATCGAAATTGCTTGTTCCAATCACGAAATTGAATAAAATCGCAACCCCCTCCGCTCCCCTCTGTCTGCCGCAGCCTCACAGACTGGTTCTCATCAACATTCCCTTATCCCTCCTCTGGCAATGACAGAACACTCTGCCCCTGATAAGGACTTCTGGACTCTGCATTCCATCCCCCCCCCCCACAGGCTGCTTCCGCATTTTTCATTTTTCATTAACCCCTTCTTCACCCACCTCCCATCCCCCCCCCATTTCCATGAAAAAATTCCTACGCGTTTCCAGCGTGTCGTGTTATAAACCTGATGTGTATTATGTCTGATGTCATCAATATGTGTTATAAATGTTTTTCTGTGTTTCTTTTCTGTGTTAACTGCAACCTTTAATTTCGAAGAAGAAAGTGGAGTTGGCAGCGCGACGCACGTTGCAGCAGCCCGGAGCACTTTCTCTCCAAACTTAATTTCGTTGTTATTCTGTAACAATGACAATAAAATTCATCTTAATCTGAATCTGAATCTAACATAGAAGTCTAACTAAACGCAGAGCATCTGTGCGCAACAAAGTCAGTAAGACAAGGAGGAGACAAAGGAGGAGCCGCTGCCTCAAAATTGTCCAACGTCAGATAAAAAAATCAACGAAGAAAGTATATTCCACAAAAACTAGGCAAAAAAAAAAACGTTTCGCAAAAAACAGGCAAAAAAGCAATCGCATGCAACCTGCCGGGTATACCCAAGAAAAAAAACAGGAAAAAGGCTTGATCTCACCAGAGACAGAAGTTTTTTCTTGATCCACAGCAGGAGTAGCAGTGTTTCTCTTGATACGCCCGCTGCTTGGTAACGCACCAGAACGAGAGCAGGCAATACTAGCGTAACGTTCTGCTTTAGTCCAGCATTCCCCAGACGTGATTCCGAACTTTTTCCACCATCAAAGGAATAAAAAAACAGTAGCTGCAGCCTTCTTCAAAACACTGGCGCCCCTCACTCACACCGGTCCCATACGCACTTGCCACTCTCTGTGTTCTCCCCCAGTCACCAGCGCACCTCCCTAATAAAAGGTTGGGTGTGCGGTGATAGGCTAAATTGAAATTGGGAGCATTAAACAGACAGACGCCACCATATACCATAATGTCCAGTGGAAAGTAACAGTTCATAATGGGAAACTACATGCACATATTTTTCCAACCATAACATACATAAACATATGTAATTTTCTTGATGCTTATTCCCCGCTTATGCTTTAAAAATGACACTAAATTAATGTGACGATGTCACAGATTCCCCAGCCAGAGGTATAGAGGGCAGAACTCCAAAGTATGGCTTCAGGTTGACCACATTAACTGTATCTGTTTTCTTGTTTTAGTCATTCCACTGTATACGGTAGTTAATGGGGCCTAATTTCCTCACCACTGTCGCTGGACCTGACCATTTAGGCGCAAGCTTAGATGAGAAATTTTCGGACGCTTTTGAGAGTGGGTGAGTGTGGACCCAGACCAGGTCTCCTACCAGGAGTTGTGCACCTCTTCTGTGGGTATTGTAGTACCTGGCTTGTCTGGCCTGACACGCCCCAACTCTCTTCTTGACCTCCACAATAAGTTGTTTCTGTCTTTCCAGGAGTGTGTACGGAACTTGATTCAGTGTGGGTGGCATACCAATAAGTCTCTCTAGCGGCCCTTTCAGAGTCCTTCCCAGTGCCAGCTCTGCAGGTGTACGGCCCATGGTCTCATGATTGGCGGCATTGATGGCAAATTGGAACTCCCTGATCCACTTATCCCAGTCCCTATGGTGACTCCCCACATAGGAAACAATCATAGTTTTTATGGTCCGGTTGGACCCCTCGGTGAGGTTGTCCTGTGGGTGATAACTGGTTGTTAACTTGTGTGTGACTTCCCAGGTCTTAGAGAGATTAGCCATCTCACGACCTGTGAACTGAGGCCCCCGATCTGAGACCACCTCACGAGGAGCACCAAAACGGGTCAGGACTTCATCTTTCAGGATAGTCACTAGCTGATGGGCTTTTCTGTCCTTTAATGGGAACATTTCCACCCACTTAGTGAAATGACGAAACAATGACGAAAAGGAAAGTATTGCCCTTCTTGCTGCTGGGCAAGGGGCCCATATGGTCCATTCCCAGCTTTTCCCGGGGGTCTTCAACTGGAGTAGTTTGCATGAATCCTGCTGGCTTTTTATTCTCAGCCTTATGGGCCTGGCAGATGGTACAAGCCTTGACATGGCTCCTGACATCTGAGCAGACAGTTGGCCACCAAGCCACCTCAAGGACCTTGAGGAGGGTCTTCAGTCGGCCCAGATGCCCACTCAGAGGATGGTCATGGAAGTAGCTGAGAAACGCTGGCACAAGGGACTTTGGAACTACCGACTGATATTTTACGCCCCCTTCTTTAACAGGTGATTGACGGTAAAGGAGCACCTGCAGTACTGTAAACCCTACCCAGTCTAGCCTACTATCCAAACTAGTCTCTTTGACTATATCCCTGACCTCAGCATTGCTTTCCTGTACCTCCCTAATTTCAGAGAGTGAGGAAGGCAGGTCAGCCCGAGGTGTTCATGGCAACATACGTGGCTGCCGAGGAGGTTAAGGGCACGGCTCTGGACAGGGCATCAGGCACAAGATTATGTAGGCCCTTTCTGTACTGCACCTTAAACTGGAACTGTTGGAGCCGCAGGATCCAGCGGGTCAGCCGAGAGGAGGTCTTCCGACAATTAAAAGCCCAGGTTAAAGCAGCATGGTCTGTGTATATGGTAAACTCGGCACCTTCGAGGTAATGTCTCCATTTTTCAACAGCCCACACAACCGCAAGACACTCCTTTTCAGATGTTGAGTAGTTGCACTCAGCACTGCGCAGCCCTCTGGAGGCATAGGAGATCACCACCTCTCCGTCATCTGTCCTCTGGACCAGCACTGCACCCAACCTTACATCATTCGCATCTGTATGGACCTTAAAAGGAAGCGTGTGGTCTGGCTGCCTCAGGATAGGGGCATTCACCAGCACTTTTTTTAACTGGTCAAAACTTTCCTGGCATTCCTCCGTCTAATCACAGACCACATCTTTCCTCTTCAGACGATTCAGTGGGGCTGCCGGGTCTGCAAAATGGTCCACGAATTTATGGTACTATCCCACAAGACCTATGAAGTGCTGGAGCTCCTTGATGTTGGTAGAGTGGGATAAGATGTCACCACCAACGTCTTCTCTGGGTTGACCTGCACCCCCCTCTCTGAAACCGCATGTCCCAGGAATTTCAGCTCACGCCGAAAAAAGAAACATTTCTTCAGGTTAAGGGTCAAATTGGCCTCATGGAGCTTTCGCATGACAGCGTCCAGGTCTTTGAGATGCTGGAGGGGCGTGGCCGAGTACACAATGACATCATCTATGTAAACGCAGCAGATCTTCCCCCTCAGCTCACCCAGCACCTTCTCCATCAGTCTCTGAAATGTCGCACCGGCGTTCTTTAGGCCGATAGGCATGGATTTGAATTGGTAAAGGTCCATTGGAGTAATAACAGCGGTCTTGGCCTTACTTTCTTGGGACATGATGACCTGCCAATATCCAGACCTTAAGTCAAGCGTACTGAAGACAGCTGCACCATGCATGGATTCCAAGAGGTCATGCATGAGAGGCATGGGGTAGGCATCTGCATGGGTCTTGGCATTGAGGCGCCAAAAATCGACGCAGAATCTCATGGACCCATCAGGCTTGGGGACTAACACCATTGGAGCACCCCACGCTGATTGTGAAGGCTCAATAATGCCATCCTTGAGCATCTGGCCCACATGATCAGCGATAATTTGACGCTTGAAAGGGGACACGCGGTATGCTTTTCACCGGACCGGGACCTCATCTGTTGTGAAGATCTTGTGCTCTTCAACGGTGATCTTCCCCAGTCTGCCCGAGCACACCTCAGGCCAAGCTTGCAGCAATTCTCGGACCTCTGGGGGATAATCAGAGAAAAAGGATGCTGCAACTGTAGTCAAAGGAGGTGTTACTGAAGGCACGACAGACGGAACAGCCACATACAGGGTAGCCTTAGAAGTAGCATCAGTGGGCTGCTGCAACCCACGCTCAATCGGTTGGGAGATGAACGGATGGAAGCTATACTCCCTGGGTCCCTTCACGCCGTAGGTTTGGTCACCCATTTGGATAATGGTTGAGGTCTTGCTTAGGAAATCCAAACACAGGATGATGGGGAATGCCAGGTGGTCGTCATCCATGATGTAGGTATCAGGAGACCACAACATCTCATGCCAGCTAAATAAGAGCTGAGCCAACGTCTTCTCTGGGTCGACCTGCACCCCCGTCTCTGAAACCACATGTCCCAGGAATTTCAGCTCACGCCGAAAAAATAAACATTTCTTCAGGTTAAGGGTCAAATTGGCCTCATGGAGCTTTCGCATGACAGCGTCCAGGTCTTTGACATAAATGTTTTACATGAACATTATATGTCATTTTCTTAATGCTTATTCCCGCTACGCTTTAGATATGACACTAAATTAATGTGACAACGTCACAACAGGACTGGCAGAAATAAAAATTAAAAAATATATAAAAATTATAAAAATTTAAAAGTGGTTGTATTTGGATGGAATGTATGCCTGTAGTGACATATAGGTGAAATTACATGAGTTCTACAGTTTGTTATCTGAGAAATATATATATGAAACGGCACACTGTCAGCGAGGAGAGGCTGCCTAGACATTCCCGAAGTAAAACCTCTCTAATTTTGCTCTGATTTTATTTATTTATTTAGATTTATTTAAGCAGGGGGCCTGACTGAGACCATGTCTCCTTTTCAGCAGGGCCCTGCATTACAGACAATTAAAATAACAGTTTTCAAGGACATTTGTACAACAAAAAAAAAAAACAAAAAAAACAAAAAACAATGCCATTATTAAAGGGAAAACATTAACTAAAAACAACAACAATTCTCTTGACAAAATAATTTGATCAGAGTTTTAAAATGTCCAAAAGGAACCAGTTCTTTCAATTTCAGTTCAGCTTGCAACTGGTTCCAGGTATGTGGGACATTATAATAAAAAGCTGTCTTACCAAGCTCTGTTCTTGCACGAGGAACATTGAGACACAATAAGCCCTGTGACCGTGTCCCATGGCAACCCACTTGCTGCATAAGTAGACTAGCTAGATAAGGAGGGATTTTCATTAAAACACATTTATAAACAAATGAAAACCAGTGGTAGTCACGTCTAGCTTTCAATGACCCCCACCCTACTGACTTGTATAAAACACAATGGTGAGTGCGGAAATCAAGACCAGTGATAAATCGAATAGCGGAATGATAAACACAATCTAAAGGTTTTAAAACAGAAGTAGATGCATTTCTATAAATCACATCACCATAATCAAGCATGGGGAGTATTACTGAGTGCACAATCTTTTTTTTATTTTCGAAATTGAAACAAGCCCTATTCCTGTATAAGAAGCCAATTTTACTCCTTATCTTTTTTGTTAAATTTTCAATATGCATGTAAAAAGTCAGCTTGTCGTCCAGCCAAATGCCCAAGTATTTATAATGGGGACATGCTCAATTTGGCTACCCTGCAGGGTACAAATTTGAAAATCAAGGGGTCTTTTTTTCTTAGCTTTGGTGAATACCATGAACTTGGTTTTGTCCTCATTTAAGACAAGCTTCAAATCAATTAGAGATCTTTGAATAGAGCTAAAATCATGCTGCAGATTAGATATGGCCTTCTGAACTGAAGAAGCAGTCGAGTAAATTATAGTATCATCAGCATATAAATGCAGTTTACAATGATCCAAAGACAAGCCAATATTATTAATATAGATGGTGAATAACAAAGGGCCAAGAATTGAACCTTGTGGAACTCCTCTGCTGATTTGAGCACTTCGAGACTGAATGTTTTCAAATGAAATATATTGAGTCCTATCCTCAAGATAGTTTTTAAACCAATTACAAGCAGATTTATCAAGGCCAACGTTTGATAATCTTTTCAAAAGAAGGGCATGATCAACCGTATCAAATGCCTTAGGTCAATGAAAAGGGCTGCACAATGATGTCTGTTATCTAGTGCTTTTACAATATCATTTATAACTAAACAAGTAGCAGTAACAGTGCTATGCCCAGACCTGAAACCAGACTGGTGAGTATTCAAAATACAATTTTCAGTTAAAAAATATTGTAATTGAGAATTAACTAAGGACTCCAGAATCTTAGCCAGGCAAGGCAACCTGGATATTGGACGGTAATTATTTAAATTACTTGCATCTCCCCCTTTTAATAAAGGGAGAACATTAGCAGTTTTCCATATTTTTGGTATGTTGCTTGTCATAATAGACATATTAAATATATGAGTCAGAGGTTTGGCAATGAGTGAGGCAGAGAGTTTCAAAAGATATGGATCTAACAAGTCATCCCTTGTAGACTTATTTACATTAATTTCATTTAGAGCTTTAAGAACCTCCTCAGTTGAAACGCAACGTAAAGAAAATACAGCATTATTATTCAACAAATAAGAGGTTGTAGGACAGGCAAATAGATCAGAGGTGCACTGCTTATCATTGGTCTGCTCAGAGAAACTTGGGTGTGCCGCTTTGTTTGTCTCAAAAAGATAGCCTGCGGAAACAAAATGCTGATTAAAAGCATTGCTTATTTCACTTGGTTAGAATAAACTTTTGCACAGTGAGGTTCTGTGCTGTAAATTTTTAGGGGTTTCAGACTGCAACTGAATAATTTTATGACAAATAAAAGTAAAACTTTGTTTGGTGCAAAAAAGATGTTTCATTTATGCTGTGTTTCATCTTCATTTACTTTAACTAAGTGACATATACACTGATTTTTGCACCATGACAAAAATCCCCAAGATTCATTTTGGGCATGTCATTTTCAAGCCAGAGGCTCAGGACTTAAGGGATTAATGTCATGCCACAGTTTCTCAGTCTGATTTAAGTTAAGACATTGACTGGGCCACAATAACACCTTCATTTTGTTTTTTTTTTTTTGTTGTTGTTTTTTCTGACCTATTTGGAGGTGGACTTGCTTGCTTGCTTTGGATTATTGTCATGCAGTATAATTTAACTGCGCTTGAGCTTTAGGTCACAAACTGATGGCCGGACTTTTTCCTTCTGGATTTTCTGGTAGATAGCAGAATTCATGGTTCCATCAATAATGGCACATCACCCAGGTCCTGTGGCAGCAAAGCAGCCCCAGACCATCACACTACCACTACTTTGTTTGTCCCATGGTACGATGTTCTTACTGTGAAATGCTTTGTTAGTTTAGACCAGATATAACCTGACCCATGTCTTCCAAAAAGTTCCACTTGTGTTGTATCAGTCATTAGAGTAGAGTAGCGTCCTGATTTCTTCTTTTTTTTTTGCATATTTTCATGCTTAAATGTTTCAGATCATCAAACAAATTTTAGTATTAGACGAAGACAACTCGAGTAAATACAAAATGCAATTTTTAAATGATGAGTTCATTTATTAAGGGAAAAAAAGCTATCCAAACCTACCTGGCCCTATGTGAAAAAAGTAATTGCCCCTAAATCCTAATAACTGGTTGTGCCACCCTCGCGACAACAACTGCAATCAAACGCTTGCAATAACTGGCAATGAGTCTTACACATGACTGTGGAAGAATTTTAGCCCATTCTTCTTTGCAGAATTATTTTAATTCAGCTACATTGGAGGGGTTTTGAGCATGAACGACTTGTTTAAGGTCATGCCACTGCATCTCAAAAGGATTTAAGCCTGGACTTTGACAAGGCTACTCCAAAATCTTCATTTTGTTTTTTTTTAAGCCATTCAGAGGTGGACTTGCTGGTGTGTTTCAGATCATTGTCCTGCTGCATAACCCAAGTGCGCTTGAGCTCGAGATCACAATCTGAGGGTTGGACATTCTCCCTCAGGATTTTCCAGTAGAGAGCAGAATCCATAGTTCCATCAATTATGACAAGTCGTTCAGGTCCTGAAACAGCAAAGCAGCCCCAAACCATCACACTACCATGTTTGACTTTTGGTATGATGTTCTTTTTATGAAATGTTGTGTTAGTTTTACGCCTGATGTAATGGGACGTACACCTTCCAAAAAGATCAACTTTTGTCTCGATATTCCACAGAATATTTTCCCAAATGTCTTGGGGATCATCAAGATGTATTTTGGCAAATGTGAGACGAGCCTTCATGTTCTTTTTGGTCAGCAGTGGTTTTTGCTTTGGAACTCTCCCATGGATGACATTTTTTGCCCAGTCTCTATCTTATTGTTGAATCATGAACACTGACTTTAACTGAGGCAAGTGAGGCCTGCAGTTCTTCAGATGTTGTTATGGGTTTTTTTGTGACCTCCTGGATGAGTAGTTGATGCGCTCTTGGAGTAATTTTGGTTAGCCGGCCACTCCTGGGAAGGTTCATCACTGTTCCAAGTTTTCTCCATTTGCGGATAATGGCTCTCACCGTGATTCGCCGGAGTCCCAAAGCCTTAGAAATGGCTTTGCAACCCTTTCCAGACTGATAGATGTCAATTTCTTTGTTTCTCATCTGTTCTTGAATTTCTTTTAGTTCAGCGGCATGACATGTTGCTTTTTGAGATCTTTTAGCCTACGTCACTTTGTCAGACAGGTTCTATTGAAGTGATTTCTTGATTCAACCGGTCTGGCAGTAATCCGGCCTGGGTGTGGCTAGTGAAACTGGACTCAAAAAATGTGGTTAATCACAGTTAATTCATGATTTAACAAGGGGGGGCATTACTTTTTCACATAGGGCCAGGTAGGTTTGGATAGCTTTTTCCCCTTAATAAATGAAATCATCATTTAAAAACTGCATTTTGTGTTTACTCGGGTTATCTTTTTCTTATATTAAAATTTGTTTGATGAACTGAAACATTTAAGTGTGAAAAATATGCAAAAAAGCAAGAAATCAGGAAGGGGGCAAATACTTTTTCACGGCACTGTATAGTGTTAGCAAGAAAATATCTGTTTCTTTGAGGATGAGTTTCTTTGGAACTGGAAACATCATAGGCACTCAGGATGCAAACAAATTCTGTGAGATTTTCATCCTTCTGAATAGCAAAATAACAAGGAAATTCCGGCACACTATTAGAGGACCAAATATGTCATTAGCTCAAGCGGCGCAGGAGCTATGGTATCGGGCTCCATCCATGCATGCGTGCATGCATGCACCCGTCAACAAAAACTTCAACATTTTCCTTTATCTTAACGGCGGGAGCTTCTGGGGCCACCAGTGCCCTATATTTTTCCTGAACTTACAGTCATATTGTTTGAATGGTTGACACCTTTCACTTCTCTACACCAGTGGTGTTTTGTGTCTGACCGTAGAGCATGTGAGATAAGTACATGTTTGCGATTGGTAGATTCAAGGAACACACAAATTTGTGACTACTGAGGCCAGTAAGTTGGTTGGCAGCAAGAGTTTTCTGACCACATGTTGCAAGTGCACTGCTCATGAAACTTTGAGACAAATAGACAACCTTAATTCCAGAAAGACCTGGGACTATGAATAAAATTTAAATAAAAACAGAAAGCAGTAATCTTCAAATCCCTCTTAACTTGTATTCTATTGAAAAATTGCAAAAACAAAAATAGTAATGTCTTACCTCATCAACTTAATTCTTTTTTAATTATAAGCCCGTGTGATTATGTCCATTATAGAGGGATCTCAGGTTTTAATGCAGCGCCAACCTGAGAGATCCACAGTTATGACAAGTCCTATATTGGGTTCTGGCCTCGTCTTTTATACGCACAGATTACTCTGGTTTCTCTAGATTCTCAAGATGAAGAAGGATTGTTGCACTGATGATGGTCTGAGTGTGGCCGAAACATTTGGTTTTGTTTTTCACCTTTTTTCTTTCTTTCTTTTTTGTGCACTGTTGTTATTGGTATGTGAGCTGCCATAAACCTGTTTTTTTTACGGGCCAGACTGATGTTTTTTCTCTCACAGTGTGCGGTCAGCGTTTCTTTTTCCTTCTCTAGATTCTCAAAATCTCTTCACTATGGTCTGTAAATGGTGAGATCTGTTAATGCCATGCAATTGCATGTCGAGAACTTTTGTTCTTTGAAAATTTGCTCTCACAGCTTTTGGCAAAGTGGTGAACCTATAACCATCTCGCTGATGAATGAGCGTGCCTTTTGTGTCGGCTCAGTTTATTCCCAATCATAATGTCATCTCTTGTTACCTATTCGCCTATTTACCGGTGGATTGTTCCTAACGAGCATTTTTCTGAGGATTCCACAACTTCTCCAGAGTTTCCATTATCCTGTCCCAGTTATTTTGAAATGTGTTGCAGGCATCCAATTCAGAATTTGTGAATATTTAATAATCAATATATTTTATGATATAAAACTTTAAATTCATTTTCTTTGTGCTGCTCTCAACTAAGTTTAGGTCGAAGAGAATTCACGTAATAGTCGCTCAGTTCTAATTTTATTTGAAATTTATGTACAGTATTAATCCTCATAGAACTGAGGTTGTAATCTCTGATATGAAGCAGCATCAATGTTTGATTAAAAGTTGTTCACACGTGGTGAATCACGTGCCACAACATCAGGCAGACTTGCCAAAAATGCTTGTGAAAAAATGTTTGTGAACACGTTAAATTTGCCCGTAAACAGATTAAATTTGGAAAAATTTAAAAATTTGCTTTGTCAGTCCCGACCTATCCTAGTGCTCAATGCTCATGTGCAGTTTCAGATTGATTGGCCAACTGATTGAGGAGAAAAATAGATTCAGATAGAATGATGAACAGAGTTTTCCTCATTTTATTGCGGGACTTCCATAAGCATTCTGTAAAGTGCAGAAAGGCCAACATGCTGTTAGTTGTAAATAAACTAACTGTTTCAGAATTGGCTGATGGGTAGGTCGGTTTGCTGAGTTAACAAGGCAGGTACGATGGAAGCCAGGAACTCACCAAATCTGAATAATGGGACTCGTACAAAAGTATTGTTCGAGGCTTTACTTATCTGGTGCAGTTAATGCACCAAACTGCATAAACCTGCCTCATGGAGCTTGCCTCAGACCTGGCTCCAAAGTGGAACCAGAAAACCTTTGTGTTCCCACGTCAACTCCTTGCAGTACGGGGGTGGGGGGTAAGGTCATGCCCATGTATTGGCTTCGAATGGGAAGCACATGTATGTCGGTTCATGCTGTTTGCAGCTCATGATTAAACAAAACAAAAAAAGTGTTTCGACTCTGAGGTAGACGTTGTTCAGTGTCGAAACATCAATCTCCCCTGTTCTTATTACAGTGTCTTTTTTCTGAGCTCAAGCAGCCGCGTCGCTAGAACAGGGAATTGGGGGGCACAGACACGTCCCTTTATGACAAGAATTAGTCCTGGCAAGTTCTCAATCATTTTCCTTTATTGGCGCGTTTTCCAATTATCGAAACTGGTAACTGAAGACAGGGTTTCTCTCCATATGCGATCTAACAGCAATGAAATCACGGGGTAAATTCAGTACAGAAAAATAATTTATGTACTAATAGGCCAATGCTTCGCGTTGATTGAACTGGTCTTTGTTCCAATGAAATATCGCCTTTCACTCTCGGTATCGCGTGGGTTGGTAAAACAAAAACGTGGCACTCGGGCGTTAAATAGGCTGTAAAAAGCATGCGGCTCAAGCTATTTGGCGCAGGTATGCAATTTTGAATAACATTGATTTAAATGAGCAAATACGCTGTCCAGATGAATGATTGTCGCCTTACCTAATCGGGAGAACAAGCAGCACCTGTTAAGTGTGGAGTGCTCTCGGGTGAACCTTTTGTTAATCATGAAAATGACTGAGAACAGGTCAGGACTAATAACTGTTTTAAACGGATGTTTTGTGCAACCCAATTCTCTGTTCTTGTTCCAAGAACTGTACTGAATTTAGCCCATCATCTAATCGCTGTTAGATCGCATATGGAGAGAAACCGTGTTTTCGGGTTGCCAGTTACGATAATTGGAAAAACGCGTCAGTAAAGGAAAATGATTGAGAACTAGCCAGGACTAATTCTTTTTCATAAAGGGACGGTCTGTGCCCCCCAATTCCCTGTTCTAGCGACGCCCTGCAGCTCAAGAGTGCTCGAGATCTCCTGATTTTGGGTGAGTCCTTGTGAAATCGCTCTGGATTAGGAGTTCCGCTGTCTGCTTGCCCATGCTGTTGAGCACCTCTCTTTACCTTTTTCGATAGCAGGCTTGTTGTGTGTCTGGTACTTTTTTTTCCAAAACAAAAAAGTGTATGTGGCCTCCACTCAAACACAAGGAAATTGTAAACTTTTTTTTTAACCCACACTCACAGAAAAAAAAGTACCTATTTGTACCTTTAGGGGTAAAAGGCTTGTAACTGGGGCGGTACCCTCAAAGGTACTGCAGTTGTACCCTGAGAAGTGGGTTCTTATTTGCTTTGGAACGTAAAATTACCTTTTAGACCATAAAAAGGTTCACACAGGTACCTTGAGGTCCTATAATTGAGCCCCTCAGAACAATAGTGGTCTAACTCCAATTTTCTAATTTTCCAAGTTAGACCCATATTTTTCATGCTAAAGGTAAAATCTATTCATGCAATAATGGGCCAGAAGATTGTTAGTTCCACCTCTGAAATACAGATAGTAGTGCAAGAGTGGTCTAACTCCAAAATTCTTAGTATTTAAGCGAAACATGCAAAAATAACAAAAATCGTTAATGTTGCCAACAAAATACTTTCCGACCATGAAAGCAAAGACTCAAAGGATGTCACTTCAAGACAAGACAGGTCTAAATACTTACTGGCATGCTGAATTTGACAACGTCGAAACTTTGGAAGCTGTTTTCTCAAAATGATAAAAAATGGAGTTAGACCACTATTGTTCTGAGGGGATCAATTAGCCCTAGGGGTACATAAGTGCTGAATGTACCTTGGGGAACAGAAATGGACTCCTGCTGTACCCCTATTTCTGAGAGTGCAGTGCAAGCTTCAGATACATGCTTCGTCCTCGCCCGTTTCACCACATAAGTGAGAAAGTCTGCAAGATTGCTATCTGTTCACAGGAAGTGTTTTTTTTTTTTTTACACTGTGAGCGGTCTCAGTGTGAAGCTGTTTGCAGGTTGCGCAGAGACAGAAACTTCAGACGCTTACAGAGCCAGGTTTGATACAGTGCTAGGTACTTACTATACATTCTTTAGACAACGTAAGCGTTTGGTACACTTTAGCGTGAGACAATGGTGAGCTTGGTTGAGCAGAAGGAATAGCCTGTTCTCACCCCTCTTTATGTCATGTTAAAAGTGTTATTATTGGTATTGTACTGGAATTCCAGTTTTCCATTCTACCAAATTTTAACTGAATCCAAATCAATTGATAATGAAAATTTTAAAAATAGGCTAAATATTTGGACTAGTTGATGCTCCACTGTTTGTTAGGGTCCCAAGGAAAATCATATAATTCTAATATGCTTGTCATCCCTATGTTCTGACAGATGAAGCTCATACGCTGTTGAAAAGTTTGGAATCACTTGTCATTTTTGTATTTTTGCAATTTTATTCAATAAAAATATTTTTATTGAAGCAAATTATCTCAAACAGATGCCAAAATACAACCCCAATTCCGAAATAGTTGGGACAAAGTGTAAATTGTGAATAAAATCAAAATGCAATGACTTTCAGATCACATGAGCCAATGTTATTTACAATAGAACATAGATAACATTTCAAATGTTGAAACTGAGACATTTTACATTTTTATCCACAAGATGAGCTTATTTCAAATTTTCTGGCTGCAACAGGTCTCAAAAAAGTTGGGACACAGGCAAAAAAGGGCTGAAAAAGCTTTTAATATACAGTGCTGTGAAAAAGTATTTGCCCCCTTCCTGACTTTTTATTTTTTTGCCTATTTGTCACACATAAATGTTTCAGATCATCAAATAAATTTTAATATTAGACAAAGATAACCCGAGTAAATACAAAGTGCAGTTTTTAAGTGATGAAGCATTTATTAAGGGGAAATAGCTAGCCAAACCCACCTGGCCCTATGTGAAAAAGTAATTGCCCCCTAAATCCTAATAACTGGTTTTGCCACCCTCGGCGACAACAACTGCAATCATCAAACATTTGCGATAACTGGCAAGGAGTCTTTCACATCGCTGTGGAAGAATTTTAGCCCACTCTTCTTTGCAGAATTGTTTTAATTCGGCCACATTGGAGGATTATTGAGCATGAACGGCCTGTTAAAAGTCATGCCACTGCATCTCAAGCGGATTTAAGTCTAGGCCACTCCAAAATCTTCGTTTTTTTTTTTAAGCCATTCAGAGGTGGACTTGCTGGTGTGTTTCAGATCATTGTCCTGCTGCATAACCCAAGTGCGCTTGAGCTTGAGGTCATGAACTGATGGTTGGACGTTCTCCTTCAGGATTTTCGAGTGGAGAGCAGAATTCATAGTTCCATCAATTACTACAAGTCGTCCAGGTCCTGAAGCAGCAAAGCAGCCCCAAACCATCACACTACCACCACCATGTTTGACTTTTGGTATGATGTTCTTTTTATGAAATGCTGCGTTAGTTTTACGCCTGATGTAATGGGACGCGCACTTTCCATAAAGTTCAACTTTTGTCTCGTCATTCCACAGAATATTTTTCCAAAAGTCTTTGGGCTCATCAAGATGTTTTTTGGCAAATGTGAGATGAGCCTTTGTGTTCTTTTTGGTCGGCAGTGGTTTTCGCCTTGGAACTCTCCGATGGATGACATTTTTGCCCAGTCTCTATCTTATTGTTGAATCATGAACACTGACTTTAACTGAGGGAAGTGAGGCCTGCAGTTCTTTAGATGTTGTTCTGGGTTCTTTTTTGACCTTCTGGATGAGTTGTCGATGCGCGCTTGGAGTAATTTTGGTAGGCAAGCCACTCCTGGGAAGGTTCACCACTGTTACAAGTTTTTTCCATTTGTGGATAATAGCTCTCACCATGGTTCACTGGAGTCCCAAAGCCTTAGAAATGACTTTGTAACCCTTTCCAGACTGACAGATGTCAATTACTTTGTTTCTCATCTGTTCTTGAATTTCTTAAGATCATGGCATGATGTGTTGCTTTTTGAGATCTTTTAGCCTACTTAACTATGTGAAACAGGTTCTATTGAAGTGATTTCTTGATTCAACAGGTCTGGCAGTAATCAGGCCTGTGTGTGGCTAGTGAAACTGGACTCAAAAAATGTGGTTCATCACAATTTATTCATGATTTAAGGGAGGGGGGGGGGCAATTACTTTTTCACAGAGGGTCAGGAAGGTTTGGATAACTTTTTCCCCATAATAAATAAAATCATCATTTAAAAACTGCATTTTGTATTTACTTGGGTTGTCTTTGTCTTATATTAAAATTTGTTTGATGATCTGAAACATTTAAGTGTAAAAAATATGGAAAAAAGTAAGAAATCAGGAAGGGGGCAAATACTTTTTCATGGGACTGTAGAAGAGAATCAGCTGAAAGAACATTTAGCAAGTAATTAAGTTAGTTGGCATCAGGTGTGTAACATGACTGGCTATAAAAGGGATGCCTTAGAGAGGCTGAGTCTCTCAGAAGTAAAGATGGCCAGAGGCTCTCCAACCTGCGAAGGCTAGTGTGAAAAAATTGTGGAATACTTTCAAAACAATGTTCCTCAACGTCAAATTGCAAAGGCTTTGAAGGTCTCATCATCGCCAGTGCATAACATCATCAAAAGATTCAGAGAAACTGGAAAAATCTCTGTGCGTAAGGGACAAGGCCGAAGACCTTTATTGGATGCCCATGATCTTCGGGCCGTCAGACGCCACTACATCACTCTCTGGCATGATTCTGTCATTGACATTACTAAATGGGCCCAGGAATACTTCAAGAAACCACTGTCTGTAAACAAAGTCCGCCGTGCCATCCACAGATGCCACCTAAAACTCTATCATGCAAAAAGGAAGCCATTGTTGAGCATGATCCAGAAGCGCTGCCGTGTTCTGTGGGTCAAGGCTCATTTAAAATGGACTGTAGCAAAGTGGCAAAGTGTCCTGTGGTCAGACGAGTCCAAATTTGACATTCTTGTTGGAAATCATGGGCGTCGTGTCCTCTGCACTAAACAGGAGAAAGACCACCCCTCCTGTTATCAGCGTTCAGTTCAAAAGCCAGCATCTCTGATGGTATGGGGATGCATTAGTGCATATGGTATGGGACTCTTGCATGTTTTAAAAAGCACCATGAATGCTAAAAAGGCATATAAAGGTTTTAGAGCAACATATGCTCCCCTCCAGATGACATCTATTCCAGGGAAGGCCTTGTGTATTTCAGCAGGACAATGCAAAACCACATACTGCAGCTATTACAACAGCATGGCTTTATAGTAGAAGAGTCCGTGTGCTGAACTGGCCTGCCTGCAGTCCTGATCTTTCACCGATTGAGAACATTTGGTGCATGATTAAACGAAAAGTCTGTCAAAGGAGACCTAAAACTCTCCAGCAGCTGGAAGCCTGAATTAAACAAGAGTGGGATCAAATTCCAATTGCTAAACTCAAGAAAGTTGTCTCCTCAATGCCCAGACGCCTCCACTCTGTGTTAAAAAGAAGAGGGGATGCTACACCATGGTAAACAGGCCCCTGTCCCAACTTTTTTGAGACCTTGATCAGCCATCAAATTTGAAATGTGCACATTTTGTGGATAAAATTGTAAAATTTCTATTTAAACATTTGCTATGTTATCTCTGCTCTATTGTGAATAAAATACTGGCTGGTGTGATTTGAAAGTCATTGCGTTTTGATTTTATTCACAATCTACACTTTGTCCCAACTATTTCGGAATTGGGGTTGTATATTTTAACATGTTTTATTCAATATTTCAGATATTTGGGGGTATGATGTAACAGGGGGAAAAAAAACATTCAAAATTACAAATGAAACATCTATTTTAGTGATTCCTCGTCAAAATATCCATTTTGAGATTTAATTACTACTTGCCAATTTTAGACATTCGGGATACGAATTTTACCTTGGTGTCATTCAAAGTGGATTTCCTCATGAACTGCAAAATGGGCGCACATCACAATCATTGCAGTCTGGGTAATCTGATTCCACAACAGTTCTATCAGATTTTCAAGAGGTGATTGATATTTTTTTATTACCCCATGTGCTCTTACCGGTCCAAAATATCCCTACAAAATTTGAATTTATGTTCTCAATCTTAAACTATGACTGAACCACACAATATTTTTCACATTGAGATTTATGGTTAGAAACTGGTTGCTCACACTGCAAAGCCCAAATATTTTGTTGTAATCGGTCACCTTGAAAAAAATTGCGCAAGGCAACTTCATTGCCTTGTGTTAACGTTTTTCAGAAATATGTCAAAATAGCTTATCATTTTAACTGATTGTTTGCTCAAAAACTAAAGTGAGCTGACTTATTCATCTTGCCTACATTTAAACAGTATTGATGAAACCACTTTAATTTCATTATTTAGACATAAATAAAATTATTTTGCACACTGTTGTTCTTAGTGACTTGATATGTGGCCTCTCGAGTAGAGGCTCCTCGACTCAGTTCTTAAGATCTGCTGTGTCCTCTGAATTTTGTTTCAATCATGGGAGCAATTCAAAAATTCCATGCCCTGAATAGTGCCATATTCAAATCGTTCTATATTGCAGATAACTTCTTATTTCATAAAATGGGTGGAAATTTGTAACTCTTGAAACTGACAAATCAGTTGGCTTATAACTGTCAAAATTGTGGACACATGGTCACCAAATCTAATAATTTATTATGTACTTAGAAATTCAAAGAAAAAGTTTTTTTTTTTTTTTTTTGAAGAAAATCAATTGGAAAGAACTCTTTTCCCCATAGACTCCCCCCTCCCTTTCCCCTTAATGACTGCAAATGACGACCCTGACCTGATCAATAAAGACGGCATTTGACGCCTTGGGGATACCCCCGTTTTAAATCAATAGGGAAAAGGTCCACTGACATACAAACTCATTTCCAGAAAAGTTAGGATGCTGTGTTAAATATAAATAAAACTGAATGCAATGATTTCACATCATTTAAACTCTATATTTAATTGAAAATGGTTCAAAGACAATATGTCAAATAAACTGACAAATTTATTGTCTTTCGAAAAATATTTGCTCAGTTTGAATTTGATGCCGGTAACATGTTTCAAAAAAGTTAGGATGGGGCAGCAAAAGATTGGAAATGTTTTATAATATTAAAAAAAATCACCGGGTGGAACATCTCACAGCTACTTAGATTAATTGGCAACGGGTCAGTGACATGAATGGGTATGAAAAGAGGATCTCTGAGAGGCTGAGTCTTTCAGAATATGGTGCGGGCTTCACTACTCTACGACAGACTGCATGGGAAAATTGTTCGACAATTTACAAGTGAAATTGCAAAGAAAGTCGGGATTTAATCATCTATGGTGTGTTATATCAGAAAATCAGTCAGGGAATCTGGAGGAATCTCTGTATGCAAGGGACAGGGCCAAAAACCAATACTGAATGACTGTTATTTTCAGGCCCTCAGGTGGCACGGCATTAAAAACAAACAAGATTCTCTCGTGGAAATCAATACATGGGCTCAGGAACACGTCTGAAAACCATCTCAGTGAGCACAATTTGTCCCTGCATCCACAAATGCAAGATAAATCTTACTATGTAAAGAAAAAAAAAACCATTAATAAACAAGAAGCTGCCGCTTTCTCTGGGCCTAAGCTCAATTATGATGGCTTGAGACGAAGTGAAAAACTATCTGGTGATCTGACCAATCAAAATCAGATTTTTTTTTTTTGGGAAATCAAGGATGACATGTCCTCTGGGCTAAGCAGGAGAGGGAAAATCCTGCTTTCTATCATCGCACAGTTAAAAAGCCAGTACCCACGATTGTGTGGAAGTGCATTAGTGCACATGGCTTGGGTAATTTGCACAGCTGTGAAGACAGCATTAATTCTGAACAGTATATACAAGTTTTAAAGCTACATGTACAGCCAACCAGACATCTTTTTCTGGTGAGGCTTTGCGTTTTTTCAGCAAGAGAATGCTGAACCACATTATGCGCATGTTACAACATCATGGATACGTAATAAAAGAGTCCAGTGCGAAACTGCCCGGCCTGCTGTCCAGATGGATCACCATTGAAAATTTGGATGCACAAGTATGACAAAAAAAAAGTCTGCAGAAGTGCTGAGAAGCTGAAATCTAAAATCAAGCAAGAATGAGAAAACATTTTGCTTTCAAAACCACAGTAATTGGTCTCCTCAGTACCAAAACACTTTCAGGGTGCTGTTAAAAGAAGATATAATTTGACACAGTGGTAAACATGGCCCCATCCCAACTTTTTGAAATATGTTGCTGGCATCAAATTCAAAATGAGCAGATATTTTTCAGAAACAATAAAATTTCTCAGCTTCAGCATTTGATAAGTTGTCTAGTACCGTTTTCAATTTATTATAGAGTTTAAGTGATTTGCAAATCATTGCAGTCTGCTTTTATTTACATTTTACACAACGTCCTTACTTTTCTGGAAACAAGGTTATACATATAGGCATCATATGTAATCATCATATGTAGTTTATTACACTGAGTTTTAAACTGTAGTATTTATGAAGTCATTGTCTTTTATAAGTTACTAGTGCCAGATTGTCACAGAACCCAAATTTTAAGCACCATAAATACCCCCTCTAAAGGCAGTCTGGGCACCTTTTAGTGAGCTTCAAGTTAAACATTGCCATCTGAATCTACTAATTCCTAAAGCAGTGAAGTTAAAACAACCAGTTCCCTTCCTTAAAGTATACAATATATTTAACTCACTATTCACAGTTCATATAAGGACGGGCTACAGCAAACAAATTTGTAGAATCATGACAGAAGAGAAATACTTTGAAATTGTATAAATGGACGATACCTGCCAGGGTACTAGAGGTGATGGCGAGAGCCAACACAGCGCAGAACAGAGACTCCATTTTGCTTACTTTGATTCTGACCGCGTGCGTAAAATTTAGAAGTTATAAACTTCCTGTTCTCTTCCGGAGAACAAAACCTAATTTGTAGAACGGAAACTCCTGCAGCACTGAGCGGAAAGCCTGGAGGTCTTCGATGCAAGCATACAACACTTTAATTTTTACACCTTTTACATCTTTTACCTGGGCTCCAAGCAACTGGCTGAGTTGTCCCCACATTGTCTGTTTCTAGTCTGTGTTTAATATGGTGTTATTGTTTTATTGTGTTATGTGTGGCTGTTTTATGTGCTACTACGGCATTACAATTTCCCTGCGGGGATTAATCAAGTTTCTATCTATCTATCATCTAGGGAATATTCATGAAGAAATACTCTATATGAATAATATTTGATTGATTTGACAACTATGACCATTTTCAAAAAAAAAAAAAATGAAGTAGCACATGTTCGCTGACAGCGATACCATGATTCGATCTGCTCCTGCTGTGTGGCTGAAGCTAAGCAGGTGTGGGCTTGGTTAGTACTTGGATGGGAGACCACCTGGGGAAAACCAAGCTACTGCTGAAAGAGGTGTTGGGGGCCAGTAGGTTGCGATCTTCCCTCTGGTGGAATAATCCCCAATGCCCCAGTGCAGTGACGGGGACACTGTACTGAAGGAGACGCCGTCTTTTGGATGAGATGTTAAATCGAGGTGTTGACAGACTCACTGTGGTTGCTATAATCCTATGATGCTATTTGACAAGAGAAGGGGCTCCCCGCTGTCATGGCTAAATTCCTAACATGTTATCATCATGTGGTTCATCGTGTTAGTTGAAGTATTTTGTTGCTTTTTTGTCGATATTTTTGAAACTTGTTTATTTAATGGGTTTTGCCTTTTCACAAGCCTCGGCCTCTTTGGCAAAAACCCAATACATTTTTTACCCTCTAACAATTTATCTGTATTTTATTAGAATAAATGTATAAATGAAATGAAATTAAATGTAACCTGACTCTTTCAACCTACCATCTAATCATCCCCTGATCTAATTGACTATGAAACTTGTCCTTTTTCTCTCCACCTCAAGTCCCAGGGCTCCCTTGAAAAAGAGAGTTTGATCTCAACGGGACTTCCCTGGTTAAATAAAGGCTGAATAAAATCAAAAATGAAAGAGATGAAACTCAAGATGAAAAGTAAATAATGTGCAATCTGGACTATACGAAGTTGACGAGACACAAAATATAAAAATACATTTATAACTGAAATAAGAGAAATTTAAAAATAATAGAATTACTTCATATATTTCCTCAGCATACCTGTGACATAACTCCCCTAACACTGCCTACGTGCTCCGTTCATGAAAACATCGCCATCAAAGGGAAAGAGTGACGTGAAAACACACTTCCTTTGTGAAAACTGTGGGTGAGTGTCAAATATTCCATCTTACACCATGTTTAAAAAGAAAACCCCTAACGACTTCACAAAAAAAAAAAATCATGTGTTCCAAGACCTTGTGTGAACAGCCCTTATGATGCAAGCATATGTGATAGATATCATATTTATAGATATATATCATATTTGTAAAATGAGAGCAGAAAAAGATAAGTCATGCGATTGTAAGATACGTATCTTGCTTTCTAATGTGAAAATTGAGGTCCATATTTGAAGTCCATATTTGAAGAAGTCCCTGATGTCCAAAAAAATGCAGATCATAACATACCCTTCCTCTTATTTTGGCACCCTTAGTAAATATTAGCAAAAAATTCTATGAAAACATGTGGCGCTCCAAATCCTGCCAATCTTTCATTCCAAATATTACCAAAAATCTACTTTTAGATTTGAGGGAAATAAAGGAAGGGAAAAAAATCTTATGTTTAAATAAAAATTTTGCCCAAAATATGTATGTCACAATCATTGGCACCCTGACAAATTTTATGCGAAAAAAATCTCAAATTTTTATCAAATATATTTGCGTTTATATTTTCTTTTTTTTAGCTCAACATAATGATTGGGAAATACTAAAGTTTCCTAGTGGGGTATAAGCATGAGGTGGCACACAAGCTAATGTCCCTTATTCATCCATGGTTATGACAAAAAAAAAAACAGCAATGTGAAACAGAAAGTTGTTGAGCTTCACAGAAAATAGCTAGAAAGTTGCAAATATCCTTTCTATATCAGACCAATAATTAAGGAGTGTGAAGCATTGAGATCAGATGAGTTTGGGAATTTTCTGGGCAGTATGAGTGGGAGGCAGTGCCGCAGTGGTTAAGTGTGCTTGACCTGGGATTAAAAAATCCTGAGTTTGGGTCCTTGCCATGGCCCTCGTGGTGTGTTCATGGGCGAAAACACTGTACTCCTACTGTGCCCCACTCCACCAAATGGTACCATCACATGGCTGGGGAAACCTGACCTAGAGCTGAGGGGGTAACCTGCAATGGACTGGCATCCCATCCAGAGGGAGTAGCAAAACTCTTACAGGAAACCAGGGTTAAGCACCGGCTCAGGACAGCCTTTGCCCTTTTTGTGAGGCATATGACAATGTCTAAAATCCACCTGGTAGAGGACAGAGGGCTAGTTTGCACAGATGGTTCTGACCATACAGACATTAATTCATAAACACTTTTGAAAATAATTATCAAGGGTGCCAATATTAATGGGGGCACAGTTACTTGATTTGACATATTTGCATTTCAAATGTGGAGATTTTTAATTAAAAGTGAAAAAAAGTCAATCTCATGAAAATACCATGCGCAAGTAAACCCAGGACTGTCTTTTGTGGAAGTATTTTTTTTGAAAATGCGATGTATCGCTGTAAAATATAATAGCCTCATTCAGTGTTGTGAACTGAGTTCTTCTCTTTAAATCAACTTGCATTGACAAGTTTTAGGTATTGAACTCAAGTTGATAAGTTCTCAAAAGTTAACCCTTTGTTGCATGTTGTCTAATATTTTGGACATGTTTTAAGAGGGGTTTATGTTATCTAGGCTCATAGGTACCCTGAAAACACATAATGTACATTTACTGGACATTTCCAATTCAGAATTTCCCCACTAAGTGCCTCTCAGATTAGTCTCATGATTTACTGCAAACAGTCACATCCACGAGTCAGAGGTAAGTTGATCCAAGTCAGAAATATTTTTATATTGTTCCAGTTGTGATCAAACTTTTTCCTGTTGAAGTAATGAAATACATAGAATAGCACACACTGAAACACATGAGCGTTGTAATGCATGTGTATTTGATATGTACCTGATTTTATGCTCTGTCAATGTTGGTTGTTATCCATGGCAGGCAAATAGCTCATACAAGCAAAGTCCAGAATACTGGACATCATGCATATCAATGTCCTGGTTTCTTCTACTTCACATTATTTCTGTCACCCGATATGCTTAATGTCGAAAATCTTGGACGGCAGTGTGCATCCCACAAGCAAAATGTCCAAAATAATGGACAGACCGACTACGCACTCATACCCCAAAAACAAAATTGCACGAAATCCCATCAAATGGTCCCAAAAGAACACTGGATATCCAATTTTCCAGTGGAAATATTGGAGGCATTTGTTCATACTTTATGCAACAAAGGGTTAAACTTAAAGTTATCCATTGCCTTGACTAATAGGGAGTTGAAACTAAACTTATCTTCAAGTTGAGTTCACTCAGATTTTTAAGGTAGCCGAAGAACTTTCATTTAACCAGCTGGAAATGTCTTAGCGTGCATGCACATCTAACGCATGCCATGCATCTGCCACAGCTGTAACTGACATCACTTTGAATCAACATTTGAAGGGGTAAGGGCACCCCATTTCACTCATTCACATTTGTACAATGGACCTTTCCGACCTGTCAGTCAAGTGTAGAATAACTACCAATCAGATTGCTTTATCTTACTCTGGTCCTGCCTACCCCGACAGCACCGCCATATTGACCCACATTCAATGCAGTCATGAGCTGTATTTAAAGCAATTCTTACCTTTCTGGCATTTTTACACTTTTCTTTTGTAATCTTAAAATGCTCCTAAGTATATGGCACGCTAAAATGTAAAAGAAATCCACCAGGTGTTGAAACTCATCAATATTCAATTCTCATATATTTCTCATAAAAGTCTGACCAATAATTTTATTCGGTCTGAATAAAATGATTTGCCGAGCTTCCTGTCTGTCATCAGTCGCCGCTTCCCTTCCAGTTGCCAACCGCTGTCACCACATGCGAAGTTAAATGGCAGACAGACGTTATGACTGCAGTTTGGTAAAAAAATATGTATGAATTCTGCCGAAAAACTACGCATTTGACTGTAAACAAACGCGCGCTGAAATGCTATAATTATGATAATAGCGTTAATGGTAGTTCATCAGACTACAAAGGTAACTAAACGTTACGAGGGCATTTTATTTTATACCACATATAGAATTGAATATTGTGTAATTACTGTTGGTGAGGGGAGCATCAGAGGTCAGGCAGGGGGAAGAGGGAGGGACTTTGGAGGGAGGCGGAGTTGTTCATGTTCAAATTTTTACGAAGTGCTGTGCGACATGCCAGAAAGGTAAGAATTGCTTTAACAGGAGAGATGTTTGACTTTTTCGAAAATGGTTCTTGGATGCGCTTGGGAAACGTGCAATACTGACGAAAGATACCCTACCCGGCAACAGGGAACTCCTTTCCTTTTTCCAAGGCCAAAAAAACAGTTGGAAAAGTGTTTGCGATTAAACTAAGGCGTGTTTGCTTGAAGGTAAGGAAACAAAATTTTTTGCCATTTTGCCCTCACTTGTTACTTAACTACCAACAATCTATGCATATGTTTTGCTGAGAAGACAGAATTACACCAACGGCATCATTGAAGCATACGTTCACATAGGATTGTTCTTCCCCGTGGGACTTCTGCACGCAAAACCAGATGTAGTTTCAAACCAGTAGCTAGTCTGCTGTGAACATGATTCCTATGCCACCCAGCACAGGCATTTGCAACACTAGATAATATAAAACATCTAGCCAGATGGTGAGGGATTTTGTAATGGCATGACGAAATCTGCTCAGAAACTTTAACGTGAGAAAAGCTGGCTGGGTAGCTAGCCAGCAAACTAGCTAAAATCGGATACAGAATGTCAGTCGCTTAGCCGAAATAAGTAAAGTTAGCTTGTCATCAAAATTGGTTTGGAGGAGAACGCTGATATAACAAACGTTAGATTAATAACTTGATTATGTCTGATGTAGCTAGTTTAAGGGTTTGCTGCATTGCGTAATATGATTTATTACAAAGTCTAGCTAGCATACTGTCTGACTCATGGCCAACTGATGTTAGACAGCATACTGGATCCAGTGTTATTTTTAGCTCAGTGATGGCAACAAACGATGAAAACTACTTACCCTGCTTTTTGCATGGCAGTACCATTCTCTATTTTTTGTCCGACGGATCTTGATATGCCGCTTATGGGATGTTTGGCTTTTCTGCAT
The DNA here is from genome assembly GCA_029692085.1 of Gymnothorax javanicus. Classification (NCBI taxonomy): domain Eukaryota; kingdom Metazoa; phylum Chordata; class Actinopteri; order Anguilliformes; family Muraenidae; genus Gymnothorax; species Gymnothorax javanicus. The sequence goes on along the minus strand of CM056197.1, from coordinate 47,691,216 downwards.
CGATTGCCAGCATTTACAGACTTTGTATCTCCACCGTTCCGTTACAAAAAATTAGATTTCATGGATATATCCCAGTGCGAAATAGTTAAGGCCTCTCTGGACAACTTTGCGGACAAGTTGGACGATTCAGTAATATACAAACCGCAATATTTTTGGAATATGAGCGAGAGTGATGCTCAAACTTCTGCTGTGCTGGTCTCAATGTGGAACTTAGCTGAATTGTATGGGGCCGACAGCAACAGTAAGTAAGGGGGGTGGAGCTGGTCGGGAGTGTTGAAAGGTCCATTCTTTCTGTTTCACCTTTCCTTACCGATTGGTGGAGCTAAGAATAGGAAGAGGAGGGCCTAGGAGTACTAATCAGCTATGCTGATTGGCTGAGGTGCGGCAGTGTGGGCGATCAGTAATTCATGTAAATTTATTGGAGGCTGGGTGAAGGATAATGCTATTTCTATCACAAAATTCATGGCTGTGGGTTCTTTGCTACAAAATAAAGGATAGATGTATTATTTGGAAATGCAACTCAATGATCAAATACCTCCCTAAATGTTTGCATGGATTTTGCTTGGATTTATTCCCAGCCATCCATGTTGAGAGTCATGCATCCACACAAGGGCACACACACATGCACACACACGCACAAGCTTGGGCGTATATCCTTTGCTGCCCCCCTCCCCCCCAACTTCCTGCACTGTGTCTTGTATCAGATGCACACACCTGCACACAATCGGAAGTAACCACCCGCTGAAATATTTATGTGCATTACACTCAGACTTCACCAACTTTAATATGCAGCAGGAAAAACACACACAATCACACACACGTAGACAACACATACAGGTATAACCCTGGTTTAAAAAAATGCTTATTTATCACAGACGCTTAAAAATATCAGATGATATGTTAAACTCCAATTTTGGAACAGGAATCCCCTAAACAGCACAGGAAAAATATTCCCCACAAAAGTTGAGCCCCAACATTGTACAAAAAAGCAATGTAATGACTAATTGCTGGTGCCTAAAATAGTACTACTACTACTATAACTAATAATAAGAATAATAAATCACTGAGAAAAAAACAGCATGTAGCTACCCCTCTCCATTCTCACTGCACATAAATGGATAAGAAATAGCAGAAGTAAAACGATTTTCGCTTCTCCATAACCCGGATACTTTCTGTTCAGTGGAGTCTGAAGTCATGTGATTCAACACCATGTTTAAAAAAAGAAAACCCCTAACGACTTCACAAAAAAAAAAATCATATGTTCCAAGACCTTGTGTGAACAGCCCTTATGATGCATGCATATATGATAGATGAGGTATTACAATTGAGCCCTAAGAACCATACCGGCCAACCCATGTTGGGGGTACTTTTGAGAAAATGGGACTCAAAGTTGCCAGAGTAAACACTGCACCTAGAGTCATCTAGAGTAAACACTGCATTTGGTACAAACTCAAGATATGTAAAATCATGCACATGCACTTCTTGTGCAGGTTTTGGGTGCCTTTCTGCTGCATTAAATTGAAACCAACCTCCTTCTGAGGAGGAAGCATAATCGTCTGATTCATTTGGGACAAACTTTGGGTCTCTGTCATCTTCCACTTCACCATCATCATCAATCACAATAAGCAACCTCATCAGTGAGATACCGAAGCTGCCATGTTTACAATGAATTATGGGAAGGTTGTGGGATGGCGTGATATGGCTAAGGCAGTGCAGTGCATATATACAGGGCAGAGAAGACATTTGCTTGTATTAACAATCCATGTGGGCAGATTGGGTTGGGCTGTTAGGAAATGTAGATCTCAGTTTTCTGCACATGCTGACTACCACAACTCAATTTCGGCAAAAGTGCGGGATGGCCCGGTATGGTTCTTAGGGGCTCAATTATCATATTTGTAAAATGAGAGCATAAGTCATGCGATTGTAAGATGCGTATCTTGCTTTCTGATGTGAAAATTGAGGTCCATATTTGAAGTCCATATTTGAAGAAGTCCCTGATGTCAAAAAAATGCAGATCATAACACACCCTTCCTCTTATGTTGGCACCCTTAGTAAATATTAGCAAAAAATTCTATGAAAACGTGGCGCTCCAAATCCTGCCAATCTTTTATTCCAAATATTACCAAAAATGTTATTTTAGACTTGAGGGAAATAAAGGAAGGGAAAAAAATCTTATGTTTAAATAAAAATTTTGCCCAAAATATGTATGTCACAATCATTGGCACCCTGACAAATTTCATGAGAAAAAAATCTCAAATTTTTATCAAATATATTTGCGTTTATATTTTCTTTTTTTAGCTCAACATAATGATTGGGAAATACTGAAGTTTCCCAGCGGGGTATAAGTATGAGGTGGCACACAAGCTAATGTCCCTTATTCATCCATGGTTATGACAAAAAAAAACAGCAATGTGAAACAGAAAGTTGTTGAGCTTCACAGAAAATAGCTAGAAAGTTGCAAATATCCTTTCTATATCAGAGCAATAATTAAGGAGTGTGAAGCATTGAGATCAGATGAGTTTGGGCATTTTCTGGGCAGTATGAGTGGGAGGCAGTGGCGCAGTGGTTAAGTGTGCTTGACCTGGGATTAAAAAATCCTGAGTTTGGGTCCTTGCCATGGCCCTCGTGGTGTGTTCATGGGCGAAAACACTGTACTCCTACTGCGCCCCAATCCACCAAATGGTACCATCACATGGCTGGGGAAACCTGACCTAGAGCTGAGGGGGTAACCTGCAATGGACTGGCATCCCATCCAGAGGGAGTAGCAAAACTCTTACCGGAAACCAGGGTTAAGCACCGGCTCAGGACAGACTTTGCCCTTTTTGTGAGGCATATGACAATGTCTAAAATCCACCTGGTAGAGTACAGAGGGCTAGTTTGCACAGATGGTTCTGACTATACAGACATTAATTCATAAACACTTTTGAAAATACAGTGCCCTCCATAATTATTGGCACCCCTGGTTAAGATGTGTTCTTTAGCTTCTAATAAATTCAGTTTTTTTCTAAATAATATCGGACCACAATGAAAAAAAGAGGAAAATCCAACCTTTAATTCAAGTGCATTTATTCAGTGGGAAAAAAAAATCCCACATTAAGAAATAATTCTTTTACATCAAATCATGTGTTCCACAATTATTAGCACCCCTGATGTTAATACTTTGTGCAACCCCCTTTTGCCAACAAAACAGCACCTAATCTTCTCCTATAATGTTTCACAAGAAATGTTTTCTTGTAGCCATTGCCTGACCTGTGAAGGTCGACACACATCTGCCTTACTTGAATGGTTTGTTCCTTTGTCTTTCCCATGTTGAAGAGTGGATAAGAGAAATGGCCTCTGTGTCACGTCATATTTATACCCCAGGGAAACAGGAAGTGATGAATTACTAATTAAATGTTACTAGATACTCTGATCAACTTTGTAAACTACTGTAGAAAGGACAGAAATACTTCAATTACATTTATTTCCTAGGAATTGTTAGGGGTGCCAATAATTGTGGAACAGGCGATTTTATGAAAAATAATTATTTTTAGTCAGGATTTTTTTTTTTTTTCCTTAAAACTCACTTGAGTTGAAGGTTACATTTTTCTACAATTTTCAGTGTGAGAGTATGCTTCTGCAATAAAAATTGAATTTATTTTAAGGCTTTGAACACATCTTAACCAGGGGTGCCAATAATTATGGAGGGCGCTGTAATTATCAAAGGTGCCAATATTAATGGGGGCACAGTTACTTGATTTGACATATTTGCATTTCAAATGTGGAGATTTTTAATTAAAAGTGGAAAAAAAGCCAATCTCATGAAAATACCATGCGCAAGTAAACCCAGGACTGTCTTTTGTGGAAGTATTTTTTTTTTTGAAAATGCGATGTATCGCTGTAAAATATAATGGCCTCATTCAGTGTTGTGAACTGAGTTCTTCTCTTTAAATCAACTTGCATTGACAAGTTTTAGGTATTGAACTCAAGTTGATAAGTTCTCAAAAGTTAACCCTTTGTTGCATGTTGTCCAAATTTTTGGACATGCTTTAAGAGGGGTTTATGTTGTCTAGGCCCATAGGTACCCTGAAAACGCATAATGTACATTTACTGGACATTTCCAATTCAGAATTTCCCCACTAAGTGCCTCTCAGATTAGTCTCATGATTTACTGCAAACAGTCACAATGGCAGCATCCACGAGTCAGAAGTAAGTTGATCCGAGTCAGAAATATTTTTATATTGTTCCAGTTGTGATCAAACTTTTTCCTGTTGAAGTAATGAAATACATAGAATAGCACACACAGAAACACATGAGCGTTGTAATGCATGTGTATTTGATATGTACCTGATTTTATGCTCTGTCAATGTTGGTTGTTATCCATGGCAGGCAAATAGCTCATACAAGCCATGTCCAGAATACTGGACATCATGCATATCAATGTCCTGGTTTCTTCTACTTCACATTATTTCTGTCACCCGATATGCTTAATGTCCAAAATCCTGGATGGCAGTGTGCATCCCACAAGCAAAATGTCCAAAATAATGGACAGACCGACTACGCACTCATACCCCAAAAACAAAATTGCACGAAATCCCATCAAATGGTCCCCAAAGAACACTGGATATCCAATTTTAAAATATTGGAGGCATTTGTTCATACTTTATGCAACAAAGGGTTAAACTTAAAGTTATCCATTGCCTTGACTAATAGGGAGTTGAAACTAAACTTGTCTTCGAGTTGAGTTCACTCAGATTTTTAAGGTAGCCGAAGAACTTTTGTTTAACCAGCTGGAAATGTCTTAGCGTGCATGCACATCTAACGCATGCCATGCATCTGCCACAGCTGTAACTGACATCACTTTGAATCAACATTTGAAGGGGTAAGGGCACCCCATTTCACTCATTCACATTTGTACAATGGACCTTTCCGACCTGTCAGTCAAGTGTAGAATAACTACCAATCAGATTGCTTTATCTTACTCTGGTCCTGCCTACCCTGACAGCACCGCCATATTGACCCACATTCAATGCAGTCATGAGCTGTATTTAAAGCAATTCTAACCTTTCTGGCATTTTTACACTTTTCTTTTGTAATCTTAAAATGCTCCTAAGTATATGGCACGCTAAAATGTAAAAAAAATCCAGCAGGTGTTGAAACTCATCAATATTCAATTCTCATATATTTCTCATAAAAGTCTGACCAATAATTTTATTCGGTCTGAATAAAATGATTTACTGAGCTTCCTGTCTGTCATCCGTCGCCGCTTCCCTTCCAGTTGCCAACCGCTGTCACCACATGCGAGTTGCGCGCCTCTCTGGCAGACAGACGTTATGACAGCAGTTTTGCAAAAAAATATGTATGAATTCTGCCAAAAAACGACGCATTTGACTGTAAACAAACGCGCGCTGAAATGCTATAATTATGATAATAGCGTTAATGGTAGTTCATCAGACTACAAAGGTAACTAAACATTACGAGGGCATTTTATTTTATACCACATATAGAATTGAATATTGTGTAATTACTGTTGGTGAGGGGAGCATCAGAGGTCAGGCAGGGGGAAGAGGGAGGACTTTGGAGGGAGGCGGAGTTGTTCATGTTCAAATTTTACGGCGTGCTGTGCGATATGCCAGAAAGGTAAGAATTGCTTTAACAGGAGAGATGTTTGACTTTTTCAAAATGGTTCTTGGATGCGCTTGGGAAACGTGCAATACTGACGAAAGATACCCTACCCGGCAACAGGGAACTCCTTTCCTTTTTCCAAGGCCAAAAAAACAGTTGGAAAAGTGTTTGCGATTAAACTAAGGCGTGTTTGCTTGAAGGTAAGGAAACAAAATTTTTTGCCATTTTGCCCTCACTTGTTACTTAACTACCAACAATCTATGCATATGTTTTGCTGAGAAGACAGAATTACACCAACGGCATCATTGAAGCATACGTTCACATAGGATTGTTCTTCCCCCGTGGTCTTCTGCACGCAAAACCAGATGTAGTTTCAAACCAGTAGCTAGTCTGCTGTGAACATGATTCCTATGCCACCCAGCACAGGCATTTGCAACACTAGATAATATAAAACATCTAGCCAGATGGTGAGGGATTTTGTAATGGCATGATGTAATCTGCTCAGAAACTTTAACGTGAGAAAAGCTGGCTGGGTAGCTAGCCAGCAAACTAGCTAAAATCGGATACAGAATGTCAGTCGCTTAGCCGAAATAAGTAAAGTTAGCTTGTCATCAAAATTGGTTTGGAGGAGAACGCTGATATAACAAATGTTAGATTAATAACTTGATTATGTCTGATGTAGCTAGTTTAAGGGTTTGCTGCATTGCGTAATATGATTTATTACAAAGTCTAGCTAGCATACTGTCTGACTCATGGCCAACTGATGTTAGACAGCATACTGGATCCAGTGTTATTTTTAGCTCAGTGATTGCAACAAACGTATGAAAACTACTTACCCTGCTTTGCATGCGCAGTACGATTCCTCTATTTTGTCCGATTTGATCTTGATATGCCGTTTATGGGATGTTTGGCTTTTCTGCATCGATTGCCAGCATTTCGCTGTGACTCTTGTATCTCCACCCATTCCGTTACAAAATTAGATTTCATGGATATATCCTTGTGCGAAATAGTTAAGGCCTCTCTGGACAACTTTGCCGGACAAGTTGGACGCATTCAGTAATATACAAACCGCAATATTTTTGGAATATGAGCGAGAGAGTGATGCTCAAACTTCTGCTGTGCTGGTCTCAATGTGGAACTTAGCTGAATTGTATGGGGCCGACAGCAACAGTAAGTAAGGGGGGTGGAGCTGGTCGGAGCAAGTTGGAAAGGTCCATTCCTCTGTTTCCACTTCCTTTCCTTACCGATTGGGTGGAGCTAAGAATAGGAAGAGGAGGGCCTATGAGTACTAATCAGCTATGCTGATAGGCTGAGGTGAGGCAGTGTGGGCGATCAGTAATTCATGTAAATTTATTGGAGGCTGGGTGAAGGATAATGCTATTTCTATCACAAAATTCATGGCTGTGGGTTGTTTGCTACAAAATAAAGGATAGATGTATTATTTGGAAATGCAACTCAATGATCAAATACCTCAAAATGTTGCATGGATTTTTGCTTGGATTTATTCCCAGCCATCCATGTTGAGAGTCATGCATCCACACAAGGGCACACACACATGCACACACACGCACAAGTTTGGGCGTATATCCTTTGCTGCCCCCCCCCCCCCCAACTTCCTGCATTGTGTCTTGTATCAGATGCACACACCTGCACAAAATCGGAAGTAACCACCCGCTGAAATATTTATGTGCATTACACTCAAACTTCACCAACTTTAATATGCAGCAGGAAAAACACACACAATCACACACACGTAGACAACACATACAGGTATAACCCTGGTTTAAAAAAATGCTTATTTATCACAGACGCTTAAAAATATCAGATGATATGTTAAACTCCAATTTTGGAACAGGAATCCCCTAAACAGCACAGGAAAAATATTCCCCTCAAAAGTTGAGCCCCAACATTGTACAAAAAAGCAATGTAATGACTAATTGCTGGTGCCTAAAATAGTACTACTACTACTATTACAGCAAAAAACAGCATGTAGCTACCCCTCTCCATTCTCACTGCACATAAATGGATAAGAAATAGCAGAAGTAAAACGATTTTCTGCTTCTCTGGTATAACCCGATACTTTCTGTTCAGTGGAGTCTGAAGTCGTGTGATTCAGGTCAACTGAGACACTTCCAGTTAATGACTGATCAACCGCAGCGCAAACCTGACAAATTTAGCGGTAACCTGGTCAGAGTTATTCTAAATGCTCTCAGTGCAAATGGAGCTCTTATATCCTCTCTGGTAGCACTGGTGTTAGTCACATTAGGCATCAAAAGGAATGTTTTTATGCTCGTGGTCTGTAGGGGACTATAATTATAATGAGCAGAATTAGTAAATTTGTGGCAACATTTTATAATCCCTCTCCTACCCCTTCCAAGCTATTTATTTTCACTTCCTTCACAGCGAGTTTCAACTCTTAACTGGGCCTCCCAAAGCCCCCAGTTCACATTGTGCTGAGTGCTAAGCGACAGCGCTGTGGACTGCAGTCAACTGCGGATGTTGAGCCCTGAAATTAAAGGGCTTTGCAGCAGCATCTGTGCTGACACAAGGAACTGAAAAAGGACTGTTCCGATTGTCAACACCAGAGGGCAGCGTCATCCATGATCAGACTGTTGGTTTGTCTGAAACAATGTCCGAAACAATGAACCTGCCAAACTTACCTTTGCTCAGGAATATATTCAATTATAAATTTGTGAAGTAAGCATTCTTCAATACCCACGTGATATGTACAGTTTCGCGGAGTGCGACCTCGCCAAAAACGTCTTTGTCTTCAAAATGGTACCAACTACTAAAAAATACAATGCCCAACTGTCAATACAGTAGGTTTTTCCACCATAATGGAATGAAATGAAATAATCGAGATAAACTTGTAGTGCAGACTTCCAGTTTTATTTACAGGAATACAGCGCAGTTTTTTTTATACCCCCCATTTAAGGAATGAAAAGTATATGGACAAGTTAACTTAATTATAAATTTAATTTAATTTATTTGTCGTTTTGTTTTTGCTAATACAAGGTAGCAAATCATGTCCAAAGAATATGGACAAGACATCACCAAATTGTGATAATAAATTTAATTTTCACTTATTTGTCGTTTTGTTTTTATGCTAATTTTATTCAGTTTTGCAAATCATGTCCAAAGAAATGAAGCCTGAAGTCTGGAGCCAACAGAAATCAATCTGAGACTGTTAATGCAAAGGTGAATATCCTCAAGGGCCAATTTGTCAGTTGCCTGAATTTATCTTCAAACATTTCACTTTTTAGGGTACGAAGGCATAATGAAGCAAAGTAAGCAGCAAAACCAATCTGATCAGATAATATAGCCCTATTAAGAATTCATCCATTTGCTTTTGTCAGCATTCACATCATCAACAAATACAAGGAGGTCAATTGAAAGCCATACATGCCCATGACATAACACTACCTCCACCATGCTTTTCAGATCAGGTGGTATGGATCATGAGCAGTTCCTTACTTATTTGTGTTCTTCTCTTCCCATCATTCTAGAACAAGTCAATCTTTGTCTGACCTGTTTATAGGATATTGTTCCAGAACTGTACAGGCCTATTAGACGAATTGGCGACCACTAATTTGGTCTTCTTGTCTTTTGCAGCATACAAATGGAGTTTCTTGTGGTAAACTCTCTGTTTACTCAGGTAACGTCTTCTCTAAATTGTTGACATACACATTAATAACCCTACCTCTTAGGTAGTATTCTTCATCTGACCAACAGTTGAGAGGGTTTTTTTTATTCATCAAACTGAGAATTCTTTTGTCATCGCTCACATTTGCAATCTATTGTCTTCTGTGGATTTTTCAGCGTGTTGATTGCTTGCTTCACTGGCAGAGGCTGCATGGTGGCCTTCATTTTGAAAGTTAACATAAACGGATTCCAGATGCAAATTTCAAAAGTGAAATCTACGCTAGACCTTTTATCTGCTTACTTGTAAATTAATTAATGAGAAAATAACACAAACCTGTACACAGAACAGCTGATCAGCTAATTGTCCAATTACTTTTAGTCCCTTAAAAAGGTTGGGACTATATGTGAACAGAGCTGTAATTCTGACACCATTCATCCGATTTGAATGAGCAGAGTGTCCGTACATTGACCTTCAATTAATTTTTTAATTTCAACTCTAGTTTTTGTGATAGCTAAAATAGCAATAAAATTTTCAGTGTCCGAGTATTTATGGACATGACTGTACCTTCCATACCATTTTCCAGAGACAGCATGGATATGTCACAATATCCGCCCTGGTAATTAAAAAGTGCCCATGCTCAACTGTGATTGGACCCATCGATGGCTCCGCCTCTTCCACTCAGTGAGACTGCCCATAAAGTATGGTTTACTTTCAGAAGTAGACAGTACTTATATTTTGAGAACATATCAGTTAAGAAGCTGCTTCTTTCAAATGGGTACATGTGACGGCGTGAAGAAGGCACATAATATACACATACTCTTGATCGGTTAAATCTTCAGCAGGGCCTGACAGCAGGTAACAGACACCTGAAGACACAAACGGGACAGCTACAATGATGCTAACGGTTAAGACTCTTTTCAGGATGTTAAAGTGCTTTAGTTTTACTTTTTAAATTTTTCAGAAATTTCACACAAGACTAAAATCTCAGTGCTAAAAAAAACATACACCTCCAGGTACGTAAGTGCTGCCATGGTTAGACGTATACTATACAGGTACAAAAATGCACGCTCGCAAGCACCTCCGAAAATATAAAATTTTCACTTTACAGTCTTCCAGTCATATTGAAAGCAGTTTGTCTAGGCGTTTTCCTAATGATTTAAGCTTACCGAGATGTCCACATAAGGCACTCTTGGGTCATTTCCTCCAGCACTCTGGGGAAATGCATCCAAAATCATGCAGACACACCAAACCTGTTTCTTGAGCCAGGTTGTCAATGTTATCAGTTTTGACAAAAGTCCGCCGGCGCAGTTCCACCGAAGTCCCCTGGCAGAGGCCACACTATTGCTGCATTACCCTTTCCCTGCCACTAGGGGGATTAACTCCAGGGGCTGACTGCTTAAGTGGAATGAAACTGTGCGTATGAATGATTGCGGACGAGTAACGTGTGAATGTATGAGAGTGTACATCTGTGTATTATGAGTGTGTTTATGTCTATGCATGTGGGAGTCTTTACCAGCGAGTGTTACCAGCCCCCTCTCAGTTATCTCTGTTCTTAATTCTCCTCTGTTTTTGCTCTTTTCCTCTCTGCTTGTTTTTCTCTCTTTTACTCTTACAGTCACTTTGTCTCTCAGACTCAAGGTTTGTCTCTCGCTCTCTCAATCTGCCTTTCTCTCTCAGTCGCTCTCTCTCTCTCACTCTCTCTCTCTCTCTGTTTCTACACATTACTGATTCTCACACTCAGAGGGCTGGTGTCTCTCAGCTTCCCTTTCTCCTCTCTGTAGCTCTGCTCCAATCGTAGCTTCTCGGGGTCCGCCCCTTCCATGACTCCGCCTCTGCTGCCAGGGTAACGCTGAAGAGGCGGACTGGAGGGCGGAGCTTGCTTGAAGAGGGGTGGGGTCTTGGTCTTGGCCACCTTGTCAAAGAAGGAGAAGTCGGCCACGTACTTGCCGGACGGCGAGAGGGAGACGACGGGCGGGAACTCGTACCCCCACAGGATCTCGTCCGGCAGGTAGGACGTGCGCACCTGGCAGGTTGCGGAGGTAGGCTCCACAGTGGCGCTCATGATCACCAGCAGCTCGAAATCCGCCAGCTCTGGATCTGTCCATCCACCACCTGCAGAGAAAGGAGAGAGAGAATATGATTGGACTCAACAATCAACAATCAATGGTATAGAGTGAAGGAGGATTTCAAAAATGTTAAGTATTTACATTATGAATTCATAGTGGTCTAAAGACAAGCAACTAAGCTCCTGACCTCACAGCTAAGTCCCTTTCCACAAAGGAAAACTCTGCAGTCCATTCAGTGTCTATTGGATGCAAGCATTTTGTTGCACAATGCATATTGGGCTTCCTTTTAAAACGAGCTGGCCTATGTTTTGGCAAAGTGGGAGGGACAAAAGTTGAAAATGTTGAACTTCATGCAATATGGAATAATATGGCAGGAGCCAATCACCTTTGCCTGGAAACCTAGAGTGAGCTGAACTTTTCTGCTACAGTCAGACGCTATTGTATTAGATGCAACGTCAGCCTCCATTCCTACGCCCATTAGCAAGTAACAGCCGCGTGCAGAACGCAGTTCTCCTGGATCTTTCTTGTGTAGTTGGGCTTCACCATCCCTCTAGTCTCAACAACTTGGAAGTAAAAGATTTGACCTGTGCAGATGAGTTAGTCTCACTGTCACCCACGGAACAGGGATTATAGAAGAACCTGGATATGCACAAACAATACTGCAAGAGGTGATTCCTGAGCATCAGTCTGAAGAAGACCATGATCTTCCAAAAAAAAAGCCCAGATGCAGGGGGTCACAACTTGGACTCATGCCGCACTGGAGTCACCAAATTAGACACTCACGGCGTGACTCAGACTTGTTTCGCTGAAGACCAAACTTGAACGTCACTTATTTTCAGCCACGATTAGACTGACCGGACTAGATCAAACCAAAAAATTACTGGCCGTATGCAAATATGCCAACAGCCCCAACGGCCAGCCCAACACAAGGCTCGAAACTATGGCTTTGCCACAAGGCTACATGTTGTGCTGGAGTGGATTATTGAATTATATCAACATAGATGCACAGTTGTCCATGACTGGTAGGGACACGGTTCCTGTACCCTTAGCCGCCCAGGCGCGCAGGGGGCTGGAGTCGTCGATGACGTGGTAGAAGGTGAGGGGGAGGATGAGGAAGGGGCTGTCGCTGGAGGTGTCCACCTGGAAGTTCACGTTCCTCTGGTCCAGCCGCACCGTCTCCCCTTCCTTGGTCTGAGACGTCTGCAGCAACTTTCCAGTCACCTGGACGAACACAGGTATTGAAAAACAGATAACAACCACACAGTGAGCACCATCATTTGATTGGTTCTGTACCGTAGCGCTAAGAGTTTGAAAGGATTCAATGACAATGGGATTGAAGTGCAGACGGTCAGCTTTAATTTGAGGGTGTTTGGATAGTCAGTGTAGAAATGATTTTTACATTCTACAAATGATTTCTCTTTTTGTACATAGTCCCGCCCATTTTAGGGCACATCAAAAATATTAGACAAAATAACTTAAGGTAAAGTCATTATGCTTCAACATTTAGTGGCACATTTTTTGCAAGCAATGACTGCTTGAGGTCTGTGACACATGGAAATCATCAGACACAGGGTATCTACCCTGGTGATGCTCTAGTCAGGCCTGTACTGGCTTCAGTTCCTGATTGTTTTGGGGACTTTTTGCCCTCAGATTCCTCTTCAGCACGTAAAATGCATGTTTAGTTGGATTCAGATATATTGACTGACTTGACCAGCAAAACTAAAATATCAAAAAACATGGTACTGTCTACTGAATTATAGTGCTGACTGTAAATATACGGAACAGTACGATATACTGTTGTGCTCAAACATTTGCATACCCTGGCCAGGCCCGGCACTAGAACAGGGAATTGGGGGGCACAGACATGTCCCTTTATGACAATTAGGATAGTCCTGGCTAGTTCTCAATCATTTTCCTTTATTGACGCGCTTTCCAATTATTATAATTTTATTTTTATTTAACCCTTAATTTAACCGGGGAAGTCCCGTTGAAATTGAAATCTCTTTTTCAAGGGAGCCCTGGGGGTTGAGGTGGGGAGGGAGAGGGCAATTTGCACAGCCAATTGGACCAGGGGATGATTAGGTGGCAGGTTGAAAGAGCCAGGTTGGGACTTTAGCCATGACACCGGGGAACCCCCTACTCTTATCGAAGAGTGTCATAGGATCTTTTATGACCACAGTGAGTCAGGACCTCGGTTTAACGCCTCATCCAAAAGACGGTGTCTCCTTCAGTACAATGTCCCTGTCACTGCACTGGGGATTATACCACCAGAGGGAAGATCACCACCTAGTGGCCCACCAACACCTCTTCCGGCAGCACCTCTTCCAGTTTTCCTTGGTGGTCTCCCATCCAAGTACTGGCCAAGCCCACACCTGCTTAGCTTCAGCCACACAGCTGGAGCAGATTGAATAGTGGTATGGCTGCTGGCAACTACAGATGCGGTTTCTCTCCATATGCGATCTAACAGCGATGAAATCATGGGCTAAATTTAGTATAACTGAGAATTGGGGTGGACAAAACATCCGTTTTAAACAATTATTAGTCCTGACCTGTTCTCAGTCATTTTCATGATTAACAAAAGCTTCACTCCGAGAGCACTCCACACTTAACAGGTGTTGTCTGTTCTCCCCGATTAGGTAAGATGACAATCATTCATCTGGACGCATATTTGCTTAATTTAAATCAACGTTATTCAAAGTTACTCTCGGTATTGAGCAAAACAAAATTGGCACTCGGCAGTGAAATAGGCATAAAAAGCATGCGGCTCAAGCTATTTGCGCAGGTATGCAATTTTGAATAACGTTGATTTAAATTCACCAAATACGCGTCCAGATGAATGATTGTCGTCCTACCTAATCGGAGAGAACAAGCAACACCTGTTAAATGTGGAGCGCTCTCGGAGTGAACCTTCTGTTAATCATGAAAATGACTGAGAACAGGTCAGGACTAAAAACGGACGTTTTGTCCACCCCAATTCTCAGTTCTACTGAATTTAGCCCATGATTTCATCGCTGTTAGATCGCATATGGAGAGAAACCGTGTCTTCAGTTGCCAGTTAGGATAATTGGAAAACGCGTCAATAAAGGAAAATAATTGAGAACTAGCCAGGACTATCCTAATTGTCATAAAGGGACGTGTCTGTGCCCCCCAGTTCCCTGTTCTAGCGCTGGGCCTGACCCTGGCTGAATTTGTGAAATGTTGCCATTTTTTCTGAAAATATGACTCATTAAGGTAATTAAGGTAATTTCGGCGACAAGTACGTACACCTATTTTTGCAGCACGTTCACGCAACTCGCTGTATAAAATAAACAGCTGTCTGATTGGAAAATGTAATCGGACGAAACCACGTACTAGTCACCAAAATTACCTTCATTCGCTGAAGAGTTCTGAAATGCCGTCGCCGAGTGCCGGTGCAAAGACCTAATTACAATTATTTTTCTGTACTGAATGCAGCCCATTATTTTGTCGCTTTTGGATCGCATGGGGGAGAGAAGCCGTGTCTTCAATTGTCACTTGATTATTCTTGAATTGGAAAACGTGTTAATGAAGGAAAACCATCAAGAATTAGCCAGGACAAATTGTTGTCAATAAAGGGTGGGATAATAGCCAATAATTTTCGGGTCTAACACCGCCTCTGGGGCGTTTCATTCTGAAAAAAACGCCCCAAAAGCCGTAGTGAGTTGGCATGTATGTATTTTACAAATACAGCCAGGGTATGCACATTTTTGAGCACAACTGTACATTTTTGACAAGTTTTACTTGTGTTTTAGAACTCCATTTTTGGTTAAATTTAAGTGGTCTGTAATAACTTCCAATGTGCCAAGGTAAGGCGTTAATTGGCTGAAGTTAAAAAAGAATAAAATACCTCACAGGATACTGCCAAAAAAGGTACAGATAAAAAATATCCATATTTTGAACAATTAGATGACCAATATTTTCCTAAATTTACATGAAAATCAAGATAATTTGGGACTTTCGAGAAAGAAAGGTCAAGGAGAAGCAAATCAAAAGTGCAACGCTGCTATCACGCTGGTATGACTCTCATAACCATATGACTGCCCGTAAAGCAAAAAGTTATATCAGGCTGCTCAGAAGTAATGACTGCCAAATGTGGTTATTTGGAGAAATTAGGGATTTAGATTTTTATTTTTTTTGTGAGGCAAAGGGTGTTTTGTCTCTCTTTTAAATCTCTGCTTTAAAAAAATATATCTGGGTGCTTCCAAACTTCACATTATTAGGAACATCTTCTGAACTCAGGAAGGTGAGATGGCTAAGCTGGACTAGTAGAACATGAACTCCAAAGTGGTCACCTCCGGTGGGAGAGGGTGGTCAAATCATCCGAAACCCAGCCATGAGTGCCAACGTTGTCAAGCTCAAGACTTACTGTTTTTGTTGAGTCTGGTCCAGATATGGATTGTGTCCATTCTGTGATAGTTTTTAGAGCTGTGGTTCTGCAGTTGTGCTATCAAATTATCCATCTCACAAGCTGCTCATTAGAACGCAAATTTAAAGGAATAACCTGCATTGCTGCCTGTGTAAGTGTGGATTTAGAGACCTCATTTTTCAGGGGTGCTACCAATATTGCACAAAGGCGACAATGGTTCACCAGTACTCCTCACAATGAAAAGCATTTCAACAAATAAATATGTGGCATTATTACATACACCCAACATCACCCGCATTCACATAGGCACTGTTAATACACACACCTAACACAGATAGGATAGATCCAACACTCATCAGAAGCCCCACCCCCCTGTACCTGACAGCCCAATAGGAGGCTTTTGCGCATATTGGCTACGCGGACCATTAGACAGGGCCGGCCCTCGTGACTGGTTACCACAGCGTGCTGACTGAATTTCACCGTCTCGCCGCGCTTCTTGGGCCGAGCCACCTGCAGGACGGAAGGAGAACTACGCCTGAAACTAAACAGCCGCAATACTGCGTATGGCCACTAAGTGGCATCCTACACAAGTACAATTTAAATGTGGTCATTTTGCAGCCACAAATACCCCAGAGTGATATTACTTCGTCTTCCATTTATGCAGCTGGGTATTTTGCCTGGAGCGTTCTGCATGAGACCCCAGAAGGCAAAGCATGTATTCAGAACTTACTCTTAAGGGTGTGTTTAGTTAGGTTACAGCATGACCTAATTTAGAATTCTTATCTAAAGTAGATTTGAAACATCACATTTAGACTACAGTCAGTATTTCTTGTATTGTTTTGAATCTCATATAAATTTATCTTAATTGATAAGTAACTTATCATTCGTTATTTCCAATTCTGCAGGACTGTCAAAAACTCTTTTTAACACAGGTTGTTACTAATTAAAGCATACAGGCACACCCAATGACCGGCTGGCTCTCACCTTGGCCAGAAAGGTGCCGGTGATGAAGATCTCCATCACCATGGTGATGACGAGCTGCACGATGAGGAGGAGGATGGCAATTGGGCATTCCTCTGTGATGCAGCGGAAGCCATAGCCAATGGTGGTTTGGGACTCCAGGGAGAACAGGAAGGCCCCGGTCAGAGTCTGCACCTGCATTACGCAGGGCGTGTGGTTCGAGGGGGGGTCCATTTCTAATGGAGGGGTGCAGAGATACAACACAGCAGCACCTTTACTCAACTGAATACGCACCGCGTACTACTTACAGACACTCAAGTCACAGTACATCCCGTATACTATACGCAAAGAGTGAATGCTTAAGGCCTTCTGTACTCTACTTACAAGTAAAGAACATGCAAGGTCTTTTATGCACATCACACAAGTAAGGACCGTTTCATACCTTCCACTCGCCATATGCAAACCATCAACTCTTAATTCCTTCTAGGCCAGGGCTGCCCAATCCTGTTCCTGGAGATCAACCATCCTGTAGGTTTTCACTCCAACCCTAGCAATATACACCTCAATCAAGCAGTGGAGATTTTATTGAGCTGCTAATTTGTAGAGTCAGATATGCTAAACTAGTGTTGAAGTGAAAACCTACAGGACAGCATATCTCCAGGAGCAGTACTGGGTAGCCATTTTATAGATGCTATTCACAACAAAGAACTCAAAATATCTTCGATACATCATACACAAATGAGGAACTCATAATAGATTCGATTACATACACACAAATAAGGATCAGTTACCATCTATATACGACAAACAAACAATTAACACTTAAAATGAAAGACAGCCTTTGTCTGTGGTGAACTGCAAATGAAAGAACTGCCTCTTAAGTGTTACAAAATATATTTTTGGTCATTTTAAGATAAAGCTGAACTGAATAATAAATACTTAAAAATCCCAATTGAAACACTCATAGAGTCCGAGTGATGTCAAATGTTGTATAGCTCTGTTATGGCAAGAGGTAATAGAATAGAATAGGCTTTTATTGTCATTGTACTAGTCCACAACGAAATTCTAAAAAATCTGTATAAAAAGCTCTCACTGAAGACCCAAAGTGTGCTCTTCCTTGAGTGTTCTGACACCCAACAGCCAAACACACTGGCAATTTAATGATCTGTGAGGAATCATATCCACCAATACAATTAATGCTCTGCTGTATAACCAAACAAACATGACTGTCGTGTCAAGTAACTATTATTAACTATTATTGCACATACGTAGTAATCTAATTATGATGCCAGCTAGGCTAAACAAGTGACCATAATGCCTGCGCTAATGTAAATATCCACTCAATACAATGAAAGGAAACTCACAATTCACTTATGCATACTTTGCAGAAAACAAACTACCAATGAGAGAAAAAAATGGATTATGCATGAATCCCCTGTTGCTGGGCAACCAGCACAGAAAGGGAAGGGGAGCATTAACAAGCATTAACCAGTTTAATCTGACAAAACAGCCAAAAACGAGTGGGAGTTTCTCACAAAATGTGTCTGGCCTATATAGACTTTGGTTAAGCTATGGTCAGTCACGTGATTGCCAAAGTGTTCCTGAGCCTCTCACTGGCTGTACCTTTTTGCGGGATGAAAAAATGGCGACCTTCAGATTTTTCATTGTCTGGTCAAATTCTCGTTATTTGAAGCATTGCACAACTTTACAAAAAAATTACAAAAAAATCCAAGTCATAATATCTGACTTCCATGCAGATAATTCTTTTGTTTAACATTGATTTTTGTGCAGAAGTTCTCTTTCACTTAAGCACCTTTATGTAAGTGACTCAAACAAGAAATACTCAATACTTCATGCTTCACACACAAGGAACTCTTAATACCTGTTACACCTGACACATCACCACCTTGCTAACCCTCTACCCACAGTGCACATCACATATGCATGTCCGCACATAACTACACAAGCATACTGAACCAGAACTGGACACAAAGAAGGAGATAAAACGCTGCACTCACGCGTAATGCACACTACACTTACTCCTCGTTGGCACTAAACAGAACACAAAGACAAAAAGAAAATACTACAGCAGCAAATCCTTTCAGTCACTGGGGCTTTAAGTTCAGGCAAGTCAAATGGATGTGTATGTGCATTAGAAAACATTAAAAAAGTTAAAGTAGGCTCTGTAAATAAAAGGTCCAGTTGATAATGCACTCAAAATAGCGTCCAGCGGAACTTTGGACTGTATTTTAATGATCTAAGTACACGGTCTGAAGCTCGTGGACCAAGTGCAATCAGGGCATGTCCTAAACCACTCTTCCTAATTCATGGCAGATCATCTAAGTGCCAAGAAATGCATACAGTGCAAAGGGGTTGTACTTAGTCTCTCAATAGATCATGGGTGTGTTTTGGGCGTAAACTAACCTGAGTGTGATCTTCCATTCCCTTTAAAAGCCAGGTGTGCTTGCAAATACGTTTGTTATTTAAAAATGTGGATGCTGAACTGCTAAATAACAACTTGTCAGTCTGAAACTAGCAAAGACACTTGCTTTGCGCTTGATGCTGCTTTGCGTCAGGTGAAGATAGAACCTATTGTCGCTTTCACTGGAGAGGATCCTTTAGCATGGGCCACTCATGGGAGCTAAGAACAGTAGTCTACCGTTTTATCAGAACCAGACCTTCATTACATGATTAAGACTTATTTTAGTCCTTCCACCAAATATTTTCAGTTCAGAAATATGTAATTTTATCATCAAAAGGTCTTGGCTTTGTATTTGAATTATACTTGTTTTAGAGTTCACAATAAAAGCCATACAACATACAAACAAACGCAGATGTGAGCACGCAAGCACACGCTAAATAGTATGAGCTCCACACCGTAAAATGTTCAGTGTTCAGTGAATTCAAACAGAGACAAATTGAGTCCAACAATAGAACAGCGAGCTTGGTAATACAGCGAGCTCGGTAATTCTTTGCTCAGTGATGGTCGGGTTTAACTTAAGGATGCTCACATATATATTACGTGAACCAAATATGAATTCCTGACATGTCACTGACCAAATACTTATGGCCCTTAATGTAATTCCTCAATGGGAGTTGATACAACACTGAACAATTTACAATGACACAGAAACACACACACACACACACACAAAACAAAACACACGACACAGTAAAATGTTCGGGATTAATTCCACTGAACCAACACAAGACTCCAAGAGGAATATGTACAGTGCAAGAGCTAATTTAACCCTGAAAATGTTACAGTGACAGGCATACGTATATATACACACACACACACACACACACACTTACTGACGCAAACACACACACACACACACCAGCCTCACCCAGCAGGTCTCCGTGCACAAGGGCCACCAGGTACCACAGCACCCCGAACAGGAACCACGTCCCGGCGAAGGTGGCAGAGAACAGGAAGAGTTTATACCGCCACTGCATGTCCAGGAAGGTCGTCCAGAGGTCACGGAGGTAGAGCGTGCCCCGCCCGCTGACATGGTCGATCCGCACGTTGCTCCGCCCATCCTTGGAAAGGACACGCCTCCGCCGCCGCAGGGCCGCGGCCCCGCCCGGTCCGGCCCCGCCAGCAGGGGCCTTGTGGCCTCTGTCTGCGTCTGCGAGTGACACACCTTCTGGGGGGAGGAGCTTCTGGAGGAGGGGGGCGTGGCCGTCATCTCCACTTTGGGGAAGAGAGATGATACAGGGATGGGCGGAGTTAGAACCCCGGTAGGCCACGTCTAAATCGACCACTAAACTGCTGAGTCCTGTAAAACAGTGTTTCCCAAGCCTACCCCTGGAGGACCACCGCCCTGCATACGTTATACACTTAAAGGACCAGTGTGTAAGATTTAGATGGACAATCTGGCTGAATAACTGGCAGGAATGGAATATAATATTCAAAAGAACATTTTCATCAGTGAATTATTTCCTGAAAATAATAATCATAGTGTTTTCTTTTATCCAGAATGAGCCCTTTATATCAACAGAGACAGTGGGTCCTCTTCCACGGAGCTCGCCGTTTTGCACTGCCATGTTTCTACGGTAGCCCAGAACGGGAAAAAAGTAATTAAATAAAGCACTGACACGAGAGCGCCTTTGGTGTTTTTGAAAGTTTTGCGGCCCCCGTAGGTTCTCTGAGAAAGGGAATGATCATTTGGTTGCAATCTACAACCTCACCACTTGATGACTCTAGATCTCACATACTGGTCCTTTAAACAGACATCGCTGTACTCTCAACATCTGACATTTTCATTGAATTTGGGATTAACTGGTAAGTATGGCCACCTTCCACATGAGGGTATTGCAATTAAAATCTGTTTTGTTTACTGTAGCGATGTGTACACTCCCTCACCCCTTCCCTTACTGAGGGCTCCATTGAAACTAATAGCACTTTTCCACTACACGGTACCGGCTCTACTCTACTCTACTCCACTGGCCTTTTTTGCTTTTCCATTAGGGAAAAAGTACCTGGTACCAGGTACTAGTTGGTACTTTTTCTGGTACCTGCTCTCCTGGGGTTCCAAAAAACGGCCGACCAGGTACTTGTAGGTACTAAAATGTGACGTGCAACATTGCTGCCCACTGATTGGTCAGCGAATATCGTCTCTGCAAAAGACAACTCGCTTTCACATTATCGCTCGGAAACTGGCTTCACTTGCCATCATTGAAACAGGTCTTCAAATTGTGTTTTTGAAACGTGTGTTGTTTTAGGCAGCTTGATAAATATACTTTGCGTTGCCTTACCTTTCAAACAAGGTTGCGTTTGTTCACCGAAGCTGCTGCATTATGAAATGCGTTTCTTTGTCTGTGACCCTGTTCGTAGCGAAATTAGAATCCAATTCTGTTCCCCTAATTCCCCTTGAGAAAGTTATTGTGCTGCCCCTATTTTACGAAAATTGCGCGGAAAATAACTGGATGCTGATGAAGCATTTTGTTATAAGGAAAGGTATCAGATGAGATGACGCATCGTAAAGCGATAAATTCTAATACTCTGCCATCTCCTGCGATTTGCGCATTTGCTAGTGTTTTGCCTTCAATTTCAAAGTGAAATTTTTCATGAAGCCTGAATAGGAATACTCTTTGCCTTTTACATATATCATTGCTTTGCGTTTTTAGGTGGTACGTTATTTAATGCGCAACCGAATCGGACACCAGCTGCTATCCTATGCATCAGGAGAATGTCAAACAGCAATTACAATTAAACACTCGCGGACTTTAGTGCCATAACGTGGTGACGGTAGTGCGCGTCCCCTGATTTAAACGCATACATATTTAACAAAATCGACGAATAAAAGTAAACTTGATATAACTAAGGATGCAGTCGCGGCAGTGCTGCGTCACAACGACGAGCAGGTACCACGGAGGCGGTACTATCCTGTAATGGAAAAGCAACCCGAAAAAAAGTACCCGGTGCCGAGTAGAGTAGAGCCGGCCTGTTCCATGTAGTGCAAAAGCGCCATAACTGGAGTTGTGAAGGGGGGGACACGTACAGAAAGGGCAACAACTTCCAAATCGTGGGGCAGAACTGCATGAAAATCCCCGTAAAATGAAAGCTAAAAGTCTTTACTATCAGCCCATGCAGACCAATTAATTTCAAATCCAATCTATAGGTCCAGATACTTCCATTTACGTCAGTGAGGTTTCAGTGAAAGCGTCGGCACACTCTTGGCTGTATAGCGTATATCTCGTTGATCTGATAACACCCAGTTCAGCTCACCGTGTGCTCCACTAATGAGCTGATCGGCCGTATGAGATGTGCTAAATCTGGCAGACAAATAAAGTGTGCAGGGCGGGAATATTCCAGGAGTCGGGGTGGGAAACACTGCTCTAAAATTTCCATGGTCTACAAAGCATAACACATACTGTTTAGTACATGAAGGGTTTATTTCCATTAGTGCTAAAGTCCATGTTCATTAAAAATCGGATAACACTACAAATCCATTGTTTAATTGATGAGGAATAAGCCACATAAAATAATTTTGGCCAGGAAGCACTCAAGTACAACATAAAATGAGCAGTGAATAGGAAATTCTATCGGCCTTTGTTCAGCTGCATTTACTTTCCGTTTCACTGCGTATATCTTCCATTCATTGTGTTCAAGAGGCTTTCTGACATCCCTGACTATAGTATACTGGTAATTGCTGTTCATTTTCATTAAAAAGTGGTGTGTTTTGTTTTCAGAAAGATGCTCTATTTTAGTACTTTGAAATAATAAAATATAATGCTGTCAATTTTTTAAATCAAGTTCAATTTTCATTATTTTGAGCTAATTGCTTGTGAAAGTACTGAAGTCCACAGACAGGTGTTTGAAATATCTGGGCCAAGAATCAAGATAGAGGCTAGAAGGTCTCCTAATATGTTTTAAGTAGGGATGAACCGATACCACTTTTTTAAAAACCGATACAAGTATGAGTATTTTAATTTGTGTACTTGCCGATACCGAGTACCGACACTGATATTTCTGAATTGTTTTCCAGGAAAATACAATGACAATTTCGGAGTACAGGTTTTATTTTCTTTTTATGACAAGCCTGAAAGAGGCCAATATCAAACGATTCACACATGGCTATTTCCAAAAAAAAAAAAAAAAAAAAAAAAAAAAGAACAGTAGGCGTAACTGCTAAAAATCTTTCTGTATTTAGGCCCGACAAAAAGCCTTTGAACTAGCACTGCCATCAAATGAGGCAAAACATTACTGAAGCTCGACAAATGAAAAGTAAACTTGCTGCATAGGCAAGGTAACACACCCAACTTCATAAAAAGTCAGTAGAACTATTAATTGGCACAGATAGTTTCTACACACATTCATAGGCATTCTCAATCCAACTAAAGTCAAAAATAGCTTTCCAAGCAAACAAGGCATCACTTAAAAGTGTGTGGTATCGCCATATTTTGATTACACAAATGACAAATGAAAAAGATTTAACTTAACCACAACTAAAATGTTTAAGGTAACCATATGTTACTAATATATTTGAAGTAAAATAAGAAGATTCACAATTCTAAGTCTCCGTGTGTGATTGTGGGTGTGTGCTTGTGCGAGCTCGGCTTGCTTGTAAATATTCAATAACTGATCCGGGTGTGCCATCTAGTGAAAGAATATTGTAATTGCGTGCATAAATTTGCAGCTGCATGTCCGCTGGCAGAAACATCTGCACAAAACGCTTAAGATACCCTGCCGAACACCGTTGTTCTTCTTGAACACGCCGCATCCAGATAATCCTTAAATGATGAATTATATACATATTTTAATTTGTAACGTGTAGTGAAGTGGCCAGTGTCAAAGTAACGAAGAAAAAGTATACTTTTTATCTTTTAAATGTAGTAGAGTAGAAGTCTCAGTAAAAAAAAAAAAACTCAAGTAAAGTACAAATCCTCAAAAAAACTACTTAAGTACTGTAACGAAGTTGCCAACATGTACTTCTTTACTATACACCTTTTGTGTGTATGCGCGTATGCCTGCATGTGATGTGATGACTATTACGGTCTTTTCTCGTATTTTTTTCTAACTCGCTGTCTCCCCCTAGACATAGAAGTCAGATAGTACAACATACTGTAGCCTATGCGACCGTGAGCAGGCCTTGCGTCTTACATTGAGGGGGACCTATTATGCTGATCCTTCTTTTAATACATATTGGTAAAGTTATAATGTTGTTTGTCCATACTCAACCTCTGAAAAGTTTCTAAACATCAGATACAGGGGTTTTGCCGTAATCCAAGAACGTGAACGTGATTTCCTCTCTGAACAGCTCCTCCCGAGATCTTCACAAGATCTGGGCAAAACCTGACGTCAGGTTGTGCCGTCCAATTAATACAGACCTAGCCAGAGCCAACCACGGCGCTGGACCTGCCCACACCAGAAACAATTCTAGCCAGCACTAACAATGGCAGATCATACTATGCCTTAGTAGCGTCTACACTTTTGGAAATACAAAAGAAGAACCGCAGATCATTTGAGGTGCAGTTTTGTCAGTATCTCTCCCAAAGCTGCTTGTCCGTTTACTTTTGGACGCGAAGAAAAACACCTATTTCTCTTCCAAAAGACGATGCCATCAGAAATCAGTGGGTAGCTTTTTTTGTTTGCTGGCAGCAAACAGCCACGGCCAAAGGGAACGTTAGCAGCTCGTGCTCAGCATTTCACCAAAGACAGCTTTGTTAATAAAGGATAATTCGACACAGGATAAGCGTTTCAGCTGCTTCTCAAACCTGAAGCAGCTGCATGTATCAAGCGCTCGGAGCCACAAGCTGTAAGTAACGATATAACAGCAAATAATGTAAGTGAAGCTAACGTGTTACGGGTGGCTACTGGCTAGCAGGACCGCTAACGATAGTTAGCACTAACAACTGGCCTCAAGCGCAGGCTTTATAAAATATCTGAAGATAAATCCTGGATCGGTCGCGACAGTCCTTGACTCACAGACACAGAAGCTGCAAGTTGCTTTTACTGCATAAGCCAACCTGACGTCATAGCCAGTTGATTGTGGCTGTAGCACTGCGGCTAACGTAGCCAAGTTACTGTTGCTAATTTTTGAGTCCTAAATATGCAAGGGTGATATCAGGGAAAATTCTACAGAAGGTGTGTGAACATAAACCTCATTTGAAGCTAACTTTTTAGACTTGTTTGTAATTTGGATGCTTGGTACAACTGTCCACGGTAACGGAACTTGCTGTCTGTAAAACCTGTATTGCAAGGGTTTGTCTCTGCGGTTCTGACCGCTCGGTTACCAGCTACTGCATGTTAGTTCGCGTGCCGTGCTAATTAAAAATTCTCCTGGTTAACTTATATGCAATAATTCTGATCGGTATGCTTGTGTTACTTCGGTAAGCATCAATGTGACAGTTTCATCATAACATTGCCAGATTGTAGCCACTACAGTTGAAGCTAACCGGAGAGGTGCAGTTAGACCAGACGTAGGTTTTGCAGAGCTTGGGATACGTGTTTGGGTTTGTTTACGGCTGCTTGTGATCGCTTCACTTATCCATGACCGGGATCAGCCGGATACTTCACAAATGTCTTGGCAAGCTCTCTGGTGCTACCGAGAAAGCAATGCAAAACGCAGAAGCTCTACCATGTCTGGTATAACAAATGATTTCTCTGCACTACCGTGACATAATTTCATCCCCCTTTCGAAGTTGTTGTGGCTAATAAAAAGCCAAAAAAGGCAGAGATTAACTAGGAAATTCTTTCCTGTAGAAGTGATCAATTCGCTAGCTCCACATAAGCAATTTGTCCGCGCTAACGGAACTTACGGTCTGTAAAACCTGTATTATGTTCATAACATCACCGAGCTCTCTCTAGCTGTTGCGTACAATCCATAAAGCTGCTTTCACATCAGACGCGAAACGAATTTTTCGCGGGACAGATTAGCCTATATTCAAAGTCAATGCAAAGACGCGAATACTCGCATTATGGGCGCGTTAAGCAGCTTTCACACCGGACGTGAAACTAATTTTTTGCGCAACAGGTTACATTCAAAGTCAATGCAAAGAGGCGAATACACGCGTTATGGGCGCATTCAGCAACTTTCACACCGGACGCGAAACTAATTTTTCGCGCGACAGGTTACATTCAAAGTCAATGCAAAGACGCAAATACGGGCACGTCAAGCCGCTTTCACACCGGACGCGAAACGAATTTTTCGTGCGGCAGATTACATTCAAAGTCATGACCGCTTATCAGCAACTGCATGCTAGTTCCCATGCTCTGCTAATTAAAAATGCTCCTGGTTAACTTATATGCAGCAATTCTGATCGGTATGCTTGTGTTACTTCGGTAAGCATCAATGTGACAGTTTCACCATAACGTTGCCTGATTGTAGCCACTACAGTTGAAGCTAATCGGAGAGGTGCAGTTAGACCAGACGTAGGTTTTGCAAAGCTTGGGGTGCGTTTTTGGGTGCTTGTGAAACGATTGCTTTACTTGTCCATGACCGGGGTCAGCCTGATACTTCTCCAATATCTGGGTAAGCTCTCTGATGCTACCAGTGAAAGCAATAGGGAAGCGCACAGACTATAACGTGTCCGGTATAACAAACGATTTCTCTGCATTGCCATCGATTGAATATTAAATTCTTTCCTGTAGAGGTGATCGATTCGCTAGCTCCACATAAGCAACGGTTCACGCAAATGGAACTTATGGTCTGTAAAACCTGTATTATGCTCATAACATAACTGGAGCTATATCTAGCTCTCGCGCACTATCCATAACGCGCCCATTCTCCGCGAGGAAACGCTAGTCATTCTGGCGCAATAAGTAAACCATTACCAAGGGCATTTCCAAAAAGGCCGTTTAGCCTGGAGCTTTCGCCCCTCCGTCATATACCAGCGCAGAAGCTGTTTGTTTCTCCACGCTAACGACACACCACAGTTATGCACACAAACCAGCAGGTCCTTATACACACCGAAGCAGTCCATAAGCTGTTGGTCCACTTTTAGCTGCTCCTCACTGCCTATGTTTCCATCTAAACTCAGACCCACCGGAGTTCTACAGTCTCCGGTCTACACTTGGGCATGTCGACCCGTTCAACAAATGTGTCTATATGGGGTGGATTCTAGCTTTCCCTGCATCCTAGCTAGAGTAGAAAAACCGCTGTGCTCACCACCGTTGCCGTAGCAAACTGTAGCCAATAGCAAATTTGAGCTTGAGCTGCCAGATTTTTGCACTGCGTCCTCCACTTTCGCCGCTGCGTTCATTAGAACAAGTTCATTTCATTAGATCTATATTCAAGTATAATGTTAGATTGCGGAATTTGCCCGCCGCTTCCTTATCAGATGGCAGCCGTGTCTCACGTTTCACTCTGGGGAGACTGACCCGGAAAACTGCGTTCTGCAGCCTCGTCCCACCTAACTCCACCCTCCACAGAGCTGGCCAGTCAGAAGAAAGTGGGCACACGGGGAGTGGGGGCCATAGCGGAAGAGCCACCCCAGTGAGGCGTTTCAGGCAGAGACTACAATGGACTACAAATGGGGTTTTTTGAGGATGGCAATGTGAGCTAAATAAGGACCCTGTTTTGGACTTTGAACGATCAGGAGTACTCTAGGGGAGTCCAAGATCAAAATATAACCTTGAAAATATAGCAAAATAGGTCCGCTTTAAGTGGTATTAGTGCGTGGTATCAGCAAATGTGGACAAGTACGAGTACGAGCATATTAACGAGGTATCGGGCAGATATCCGATACTGGTATCGGTATCGGTGCAACACTAGTTTTAAGACATCTTTTCTGATATTTCATTACATTTACAACAGCTTAACATATTTAACATGATCCCCACAAGTTGTCAAATTCTTAAAATCTCGTTTCTCTAAATTGACGAAAACGGACTAGCGCACTTGTGAAAACCCACCCTTAATACACTTCTCTGGATTGGTTTCACAGACTTGGGACATTTCCGAACACCCGTACTACAAACCTACTTACAGAATCTGGTTTGATGGCAACAACTCAACGGCCAATGTGGTCGGTACCATGTGTATGTATCAGCTGTGTAAGTGCAAAATCGGACATACTATATGGCTTCCATCTCACCCATCTTCTGACCCAGTTTACCCATGTCACTGCATAAACTCTCCCTAGCAAATTTTAAAGACACAGTTTAACCACAGAATTGGTAGCATTCCTTTAATACTTATATATTGTCTATTTCATGTATTGTTTTCTACAGAGAGCTATTGCTTCCTCTGTCGTCCAGACAGTAGCCGTATGGGATAGCATCGCGTCCATTAGTCGCAAACAGCAGAATTCGGCCGAATGTGGTAGGACATTTTATTTTATTTATCCTTTTATTCAGCCAGGAAGTCCCATTGAGATACAAGATCTCTTCTTCCGGGGAGTCCTGGTGTATCCTTTTGCAAACAGTTCGATCCATGCAGAGGTTTCGGACATACTGCGAATTTCACGTAGATACTTTCGCCGGCTATAAAGACATCCCTCAGATTAAGCTTAGATCTTAGAGTAAATTACATTTTGATGAGTAGTTCTCCGTATGAAAGACATTTTAGAGCAGCACGGCCCATTAAAACCCCTGTGCCCAGATATAGACGCCGACGTCCGTAAATTCTGAAGTTTAATTGCTGAATAATTCTATGACTGAATTGTCTCTATGACACAAATACTGAGTTATAAAGCCTTATATAGGTTCATATACAACAGGAAAAATTGGCATTATTTGTATTCTGCGCAAAGGGTTTAAAGCAGCCCAGAGAATCAGACTGAGGTCAGAAAGCACAAACAGGGCTGTCTCTTGAGGGATGAGAGGTGGTGAGCATTCTAAGCACCCCACAGCAGTATACCCTCTGGGGGCCCAAACATCCGAGCTAAGCCCTTGAGCGCAAAGCCCGAGGCCTGGTCCAAATCAGCCTCCGAACTGCTGTGTTCATAAAACATGCTCTGTGCAGTTGGCATGTTGCATACTGAGTACAGCAGTAATGATTAATCGATTAATTGATTGAATATACAGTAAATTAGTTGCCATCAATTTTGATAATCAATTAATTGTTTCAGTCATTTTTCAAGCAAAAATGTCAAATATTCAGTTTTCAGCTTCTTAAATGTAAAGATTTTCTGCTTTTCTTTGTTATTTACGATGGTAAACAAAGAGTCTTTGGGTTTTGGTCTGTTGTTGGACAAAAGAAGCAATCTGAGGACTTCACTTTGGGCTCTGGGAAATTGCTAAGAGTAGTTTTAACAATTTTTTTCGACATTTAATTGAATGAACGATTAATCTTGAAAATAATCTGCAAAATAATCGACAATGAAAATAATTATCTGCTGACCACTGCATACAGCGCACTCTATAATTATTAAAATGGTGACAGAAATTTTGCTTTTAGGTTAATGTAATCAAGTTCATTAGATATTAAAAACCATGAAGACAGGGTTAAACCACGAGGTCGAAGGTTTTCTCAGTGTGTATTTAAATCCACATCGTATGAACTATAAAGGAATTTTAGCCCTTTTCATATATACAGACTGTGCTGTAAATTTTAGTGGACAATGCGCTGTATGCAGAAAATACCCTCTATCTGGCCATCACTGTGGATGTGTCCTTAGGTGTCCTGTCCTGGTATGGCCTTGCTGAAGTGTAATCCCATGGTTGTCATTGAAGGAAAACCTATGTGAATCAGCACCTCATTTTTAACACAAACATCTTACATTTTTGGACCAAAATGCTTTTTTTCTTCCTGAGAAGTGTGCTCACAATTATACTGGACAAAATGGCAATATGTGTATCAAGCGGTTTTCTCAGTATCTGTGCTAAATTGTGAGCTGATGCATTAATTCACATAAAGCCTACATGGCTATAGGAACAATACATGATTTTGAACACCTTTTCTGAAAATTTATGAGACCTGGGAACTATATGAATTCAATCACCACATTTTTCTCAAGACCTATATCAGGATTTAATGAAAGTTTTTCCCTGTATAAAACAGCTCAAGGAATTCAACAATCATCAAAACAAATTCACGAGTATGTGTTTGCGAGGGCAAAATAGAGCTTGCACTTAATTCTGAAACTAACACCATTAATTGAAAACAAAGAGCGCTGAGCAAAATTGTGCCGTATCGATAGGTTTAAGACACAAAATACAGAGCGAAAGGATGTGTTTTTGACCAGCCTTAATTGATCAAGAGATAGGCCCCAACAAAACAAAAAAAAAAAAAAAAAAACAGGGCGTACACAGGGGGAACTGTGTGTCTAGGAAAAAAATATGGCTCTGTAGCACCCCGGAGGGACAAGGAATGCTCTTTCTCTCTGAGATTGAGAGAGTGAAAGGCTGGCAGAAAAAGGGCAAGATTGGTTACTGACGGCACAGTGTTTTACACTCAGACATTTATCTTTCGTAGCCATGACCTGAAAAAGATAGTATTTTATTTCCTGCCATGGAATTAGTTCGGTAAAAGCTCGTTTGACTGAATGGAGACGGGAGGAGGGGAGATGTCTTTCATCGACACGGAACTTTGCCTTCCGTGCAGCCAATCACGGCCGCTGAAACATCCTCCGCACGGCTTTCAGCCAATAGCAGCCCAACCCAGTTTACTTCCATGCAGCTTTGCTGTGGGAATCTGTTTACAAAACCATTCAATGAGCGGGAGAATGCTCTCAAAATCTTTTGCATTTTTTCGCGACAAGAGCTGCTCTTTAATCAGAAACCATGGACAGGTCTTTAGCAAAAGACAGTGGAGGGTGTCTCCCAGAGGCATAATTTCAGTCTCAAATGTGGGAAGTGGGGTGCAAGGGTCCCAAGAGTGAAGGAAGGTGGGGGGTTCGGTATATTTTATAACAGCCTTGTGTGTAAACAGCCCTCCCCCTATAAATAGCACCATGTAGTCTGCTGTGTTTGAATTCAGAACTTTACTTCACCATATTGTCTTCAACACCGCAATCCCATAGGTTCGTCAAATGCGGCTTTTTTCAGACGTGTGAAACTTCAGGCCTATTCTACAACCCCAATTTCAAAAAAGTTGAGATGCTGTGTAAAATGTTAATAAAAACTGAATGCAATGATTTGCAAATCTCATAAACCCACATTTTATTCAAAATTGAACACAGACTACGTATCAGATGTTGAAAGTGAGACGTTTTACCATTTCATGAAAAATATTAGCTCATTTTGAATTTAATGGCAGCAACACATCTCAAAAAAGTTGGGACAGGGGCAACAAAAGGCTGGAAAAGTAAGTGGTACTAATAAAAACAGCTGGAGGAGCATTTTGCAACTAATTCGGTTAATTGGCGACAGGTCAGTAATATGACTGGCTATAAAAGAGCATTTCAGAGAGGCAGTCTCTCAGAAGTGAAGATGGACAGAGATTCTCTCAAAACTGCCTCTTAAAGTGAAGATGGACAGAATCAACAGTACATAATATCATCAAATGATTCAGAGAATCAATATTGTCCAAAGGTCAATACTGGATGCTTGTGGTCTCTTGCAAAGCATGATTCTGCACTGAATACACTGCATGGGCTCAGAACACTTCCAGGAATCATTGTCTGTGAACACAGTCTGCCGTGCAATTTCCCAAAAAAAATGTTCCTACAATGAAAAACCTATATTCAATTGAATACACTGCAAAGACAAGTTACTTGAATCAACAAATGCAGTTCAGCATTGGCAGGGCGTAATATCATCAAATGATTCAGAAACAGAGATCAATGGGCAGAGTGTCCAAAAAAGATCCAGTAACAAATAATCTGGATTGAAACTTGGAATGGTCTTGGATGGGCACAGGAGATACTAAACAAATAGGGTACAAAATAGGGATCACTGCAACGAAGTATTAAAAACCGCAAAACGCATGAAACAATCTGCACAAGACTGGAAATAACAGGAAACTGCATGGGCTCAGGAACACTTCCAGGAATCATTGTCTGTGAAACACAGAACAGGTCTGCCAAGGACGTGCAATCTAACAAAACCCAAAAACCAGTGAAGTCCAATCAGAACAGCAAGAGAGAAGGAAGAGGAATAAATCGGAAATAAAAGACAGAATACAATGATTTGCAAATCCTTTTCAACCTATATTCAATTGAATACACTGCAAAGACAAAAACAAGTTACTTAATGTTAATGAACAGGTATCCTTTGTAATTTTTTTAACTAATCACCCATTGCAAATATTAGCTCATTTGGAATTTGATGCCTGCAACATGTTTCAAAAAAGCTGGCACAAGTGGCAAAAAAAAAAGACTGAGAGAGTTGAGGAATGCTCATCAAACACTTATTTGGAACATCCCACAGGTGAACGGGCTAATTGGGAACAGGTGGGTGCCATGATTGGGTATAAAAGCAGCTTCCCTGAAATGCTCAGTCATTCACAAACAAGGATGGGGCGAGGGTCACCACTTAGTGAACAAATGCGTGAGCTGATTGTCGAACAGTTTAAAAACAACATTCCTCAACGAGCTATTGCAAGAAATTTAGGGATTTCATCATCTACGGTCCGTAATATCGTCAAAAGGTTCAGAGAATCTGGAGAAATCACTGCACGTAAGCGACAAGGCCCGAAAACCAACATTGAATGCCCGTGACCTTCGATCCCTCAGGCGGTACTGCATCAAAAACCGACATCAGTGTGTAAAGGACATCACCACATGGGCTCAGGAACACTTCAGAAAACCACTGTCAGTAACTACAGTTCGTCGCTACATCTGCAAGTGCAAGTTTACACTCTACAATGCAAAGCGAAAGCCATTTATCAACAGCACCCAGAAACGCCGCCGCCGGCTTCGCTGGGCCCAAGCTCATCTATGATGGACTGATGCAAAGTGGAAAAAGTGTTCTGTGGTCTGACGAGTCCACATTTCAAATTGTTTTTGGAAACTGTGGGCGCGTGTCCTCCGGACCAAAGAGGAAAAGAACCATCCGGACTGTTATAGGCGCAAAGTTCAAAAGCCAGCATCTGTGATGGTATGGGGTGTATTAGTGCCCAAGGCATGGGCAACTTACACATATGTGAAGGCACCATTAATGCTGAAAGGTACATACAGGTTTTGGAGCAACATATGTTGCCATCCAAGCAACGTCTTTTTCATGGACGCCCCTGCTTATTTCAGCAAGACAATGCCAAGCCACATTCTGCACGTGTTACAACAGCATGGCTCCGTAGTAAAAGAGTGCGGGTACTAGACTGGCCTGCCTGTAGTCCAGACCTGTCTCCCATTGAAAATGTGTGGCGATTATGAAGCGTAAAAATACGACAACGGAGACCCCGGACTGTTGAACAACTTAAGCTGTACATCAAGCAAGAATGGGAAAGAGTTCCACCTGAAAAGCTTCAAAATTGGTCTCCTCAGTTCCAAAACGTTTACTGAGTGTCGTTGAAAGGAAAAGGTGATGTAACACAGTGGTAAAAAGCCCCTGTGCCAACTTTTTTTGCAATGTGTTGCTGCCTTTAAATTCTAAGTTAATGATTATTTGCAAAAAAAAAATAAAGTTTCTCAGTTTGAACATTAAACATCTTGTCTTTGCAGTGTATTCAATTGAATATAAGTTGAAAAGGATTTGCAAATCATTGTATTCTGTTTTTATCTACGATTTACATAACGTGCCAACTTCACTGGTTTTGGGTTTTGTACTAATGCAAGCTAAAGCTGTATCATGGAAAGAAGAAGCGAAATGTGAACACAATCCAGAAACACCACCATCTTCTCTGGGCCAAAGTTAATTTAAAATGGACTGAGGCAGAATGGAAAACTGTTCTGTGGTCAGATGAATCAAAAATTGAAATTCTCTTGGAAACCACGGGCGCTGTGTTGTGTGGTCTAAAGAGGACAGGGATCATCCAGCTTGTTATCAGCGCACAGTTCAAAAGCCAACATCTCTGATGGTAACGAGTTGCATTAGTGTCTATGGCATGGGGAGTTTACACATCTGGAAAGGGATTATCAATGCTGAGAAGTATATAGAGGTTTTACAACAACATATGCTACCATCCAGACAACGTCTCTTTCAGGTAAGGCCTATCATATTTCTGCAAAGCCTAGCTGCATCCAAAAAGCAAGGCTTCGCAGTAGAAGAGTCTGAGTGCTAAACTGGCCTACCCGCAGTCCAAACCAGTCACTAATAGAAATCATTTGGCGAATCATAAAAGAAAAAATCCGGCTAAGAAGACCCAGGACTGTTAAGCAGTTAGAATCCTACATCTGACCAGAGTGGGAAAACATTCCTTTCCTAAAATTTCAGCAATTGTTCTTCTCGTTTCCTAGACGTTTACATACTGTTGTTAAAAGAAGAGGGGACACTAAACAATGGTAAACACGGCCCTATCCCAACTTTTTTGAGTTGTGTTGCTGCCATCAAATTCAAAATGAGCTCATATTTTTCATGAAATGGTAAAATGTCTCACTTTCAACATCCGTTATATTGTTTATGTTCTATTGTGAATAAAATGTCAGTTTATGAGATTTGTAAATCATGGCATTCTGTTTTTATTTATATTTCACAGAGCATCCCAACTTGTTTGCAATTGGCTTGTAAATTATAGCGGAGATCCCAGGATTTCCAAAGATCCAAAATACTGTATGTCCTGCCGAATTACAGAATAATATGCATAAAATAAAACGCAAGATCTAGATATTTTCCATTTGATGTAATGCTATGGCCATGAAAACATGGCATCCTGAGTTTGAATATTTCACTCAATGTAAGTGTGATGTAGCTTCAGTGAAGCGCTGCAACCAGCTGATACAAAATATGAACGTGACATTGTCTTACTGTATGGGGAAACAATGCTTATAACTTTAAATGTTCTTAAGAGTAACTTCAAGCAAATATTAGATTATAATAGGAAATTAGAGTCCAAAGAGATTTTAAAAAATAGACTGTGAAGAGAGACCTGGGCATTGGGGGCAGCAGAAAAGTTCTGCTCTAAAGTTGCTTAAAAGGTGAAAATAAAGATCACAACGCATGGAGCCAGATTCACAGACACAATAGAGATTAATCCTGGAGTCTCAGTTATAGAAAATGTGGATAAATTTCATCAAAAATATTTGCACAAAAAAGGAAAATAGCATAAGGTAAAAATAATACGCCAAATTATAAAATTTCAGTTAAACGGCCATTTTTTCTTAATAAATCACAATCCAGAATCAAGTTGAAATTTTGGATTTCTGTGCAATCCTGCACATTTTGCTTGTTTTTAATGAAAGGTTTATTTCTATAAACCTGAAATCTGTGAGGACAGAAGCATATGCATCTTTTTTATTCGTACAAACAATTCATTAATGAGGCCCCTGGACTGAATTTACTTTAGTCCAGGATTAAAATTAATCTTTTGCGATTAAACCAAACCTAAAATAAAATGGAACAAATGCCAAAATACAATCTGCAGCAGTCTTTCTCATCTTGCTATGCCTGAAGGTTTACCACTCCAGCCCCGGCAAAACACAACACACATTAAAGCAAGAGATCTTGCGTTGTTGCTAATTAATAGTCATTTTGCAAGATTAAGGTCACAGGGAAAACCTACAGGATGGCATGTTTCCAGGAACAGGGCTGGTGACCACTGGCCTCGGTGCTTAAAATCAGTGATAGCCTATACTGCCCTACAATGGAAGACTGCAGAATCTGTATATGTTAACCTATTGCAGATACTGCAATCTTCCATTGTAGGGCAGTATAGAATGGAATTATCATGATGAAATAAGTTGTTATTTACACGATTAACCTTTTCTTTCTGAAGACCCATTTTTGAGGGTCCATTTTTTTTGTAATGGAGAAGGCATTATGATACCATGGTTACAGACAAGTGACCTAAATTTTGAAGGTTTAATTATCCAAGAATATGACCACTTTAACCTAACCTTGAAGGGTTCAGCTCATTATTTTTCACCTTGGAAAATAATTTGAGATTAAGTTTCTCAGGAAAACTTGGGAGGGAAAGGGTTCAGTACTAGATGAGAAGGAATTAGGATGTGTCTGTTTCTAGGACATGAAGTGAGTAGGATGTGATGTAAACAGGAAGTGATGTGGACAGCATGTGCCGTGAACAGTATGTGATTGAGGATTTGATGTAAGCAGGACGACGAGGCAGGTGTGATGTCTGTTATGAGGATCACAGATCGCGTCTGTGTATTTGGGGTAATTCTCGAGACCCCGATTGTTCCCGAGGTCTAATATCGGACATCAAAAACATCTGTGACAACAGGAACCACAGAACCACAAATATGCTCTTTTCTACCTTCCGTTCATCTCTCTCATCAAATTTCTCTCTCCGCCATCTCTTATTTCTCCCTCTTCTCTCTTACTCTCCCACTCACCCCTCTCACCCTCCTCTCTCTTGCTCCCTCTTTCTTTTGCTAAATTCTGGGCAGTGATCCCATGTATAAATAAAGTGTGTTTTAGCGGAAAGGGGGGGGGGGTAAGCCATGTGTTATGGGCCAGATTCACACACATGACCTTTAACCTCTCTCAATGTGCTTCAGCCCACTTGCAGAAAAAATGTTTCTGAGTGACTCGACCCCCTACCTACACACCCTCACTCTCTCTCTCACACACACACACACACACACACACACGCATGCCCACACACAAGTCGCATAAATGGGCACACATACACACTAAGCATTATGTGACCGAGACATTAATTACAAGGAATTATAATGCAGCTATGCAGTTGCGATCTTTTGCCTCTCGAAGATTTGTAATTACAAAAAGGACACAAACACACTCATACACACACACACACTCATACAAACACAGGGCAAAAACCACTCTCCTCTCTTTCATTTGCTCTCTCCCCACTCCCTCTCTCTCTCTCCATCTCTCCCTCTCCTTCGCTCTCTTTGTCTCTCTCTCTCTCCATTTCACGTGTCTTCATTGGCAGGAAATACAAACATTTGTTGATGCAGCATTTGATACAAGACTGTTGATAAGGGAAGTTTGTTTTGACACTAGCCCACGGATAAAGGCCTGTAAATAGGGCCGAAGTGTTTGGAAAAGCCCTGTGGATAAAGGCATCGGGCTTTATAAAGGTCTACAGATTTGGCTTGATAATGGGTGATAGCACTTTTTGTTGTCGAGAGGAGTTTCGTATTTCGGTCGTTTTTATCTCTGAATATAATGAGTTATGTAACAGTGAGGCACGGTGACAGAAAGAGGTTTGCCCTGGATTCTTGACTGTTTGAGGCTCTGTTCTGCTTTTTTTGTCATGATAATGCTATGCTTTCTTTCTACCCCGCTTTTTGTTGCAATGCAAATGTCCGAAACGATACGGTTAAACAAATACTGCATTAGCAGAGCAATATATTGAAAAAATGGAATAAAACTGACATCATCTTAATTAATAAAGAGTTGTTATGTTTCTTTGCTTAAACAAATAGCTCAGTGTTCTAAAAATCCATCGCTTTCAATTACCCGTTGTGATTGTAGTATCAGACGAGTAATATTCTGTTCAGGTAACTGTAAGTTTTATCTTATTTTAATGCAGGCCTTATGGACACATATAGGGAAAGGGCAGACCTGAGTTCCTATGATTTTTTTACATCGACAATTGTTGGGTGAAAATATGAAAACTGAGAACAGCTAAACTTTGATGAAAGCCCATTAGCCCAAATGAGTAAGCTACATATAAGCTCGGTGAGCGCAAATATTTTGAGAAATAACGGTAAAGGAACAATAAATAGCATTTTTTTCTCAAAAAAAAAAAGTCACCTGTGCACAGAAATATCATCATCAGTACATGTCACATGACTTACAGGAAATGCTACATCCTGCGCACATAAAAGGATGTGATATATGTGATCCCAAAGCCCAACCACTAATTGGTAAAAGACAAAAATTGTGGAGAGCTGTGCAAGTAATGCACGACGAGCAGCAAGTCTGTGGTGCCACATCCGGAAGGCAGTTAACTGCTTTAAAAAAACGGAGTCTATTCTTCTGTGATACTATCTTAACAAAGCCAGTCACCTGTTAGTTAAGACTACAATCTCTTTCAGATTGCTCAGCCAATATACGAATATACCACAATTCAGTTCAGATGGTATGACATGACCCTACTGTAGAATACTCAATCTTTAACTGCGCTGAGCTGGTCAAGTCATTTTAAGCCGCGTTTTGACAGTTTTAGCTGGTCAACTTGCCCTTAATTCCCCAGCTGACTCCTGCCAGATCTTACAGGTTAACTAGCTTTGGCCACCTTCAGCCAGCTTTAACGATTAGCTTTAATCACCTTCGTCCAGTTGTGATCAGTTAATGGTGACGAAAGCATAGCCTAGACCATCTTATACCAGCATAGAAATTTATCTGGTCTTAGCCGGAATTATCTGGTGAGCCAACATAAGCTGTGTTATTACATGGCATAACACAAGCAGTCAGGACACAGTTACACATACACAAACGCAGGCGAATGACCATCGCCTGCCAAGGTGATTGCCTGTCGAATGAGGGCAGTGCAGGATGTAACTGCAACCAATAGTCGAGTTTCCATCTCATGTCAAGTGAATTTTGGGAGAATTTTATAAAATTCGCTTGAAAGAAAATTAGTATTACCTGCGTTTCTATCAACTGGTCTGGAGCGAAAGAACGTAAATAAATTAGGCCAACTTTGCCACAAGATGGCAATAGAGGACACTTGAAACATGTCGAGAACAGCAGAGGAAGAAGAGGTCGCAAAATGGAAAAGAAGCAAACTGAAGTGAAACAACCGGAAGAGAAACAACTGGAGGAGAAATGAGATGCTTTAAAAATGGAGAGAGCTCATCAGAAGTAGCATGCAATTCAGCAAATCTTCATAGAGCTTTTCTTTCAACTAATGAATGCAATGTTTGACGCTGTCCAGAGATGAAGACGGAGTTGAATGCAAATGCACGCAGTGGCAGCAAGGTAGCTACGTCAGAACTTAGTCGGCTAAGGTCTCTAAGGTGTTTCCATCCCACATTTTGCACATTAACTCTTAATCGCATAAAGCAAAAACCTCCTCAAGTGAGCGTACAAACTTTTTTGCGACTTAGAAGAAGTTCATTTGCATTTTACCATTTCCATCTGCTTTTTCCATTGCGAATTTTCAAAATTCGCATCAGAATAGTGAGATGGAAACACAACTAATGACAGCCAAGTGTGGTCACACTCTTTTGTTATTAGCTGAGGCTCTGATGTCACCAGTCTGAGTTCATCTAAGTTGAACTCCACGCAAAGCGAAGATGTGAATTTGCTTCGCCACCAGAAGCAAATATTTTATTATTCTCTTCGCTCGTACAGAATGGGAGTGAACGGGAGGTGAACATTCGCCAATGTTAATTTTGTGTTTGTGTGACTATGCCCCAAAGCAGCACAAATCAAATGTAACACATCACAGCTACTGCATTCCTAAGCTGCACAGTCCAGACACGTGAAAGGTTAGTCAGAAAACACAGGTCAGCTCCTACACCCTCAAAACAGATGTGTTTAAGACTACACGTAACCCTTCATTTCGAGATGCAGAGTCACGTCACACATTTGTGATACTCCTCATATTGTCTGACAGAAAAGTCTCCCCTTTT
Organism: Gymnothorax javanicus; assembly: GCA_029692085.1. Classification (NCBI taxonomy): domain Eukaryota; kingdom Metazoa; phylum Chordata; class Actinopteri; order Anguilliformes; family Muraenidae; genus Gymnothorax; species Gymnothorax javanicus. The sequence goes on along the minus strand of CM056197.1, from coordinate 47,651,561 downwards.
TAAGTTTTATTACAGCATTTTCATCCATTTAGCAAGAGTGCAAAGCCGGTTGCATATTACACGGCTCTAATTCATACAACACAGCTGAACCATCACTGATACACATTTCAAATGCAAACACATTTTATACACTCTTTCTACTCTTTCAATCTGTCTGTCTCTCTCTCTCTCTCTCTCTCTATATATATATATATATATATATATATATATATATATAAAACCCCAATTCCGAAATAGTTGGGACAAAGTGTAAATTATGAATAAAATCAAAACGCAATGACTTTCAAATCACACCAGCCAGCATTTTATTCACAATTGAAAAGAGATAACATAGTAAATGTAAAAAGTGAGAAATTTTCCAATTTTATTGACAAAATGAGCTCATTTCAAATTTGATGGCTGCTACAGCTCTCAAAAAAGTTGGGACAGGGACCTGTTTACTATGGTGAGGCATCCCCTCTTCTTTTTAACACAGAGTGGAGGTGTCTGGGCATTGAGAAGACAAGTTTCCTGAGTTTAGCCATTGATATTTGATCCCACCCTTGTTTAATACAGGCTTCCAGCTGCTGGAGAGTTTTGGGTCTCCTTTGACGGACTTTTCGTTTAATTATGCGCCAAATGTTCTCAATCGGTGAAAGATCAGGACTGCAGGCAGGCCAATTCAGCACACGGACTCTTCTACTACGAAGCCATGCTGTTGTAATAGCTGCAGGATGTAGTTTTGCATTGTCCTGCTGAAATACACAAGGCCTTCCCAGGAATAGATGTCGTCTGAAGTGGAGCATATGTTGCTCTAAAACCTTTATATACCTTTCATCATTCATGGTGCTTTTTAAAACATGCAAATGTCCCACACCATATGTACTAATGCATCCCCACACCATCAGAGATGCTGGCTTTTGAACTGAACGCTGATAACAGGAGGGGTGGTCTTTCTCCTCTTTAGCCCGGAGGACACAACACCCATGATTTCCAACAAGAATGTCAAATTTGGACTCGTCTGACCACAGGACACTTTGCCACTTTGCTACCGTCCATTCTAAATGAGCCTTGGCCCACAGAACACGGCGGCGCTTCTGGATCATGCTCAACAATGGCTTCCTTCTTGCATGATAGAGTTTTAGGTGGCATCTGTGGATGGCACGGCAGACTGTGTTTACAGACAGTGGTTTCTTGAAGTATTCCTGGGCCAATTTAGTAATGTCAATGACAGAATCATGCCGGTGAGTGATGGAGTGGCGTCTGAGGGCCCGAAGATCACAGGCATCCAGTAAAGGTCTTCGGCCTTGTCCCTTACGCACTGAGATTTTACCAGTTTCTCTAAATCTTTTGATGATGTTATGCACTGTCGATGATGAGACCTTCAAAGCCTTTGCAATTTGACGTTGAGCAACATTGTTTTTGAAGTATTCCACAATTTTTTTTTTTACGCAAGCCTTCACAGGTTGGAGAGCTTCTGGCCATCTTTACTTCTGAGAGACTCAGCCTCTCTAAGACATCCCTCTTATAGCCAATCATGTTACACACCTGATGCCAGTTAACTTACCGTAATTACTTGCTAAATGTTCTTTCAGCTGATTCTCTTACATATTTATTGCTTTTTCAGCCCTTTTTTGCCTGTGTCCCAACTTTTTTGAGACCTACTGCAGCCAGAAAATGTGAAATAAGCTCATTTTGTGGATAAAAATGTAAAATGTCTCAATTTCAAAATTTAAAATGTAATCTATGTTCTATTGTAAATAACATATTGGCTCATGTGATCTGAAAGTCATTGCATTTTGATTTTATTCACAATTTGCACTTCGTCCCAACTATTTCGGAATTGGGGTTGTATTTATATATATATATATATATATATATATATATATATATATATATATATATATATATATATAGCCATTACAGACAGTGGCTGTATGCATTAGATATAGTATTACTGAAACATTGGTCACATATTCTTAATAGTCTTTGGTGCAAACATAGTAAATATTTGAAGAGTTCTACTCCTAAACGCAATAAATGCCACTTTCAAGATTCTTAAACCACCTCCACAAGAAGATCATCATTGGCGAGCCGGTAGTCATGCCAAGTTCAGCCCTCAGCGGCACACTATATACTCCAGTGTTTAGCATGCTTGAACATAAGCTTTCATTCCAAAGGGCAAATAAACACTAAGCCAGTTTTTCAGCTAACTGCTATATATCCACGTGTCCAATCAGCAATGATGAATCCTGCAATGCCAACAGGTTCTGATTGTTCAGTGACTCTAATTTTTGGCAAAAAAAATGTCATTTTATACTGCAAGCTCCGCGAAAAAAAAAGATTCCCAAATTCATCTCTCAAGAACATGTCTCCCATCAGTGGACATAGTTTTCTCCCCGCTGTCCAAGTTTTTTGCCGCATTGAGCAGAAGCCTTGAGCAGAAGATTCGCAAAAAAGACAGGCTTCCACATGCGATGAAGTATTAGGAATTACTGCGGAAACATGGAAATATTCGCATCAATGATATTGACTGGCAGGCATTTAACTTCAAATCCTACTTCTGTGGATATATTGCGTTTTGCAAATAATCACAACAAAGTTCACTTTTTCACAGAATTAATTATTCTTAGATTTAATAGCACCAAGGTATAGTGTTTTAACTTCTTTAGCAGGACACATTAACAAATAAGAAAGTTCTTCTATGCTTACTTTTCTCATGACAAAATTAGCATTTTTCTAAAAATGCTTCCTACGGCTATATATCGCGTTTTGCGATGAAACTTTTGATTAAAAAAAAAAAAATTAAATGTTTCTGAACCTTTTTTCCCCCACTTTGCCACAATGAACAGGTGAGTCTAAGGGCCCTATCTTGCGCCAGAGTCCCTAAACCCGTTATTTGGGGATTTCGCATTGCGTAAGAGGCGTTCCCCCGCGAAAGTTGCTATCTTGCACACCTGCCTATATCCCTAAAACACCAGCGCTACCCGTTATATTATGCATAGGCGTGGTTTGGGCGTTACGCCAGTTAAACCAATCAGTGTGCCAGGTGCCACTGCCTTTCGGAGCAGGCTGCGCTATCCCAAATCCTCAAACCGAAACCCGTGATGGAGAGAGGAAGGTCGCCACGTTTCTCCGTTGACGAAGTTAAATTGCCCGTGCATGAGGTCAAATCCAGTCAGGGGAGGATCTGTTTTTGTTAAGTTATTCATGAATTGTATTATTATTATTATTATTGTTATTATTATTTGACATTGACATATTGTTCAATGTTTGGTTTGTAGTAAAAAAAATAATAAATCAAGCCTACCCCTTTTGTGATGGAAACTTCAAAAAAAAAAAAAAAAGCGTTTCGCCATGCACTTCCAACTCCCTCTCCCGTCTGAAATGAAGCATAGAACAAAATCCCATTTTAGAAAAATAAAATTAGGTATATGCACTGGCACTCAGCGACGTAACTCACCCCCCAGCGAGAGCGGCATTTCAGAACTCTTCAGCGAATGAAGGTAATTCTGGTGACAAGTACTTGGTTTCGTCCGTTTACATTTTCCAATCGGACAGCTGTCTATTTTTTTTTTTTTTTTACAGCAAGTTGCGCGACCGTGCTGCAAAAACAGGTGTACATATACTTGTCGCCGAAATTACTTCATTCGCAAGAGAGTTCTGAAATGTCGCTCTCGCAGGAAAAAAATTCCGTTGCTGAATGCTAATGCATAGGGCTCTTGTGAAAGCCCAAATGCGGGTAGCGCGTGGTTTTAGGACCCGCTATACGCTTTCCCTAAAGTGTGTGGTCAAGATAGCAATTTTAGGGAAAGCGCATAAACACGCCCACGGGCACACCTCCAGGCGCAAATAAAGGATTAGGCATAATGCATAGCGGGTAGTGTGGCCGCAAGATATCGTTTAGGGATAGTGGAAGCTGCTAAATGCGTAATTCACGGGTTGCGGGTAGTGGCAACGGGTAAGGCAGGGTGAAAGATAGAGCCCTAAGAGCCTTATTTTGCAGATGGAGCAGTGGGTGGGCATCTTAGGCAGGACAGATTGAATTGCACATAATTGACTGAGTAGCACTGAAAGCACGGTCAGTTTTAAAGTTGCTGAGGAGGATGCCTAACAAGTCATCATTTCCTTTTGCATTGGATGCTACAGCAATGGCTACAGGGCCAGCACAAAAAAAAAACAAAAAAACCCAAGAACCAGGATATTGTTTCTCTATAATGGGTGCAATTTTAGGCAAATATTATTTCACAATGATGGCCGCTATCAGAATACGAGGCTTTATAATGGCGGATTGTTGGAATTTCTGAGGTAAATACTCGTATTTGTTACATAATTACTCCATTCTCTTCGGTCTTTCTCTTTCTCCTGCTTGTCACTATCGTTCCTCTCATCTCTCCTCTCTTCCGCTTTCCGTTTGCTCCCCTCGCTCTCCTGGGTGGACAAGAATCCTTTGTGTCAGGGAGAGATGAAAGGGACAAAAGGACCATTGAGAGAAAGGGGTGAGAGAGGGAAAGTGTGGAAGGAGAGGACGTACAGTCACACACACACACACACACACACACACACACACACTCACTCTGTGTGAGAGCGGGTGAGGACCGGGATAGACAAAGCAGCCTCGTTAGTATTCTTCGCTACGCTGGAACGATGCACAGCTCACTGACTCCTCACATCCACACTCTGGGGCCTCCCAGACCCGCCAGATTCTGCACACAACCCTCCATTAACGCTGCCTGAACGCGGCACAGCCACAACCTGAACACAACATTACCACAACCTGAACATAACACTGCCACAACCTGAACACAACATTACCACAACCTGAACATAACACTACCACAACCTGAGCACAACATTAGCAGAACCTGAACATAACACTTTCACAACCTGAAAAGACCATTACCACAACCTGAACATAACACTGCCACAACCTGAAAATAACACTTTCACAACCTGAACATAACAGCCACAACCTGAACACAACATTACCACAACCTGAACACTACATTACCACAACCTGAACAAAATACTGCCACAACCTGAACTGAACATTTTTACAACCTGAACAAAACATTACCACAACCTGAACATAACACTGCCACAACCTGAAAATAATACTTTCACAACCTGAACATAACACAGCCATAACCTGAACACAACACTACCAGAACCTGAACATAACACTTTCACAACCTGAACATAACACAGCCATGACCTGAACACAACATTACCAGAACCTGAACATAACACTTTCACAACCTGAACATAACACTGCCACAACCTGAAAATAATACTTTCACAACCTGAACATGACACAGCCATAACCTGAACACAACATTACCAGAACCTGAACATAACACTTTCACAACCTGAACATAGCACAGCCACAACCTAAACACAACATTACCATTACCTGACCTTAACACTACTAAAACCTGAACACAACATTACCACTACCTAAACATAACACTGCCACAACCTGACCATAAAATTACTAAAACCTGAACAGAACATTACCACAACCTGACCATAACACTACTAAAACCTGAACACAACATCAGCACAACCTGAACATAACAATATCACAACCTGAACGTAACACCACTCAAACCTAAATACAACATTACCACATCCTGAACATGACACTACTAAAACCTGAACAAAACTTCACCACAACCTGAACATAACAATTCCACAAGCTGAACACAATATTACCACGATCTGAACACATTAACACAATCTCTACTCTGCTTTGCCATAAATTCATTGGTGTATTAACACTACCTGAACACTAAAACGTCACAAGCTGAACACTACATTAACACTGCATAGATGTAACTGGCACGATAGACTATCACAACCTGAACACAACCTTACCACAATCTTAACTTTACTCTACCATAAATTAAATGCTGGATTAATACAACCTGAACACAGAAATATCACCAACTGAACGCTATACTAATGCTACATTAACACAACATGAACACAAAATTATCAAAACCTAAATGTGGCATTAACACACTATTGTCACAACCTGAACATCACCTGAGCAGTGTATTATCAAAACCTGAACGAAAGATGAACACTCCCTTACAAAGACCAGAAAGGAACAATACGAACTCCTTAAACTACACCACAACAACCTTAAAGGGTTGTAATACAGCTTCAACACTGCATTACAACAATCTGAACATGTGTCAACACAACCTAAGCACTGTAATACCAAAACGAACACTGCACTACCACAACCTAAACACTTCAGTGCCGCAATGTGAACACAACATCACCGCAGTACAAACACTGCGCTATGAAAACCAGAACGATGCATTAATGGTACCTGCACACCTCATTATCACTACCAAAACAATGCATTGACTGAACCTGCATTACCTTAACCTGGACAAAACATTAACACTGAATAACCAAAACCTAAACACAATGTTAACACTGTATTACTAACACCAGGACACCACCTGAACACTGCATTACCACAACCATTACCATGAGCACAACACTTTTTCAGTCTCATTTCTGCAATAACGCAACTCAACACTGTACTACCACGACCTAAATACATCTGAAGCAGTATATGATCGTCACCTGAACACAATTTGACTGAAAACTGAGCACAGAACCTGAACACAGATACAAGTCACTGATTAACCACAACCTGAGTATAAATCTGTGAGGACCTGATCACAGCCTGAGCGTGCCCTGAACAAAGGTTAGGTATGTCCTGGCACAACCTAAACACCACCTACCTCCAACCAAGAATACACACAGCATGAGTATAGACAGGCCATTTATACCCATAGCTCTATCTGATATTCTGATCGTGACCAGAACAGCAATTGTATTGTACTCAATAAACAATAAAACATTTTTTCTTCCTCTTGACTTCAAGTCCAGCTGGAGTTCTTTTTCTCCCTCGTGCAACTGTTTTCTATGACACGCATCTTCATGGCTCAACTAAGTGCCACAATAGAAGTGTCATACAGCCTGAACTTAACACAGTTATAGACTGTGCACATTTGTGTGTGCATGTGTTTGTGCGTATACATTGTTCAACTACAGTCATGTGAGTTCAGATGTGAGTTTTTCACTATTCTTTCTATAAGGTTAACAAGCTTAAATTGAAAATGACAGGCCAATTTTCAATTATCTCCTCTATTTTGCAGAAAAATAAATAAATAAATTCAGTGCCATGATCCCTGCTCCACTCTGTTGCTTTAACCACTGTACCACACTGCAGCTCAGACCACTGCACCACACTGCAGCTCAAATCACTGCTCCACACTGCAGCTCAGACCACTGCACCACACTGCAGCTCAAATCACTGCTCCACACTGCTGCTCAAATCACTGCACCACACTGCAGCTCTGATCACTGCTCCACACTGCTGCTCAAATCACTGCTCCACACTGCTGCTCTGATCACTGCACCACACTGCTGCTCTGATCACTGCTCCACACTGCTGCTCAAACCACTGCACCACACTGCTGCTCTGATCACTGCTCCACACTGCTGCTCAAACCACTGCACCACACTGCTGCTCAAATCACTGCTCCACACTGCTGCTCTGTCTACTGAAAAGATTAAAAATCAACTGGGTCTGATTGTGTAGATAATCCACCAAAAAAAAAAAAAAAAACTCTCCATGTTGCTGCTAGTGGCAATATTATAACATTGACTAAACATTTCTGTTACATTTTGAGAAGAAGTTAAGTTCACTGAGAAAGAATGAGTAGAGAGACACTTTATCCGCGTTGTCGCCGTCCTTCCACGTCCCCAATGCCTCCCTAACTTTTGCACAACTCTCTCAAGTGTTCGGCAGGTGGAAGAGAACAGGTGCACAGACATGTGAAACGGGCCCAAAACGTTTACTGCCAACTTCGTCTCAAAGAGAAATTCGCTGTTGGCCCTGCATTTAAGAGGATTATTTACATTGAATAAAGAAATTGCACTTACTCCATGGATGGAAAGTGACAGCGCCACCAACAGGCCCACTATCCAGGCCAAAGTCCCAGTAGTTTTCGTATTTTGCGCATATTTGCGCAGAGAAAAATGTTTTCACGAAGATCAGACACGGTCTATGAATCCTAAATGAATAATTTCGTAGACAGATCAGAGAATGTTGACTCGCTTTCTTGGTCCTTAAAATCAATAAATGTAGAATCCTTCGTCTATAGAATTTTAACGTGGACTTGCAATTTCTGTGAATTTACTGTCTGGAATGCATTTCGACGCATCAAACCCTGCGCACAGAAATGAATTACTTCATCAGATGTTAGTGGGAAACAACTAGACTTGGCGGACAGCTGAATAAGATTAAATATTCCACTTTCTTACCTTTTCGTCGAGATTTCTCAACAGCAGCCTCGACAGCAGAATTAATAAATACAAGCTATGTCCCTCTGTTAACTATGCGATCTGTCGGCGTTTGGAGGCGCGTGCAGGTTTTGACAGTTTTGTCACACACATGCTCACACTAACGGTCTGTGCGGGTCTGTCGGGCACAAACAGTCTTTATTTTCTTTTGAATTTATTTACTTCGGATACATATTTTGCATTTCAAGTAAAATAGCAAAAATCATTCTCTTTCATAAGTCTATCAAAAGTTTCTGTGGATAAATACATTACAATGCACTTGCATCGGTCCCGGTGTCCTAAGGCGATGCAAGTAGACTTTCAGACTGTCTGTCCGTCTCACATGAACAACTTTCCTATCAAGCTGTGCGTTTGTGTTTTTAAGAAGATGAGGCAAGTCGCATGTGTTCCGTCTCTCTTGCTCTCCCTCACCCATTGGGCCCGGCTAGCGAACTATTTAGTCACTTTTCTTCGTCTTCTTCGTCCTCTCTCTCTCTCTCTCTCTCTCTCTCTCTCTCTCTCTCTCTCTCTTTCTCTCTCCCCCTCTCGCTTTCTCCCTCTCAAACAGAACCTTTTCATTCATTACTTCGCCACCCCGCTTTGCGGCTAGTTCGATTGGCACTCATTAAAAACATTTAAATAAAGAAACTGAGAAACCTTGGGATGGGGTGTTCCGTGCTTATTGGAGAAAAAAAAATGTTTTTGTTCTAAATTTGAAGTTGTATTTGGAATATTAATGCTTGAAACAAAGCGCTCTCCTCGTCTGGGCGCGCGTCGCAGCATAGCCAACAACCCCGGTCTCGTTTGTCGGATGTAGAGGCCACTGCGGGAATGTGCGGGGCTCTTTCAAATTGTACGTGTCTTGGAAGTCAGCTGGGTATTTATTTTCAGTCGTTCACAGTTTTTTTTTTTTTTTTTTTTTGAGAAAGTAGTGGTAAAGAAACATTTATGCTAATCAATGGAAGGCGATACTTTTTGGTATTGCCGAACATTTTTGGTTGTTTTGCTCTAGCAAGTAGGCCAATCAGTGGCCTATTGTCAGGTTGTGTGAAGACGAGTGAATACGCGGATTCATGGGGCGCCTCTGGGACACAACAAAATAACCCCAGGCTGTCAGACGCGCACGTGCAAACGTAACGTAATTCGTGTGCACGTCGCAAGTATTGTGTACGAACACGTGATCCAAGTTTTCAACTGCGATATGCTGCATTAGAGTTAAGAGATGTTTTAGCGCGCCTGCATTTGGTTTCTCAATATTCTGCAATCTCAATATTCTGAATTGTGTTTACATGCAAGGAGTTGGCACGTGGCCCTTGCATAGTGGCCGTAGAAAGTGAGATTACTGTGTACGCGCGCGCGTGCGTGTGTGCGCGCTATGATAATGGAAATACAAAATGCTTTTGCTAATTCCAATAAATATAAATGATTATCGGCACAAATAAGAATAAACAAATAAACTAATACAACCCCAATTCCGAAATAGTTGGGACAAAGTTTAAATTGTGAATAAAATCAAAATGCAATGACTTTCAAATCACACCAGCCAGTATTTTATTTACAATAGAACAGAGATAACATAGCAAACGTTGAAACTGAAAAAAATTTACAATTTTATCCACAAAATGAGCTCATTTTAAATTTGATGGCTGTTACAGGTCTCAAAAAAGTTGGGACAGGGACCTGTTTACCATGGTGAAGCATCCCCTCTTCTTTTTAACACAGATTGGAGGCACCTGGGCATTGAGAAGACAAGTTTCTTGAGTTTAGCCATTGGAATTTGATCCCACTCTTGTTTAATACAGGCTTCCAGCTGCTGGAGAGTTTTGGGTCTCCTTTAACGGAGAAATTTTTGTTTAGTTATGTGCCAAATGTTCTCAATCAGTGAAAGATCAGGACTGCAGGCAGGCCAGTTCAGCACACGGACTCTTCTACTATGAGACCATGCTGTTGTTATAGCTGCAGTATGTGGTTTTGCATTGTCCTGTTGAAATACATAAGGCCTTCCCTGGAATAGATGTCGTCTGGAGGGGAGCATATGTTGCTCTAAAACCTTTATATACCTTTCAGCATTCATGGTGCTTTTTAAAACATGCAAGTGTCCCACACCATATGCACTAATGCATGTCCATACCATCAGAAATGCTGGCTTTTGAACTTAACGCTGATAACTGGAGGGGTGGTCTTTCTCCTCTTTAGCCCGGAGGACACAATGCCCATGACTTCCAAAAAGAATGTCAAATTTGGACTCGTCTGACCACAGGACACTTTGCCACTTTGCTACAGTCCATTTTAAATGAGCCTTGGCCCACAGAACACGGCAACACTTCTGGATCATGCTCAACAATGGCTTCCTTTTTGCATGATAGAGTTTTAGGTGGCATCTGTGGATGGCATGGCAGACTGTGTCTACAGACAGTGGTTTCTTGAAGTATTCCTGGGCCCATTTAGTAATGTCAATGACAGAATCATGCCGGTGAGTGATGCAGTGGCGTCTGAGGGCCTGAAGATCACGGGCATCCAGTAAAGGTCTTCGGCCTTGTCCGTTATGAACAGAGATTTTTGCAGTTTCTCTGAATCTTTTGATGATGTTATGCACTGTCGATGATGAGACCTTCAAAGCTTTTGCAAATTGACGTTGAGGATCATTGTTTTTAAAGTATTCCACAATTTTTTTACGCAAGCCTTCACAGGTTGGAGAGCCTCTGGCCATCTTTACTTCTGAGAGACTCAGCCTCTCTAAGACATCCCTTTTATAGCCAATCATGTTACACACCTGATGCCAGTTAACTTAATTGCTTGCTAAATATTCTTTCAGCTGATTCTGTTATATATTAATTGCTTTTTCAGCCCTTTTTTGCCTGTGTCCCAACTTTTTAGAGACCTGTTGCAGCCAGAAAATTTGAAATAAGCTCATTTTGTGGATAAAAATGTAAAATGTCTGTTTCAACGTTTGAAATGTTATCTATGTTCTATTGTAAATAACACATTGGCTCATGTGATCTGAAAGTCATTGCATTTTGATTTTATTCACAATTTACACTTTGTCCCAACTATTTCGGAATTGGGGTTGTATTTTATACGGTTAAAATAATAATAAAAAATGCAAACATCTGGAACAGTGTAGTCTTGCTAGGAAGAAAATGAAGAGGTAGCAAATAATCACAGTTTAAGAACTACAGAAATTAATTTCATCATGGGGTTGAATCAGCAGATGAAATATTACTTCATTGTTCCAAGAGGAATTTCATTTATCACAAATTTACAGACCATTGGGCCCTATCACTCCAAAATATGAGTGGTTTTTATGGGCAAAATTGAAAAAAAAAAAAAAAAAAAAAAAAGTATTTTCAGCCGCTATCAGCCCTTGCTCTTGTACCCCAATGAAAACCTATTCATTCTGTGTGAACTTTTTGTTTGTAAATTTTGAATGCAGCATCTGCCAGATGAATATAATGTCTAAATTGGAGAGGAAACGACAGAATGTCAAGAATTTTGGAAGGTTCTCCATGGCAGAATGACTCAGGAGCTCTCTATACATCTTTTGGCTAACAAAACTTTTTGGTCAGTGCTTGGGGAGGGGGGGGGCTGCGCAGTAGGCGGAGCTTACCTTAGCATCCGATGGAAGCAGGCAGGATGCTCCCTGGACAGTTTGCCAATCCATGACCGGGCACACACAACATCCACTCACACACTCATAACTATAGGCAATTTAGAGTCACCAATTAGTCTGACACGCATGTCTTCGATCTGTTGCCATAAACCAGAGTACCTGGAAGAAACTCACATAAACACAGACAGAACATGCAAACTCTACATAGGATGTTTACAACCTTTTGCAACATTACTGGAAAAGACCCGGTGTCATTAACCTTGCTGGCTGAGGCTGCATTGATGCCAATGTCCAGCCTGCCAGTCTTTGCAGGGCCTATTTGTAAGCCCTGATGAATCTGACGTAGATGTACATATAATGCAAATACAATTCGATCTTTTATTGTCTTGTTCTGGCACATTTCATGACAGATATTTGCTCATTTTAATACCTCCCTAAGACAAAGTCTTTCTGCCCATAAGCTTGGGCCTGCAGTTTTTGATATGCATTTTTTTATCAAGCCTAATTTATCATTGAATTCATGACTTGATAGAAGTGTTGGTTGGCCTTTTCAAATCATTGTATATAATATTTCCATATGTGGAAAATTATAGGATGTTCCAAAAATGGCCTGCACTGTTTCATATTGTCTTTTCTATGTTTATAAATGGTGATAGTTATCAAGGACCTGATATAATAGCCTATTCATTTAGATATAATAGTACAATTTCTTTGTATTATTACACATCCATTTTTTATTCATTGATTCAAGATTCAATACTTTGTTGCCATATCAACGTTGTCGATTGGAATTTGTTTCAGTGGGCGTCACACACTGATAAACAAACACTCATTGACCACATTCCACAAAAAAAGCATAATCAACCTAGATAAAATCCAACAATAAGATAAAATCAATCCAACAATAAAAACTAACAATAAGATGAAATCAATTTAAAGGAAATAAATACTAAAGCCCTTTGGAGGAATGGCAGCAGTAAAATGAACAGCAAATAATAAATAAATAAGTACATAAATAAATAAGCACTGCACAAAAAAACCATAAAACAGTTCCAGCCCCATAATTAAAACCTATGTGTTGCATCTTTTTATTCATTGCGGTACTTTTGACTGATGTTTTATCTTGTGTGCCAGTTTTTGAATTTACTGTTTGGTTGCCCTTAGGCTTGCACTTTTGAGTAAGTACCCTTGCATAATTGCTTATCTTTTGAGCAAGTGATCTGTTGGTGAATAAGATTTTTGTCATAAGTGCATCGTGACATACTTTGAAGTAGAATTTTTGATTGGCGGCGAGACAGGCGATGGTAAGTAGGCTCAGAGAGTGATGTAACATGGTGCTTTCCCAGCAGGCTTCCTGATTGGTTTTGAGACGGTGGTTAGTTTTGGCCGGTAGTTGGGGGGGATGTTTGGAGCGGTAAGGAGCCCTGTACAGCTGTGTGGTCTTTCAGGACCCATGAAGGGTCTCAGTGTCCAGCTGGAGAGGAACATACAAAGGGGGAATTAGCCATTTCTTCTGCCTACAAGAGAGTGTTGATGCGTTTCCCAAATGGAAGAATAAGTGCAAGTCTGTGTGGGTGTGTTTATTTGCGTGTTTGCGAGTGTTTGTGTGTGTTTGTGTGTTTATGTGTGTGTGTGTGTGTGTGTGTGTGTGTGTGTAAGACAGAAGAAGGAGAAGGGAAAGTGTGGGGAAGATAAGCTAAGAAGATCTGAGCAGCAGTGTGGTGCAGTGGTTTGAGCAGCAACGTGGAGCAGTGATCAGAGCAGCAGTGTTGAGCAGTGGTTAGAGCTGCAGTGTGGAGCGATGGTTTGAGCAGCAGTGTAGATCAGAGGTCAGAGGATCAGTGTGGAGCAGTGATCAGAGCAGCAGTGTAGATCAGTGGTCAGAGGATCAGTGTGGATCAGTGGTTAGAGCAGCAGTGTTGGCCAGTGGTTAGATCAGCAGTGTGGAGCAGTGGTTAGAGCAGCAGTGTGGATCAGTGGTTTGAGCAGCAGTGTGGAGCAGTGGTTAAAGCAGCAGTGTGGAGCATTGGTTTGAGCAGCAGTGCGGATCAGTGGTTTGAGCAGCAGTGTGGAGCAGTGGTTTGAGCAGCAGTGTGGAGCAGTGGTTTGAGCAGCAGTGCGGATCAGTGGTTTGAGCAGCAGTGTGGAGCAGTGGTTTGAGCAGCAGTGTGGAGCAGTGATCAGGGCAGCACTGATTCTCCAAATTAAACCCTCGGGTCTTCTTAAGACCTTAACTTGTAAAATCAGGCATGTAACTGTATGGCTGGAATATAGGAGCTAACACCCACACCAGCTCTTTCTGTGTCAGGATCCTGACTCATTAGACCTAGCGGCTGGGAGCGACAGAGCAAGATGCAGAGAGAGAGGGGTGAGAGAGGAATGGGAGAGAGGCTGCTGGAGGGTCAGTGTCTTTGGCTGCAGTTGCCGGTAGTTCAGCTGATTTTCTCTTTTTTTCCCCTCCCTTTTATTTGGTCCTGTTTGCCGTGTCGTCACCAGTTCCCCCTCTCTTTCTCTGTCTTTTACTTCCTTCCTGAGTCTTTCTCCTTCCATTCATTCATTCAGCTCTCCTTCGGCCCCATTCTGTCGCCTTCTTGGCCGAAAACTATTGCTCTGAAAGAGGAAAGGACTGCCAAGGAAGTTTGGATATCCCCGTCCCCATGATAAGATTGGCTGGACGACTGTCTCTCAATTTCATCACAAGCTCAGGCTCGGCCTGTAAGCTAGGGCCTGGGGCAATGCTTACTACTCAGCATTTTGCTTTTGTCTGGATTTTTGATCCCCATTGGAGGTGCAGATGCAGGTTGTTACCTGAGGGTAGAAGAGTAAAATCCAGGTTTAGGAAGTCAAAGCTGTCCCCAGGGTTTTGCTCTAACTGGCTGAATTTGCTCCATTTACACAATTCTTCAGCTAAGACATATAAAAAATTATCGAAGTTGTGTGGATGAATTCGGGGGGGTTGGGAGGACATATGCCATTTCTCAAAACATTGGCTGCATCCTTCGAAGGCTGTGTTTTTAGCCCGCTACGTCATCGCAGACTGTTCCATTGTGATCACACTCTCGAATACAGCCTTCACCTAGCCTGATCTCAGATGGAACTGAGGAGATGAAGGTGGTACAAGTCATCTCTGACCTCCAGCTGGGTGAGAGGCCTCATTAACCAGCTATGGAGGGGGTCACTTTAGCCAACACATCTCTGCCGATGACATCAGGGATCAGTAGGTCAACTGGCGGAGGAAGCCCGGGGAAAGCCTGAGTGCCTTCATCTCTGATCTATAGAGCTATGCCAGGCAGGAGTACCCCATGTTCAACACCCCCACCCAGGAAGAACTGGCCCTCCAGGCATTTATTCGAGGGCTGGAGACTGCATGAGTAAACAAATACATCCAGCTCCAAGCCCCACAGAACCTGGTGGTTGCCCTCGCCAAAGAGGAAAAGGTTGAGCACATTCTGCATGCTCCGCTGCCACGAGAGACCACTCACCAAACCTGACAGACCCACCTCAATGACAGTGAAGGGGGGGAGGAGGAGGCCTTAAGAACTGACACTGCCCCACCGTAGCGATCGCGTTGGGGAAGGGGGGGCGAGGCGGGGGGGACCATCCTCTGAGGGATGCTAACAGTGTGGAGAGCCAGGCCACATCGCCCGCTACTGCCCAGTACCCACTCCTCGTACTCCAGCACCTACACCTGAGTCTCCCCTGCAGTTGTGGCTGGGCCCCCTGGGCAAAGCCCATGGTCTGTACGTGGACTGTTGGCTAAACAAAATGCAGTGGTTGATACAGGGTCCTGATTTACCTGGTTGGCCCTAGAACAATGCCTCAGTCCAACGGACCTAACTCCCGAGGCTGGAAGCCTACTTCATATTACTATAATGACTGGTGGGTGAGCCAGAAAGAGAGGAAAAAGATCCATCTCTGTGACTGTCGGCGGCCACACCACTGACCACTAGTTTTGGCTAGCTGATATTCAGGACCCATGTATCATCAGGCTAGACTTATTGAAACATTCTGGATGTAGCTCGAGCCACTCTTCAGCTCAGCTGCCATAGGATCAACCTCCATACCACAATGCCAGCCAGCAGCCACCGCAACCAGCCACCGCCGCTAGCCAGCAGCCACTGCCAGCCAGCAGCTGCCAGCCAGCAACTGTCGCAGCAGCCAATGTTGGCCTGCAGCCACCATCAGCCAGTAGTCACCAACATAGTCAGCCATCACCAAACAGCCGCCAGCCAGCCACCCTGATCAACCCTGTCCCTCTACAGCTATTGACTAAGACGCAACAAGCGGTCAATGAGCTGTATGAGAGGAGCAGTGATGATTTGGACGCTGACGAAAGCCACCACCTGAGAGAGCCGCTAGGGCAGTTTAAAGACATCTTTGCTGCCTGAGACAAAGATTACACCAATACCAGCTTGGTCCAGCATGACATTGACACAGGAGATGCCCGACCTATCTGCCTTCGCCCTTGCCAGTTATCCCCTCGCAGAGGAAGCTGTAGTGGGGCAAAAGATTAAGGAGATCACAGAGGCTGGGTCATCGAGCCATCCAACAGCCCCTGGGCTGCTCCTACTGTGCTGGTAAAAAAGAAAAATGGTTCCTGGTAGTTCTATGTGGACTACCGCATGCTGAACAGTGTCACATACAAAGACTCTTACCCACGTCCCAGAATAGATGACAGGTTGGACCACCTCGCAGGCTTCCTCTGGTTCAGCTCTCTCGACCTCTGTAGCAGCCTCTGGCAGGTGGAACTGGCACCCGGGGCGCGACCAAAAACTGAATTCTCCATGGGTCAGAGGATGTGGCAGTTTTGAGTTATGCTCTTCGGTCTCTGCAACGCCCCAGCCACGTTCGAGCAGTTGATGGAGAGGGTCCAATCTGACATCCCGTAGCCAGAGTGTGGTCAACTTGGATGACCTTCTGTCCCACGCTGCTGACTTCAAGGGCGCCCTCTCCAACCTGACTGATGTCTTCAGCACCATTTGGTGGGCTGGCCTGCGGCTGCATCCTTGGAAGTGCCATCTGCTTTGGAAAGAGACCACCTTCCTTGGCCATGCGTCGGGGCCATGGGGCTGGCCACAGACCCTTCTTCTATCGTGTCTATATACTAGACAATGTTGACCGATTTGTCAACACATTTCTGAGCAGTGGGACTATACAGGGCAAGGTCTAATGCACTACAAGGTGCTTCAAGCAGGGGGCAGTACAACAGATGCTCCATGGTCTGAGGTGCTGTCTCGCAATCACAGATGGTGGATCCTTGGTTGTAGCCCCATTTATCCATTGTGACCTTTGACCGGCCCACTCCAGTGCGAAGTCTGTTGAGACATTTCCATCTTTGCCAGGGTTCCTCAGCTCCAGGTGGAAGGGACTTTGCTGCTGGTGAATCCTTTTTAGTGGATGATGGTAGCTCAGCTAGTCTCTCGTTCCAAAGGTTGAGGCGAGCTGCTGATGGTGTTTTTGCAGTGGTGTTGTGCTGGCGAGGAAGCTTTTCCTTGATTTTAGTCACTTGATTGGAGGGGTATAGTTGTACAATGGATGTCTCTGGTCAGTCATTTGTTTGTTCCGCTCTACTTGGCTTGCTACAGTTCTCCTGATGTCTGGTAGAGCAATTCCAGCAAGGAGGTACAGGCTTTGCATATTTGTTGACCTCAGGCATCCAGTGATGTTCCTGCAGCTGGTGTTCAGCACCGAGTCAAGTCTCTTGGTGTGTGAAGATCTTTCCCATGCAGCGCTGGCATATTCTGCAGCAGAGAAGCTGAGAGCTAGAGCAGTGGTTCTTACTGTTGATGCAGAGGCTCCCCATTTAGTGTTTGACAGCTTGCTGAGGATGTTGTTCCATGTGCTGACTTTAGCTCGAGTGTTTTCTATGTGGGCTCTGAATGTAAGGCAGCGGTCCAGGGTGACTCCAAAGTAAACTGGGTTCGAGCAGTATGGTAGTTGTGTTCCACATCATGTGATCTTCAGTTAGTACTTTGCCTCCTTGTTCCTCAGATGGAAAGCACATACCTGAGTCTTTGATGGGTTAGCTCGGAGGAAATCATCATCGTAGTATGATGCCAATCCAGTAGGTGCATTTGTGAGGGTGGTCTCCACTTGTTGGAATTCTGTGCCCCGAGCTGTTATGCAGAGATCATCAGCATAGATAAACCGCTTGGTTACTGAGTTAATGGGCTGGTCATTGGTATAGATGTTGTACATGATGGGAGCCAGGACGCCACCTTGTGGAATGCCATTCTTCTGATTGTGCCACAGACCCTGATAAGACAGCAGCTGTCAGGGACTGGCCAATCCCCCAGACCATGGCGGAGCCGTGGAGCTTCCTGGGGCTGGCATGATACTACCACCGCTTTGTCAGAGACTTTGTCACCATCGCCAGTCTGCTGCAACAGCTCACACAAAAGCAGCAGGTGTTCCAGTGGACAGATGAGTGCACCGCAGCCTTTGATCAGCTTCGATCAGCCGTCGTAGAAGCACTAGAGCTGGCCTACCCGAATCCTGACTTTTCATAGTTGCCACCAACACTAGCCTTGTGGTAGTGGGAGTGGTCCTGTCCCAGGAGGCAGAGCACGGGGAGCAGATCATCACCTATTACAGCTGCTCCCTCAGTCGGCCGGAGTGGAACTACTGCGTGACCAGGTGTGAGCAGCTGGCTTTCATCCTGGGGCTGCACCACTTCCAGCCCTACCTGTACAGGCAGAGGTTCCTCTTTAGCACAGACCATGCTTCACTCACCAGGTTGCTAAACTTCAAGGAGCCGGAGGGGCAGCTGGCACACTGGCTGGAGAAACTGCAGCACCATGACTTTCAGATCCAGCACCGGGCAAGCCGCCTTCAAGCCAACACAGATGCCCTTTCCTGATGACCTTGTGGTGGGGAGGGGTGTCGGCATTGCCAGAGGCTCCTGGAAAAAGATGCCAAGCCCCCAGCTGCTGTGCTGTGCTGCTCTGCGGCTGCTCATCCTGACGACAGCATTAGAGGGCCCTCCACAACAATGATGGCAGAGACCACGGACCACCAGCAGCTCCTCCATGACTAAAGGCAAGACCTGGTTCTCACCACCATCCAACCTTGAGTGGGGTCTGGGCAGCAACCCTCCTGGGCAGCAGTGACAGCAGCAGACCCTTAGACTAAAGCCTTGTACTCCCAATACACTGGCATAACCAGCTAAGATGGCTACCTCTACCATCACTGGCATCTCCTGAAGGGTTGCAAGTCCTCTGGCTCATCGTCCCCAGAAGGCTATGACCTCAGGTGCCCTAGCTGGTCCATGGCTCGGCAGGCACCGGCCACTTCGGGGTGGCCAAGACACTCAGCCAGCTGTGGTGTGGGATGTCGAGCTCTTCGTCCATCAGCGTGGCACCTGCACAGCACGGAAAGGACCAGCACATCACTCTCAAGTGCCTCTGTAGCAGTATCAGGAGGGGGCCTCCATGGTGCAAGTCGGGGTTGACATCCTTGGCCCTTTCTGACCACCAACCATGGTTGGTGCCTATGGACAACTTCACCAAGTGACCCGAACCCTACACTGTGCCCGAACAGAATGCCATGACAATAGCGGACTGGCTGGTGAATGAAATGTTCTGCCTTTTTGGTGTCCCACAGGTGCTCCACAGTAACCTGGGGTGGAACTTTGAGGCCAGGGTATTTGCTGACGTCTCATAGTGGTTGGGGATCCAGAAGACTAGAACGATACCACTCCATCCGCAAAAGAATGAACTGGTCGAGCACTTCAGTTGCACCCTGGCCACCAAGCTGGCCATCCTGACCAGCCGTCATCAACAAGACTGGGACCTGCACCTGCCACTGGCGCTGTAGGCATACCGAACAGCAGTACAGGAGTCCACCACATGCACACCAGCAGCGCACATGTTCGGCCCTGAGCTCCGCACGCCAGTGGACTTGGTGCTTGCCCCCCCAGGCCAGCTGTGAGAGGCAAGCCAGGGCTGGAGTACCTGAACAACCTCAGGGAGCAACTGCGAAATTTGCACAAGCTGACCCTCAAGGTCCTAGCTGAAGCCGGGGCTCGTCAAAAAAGGGACTACGACGTCCACTGCCAGGGTAAGGACTTCGCACCAGGAGCCCAGGTGTGGGTGCGCAGCTCAGAGAGGAAAAAGTGACTGTCCCCCAAGCTGATGGCTCAGTGGGTGGGACCCTGCACGGTGGTGGACAATTTATCAGATGTCATCTACCGGATGAGGCTCACCAAGAGGGGCCGGCTGGTGGTCCTTCATGGGGACTTGCTGGCACCTTATCGTCCTTTGCTGCCCTGTGAGGAGGAGCCAGCGGGGTGGGGGGGGGGGGTGATGGGTGAAAAATGATGGGGCAACCCTTACAGTACTTACGTGGCCCAGGTGTGGGACTGCCTTGACCTCAATGTGTCGTTGTTGGAGGTTCCCATTTCCAATAAAGTGGTGCTTAATTTCGAAGCAATGTGAATTTACTTTCTACGTTTTGCAAACTTCATTCGTAGCCATGGCATCAAGACGCTGAAGTAATATGAAATTACAATGTATTAAATGAAATTGATATAATGGTGAGGTTTATATCCCTGCAGGCAAATCCCTGCTCACAAAAAGATCTCCCCAGGGTTACAAAATTGGTTTTGGCAGACTGTAACATTCACAACACATTTTAGTAACTCTGCAAAAACCGTTTGTGCTTGCATGGATCAAAGCAGTAGAAAATATGCAAATAGAATTTTGAATTTTTTAAACCCACATACTTTTCAAAGGGTTAACAGCACAGTTCGGAACACAACTGCCTCAGTCACTGCAGCCATGAGACATAGCCGTCTCTGGCATCCTTGCTTACAACAGACAGGGTTAGGGCTATAGTCCAGTCTCGGCATACGTGATGACCCACCCCCGAAAAGTTAATTCGGAAATTATCGGGAAGCGATGTTTTGTTTCGGCTGCAGAACTCCATCAGCACCACCCACAGGTACAATGGGGAACTGCACACTTAGTATAATCTGGTTTTGTTGGTTTTAAGGATGATGTCTGAAACAATCTACTGACTGCAAAGTCCTTGACATATGTACTGTCAACTAAAATAATAGTTGATTACCTTCTGCACTGACCGTCTGTCGTAACAGACTCTCAACAGCTGAGTATACTGAATAAAAATGCTGTCCGGGCGAAATGTTTACATTTCTAATTGTAGTTCACCTACACTGGATTGTATACTAGTGTAATCAGGAGGAAAACAATGTGGATACACATAGAGCATGAGGTGTAGTGGTCTTTGGGTCCAATCACAGTTTGATAAAAAAAAATACTAAAACTGCTTTTTATTACATGGGCAGAGACCTTACCATACATTCATCCTACCTTGGGAAAATAGTACCAAGAAAAAATGTGAAAGTTGACCCACCGTTTTGAGCGAATAGTATACTCAGAGGCAATGAAAACGCAACACTCTAAATTTTGGTTTATTTTTGCTCAGGACCTGAGTAGTCCAATTTGAGTTCTTAAGTGACCATTGGGGTCACAATGTGTACCTCGTTACACATGAATGATCATCATGTAACTCAACAGTGTGAGTCGGACTCTAATCAATCCATATTGAGTACAACATATTGGATTAGGAGTTGTGCAAATACAGTGGTTGAAATGAAGGAGGGGTTGTCTTCTCTATATAAAGGCATGATAAAAGCCACACAAAAAACATTTTTAAGTGTCATAATGCCACGTCTGTCGACTGAACAACGGAACAGGGCCCTGGGTATGCTAGAGGTGGGAGTAAGTGCCCGGCAAGTGGCTCACCGTTTTGGGTGTAGTACGTCCAGCATCAGTACGTTTTGGGTGTAGTACATCCAACTGGGACGAGCTCTTTCATCAAGAGTACCCAGACCTCAAACCAGGCAGCAACTCCAGAATGCACTACAGGCAGAGTGGCGACAACTTCCCCAAGACAACCTAAGACGCTTAGTCAGGTCCATGAGGAGACGTTGTACTGCCTGTGTGGATGTTCATGGGGGTCACACCCGATACTGACTGTTCTTTTGAGTTCATTTTTAAATGTGTGTCCCGTTCAGTCTTGTGATTTTTCATTTTCAACTTGTGCTCGTTATGTTTAATGCATCTGTTTATTATTGTCCAAATCAGCCCATTAACACATTTAATTCATCAAAGTCAACCCACCCAACATATTTGAATTGTCAAAATAAGAAAATAAATTTGAGTCACAAAATTATTTGAATCCAAACTGGTGTTGCGTTTTCATTGCCTCTGAGTATACTTATTTCATGAGATGTAATTTAGACAAGGCCACACAAAACGTAACCTTGGAAATATTCTGATCATTCACATATTTTTAGTAAGTTTACTTGGCAACTTTCTCTTCCAGTGCATTCAAGGTAAGCTGGTAAGGGCATGGCCAGGCACTCTCGGTCCATCCTAACCTGCCATATTTTTACATGGCATACTGTGGGACACTCCTCTAGGACTCGGGCTCTTTCTTGTCTCTTCATTTTCATTTCTGTCTTTGTTTCCTTTCTTCTCCTTGCTCCTTGGGCCAGACAACAGGAAATTATTGTGGGTGTTAATCGCAAAAAACGTTATTGAATATTCACTTAAATAGATCACAAAAAGGAAGTAACAGATATTATGTGAAAATAATTACCTTTTTATGTTTTGCTGGTGTCATGCCCATATATAAATGCAATGAACGGAATAATAAGCTGGATCGTCTTCCATTTTCTCACCTCAGTAACTTTGTACTGTTCTGAGTGGGCAACAAGCCAGTGCAAACTGAAGCCATGCCCCATTTGGCTTTCTTATTGCAGCGTGAAATTAGCACTGGCTGTCAAAAACAAAATATGTATTTACTGGCTAGCACTAAGCAAATAACTCTCCTTGTGATGTTGGAGGGGACACAAAATAAAAATGAGTTGTTTAATGACAGGATTTCAAATTAAGGGCGCCACGGGCAAAATGCAGAGTCAATCTGGTTTCACATTTTGAAGGATTTTAGATATAGGAGGACCAAAATTATGCCTACCTGCAGGGAAAAACATGATTTTCATGAGACCTCTATGGGCTGCTATCCCAACAGGGTTCACTCAATATACTGGATTTAACGGCATGAACATCCATGCAGTGAATTTTGAAAGAATTTTAGGGCTTTAAAATTTTAATTACATTCAAGTTCTCACGAATCTCATTTGTTTGTCCGTATATATTTGACCACAGGCTGGGTGCTGCCAGCATGATCAAAATTCGTTACATTCATTACTAAATTTTACCAGCAGGGGGAGATAAAGAGCTATGAAGGCTACTGCAGCTGACGATTTGCAGCATTTCTATCACTCCACCTCTCTCTTTTTTTTTAATGAAATATTCAACACATTCACGGGCTCCATCAGTCTGCCCTCCTCCTTAGGGTCTCTGCAGATGTTAATCTCTCCCTTTCCCTCTCCCTCCATCTCTTTATCCTTCTCTCTCCCTCTCCCCTTTTCATTGTGTCACATGGAGGTCTGCTGATTCCATGCTCATACGTGACCCATGACCCGAGCAGCCTCAAGCGGGCTACCAGAACTAATGTAATTTTGGAGAGGGTGTTCAGGAAGTGGCATTGGGCATGGTTCGTGATTCAAGCCTGCTTCAGCTGTGGGGCTCCTAAGTCTAGAATTGCCCGTGTTTAATTCTGGTGGACCTTCTCCAGCTATGACTGCTATGGTGGTGGAGCCCTGTGATCATAAGCACCAATCATCCTAATAGTGATGGCCATCGGGAGCACAGTCAGGGTTGCTATAGTGAGGGTTGCTTGAGAGAACATTGTCAGGGCTGTAATTTAGAGAATTCTTGGGTGGGGGTGGGGGGGGGGGGGCTGGTGAAAAATTGCAATAGATAATTGAGAGGCTCATCTAGGGTTCTGATGGCCAGTATCATGAAGGTGTGACAATTGTCAAAAAATGGACTACCACAGACAGCAGCACAGGGGTTAGCATTGACAGTGTTCCAGGGAGGAGGACATGGAGATATCTGCCAGAGAGAAAGTGGTGCTATCATGGAGATATCTACCAGAGACAGTGATACTATCATGGAGATATCTACCAGAGAGAGTGATGCTATCATGGAGATATCTACCAGAGAGAGTGATGCTATCATGGAGATATCTACCAGAGAGAGAGAGAGATACTATCATGGAGATATCGACTTGTGAAAGTAATGCTATCATGGAGATATCTACCAGAGACAGTGATGCTATCATAGAGATATCTACCAGAGACAGTGATACTATCATGGAGATATCTACTGGAGAGAGTGATGCTATCATGGAGATATCTACCACAGAGAGATATAGCAATACTATCATGGAGATATTTACCAGAAAGAGTGATGCTATCATGGATATATCCACCTGAGAGAGGGATACTATCATAGAGATATCTACCAGAGAGAGCAATGCCATGATTGCTATGTCTACCAGCGAGAGTGATGCTATCATGGAGATATCTACCAGAAAGAGTGATGCTATCATACAGTAGTCTACCAGAGATAGTGATGCAAGAATTTTTTGTTTACATGAAAGGTGTTGGGGGTTGCTATGGTAACAGTTGCCTAGCTGCAGAGCTAGGATAGTCATTGTGATAGTGACTGTGGAAAATGGTGTGATGGTCATCATGGCGAGAGTTGTCAGGGATGGAGACCGCAGCTGTGTTTGGGGGGGGGGTCAAGCACACTGTTGCCATGCAGGGACGGATGAGGGTTTTTGTGGAGACATTTTTTTGCGGACAGGGGAGGTGCGAGTTGATATAGAGGTGGTCGTCCCTGGATGCATGCAGGAGAGCTGCAGTGAGAGTGCTTGGTGGTGATTATAGTTCCATATTCCATCCATAACTTTAGCCTGCAAATCCAGCGCCTCACGGATGGGATGAGGGTAAGTCTTATGAAGAAATAATCACGCTCTATACAGACCTTATCTCATCGATATGCACACTTAATAAACTACTTATTACAGGAATATACACATTTAGAGAGAGCCCCATATTTCCCTGGACAGGGACCAAATTGAACGGGCTGTGAGTGTGACATGGTTCGTTCGGTATGAACACAAAAACGCTGAGGTTAAAGTGAAGACTGTCAGCTTTGCTTTAGGGCACATACCGCACATCCGTAGTTAGTGAAACCCTTTAAAATTCTGTCACTCTCCAAATACTTACGCAGCTCAGTACATGCATTGGAGCCAAGCGACAGAGATGATATGTGCAAGCCTGCATAGTTTACACACATTGCAGCGACCTGTCTGACAAGCCTCCTTTGTCCATGGGAACATTTTTCGGGCGAACTTGAATCCCACAAACTGAACTGTGAACATTTTTTAGTTTGAAGAGCAGACTTAGGTCGATATCTGTGCTTCAGGGCCACTCAGAGACCTTGTGGCAGTTACATTACATTACATGCATTTCTGAGACGCCTTTATCCAAAATGACGTACTGTAGGTGCACGCAGAAGGTCACTGCAGAATCAACACAACATGGGCCTAGATCAGATAAAATAGGATCCATAAAGTGATTGTAATAATTTACACCACAAGTGCACTGAATACACAATTGTTATTGGTAGTCAGATGTTCTAATGGTGAGCATTATTTTCCTATGTCTGCACACCTATGAAGCAGTTTCAAAACTGTTAGCCTTTTGACACTTTGTAAATATAAAACTCCATGCAGGTCATTATTCATTACAAAACTTTGCATAAAGGCGTATTACGCCATATAGGTGTGCAATTATTTCTGCATAATCACTGACAGGTTGTTGTATATTGTTTACTAAATCGATAGCCAATAACATCAAAGCATAGACCAGCCAGAAAAATATACCAGAGGACAAAGACACAAGCACAAGAAAACAGCTGTGAAGCAGAAGTCTCCGCCGAAGTGGGGGCAGGTGTTAAGGTTGCCACCAGGGCCTGATTTGAGATGAAGTCAGTTTCGATATGGATTATCTCATCGTGGGAGTTCAGGTGAATTTCAGTTTTGTCCAGGAAGCAGCCGAGCATACCTGGAGGACAATGATAGACAAAAGCCTGTTGTTTATCAGTGTGAGTCGTGGTGACTGCATGACATTCAAAAAAAAAAAAAAAAAGGAAGTAGACCAGGTGTGTACTGCACAGAGGACACAGAGCAAGCAGAAATAAGCAAACCCCTGCCTCTCTGAAGAGCGAAAGAAGATAAGACAAGCGATAGAACCTGGAGGATGAAGTGTTTGATGGAAGCCTCTGTATAAGGTATCATTCTCAGTTGAGACCAGCAGCAAACAGTGCTGCTTGAATCGCAATGAGTTACTAACTATGCACAAGTACATTCAACTAACCAATAAAACAACCGGAGCAGTAGATGTTTTGCTAACCTGATTTATGCAGGCTGACGTCACAACCATAATCAGATGCACTTTGGGAGAACGTTTTTTTTTTTTTCAAACGCAGGTTCATCAGGTACACTACGAGTAGGCGGTGCAAAATATCTGTTCAAAAACGGCTTGGAGACGTCCAGGTCACTTTTACGACGTTCTTTTAATAATGCTCGCTAGCAGTGAAGGAAAGAACACTCGCTAAGAATTTTTTATATTTTTTTGGGGGGGAGGTGGGGGTTGGGTCGGCCTTTGGCAGTTTGATCTTGTGTTTGAGCGATTGTTTGGCTGTTTGAGCCCTGTGTTTGAATGCTGTGCTTGTCCTGCTATGCTGTGAGCTCTGAAATCTAGACGGCTGATAGTGCTATGGCTCTATATCTCTGTCAGTGGCATGTTCACAGTTCAGGCCTATCGTGGAATTAGCAGGACCTCAGGCTTGGCCCATGACCTTGGGGACCCTACAGATTCCCATTGAAGTGACTAGCAAGGTCTTTGCGTTCAAAACAATGCATTATGCAGCTAAAGTGTACACCATTGTGCAGCTTAAGTGTGGATATTTGTTTAAAATTCCTCAATATACATATGTCTATGTCAGCTACTCAAGCTTCTGGCTTCTAGCATATCCATTCATACATTTATGAATACTATACGTTTTAAAGAGAGCTGGACTTTTTTCCCTCCCAACAAGCACTTATTCATGCACAGACACACAAACATTCCTACCTGCAGATATTTCCTGGCCAATGTGTGAGAGTGTTCGCATATGTACATGTACGTGCATGTGTGTGTGTGTGCGTGTGCGAGTAATGAGCACGACTGCACACCTAGTGTGATGGAGGAAGGGAGAATTCGGTTCATGCAGTGTATAATCTGGCCCATTAGAGGGACACGTGAAACGCCTCTTTAGACCTGCTTATTCCATAGGCTCGAGTCTCGTGTCGAACCTCCGGCACTAATGCAATAATGCAGAACAAGACAAGCCATCTCCGCATCAGTCGGACAGCCTGTTTGTCCCCGTCTCTCTTGCGAACACACACACACACACACGCTTTCTGGCCAACCGCCATTCAGCCACGGCATAATTGTCCAGAGCAGAGTGACAAGCCGGAGTTACAATTTTGTGTAAATATGGAGTTTAGCTGTGCACACGGTCCACCCTCTTCCTTCCCCTCTCTCTCTCTCTCTCTGTTCTTTTCCCTCCACTCCCCCCCTGAACTGCTCTGTTTTCTCAGTTTTAGAGACAACATGTACATACAGACTGGGGACCTTGGCCTGAATTGTCCGAGGGCGAACCGAGGCATCACCTTATTAGGGGAAATGCTGACGACAAGTTTCTCTCAGTCTTCAACGCCCCCCCACACTCCTCCCCCACCCCTCCATCTCACTTTCACTGTATTATGGTGGAAATTCATGCCAATGTTATATAGAGTATATTCATGTATTCCAATGAGGGTACCCCTCAGTGTCAGGGTGTCCACTGTCAGTATCTTACTATCTTTTTCACCCGTTTTGCACACCATGACAATGTTGCCTTTCATTCACTCTTCCTCCCATTCTGTCACTCTCCTGCTCTCCATTTTCTTCAGTTTTCATTCCTCCTCTTCCTTTCTTTCATTCACTTTGCCCCAGTACAGTCCTCCAAGTCTCCCCCCCCCCCCATGGCACCTGCCAGTGCTGGGCCCCTGAGCTTTCCCTCAAACAAGGACAGAAAATGGCCACACGTTATATAAGGCATGTTTGGACTGAAAACGTCTTACATAAGAAACCTGTGTCTATGTGTGTGTGTGTGTGTGTGTGTTTGTGTGCCTATTTGCCTTTCAAATCAGGCTTTGACGCTCTTGGTGCTACTGTCTGGTGGCCAGCACACTCAAAATTCAGCTCAGGGGGCAGCGCAGCAGCGAGAGGGCAGGTAACCGGTGACTTATAAAAAGAAGAAAACCCTAATTAAAGGAGAACATGTCTCTCATTTTCAAGGACAACCTAGGATAGAAAAGCTGCAAGCGTGAAGGAAGGAGGGGAGAGGTCAGTGGCCTCTCTCAAGACGCTGAGAAGCTGGTGAGAGGCTCAATCGCCCATCTACCGGGCCACCCTGCCATGATTATGGCTGTTGCAGTCTTCTGCGTTAATGGATACCTGACAACACATGCTAATGCATATGGCTCAACCACCCGGGGAGAGCGAAAGTGCCCCTCTCAGGCCCATTTATTAATTTCTTCATAGTACAGCTTTGAATACTCCCAAAAGTACAAGGGCCTATATTCCCCAAAGTAGGTTTGCTCGAGTCAGCTGGAGAGCTGTACTGACCCTAATCCTGCCAGTTGCCGATATATAGGACCCACACTGGTTTCACTGCGTGCTGGTCCTTGATATGTGGTTCCCCAGTAGCTATTTCCCTGTATGCCGGTCCTCAACAAGCATTAGCCCAGAGGCAGGACTAGGGTTAAGTACAACCCCTACTTGGAAAAAACTGGGACAGTACGAAAAATGCTCTTAATAAGAGCAGGCAGTATTTATACATTTACTTTGACTTGTATTTTCACTGTAGACACTATGAAGAGAAGATATTTAATGCTTTGTCTCTATGTCCGTCCTTCCTGCCATTCAGGCCTGCAACACTTTCTCAATAAAGTTGGGACAGGGGCCATTTTGGACTAGTAAAGAGATTTTAAAAAAAAAGTATTGATGTGATTTTAAGAAGCTGATGTCAGCAGGTGATTGTTATGATGATTTGGGACACAAGCAGCCTGTAGGAAGTCCCTCAGAAGCAAAGATTGGAAGATAATCAACAATTTTCCCACAAACGCATGAGAAAATCATTGTAAGGTTTGAAAACAATGTTCTTCAAAAAAAAATAGTGAGGGATTTGGATATTTCACCCTCGACGGTGAATAACATAATGAAAGAATTCAAAACATCAGGAAGAATTTTGGTACATGAAAAGCAAGGGTGCAAGCCAAACCTGAATACCTGCGATCTCTGATCATTGGCTGAAAGCCAGAGAGTTAGTAGCTTAAAGCAGGCCCAAGCGTGCCCACAATAAGAACTGTGCAGCTGTGGGGACCTTCAGCAAGGGCCTTAGGCCCACGCACTCGTAGCACCCAAAAACCGAGAAAGTGCACCTTTTCCAAGAAATTCCAATAAAAACCTAGAATACACCGAGGTTTACTGAGGATTAGAGGCCAACTCTGTTAACCTCGGAGGAATTTTACCGAGGCAGACCAAAGTTTGTCTGCTTGGCCTATGCTCACAGCAGAACAAAGGGGAGGTGTGAAGACAGTCAAAACACATGCCTCATTAAAGACCTCCCTCCAGTACTGCAGTCCAAACACCAATTAATTATGCAAATTACCAGTACTGCCTGTTCAATGAGGTGCAGTGTAATTAAGCCAGGCCCTAGATGAAGTCTGGATGAAGTACAGGCTTACAGTACTGGCCATTCCAAAGTTCCCCAATCCGAAATTCGCCGAATTTTCAGTGATAATTCGTTCTGCAAATTTTCCTGAATTTTTTTTCCGCTACCAAATTTTTAATGGAAAACTATCCGAAAATTTTTTCGGCCACCGAAAAATTTTCAAATGTATGAAAAAACATGATTATTCGCCGAATTTCGTGGGAACTTTGGAATGGTCAGTACTGTAGTTCAGCCTGCTGTGTCTGTTCTGCATACAGAATACTGCTCTGCATCTGCAAAAGCACCAATTTACAAACAAATCAGATACACAATGTAATTTTTAAAAGAGGGCACCTCGAGAGAAAGTGAACATCGAGGTGTTGTCCAAACTTAAGTAAACCGGACGGACTTTGGGATACTTCGGTAAAATTTTCCCGAGGTTTACAGAGTTGGCTTCAAATCTTCAGTAAACCTCGGTGTATTCTAAGTTTTTGTAGGAATTTCTCGGAAAAAGGTGCACTTTCTCGGTTTTTAGGTGCTACCAGTGACGCTGCCACCTGATGATCCAAATTCGCCAAAATAAGTGTGAAATATTTGATTTAAAGTAGAGCTGAAGTACAGCCTGTGATGTACAGGACAGCAGCGAGGGAGAGACGCAGACAAACAGAAGGGGACAATAAGCGAACCGGGACAACATGCAGCGGTTGCAAAACAGTCGAATGGTCAGTGTGCGCAAACATGGCCAAGGCCAACAAACGACTGCAATGATCGAGACCTTATATAACATTTCACCAGGTTACCAAAGGTACGCGCGCACACACACACGCACACACACACACACTCATACAGATAAACGTGCGCGCGCACACATACACACACACTCATGCACATACAGATAAACGCGCGCTTGCATGCACGCACGCGCATGCACACACACATGCGCGCACACACACATACAGATCAGCCAGAGCATTAAAACAACCCAATATTGCGTAGGTCCCACTCACGCGCCAAAACAACTCAATCAAACTGACGTTGACTCGAATTCCCCGACCCACGCTTTCCCAGCAGAGTATTTCCCAGAGTGTCACACTCCCTCCGCCAGCTTGTCTTCTTCGCACAGTGCATCCTAGTGCCATCTCCTCCACAGGTAAATGGCGCACATGTGCCCTGCCCATGCATGTAATGAAAGAGAAAATGGGACTTAATGGACAAGACAACCTTCTTCAACTGCTCTAAGGCCCAGCTCTAATGGTCACGTGCCCATTGCAGGCACGTTTGGTGGTGGACTGAGGTTTAAATGGCCACTGCAACTTGTCTGCAGCTTTTAAGCTCAATACACGGCAGGGTGCAATGCACTGTGTGTTGAGACATCTTCTTCATGTAAGTATCATCAAAGCTCTCTCCTACTTGTGCGACAGTGACCCATCTGTTGTTTCGGACCAGACAGGATAACCTTCGTTGCCTTTGTGCCTCGATGAGGCTTGGACGCCCACCTCCCTGCCATCAATTTATGGTTTGTCCCTCCCTCGCCGTCCGTGGGGACTCATCTCATCCCACAAGTCTTTCAACTGCAGAGGTGCTCTGACCCAGTCGTCGGGCAATAACAATTTGGCCCTTGTGAAAGTTGCTCAGGTACCATTTCTCACACATCCAAAATGCTGACTATGAGATCCAACAGTTCGCTTACCACCTAAGGACTGTCTTAAGACCTTGACATGCGCCTTTGTTAAGAAATAATCATTATTTGCTTCTTCATCCGTGAGTGGGTTTAATGTTTTGGCTCATCTGTGGGGAAAAAAAATAATAATTAAAATTATACATACACACACAAACACACACACACACGCACACACAGTTGTGCTCAAAAGTTCACATACCCTGGCTATATTTGTAAAATAGGTAACATTTTTAAAGAAAACGTGAATGGCCAGGCAAAACACATTTCTTTTACTTCTTATTGAATTCATATCCAACTGTAGGTCATGTAGAATGGCACAATCATCAAATAAAACATGGCAATAAGGGAAAAAAAATGAAATGAACCATGTTCAAAAGTGTGCATACCCTCAGTTCTCAGTACTGTGTATTGCCCCCTTTAGCATCAATAACAGCGTGCAGTCTTTTATGATGTAGTCAATGAGGCCTCTAATTCTATCAGGTGGTATAGCTGCCCATTCTTCCTCGCAAAATTTTTCCAGCTCCTGCAAATTCTTTGGTTGTCCTGCATGAGCTGCACATTTGATATCTCCCCAAAGTGGCGCGATGATATTGAGGTCAGGAGACTGTGATAGTCACTCCAGAACCTTTAACTTTCTCCTCTATAACCAATGAAGGGTCAACTTGGCCAATCGCTGTGGATCATTGTCATGCTGGAAAGTCCAAGTGCCTCCCATGCGCAGCTTTCATGCTGAAGAATGCAAATTGTCTGCCAGAATTTTCTGATAGCATGCTGCATTCATCTTGCCATCAATTTTCATGAGATTCCCTGTGCCTTTAGAGCTCACTCACATCCAAAACATCAGAGAGCCACCATCATGCTTTACATTGGGAATGGTGTTGACTGCTCTCTAAACATAGCGCTTATGGTTGTGACTAACAAGTTCTATTTTGGTCTTGTCACTCCAAATGACAGTACTGCAGACATTGTGAGGTGTGTCAAGGTGTTGTCTGGCATATTTTAGGCAGGTTTTTTGTGGGATTGGTGCAATAATGGCTTTCTTCTAGCAACTGGAACTTTGTTGATAAGTACCTCCTTATTGTGCACCTGGAAATTACCACTCTATCTTTTTCCAGAGCATCCTGTATTCTTCTTGAGGTCATTTGTGGATTTTTCTTTGGGCCCAGAACGATTCTCCTGGTAGTTTGGGCTGAAATCTTTCTTGGCCTACCTGACCTTGGCTTGGTATCAACACATCCCCTTATTTTCCACCTCTTAATCACGGACTGAACAGTACTGACTGGCATTTTCAAGTCTTTGGATATCTTTTTATATCCTTTCCCTTCTTTAAACAGTTGAACTATCTGGTTACAAAGGTCTTATAACAGTTCTTTTCCGGTCCCCATGGCTCAGTGTCTAGCCAGATCAGCAGATCCTCTCAGGAGCTAACAAACCCAATGACTATACACAGACGCTAGTTACAATTTAAAAAGCCACAGGTGTGGAACCCTTCGTAGCCATTTAACCGAATGTGTCACCTTGTATCTATACAACAAGGTCAAACATTCAAGGGTATGTAAACTTATGATCAGGGCCGTTTGGGTGATTTCAGTTATCATTATGATTTAAAAAGGAGCCAAGCACCTATGTGATGATTAATGACTTCACATGATGACTGTTCTTAAAAAAAAAGTCAAGTTTTTTGCATGGTGAGTCATATTTTCAAAATGAATAGCAACATGTCACAAATTCAGCTACGGTATGCAAACTTTTGAGCACAACTGCATTTACAGCCAAAACAGAAAGAGACACACACAAAAGTTACATAAAATAGTGAAGATACCCGCTCCTCACACACCGACTAGTTTGGAGTTGCTTCAACCACCGTTGATTTGCACATACCGTCCATGTCATGCAATGAAATGTACAAGAATTCCCGTAAGAAAGAAACAATTTCCTCTGCCTTTTGTTCCCAAACTGAGGTCATCTCTTACCTGCAGGCTAGCCATTAGGAAACATGCTCTCGCTGAACCTTCCATGGTAAAATAGAGGATTTTAAAAAAAGATAAAATGCACGTGCACTGATATGCACCAGCTGAAGCATATGCACCTTGCTCTAAGATAGCACAAGGGTCCTTGCATCAGCTATTTTTTTTTCATATTCATATTGAGCATGTGCCCCCCCCAAAAAAAACCAGAAAAAATCTGCAATAGCTATAATGTGTGGCATTCTGCTGTACTTCAATATTGAACTCTGTTGTGCTGTTCTAACGAATCTGAAAACTTGGGGAGACACGGCCTCCTTTTCCTCTTTGTGTCGTTTACTTGTCTTTCTGAGAGCACAGGGAACTCACGTGCACTTAGAGATGAGCAGCTGTAATCAGAAAAATGCAAAAAATTGTGACCATAGTTGCGCCAAAGCCTTTCTGAGTCTGTGCACATTCTCCCCATGTCTGAGTGGGTTTAGTTCTGTTCCTTCCCATATTCCAGAGACATGCGTGTCAGGCTAACCGAAGACTGTTAATGCCATAAACTCTAATTTTCCCTTGACTGTCCCTTTGAGCAGGTTCAAAGTTATAAAAATATATATTTTTTCTATATTTGTTTGACAATGTCATATACATATTCTGTGTCTACTGGTTGTAGTATTTCACTGAAGGTACATCACACTTATATTGGGGGAAATATCTGGACCCAGGATGCCATGTTTTTATGGCCACAGCATTACATCAATTGGAAAATATCTAGATCTTGTGCATCTTTTTATATACATTTCCCTTTCATTCAGCAGAATATATTTGGGATCCTTTGAAACCTTGGAATCTACACTAGAATTTAGAATATGCCTGAAGTTCCACAAGTTCGAATAAACCAGCAGCATTTGATAAACCCATAAATGCGTCTGCAGCTATTATGGGGTTAATTGCCCATAGGTATGAGTACAAGTTTTCATGCTCTGTGATAGATATGCAGACTATCCTGTGTGTGTTTCCCCTCTTCCCATTGCATGCTGGGATAGACTCCCACCCCTCCACAACTGTGACCTAGAATAAACAGGATATATATCGGATAGAGGTACTTCTGATAAAGATAAGTTCTGATAAGGTTTTTATTGTAACTGGATTTGTTTAATTATTTCTATTGTTGTGTTTTTTTTATTTTTTATTTATTAATATTCTGCAGTTTTAGTATAGTGTGTTTTCTTTTCTTTAAGCAGAGTTAAAGATAATAGAGGGGGGAAAAGGAGAAAGAAAGAAAGAAAAATTAAATGAAAAAAGAATAAAAATAATTCTAATAAAAAAAAGAATAAAAATAAATTTAGAAAATGTAAATATATTTTAAATGTGTTGATGGGCAGAGTGAGCAGATGGTGATGGTGTCATGGTGATTGATCAATCCTTTATTTTCCTTTCCACTGCCCTTACCAACCTCACGGAGCAACTGGGACTGAAGAGGATGACTGTCCTGAACAGTCCCTACAAGTGCCAAGACTTTCTATGGCTGATAAGTTGTCCCATTTCAGGGGCAGTGCCTTCTAAGGGACATCCATTGTACTGATCAGCGGGAGACAAGGAACATCGAGGTCCACCTAAAAACCTTTAACGACCTGATCACGCGTCGAAAGAGAGCTCAAAGTCTCCGCCAGGAGAGCGATCTAGAAAGCTACAAAAAAAAAAAAAAAAAAGAGCCTGGTTTGAGAAAAATGGGGGTTGGACCACTGGAAAGAACTGATCACTCAGTCAAGTCCTCCCACTAGAGGGACACCTGCCTGACTCTAACCTGAGTACGACATTTTACATGTCATGGCAGAATGTCCTTGTGTCTCTTCTGCTCCGAATTCTTTTTAGCATTGAACTGATTGCATTTAGTTATTTCGTTTTATTTGTGATGTATAATTTTGAATAATAATAAGTCTTGTTGTGTGTGTAATGTAAGAATTTTCTCAAGTTGAAGTGTTGTGCTATCATGAAGTGTTATCTGTACACGTCTTTGAATTAAGCTCCTCATGAGGTATGTGATGTTTTGTAAATATATATATATAAACAAATAAATACCTATATACTGTACTGAAGGACTTTAGTTCTGCATATATCATTTACGGTGTGACTTTCGACCCAACAATAGTGCACTTCAGCACTTTGATAACAATGGAATAATTGATCTTGTTTAGCTAACACTTGTTATTGAATGTGCAATAAAACCAACTTTTTGTTAAATCAATTTATTTTGTTCTTAAACCATTGTTCGGTCATAAATCACACTGTAAATGATAGATGCAGAACTGAAGTCGTTCAGTGTGTGTACACACACACACAGTACCAGTCAAAAGTTTGGACATACCCACATTTTTTCTAACAAGACATGTTAAATAAAGAAATAGGCACCGTTTATTTTGCAAAAAAAAAAAGTAATAATTCTTAAATCCATCAAACTAACCAGTATTTGCTGTCATATTTGCAGAGCATACTCACATTTTTCTTCACTAGAGCAGTTTTATGGCTATAATGAGTTTGCTGCTGAGTGACCTAAGTTCCCAAAGATGTGCTGCACTTGTGGTTTGCTTTTCATTGACTATTTTGCTCCATAAAACAGCTTGTCTTTAATTTGGCTGATGAAAAATGGACAGAGCTTGTTTGTCTGCTTACTTTGCAAACTATGGCTTCTTTGAGAATTCTAAAATTTTGGACACTATTCAAACAAGTAAATTATTCTCTTTTAACTTCTGACTGTTTACCTCTTGCCAGATTCCATTTGAGATTATATAGAGCCATTTAAATTTCTCTAAAAACAGAGCGCTGTGATATTAGCAAAGTGTGTCCAAACCTTTGACTGGTACAGTAGTTTTTTTTTTTACAACACGGCTGTATTTTTGGAAATGTTCACTTTTGCTTTCGTTGGTGAATTTAAATGCTTTCATGAATTGATTGTAAACCCAATATAAGCCATTGTACCGTTTACCCTTTTACGTGAATATTTAAAGTGTAAGTCTGATCCAGCTAGAGACTTCTGTACCATAGGGAACAAAATGGGCCCCGACCTTAACCGCTATGCTGACAGCGTACTCCATGCATGCACTGCCAAATGAGGAACACCACGGCTATAACCAAGACAGCAAGATAGGGCAAGCAGGGCAAGGGTAACTAATTTTAATCTGTGACAGAACATTTCGAGGGGAACACTCAATATATCCTGACTCAGGGCAGGCCAGAGAATTAGAAGTCGTGAGCCAAGGTAACGCCATGCTTGAGCACACAGGATTTGAAATTAAAGACGAATTTGAGGTTAAAGTACAGATTACCAGCAGAATTCAAAGAGCTGCGTCACGACCATTGCGCGTGCTCAGAACTTACATCCTAACAAAGTGAATCATCTTGACTGCAAGGCATAATCCAATTCCATCTTTGTGAATTCATCTTCATTTTGCATTGTATTTATATATTTTAGTTACTCAGGCATTATGCTTTTTATATTAAAGAGTTTTCTACAGAAAATCGAGGATTCAAAGTTCTATTTTAGCGCTTTAACCAAAGGATACTAAGATTGTAAGCTGGTTACCATCGCCAATGATCATTGAACAAAAAAACCGTCTTCTTCTATTATTATTGGTGGTTGGAAAACCAGTTTACATTTTTCATATCCTTCAGCTGAAGTGCTAAAATAGCACTTTGAATCCTCAAATTTCCATAGAAAACTCTGTAATATAAAGAGCATAATGCCTGAGTTACTGAAGTACATAAATGCAATGCAAAAAGATGATGAATTTGCGAGAATGGAAGTAGATTTGGACTTGCTGTCAAGCGGATTCACTGAGTTCAAAGTTGTGAGCATGTGCAGTAATCCTGACACAGCTCATTTAATTTAGGGTATTTGCATACATGTTGAGTGAACACTGCAGAATTTGCAGTTCTTCTGCATGCAGCATTGCTACCCAGATGGGATGCAGTGCAAATATGGGGAGAGAGTAATTCCACCCAAGTCTAGTGGACAGATTTCAATCTCCTACCCTCAGGGTGGGGATTTGAACCCCTTGGCAAGAATAATGGGCACAGCTTCCAAGGGGTCATTCATCCCTGCAGCAGTAGCCTATTTAAATGGACAATGACCTCTGCAGTTCTGTATCAACCTTTGTCGTGCAATGTAATATTTAGAATTTTGCATTGCACTCATACATGTTGTCAGTTATTTTGCAGCAAGAAACGTGGTCCCTGTTTCCCAGCAAAGAGTAATAAAGCATGCAACTAGTCTACTTGTACTCAAGTTGGCCTTAGCTGGTCAAGACTGTTTAACCACTGTTTTTGACATTTAACCACCTGGCCAGACAGTACATTTGGCTAATCCACCAGTATGGCCACTAGCTTTCTCTATAAGCTAAAGTAGCTTTACCAGCTCTGTCAAGCAAGAGACCAGCTTCGACCACTGATTGACCAGCTATGGCGGGCAAGAAGTGCCAAAAACACAGCTTGAACTGTTGTGAACCAGCCTGGGATCACAGCTGGTCCGAGCTGAAATTTTCAGCAGGGCAGAATTCTCAATGAATGAACTGTAAAAGAAGGTACCAAACTTGTGACACGCAAAATACACCGATGAGCCAAAACAATAAAACCACTCACAGATGCAGCAAATGATGTTGCCAATCTCATAACGACAGAACATGTGACATGTCCAGGTCAG
This sequence comes from Gymnothorax javanicus, assembly GCA_029692085.1. Lineage (NCBI taxonomy): Eukaryota > Metazoa > Chordata > Actinopteri > Anguilliformes > Muraenidae > Gymnothorax > Gymnothorax javanicus. The sequence goes on along the minus strand of CM056197.1, from coordinate 47,613,526 downwards.
CAGACAGATCTTAGTCAGCGTAAATTCGGTTCTTGTATTCAATATGTTGGATGTGGGAGGAATGAGAAGTGAACGACTCTGATGAGGGCCAAATAGTCATGGCGTGACGAGTGAGTTAGAGCATCTATGAAGTGGAAAGACTTCTGGGGCGCTTCCTGTCAGCGAATGTGAGTACCCACTAACAGTGGTCTGAGGCGGGACTAACCATGAACTGGCAACAGGGTTTTTGGGCACCCAAGGCTCATCAATGCACAAGGGCAATGAAGGCTATCCCGTCTGGTCCAAACAGACAGAAGGGCGACTGTGGCACAAATTGCTGAGAATTTCAATAATATATATAAAAGGAATGTGTTTTTTTTTTTTTTTTTTAGCTTGCAAACAAGTCAAAGGGCCCAATCTAACCCCAGTCCACCTCTAAAAGTGCTCCGAAAGGGCACCTGAGCTTCAAAATGAGCCCTTGGAGCAGCTGAAGGTCGCCTGGTCCCATGCGTCCCATTGTCATTTACAACCCCAATTCCAAAATAGTTGGGACGAAGTGTAAATTGTGAATAAAATCAAAATGCAATGACTTTCAGATCACATGAGCCAATATGTTATTTACGATAGAACATAGATAACATTTCAAATGTTGAAATTGAGACATTTTACATTTTTATCCACAAAATGAGCTCATTTCAAATTTTCTGGCTGCAACAGGTCTCAAAAAAGTTGGGACACGGGCAAAAAAGGGCTGAAAAAACAATTAATATATAAGAGAATCAGCTGAAAGAACATTCGACAGTGCATAACATCATCAAAAGATTCAGAGAAACTGGAAAAATCTCTGTGCGTAAGGGACAAGGCTGAAGACCTGTACTGGATGCCAGTGATCTTTGGGCCCTCAGACGCCACTGCATCACTCACCGGCATGATTCTATCATTGACATTACTAAATGGGCCCAGGAATACTTAAAGAAACCACTGTCTGTAAACATAGTCCGCCGTGCCATCCACAGATGCCACCTAAAACTATATCATGCAAAAAGGAAGCAATTCTTGAGCATGATCCAGAAGCGCCGCCGTGTTCTGCGGGCTGAGGCTCAATTAAAATGGACTGTAGCAAAGTGGCAAAGTGTCCTGTGGTCAGACGAGTCCAAATTTGACATTCTTGTTGGAAATCATGGGCATTGTGTCCTCCGGGCTAAAGAGGAGAAAGACCACTCCTCCTGTTATCAGCGTTCAGTTCAAAAGCCAGCCCCTCTGATGGTATGGGGATGCATTAGTGCATATGGTGTGGGACACTTGCATGTTTTAAAAAGCACCATGAATGCTGAAAGGTATATAAAGGTTTTAGAGCAACATATGCTCCCCTCCAGACGACATTTATTCCAGGGAAGGCCTTGTGTATTTCAGCAGGACAATGCAAAACCACATACTGCAGCTATTACAACAGCATGGCTTCGTAGTAGAACAGTCGTGCTGAACTGGCCTGCCTGCAGTCCTGATCTTTCACCGATTGAGAACATTTGGCGCATAATTAAACGAAAAGTCCGTCAAAGGAGACCCAAAACTCTCGAGCAGCAGGAGGCCTGTTTTAAATAAGAGTGGGATCAAATTCCAATGGCTAAACTCAAGAAACTTGTCTCCTCATTGCCCAGACGCCTCCACTCTGTGTTGAAAAGAAGAGGGGATGCTACACCATGGTAAACAGGCCCTTGTCCCAACTTTTTTGAGACCTGTAGCAGCCATCAAATTTGAAATGAGCTCATTTTGTGGATAAAATTGTAAAATTTCTCAGTTTCAACATTTGCTATGTTATCTCTGTTCTATTGTGAATAAAATGCTGGTTGGTGTGATTTGAAAGTCATTGCATTTTGATTTTATTCACAATTTACACTTTGTCCCAACCATTTCGGAATTGGGGTTGTGCATCATGTGCTTTGGCTGAGTACATGTGTACCATTTACCTGGGAAGAGATGGAATCAGGATGCAATATGGACAGAAGAAAAGGTAATGGAGGGAGTGGGATACTCTGGGAAATGTTCTGCTGAGAAATGCTGAGTTTGGGAATTTAAGTGACATCAGTTTGATGGAGCCATTTAGGCAGCTCAAGGGGGACCTTCACAATATTAGGCTGGTGGTTTTAATCTTGTGGCAGATCGGTGTATATTTATGCTGGACCTGAACCAGAAATTCCCAAGGAAGAAATTGAGTCTGCTACTTACGACCACAAAATCAGCCCCTGAACCATCATTGAGCTAAATAAAAACAAACAAACAAAAAAAAAAAAACACCTTCATTTACTGTGTAGAAATCATCCATGCCACAGATAACCAGGAGCCATTGGTGAGTAAGCAACAGGACATTGGTCAGTAGCAGAGTGATGTCAATAGAGGCTATGTGGAAATAAAATCACCCGGAAAAAACAATGAGTCGCATGTAGTTACGAGAGTTGTGTTGTGAAACGACTTACATTACACGGCATTAAGTTTTTCCTCCGTGTAATGACGTATGGAGAAACATCATTTCGAAGGCCATTTGTTGCCAAGTCTTATCATAAGATCAATAGGGCCGTGTTCTGAATACACGCCTACTTGGTTCTTTGGTAAGGAGGTGTGCGAGTATTATTTCCGAGCAACGCCTATTTGAGCGGCCAATCGGAAGCTCGCTGCGTCATCGAGGGAAGGCGGGATAAATACATAAAGGTCTATAAAACAACCGGCGATAGGCCTGGGTTGGGTATGGGTACCAAAGAGGAAAGTTACAGAGATATCACTAAGAATTACGCGGTCATTTATCTGACAAGGCTGTATTTATTCATCATTATTTATTCATCGGAGAAATTTTGAAATATTTATTTTGCTACGTATTTAGTCGCCAATTGATTAGACTAGCGTTACTGCTGTAGGCATCTTTTATACATTAATTCACATTGTGAGAAGGATTTTAATTCTGCATTTAACATGTTTCCTGAAGCGGCCGCTGGGTGAGTGTAAATATTTGTGTTGCCTTACTCCTTTAACGAAATTGTAGACTATATTTGTTTGTTCGATATATGCTTTTGGATGTACTTTCAGGTGCCACGTTGCCTCCACATCTCGAAACCAATGACCATAAACTGTCTCGATTACTTTTGATCTGGGGGTTCTTGGTTAACTGTTAAAAATATTGTGCCCTCGAAGAGCATCTTCTTTAGGAAACATCAGCTTCAAGGAATCGCTGGTGTGCGCCAGTCTGTGAATACATGCGTTTAAGCATGGGTGGGGGAGGGGACGGGAAAACGAGGATTAAGTGACGTTCTGGAGACCTCAAACGCCGCTTCCAGCACACCTCTATAGTGGACCTAATATGGTATTTTTGGCGGTGACACAACGTCGCTCAATTACCGGAATCAAAGTCATTTTGGTGAAAGTGTTGACGCATGCTGATGGCACGTTGCGGAGCACTGTAGCCTTTATTCAGTACTGTAAGTGCGAGATAGTTCATAATCCTCAGTGGCGATTTCTTCCTTGGATACCACGGAATAAACTATGCCACGCACTTTAACATTAAACCACTTGGTTTATAACCCGTAGATTCGCGAAGCATAGAAACGAGATATTGCGGTGATTCACATGCAAATAAGTCACTCGGTCACTCACTTGCTCCTCCGGCTGTTGGCAGATCGATATCAAAACGTGGTACTGTAAATGAGTTCGAAGTTACCACGATTAGGATAATTGGGTTTTCACCATATCTACGAGTTAGCCGTAGGGCATCTTTTCTAAATGGGGACACTCAGACTAGATTACTGTAGCTGATGTGATCATTTGCACGAGCGCAGCTGTAAAACGGAAGTTGCATGAAATACGAAGTGTGACTAGAGGGAAGTTTCTGAGGTTAGTCATCAAACACCCCGACCATTTTCCACCTCGGATATGACGACGACTAAAGCCGCTTTCACACTGGACTGCGAAACGAATTTTTCGCACTACAGATTACAGTCTTTGCATTGACTTTGAATGTAATCTGTCGTGCGAAAAACTCGTTTCGCGTCCGGTGTGAAAGCAGCTTCAGTGCGAGCCGACGCGGACTGCACAAGAATGTTCTCCTTGTTCTTCTATTTTTAGGTGGACAAATTTCGTGTGTGTGTGTGTGTGTATTTCGGACGCCGGGAGAATAACGCTGGGGGAAATGGCATGCTTGCTATTTGAAGTTAGCGTCGAAGAAGTCCATAGGCGTTCCATTTAAACGTTTGAAAACCGCCTTGACATGCGAAAGACGCACACATTTGTCCCCTCAAAGATTGGCACAGTGCTTTCTTGATCCCTGCGTCATTAAGGTGGCTACGCGGGGAAACTTAAGAGCGCGTAAAGTTAATTTAAAGCCTCACGGACGCTTCGCACTTGTTTACGGGGGTCGTATACTAACCTGGAATTTGATTTAGCCTCCTGCGAAATTTTGGGGTTGGGTGAGGACGTTTTACATTCCCCTCCCCTCTCTCTCTCTCTGACTTGTCTGTGAATGGAAGCGCTGTTCGACGCTTCTTAGCACTCGTGGTGCCAAGCTAATCTACTCCGGTAATTTATCACATCGAGCGCATCTCTATTTGACTTCCGCGTGTGTTCTCTTAAAAAGTGTACTACACAGTTCAAGAGGTTAGTATGGCGGCGGGAGGAGTGGTCATTTGACCATGGCCTTGTTTTGACCTCCTCTGGTGAAAGAATGTCAAATGACCAGTTAGGAATGCCCTCGTGGAACCCCATTAGTACTGATAGGCCGTACGCCGTAATTCATAATATTCAATTAACTCACGGAATCGTTTAACCGAAATAAGAACCAATCAAAATGTACATTCAAATAAAACCAAGAACCTGGGACCGAGAGACGAGATTGTGTTTCCATTTGCATTTTTGGGCGCGCACGTCAGAGAGGGCCCTATACAATTTGTATTGATGATAATGATGCGCTCGGCTGTTATGTAACATAATTTACGGCAAAATACATGAACTGTGGAGTTACGCACAGCCCCAAGGATTCGAAGAATTCCAGCATGCTTTATTTAGCATGAAGGGAGAGGTGCTGTGTTGTGAAAACACACACTCGCAAGCTCTCTCACACATACACACACACCAACAAGTGCACAGACAGGAGTGAAACTTATTCCTTACTATTGCTGATTTGAAGAAGAAGAAAAAATTGGCTCAAAATACTGAAGCTGCGTAAATAAGTTGTTTACACTTAGAGTAAATAAAACTTTCCTTTTCTTTTTTCTCAAATTCGCTTAAAATATCAATTTGTACATTAATTCTCAAATTGTTGGAAGTTTTTTGTTCAAGTGCAAGGCATATGGGTAGAAAAATGTATACTCTCAAGACCATTAGTTCAGCAATTTATGCCTTCTTTGCTTGCAAAAGGTGCTTATTAGTGCTAACAGGGGAGTACATTAATTTTTTTTGAGGTACATATCAGGAATTTGTTCCTTAAGAACAAAAATATACCCACACAGTACTTGAGTGTGTTAATTTCCCCAACGTGTATACTCTGGTAGAGGTTTATATGTGAGTTTTACCCTCTCTCGGGTGGTCACACGATCCTGTGTCCACTAGGTACAGCTATGAGGACTGCCGTGCCACTACGGATTGGCTCCTGGCACAGACGTCACTGCGCCCCCTGGTGGGGATTGTGTGCGGCTCAGGGTTGGGTGGTCTGGCAGAGATGCTGAAGGATCAAGTGGTCTTCAACTACAGAGACATCCCCAACTTTCCCCAAAGCACGGGTAAGCCCAACTGTCCCTCCAAAGCTGTATATCTGTTTTTTACTGTCTTTCTGAATCTGTCCATTTGCATGCACTCTAAAAATCAAATAGTGGGTTTACTGAGTAAAGCTTTGACAACAGGTCCTACACAACTGTGTTGCGTAATGCACTGGTAACTTGTGAAATTCTGAGCTGAGTTGATAAATCGGGCACCTTAGAGGTTACTTTGTTCAGTCTTGTTGGATCAGTTAGTTGACTTATGCAAGGGCAATGGCTCTTTTCTCAAAGAGCCTGAATGGTCTGTTGCTTCTAGCTTGATTTGATCCTGTCAGGATGTACGAGTCTCTCCATAACTGCATAGGCGTAACCCACTCTGTTTTCATATAAATGCAACCCAGAACCAGTTCCCCAACTAACTATGCGAGGGCAGGCTACCAGCTGTACCAGCAATTTATTTTAGAAATGCATTATAAATCACCTGGCTTCCTTAGATTTTGGCAAATAAATTCATTATTGCCACTAAAGTATGGATAATGTGTGAGACTTCAGTGAAATATGTTTGTGAATATATTTTTCACATTGGTCCGCATGTTTTATGATGTATTAGAGCGTATTCTGCGTCTATGAAGGAAATGTTACATCAATTATTCCTAGGATGAAACGGATTTGAAATTATGATTAGCTAACGTGCATTAATTGTTGGATAACTTGGGTCAGTTGGCCGTTGGTTGCCATGAGTGGCTGCACTGTCCCTGATTGGTCGATTGGTCTGTTGCAGTGAACGGTCATGCGGGGAGACTGGTGTTCGGAACTCTGAAAGGAAAACCATGCATTTGCATGCAAGGAAGGTTTCACCTCTACGAAGGATATCCCGTCCAGAAGGTACATGCACACCTGTACTTTACTGCACCCGGGGCCTGTTCCACAGAGCGGGAGTGTGGACCAAGCTTGGATAAGTGTAGAGAGTTAAACCTGGGCGCCATTCTAATATCGTTAGCCTCATAACATAATTGCCTCAGTCATATTTTTGCCAAATTGAGATATCAGCTGCCTGTTCTTTCGTGTTTTTTTTCTCAAAACCTTAAAAAAAAAAAGATTTCTTAAATAAAAAGAAAAAAAAACCTAAAAAAATGAGATGAGCAGTTATGCCCATGAGGCTAACGATATGAAACATGGACTGAAATAAAAAGAAGCCATTAAAAATGATACTAAAGCAAAGTTATTTAGCTAAGTCTAACCCTTCTTTGTGAAACAAGCCCCTACACACCTACACTTCACGTCCACTCAAAGTTGCCAGGAAATTTACCTGTGAAGGTTAATGAATGTGCGCTCACCCGCCACTCTCCATTCAGATCACCCTGCCCATGAGGATCTTCAAGCTTCTGGGTGTGGAGACGGTGATCTTGACCAATGCTGCCGGTGGCTTGAACCAGGACTACAAGGTGGGAGACATCATGATTATTAAGGACCACATCAACTTGCCCGGTTTCGCAGGCAACAACCCGCTGGCTGGACCCAATGATGAGAGGTATGTGTGCGGGCATGCAGGCAGGGGGAGGTCTGTAATGGAACAGTGGTGCAGGTTTAAAGGCCTGTGATTACTCTGTGGTTTGCCCCATACACGCCTTCAGGTTTAAGCTGACAATCTGCATTTTGATTGGAGGATGATTCATACGGAGTAAACAGTGTAGGAGTTACAGCCTCTTGAAGTTGTTTGACTGTCCACACTTATGAGCCTCCCAGGATATGGAAGAGTATGTAATTTAATTATTTTTCAATGTATGATTTATTAATTTTCCTATCTCTATGAGCCCTGGCCGGCATGTGTGTGTGTGTACCTTTGTATAGGTGGGAAGTTATGGTTCACCCTCAATGTGATGGCTGTTATGTGATGCATTTCCTAGTGGTATACATGAAATATGAGTTTCACTCAGCTAGTTTGTTGGTCGGGTGTAATGAGGTGTAGCTGGACCTGGGGTGTAGCTGTAAAAAAAAAAAATAAGTGTTTTAGTCTTGTGCCAAGACTTTAGCCATTTTTTCCCCTCACAATTTACTGTTTGTTGGCTCTTTTCAAATCTTCGAAACACTTAAAATGTCTTGACTCATTGGCAGGGCTTCTCACCAATCAAATAAGTAGTAAGTAAAAGTATTACACTATTGGGTATTTAGCAGACGCTCTTGCCTAGAATGACATACAACATTAAGATCATTAGCTGGTACAAAAGTGCTTAAAATTTAAGAGAGAACTGTATTCCAAGTCCCAGGAGTAACTGCTGCGATTGGGCTCAGTTTTTACTCTCAGCAAGGTGTGAAATGGTGCTTGGGATTTAGCATCAGCGAGGAGTGTAATAATGCTTGGTTTTTACCATCAGCGAGGTGTGTAATAATGCTTGGTTTTTACCATCAGCGAGGCGTGTCATGGTGCTTGGTTTTTACCATCAGCGAGGCGTGTCATGGTGCTTGGTTTTACCATCAGCGAGGCGTGTCAAGGTGCTTGGTTTTTACCATCAGCGAGGCGTGTCATGGTGCCAAGTTTTTACCATCAGCAAGGCGTGTAATGGTGCTTAGTTTTTACCACCAGCGAGGCATGTCATGGTGCTTGGTTTTTTCCATCAGTGATGTGTGTAATGACGTTTGGGCTTTACTTTTTGTGAGATTTGTAATGGGGCTTTTTTTAACTTACAGGGAGATGAGTAATATTGAATGTTGTTTGGCTTTTACTTAAATCAAGGTGTCAAATGGCCTTTCTATCGCTGTAGGTTTGGGGTACGGTTCCCCTGTATGTCCGACGCGTATGACCGGGAACTGGGGCAGTTGGCCCAGGATGTGGGGGCGGAGCTGGGATACAGCGATTTCATGCGTGAGGGCGTGTACTGCGTTCTTGGCGGACCCTCGTTTGAAACCATCGCCGAATGTCGGATGCTGCACAAACTGGGCGCGGATGCTGTTGGTAAGATAATACATCCAGTTAAAAACATCCCCATAATGTCTTGCTGTCAGCTCAGAAAACCTGACTGCATCACCACAATTTCCTAACACTGGGCCCATTACGGCACTAACGCTTCATCATACGTTCCTCAAAGAGAACTTGTGTCTCCATAGAGCAATTCCATTAGACCAAGGAGTGTTTTTGCTGCAAGTTGGTTTTAGGAGTTTTACACCAACCATTAAGTCTAAAGAGTGTTGCCCTGTGGAGATTACTCACTTTTTTCGCCAGAGATTGTTGGGTAGAGTAAATTGAAGCTTTCTCAGCACCCAAGGCATTTTTTTCACCCCGGAAACCAGTCCCTTTAAGGTTCTTCATCTGGAGATGTTACGTTCCTGGTACGTCTTTCTCTGTATATTCAGTCTTCCAAACCCTCTCTGTTTCAGGAATGAGCACGGTGCATGAGGTGATCGTGGCGCGGCATTGTGGGATGCGCGTGTTCGCCCTGTCGCTGATCACCAATCAGGCGGTGATGGACTACGACAGCGAGGAGAAGGCCAATCACGAGGAGGTTCTGCAGACAGGCAAGCAGCGAGCCAATCAGCTGGAGAGGCTGGTTTCCACCATGGTGGCGCGCATCGAGCACAACACCAACTACGCTTGACTGGCCTCCTGGTTCTCACAATGCACCTGGTCAAAAAAAAAACAAAACTTAACAGTCTTATTTTTGAAGAACCTCTGGAAAATATGTGAGACAGATTTAACATTTCTACTGGTCTGAGCGCCGTCGCTCTTTTTAATTTTTTAGCCATTTAACGTGTTTACATACGGAAAGCTACATAACTGGGTGCACCTGGCTGACGCGCATTGATCACAAAAAAAAAAAAAAATTAATATATGTATATATATACACTGTGTACTTACCTGACTTGCTTACCCAAGGCAGGGCATCTTCTTTCGAATGCTCTGTGGGAGAGTGTGAGTCAGTCTTCGGGAATTCGCATTTTATTGACATATGGACATTCAGTCAAAAGTAGATTCACTGGCCACACCTGCGTTGATCTTTAAAAATGACTAGCAAGTCTTATCACAGTCTAGTGCATCTATATTTCAGGAACTCTCAGTGTCAAGAGGCTTCCAGTCATTCATTAAAAAAGGGATGTATGACTGATCCAATTTCACTGTCAATATAGACTTGTCAAAAACAACACGCATGGAATTTTTTTCATGTACCTTTATGTACTGCAGGGTAAAACATTTCAACACGCTCAGTTAAAAAGTCTATTTGTAACATATAAATTGTATATTTGTAACATAAAAGTAGTAGTTTTGATACATTAAATATTTTGTGTGAAATCAAGTGCTAAAAAGTGTGCTTGATTATACTGCATATTTTTTAAGAAAGATCTGAACTGACCCCAGACCAGTACAAGTGTTGAATGTGACTCAACGGTCTCCCTCATGATTGACACCAAAGTATTGTGTAAGTTGAGCTTGTGTTGCCAGATGTGCATCTTAATCCTTTTTTTATATATTACTGTACAATGTTGACATTCCTTCTGTAAATTGCCTTGTTAAAACAAATCGCCTAGACATTTCTGCAGTTAATCACCAAGTCCTGACCAATCACCCTCTGCACACTTTAGCACCCAAGTGAATCTGCTGTAAATGTTTTCAATTGAACTAATATTGTAAAAAGGCTGTAGCTTCTTATGGCAACATTTTTAGGGTCTTAATATTATGTATTAACTTAAAGTGATATGTTTGGCACTATTTATTTTTTTGTCACTGAGCGTACAATTCGTAGGTGCAATTGCATTTCTTTGGAGGTGGGAGTGGCGCCCCCTGCTGTTAAGTGAGGCATAGGCTTGAGAGGGCTGGAGTTGAATGGATTTTGCCCCGCTGTTACTGCTGAGCTTAGAATGGTATGAGTTAACTCGAGCCTCACGCGTCATTGCTTGTTGTAATTTAAATTTATTTAACAGATAAAAATTTTAGTTATTTATGAGTACATCTTTTTACATGTAAAGTTTTTAAGTACAGATCTCTACACCCACAAATTGTTTGTGGATGTTTGTGCGGTGAACCACCAGAATGAGACAGCCTGGTTTGTTTTGATGACATCCTCTCGAACCGCCTCGACAGGAGCGGAACACATCCCATCGAGTCAAACGGAAATATTTACATTTGTGAACTGTTGAACTTATGTTGCGCCGTGGAAAAATCCGGCCGCAAATTCGCGGAAACGTGCGAAGGCGTGTTCGGTGACTGATGTGAGGGGTGTGTGTGTGTTTGAAGCATTGACTGTATAAGCCGCCCCCCGAAGAACCCTCTGAGAATAAGCAGTTTGTCACCAGGGTGAGGAGTTGTGTAATATTGTCACAGTTCTTGTTAGCAAATATATGTGTTAAAAAAAAAAAAAAAAACTCCCAATAAAAATTCCTAAAACTGTACATGGTTCGGAAAGTGTGAGTGTGTTATTTATGGTTCCGATCACTGAATCCCCAAACCTCGACGACTTGACGCAAATGTTCTGTGGTTCTACGTTGGCTTTCTGCAAAGGCTCCAATACTGTTTATTTAAAAGCCGACTGCATACACAATACAGCTATCCTCTGTGACTAAGCCTGAAAAGCAGTGTTAGTACTGGACAGGAGCAGGCAAACGAGGAGAGAATCAGCCAGGACGTCATGGAAACTCACTTCTTGGGCTGCATCAAAACACGTGATGGAGGACAAGGGGAAGTATTTCGGCTTGACCCACCACCCCCGCTTCTTGCTTTATTAAACCTCTGACAATCGTCCAAGCAGACGAAAACATTTAGTTAAGTCTGAGGCGCATCACGTGGCCTAAATATCTGATCAACGTAGTTACCTATGAAAGATCGCAAAAACTTTCTCGGAAAACATTCACACAGATCGCCGTATTTGGCACAGAGTTTAACGTAACACGAACATGTTTTTTGAATTCAGAGCCAATTCAATGAATTCACGTGTAGCATGCGCAATCATTTCAGTATTTTTTTATATTTACACTTAATATAAAGTTTTTCTTCTTTTGTACTGCCTCAAGTCACAGTACGAAGAAAAACATTCACCATTGAGTTTTCTTATTTCCGTTTTAACATAAAATGAGGTGGTGTATAATTGAGTATCTATAAGCAACAAAGCCACGACGCAAGATAATGCATAGTCATCGTCTCATGACGGTGACTGTGTGGCGCCTGAACTTCGCCTATATTCACCTCGAACAAAGTTTTGGTTGTTTTCCCGATTCCAAACGTCATCATCGCATCCCACACCAAGTCTGGAATGTTTGCCTGAGCAAATCGGATCTCGTCAATGCCTTCCCACGGTCAGAACGAGGAACGAGCAAACAAGCACGTTCTCCTTCGAAGGCGGGGGGAGCGAGGAAATGATGTCTTTTCCCGTGAGCGCTGTAATTCGGATGATGTAAATTTTTAGCAAAAATGTTTTTTATCTAATGTTGCGTATGTTTGCGTAACTTTACGTGTGAGTGCGTGAGGCAGATTTATGGTACTGGTCATCAGATGCTGGTCGTCAAACAATACCAGGTCAATGTTTTGATTGTGATAAGCAATACATTTAAAAATAAAACAAATTAGAGGCATCTAAAATGCGAGTGGAGTGAGGGAATGAAACCATTCAAACGCATGAGGGGATATGAAGAGACTTCCTTAACACTTCAAAACTCAACCAGTTCAAACATTTTATGACCATTTTTAAAAGGCGACTAACTTGCACACGTGCTTTCCGGATGATTTGAAAGCAAACAAAAAATATCACAGTTAAAAATGAGGCGGCATGTCGGCATGTTTGCATTTCACGGTGTGTCCGCCTACAATTAGTTGGACATTATCCGGTTAAATGAAATTCTCCGTGCTGGTCCAGCAGAAAAGGGGCAGCTTTATAATGCACTGCATAACTGTTAAGGGGTTGTCCATAGTTAAGTAAAGTGGTTCAGGTGGGTGGTTCAAGCCGCAGTGAGAGCCGATTGGCCTTAGAGCAAGGCCTTCACCTCACATAGCTCTGTGAGTGTGTTAAGATTTTATGTAATTAAAAGCCAGCTCAGAAAACTCCCCGCACAGCTATCCTCCGCATCGCTAATGTTAGGGATGTTCCAAAGGTCAGAATATGCTGGCACGAACTCAACCAAAGTCGGAAAAAAAAAAAAAAAAAATCAGATTAATTACGTGGTTATAATTCAAGTGAATGTACCAAAATAAACTTTTTTTTTTTTTAAATGATAATTTTCAAACAAAATTGTACTGGTTTTCCAATGACAGTGTCTCCATAACATGAACAAGGACCAAAAGTACGTTATTTTTTTTTTTTTTTTTTAATTCAGGAATGGTATTGTTTCAGAACTTCCAACATGAAACACAATAAATATTTGAATGATAAAACTTTTGACTCCAACCATATTCATGAAGAACAAGTACACTGTCCACAAATCAGGTAATTTCGTAATTTCTGGAATGATACAAATGAGTAAATCCAGTTGATTCTGTGAGCACTTGTTTGAAGCAAGCGTACAAGTCCAGACACACAACAATTCAAGGAAGAAGTTCACAAATGAGTGACCAAATGGACCTTGACTGATCACTCTGGAGCTTACGTAACAAACAGTACTTGGAACCGAGAACAATGAATTTTGGAAAATAAAAAACATTTGCAAATGAGGTACAACTCAACGCAAAGCGCCGATTGCAATGCCTCTGCTTGCTATAGCTTTGAATGCCGTAAGAGTCGATCTTCACCCCACTCATACCACTGACCTTATGTGACTTTCACTCACTGGCCTCCAAAATCTAATCAGTTGAGCTACCATCTGTGAGGAATTACTGTGTCTGATTTAGTGAGAATCCCTCCTCTACTTCAGTAGATATAGCTGACAAAATATTAGTGATGTACGGTGCAACAGACGTGCGATCGGATGGACAACTGGAAAACAGTATGCGTCCCGCTCATAGTGTGTGTCACAAGCACGACGAAGAATACTGGTAACCAAGAGCAATCAAGTTCTAGAGCAGTGATAGTTAATCCTGGTCCTGGAGAGCTGCAGTGTCTGCTGGTTTTTGATGTTACTCAGCACTTAATTGATGAATTATAGCAGTTGATTACACGCTTAACTCATCTCACCTGGTGTCTCAGGTTTAAATAGGGTGGAGAAAACCAAACTCAGCACACCCTGTGGCTCTCCAGGACCAGGGTTGGCTACCACTGTTATAGAGCAATGACTTCTTGAAAATTTTGGAAAAGAAAAAGCACGTTTCCAAACTATAATAAAGCCGCTTTCGCACTGGACGCGAAACAAATTTTTCGCACGACAGATTACATTCAAAGTCAATGCAAAGACGCCAATACACGCGTTTCAAAGCAGCTTAACCGCCTCGCATTTGTATGCCTCCGCAAACCAGTGAAATCCCATTACATCCATGTATGTCCGGACTCATATATGAAGTGAGGACGTCAAAGGAATTTAATGAAAGGTATTCAGTTTATTTTTTGGCGAGTTATCAGGTCAATTGACATGCATGATTCCAATGAATAATTTCCAGCGAGAAAGATGCTGTCTTCACTTATGGATTATTTTTACACAGATGTACTGAGGACTGATCAAGAGTGGAGTCACATGGTGCAACAGCGATCACTTGAAGCTCAATATCAGCAAAACTAACTTAAAGTCTGACCAACTGCAAAATATGGTCACAATCTCCCCTCAGCTCCCAAGTTATGGCATTGAATTATGCCCAGAATGGTATTTTTGCAGAATATTATGACACAGTGAAGCTGACCCCTGACCTTTTGCATATTAAGTGTCATCACTTCATTTGTCCTAGTAGACATTTGCGTGAAATTTTGCCGTGATTAGCCATGAATTCTTGAGTCGTGGCCAAAAACATGTTTTGTGAGGTCACAATGACCATGACCTTCCACCACCAAATTCTATTAAGTTCATCCTTGAGTCAAAGTGGACGTTTGTGCCAGATGTAAGGACATTTCCCTCAGCTGTTCCTGATGTACAGTACCACATACGTGAGAATAAGACAGACATGAGGTCACAGTGACCTTAACCTATGACCATGAAAATCTAACTGCTTCATTCCTGAGTCCAAGGGAACTTTTCCGCCAAATTTGAAGAAATTCCCTCAAGGAGTTCTAGAGATATAGCGCTCAAAAAAATGGGATGGATAAACGTACGGACGTACGGGTGCTTGTTGCTCCCGTGGTGGCAGAAAATTGAACATTCCAAATAGTTGAAGTACCGGTACTGCACTTTGCCTAACTGTCAATCTGGAATAGATACGAATATTGAAGTGCCAAAGAGGGCTCCAGATATTCCAATCTGTCAGTCACTGAGAAGGTGAAGACCGAATAGCTAAGTTTTTTCAAAAACCAAATACCAAATAAGTCTTGTTTTTTGTCCTGCCAATATGATCCGCACAGCAGGACAGAGAAACTAAATTAGTCTTCAAACACAGATCACTCCAGTCCAGGAATCATGTGTTGAAATGCACCCCAAGACTCACAACAGGTGGAAATCACAACGATTGGAACATCACCGCAAACCACTGCTGCACTTCCATAGATTTATGCAGCACTGTTCACCATGACAACGCCCACAGCACCGTTGTTAGCTGTCAATACAGCTTGAACTAAACCTTTACCCCCTTCTGAATCAGGAACAACCAATCATAGCCATATATTTATCCCATTCCTGCAATGTCACTGGTTTGGTTTAGGCCAGAGAAATGGATACAGCTCCCTGAAAAATTCTGTACATAAAACATACTCTTCAAAAAAAAAAAAGTAGGGGATATTGAAATTGCAAGGTCAATCACAAAATAATAATATAGAATAACTGGTCCCAAACTAATTGTATCTTAACAAAGAAGGAACTGAGTAAACAGTTCACCTGATATTTCATTACCTAAACCGACTCTCTCGCTGTCATGATCCGTGAAGGAAGGAATGGGTTAGAAATGAAAAATTGTAAGTTGAAATTTTTGCATCAATAGTGCGGAACGCCCCCGTTATTGGCCAAACACTCATTGATTCATCGAGGCATTGTGCGTGTGAGTCTACCTATGGTGATTTGATGCAGTCTGTCCCATTCTTCCACCAATGCCTGGCCAATTTCATCTAGCGTGGCCGGCGGCCTTGCAGGTTGACGCACACGTCCGCCCAAGATGTCCCAGACATTTTCAATGGGGGAAAGGTCAGGGCTCATTGCTGGCCAGGGCATCCTATGGATATTGTGCCGTTGAAGGTGGTTATTGACTATTCTTGCACGGTGAGCATGGGCGTTGTCGTCCAAAAAAACGAAACACCGACCCTCACGTCATGCAAACGGGACAACGGTTAGTTATAGTGATCCCATCCCGCGCCATAACAGACCCACCATCAAATCTGTCATGCTGCCTCAGGTTAACATCGGCATGGCGTTCATAACGACATCGCCAGATGTCGCCACATCGCCATCAAGGAAGTACAGTGTACCGGGACTCATCAGTGAACATTGCACGTGACTGCAGACGATTTCCCCAGTTCCTGCGTAGAGTACACCATACTCGTCTATTGGCAATGTGGCGGTTGGTCGATGGCGGCACTATGCGAGGCTGTCTAGCACGAAGATGGGCATCAAGTAGATGATTTCTAATCGTCTGACCGGTCACTTTGATGCCAGTAGCCTGGTGTAGGTTTGCAGCAATCTATTTTGCTGTTTGAGTGCGATTTCAGAGAGCCTGGGTAGGAATGAACTTATCCTGGACTCTTGTTGTTGACCGAGGACGCCCTGAACGGCGTTGATCATCAACATTATGGGTTTGCTGACACCTGCTCCATAACCTGCTAATCACAGACTGGGAAACATTGAAGAACTTGGCAACCTCAGACTAAACGGCTGCCGGTTTCAAGCATACCAATTGCCCTTAGAAGTTCAGCATGTTGGAGACGTCACATTGCGAAAAAACAATCAACGGATGTCTCAGATGAACAAAGTATTACAGTCAGAAGCTATCAGAATGAAAGAAGTCTCGATCAGGGAGTAGATGACCTTTCTCTAAAGTGTCAAATTCGAGTATACACCCCGGCCACGTATTCGGGATTTCCACGTGCTGCACGTGCAAACCACTGGCTGCGTTTTGATGCTCTGTTTTAGAGCAGTTCATGTTATCTTCGTCGGTTACTGGATCCAAATCACAATCATTATTTTGTTATTGACCTTGAAATTCCAATATCCTCTACTTTTTTTGAAGAGTGAGTTTCAATATTCCAACAGTCTATCTGATCTATATGTATTTTGTCCAGTTTGGGCAAAAGACATGTTGGTTTTGTCTAAATAAAAAGGCAAAAGGCACACACTCCATCCACACACAGTGCCCATAGGAGTAGCTGGCAAGCTAAGCAAAAAATCAGCAAAAAAAAGCAAAAAGCATCATTTCCATCTTATACACTCTCAATATGAAAAACTGGTTTTGGTAAAAACTGATATTGGTACATTTGTTCAAAAATTCTAGGAGGAGATCTTCCTCGCAAAACAACAAAATTATTGACCCTCCAAGAAACTGTGTTTGACTAAAATCTTAATAACCCACCGGCTATTGCATTCTACTTTTTTAGGCTTGTTCAAGGCTTAACTAAATATAGATTTTGCCTCCCCATTTCACAGGGATAAAAATATGAGATGACGCACAAGCCAAACTGCCGCAGTGTGACAGCTTATTTCCACAGGATGCACCATCTCCTTGCATCCTTCCCTTCTCAGATCCCCCCTTCAATGGAAGAGACTCAAGGAAAAGTGGCAAAGACAGATGGATTGAGGAAACATCCATCCATTCTCTATACCCGCTTCTTCCTCACTAGGGTCGTGGGGGAGCTGGAGCCTATCCCAGCTGACTATGGGCGAAAGGCAGGGACCCACCCTGGACAGCTCACACCAATCCAACGCAGAGCACACGCAGCATTTACACACACACACTCCGGCCTTACTGGCAATTTTAGACTCCGCAATTAGCCTGATGTGCATGTCTTTGGACTGTGGGAGGAAACCGAAGTACCCGGATGAAAACCATGCGAACACGGGGAGAACACGCGAACTCTCAACAGAAAGGTCGCAGGCTGGACTCAAGCCTGCCACCTTCCTGCAGTGAGGCTGTAGTGCGACCCACCATGCCACCAAAATAAGGCAATATACTTCAGCAAGATGGAACAACCTTGCACATTAGTTCAAATTCACAGTTCAAAGCGACCTAAATCACAGGAGAGGAATGTGCAGAAAGGCAGATACAAATCATTGTCTTGTCATCTACATGACAAGATTTCCAAAACAAAGAGACAGTAAAGGCTCAATTGGCATATCTTCACCACAGTCTCTGCCTGTAGGCATTTTGTACTCCCAAAGAGCATTTCTCAGATTGGAATGTTGTTAAAAGATGGTGAACCAAGATGTGCTGGGTGTAAAAGAGGCACAGTTAGCCAAAAAAACAAAACTTTGCCATGAAAGACAGTGGCGGAAATGTATTACCATGAGATTGCTTAGTAACAAAAGGCCCAGGGAATCTTACTGCGATACATGGCATCAAGAGGCCTGTCCTCATTAGAACGAAGTTTCAAATTAGCTAGCTATTTTGCGGTTTTGAAAGTAGCCCAATGTCAAATTAGCTGGCTATTTTGTCTTGAAATTACAAATGGTCCGGTAATTTCATTGGGAAATTTACCAGATAAATCTTGGTCTAGTTCACGAAATAGCCAGCTAATTCGCAAATTAGCCCGCTATTTGTGTTGCGTCTTCATTAGACCAAAATTGAACCGGAAAAGCCAAACTGAACCATGCGCTTCATCTGGAAATGATGCAAAGTGCGCATGCATCAACTTCGGGCTAATTTCTCGAGCGGAGGGCTTTCGGGCTAAAGGAGACGCAAATTCGTACTATAGGGCTAATTTCCCTCACTGCAAAATAGCTGGCTAGTTCAACCTCGTTCTGATGAAGACAAACCTTAGGTCACCATGAAATACAAACATTTGCTCATCTCTGCCAGGTGGCCAATACTGGATTGTGCCCAAATCGATCAGGATTTGGATGCAAAACGTCCTACTCACAATTAAAGCCACTGGAAATGGAATCCGATAACACCAACATTTGGAGTTGTTAGTAATTAGAGATCTGCCGTGGTCAAGGTAGGTTAGACGAGCGTAGTACCTGTCAACTAAAAGGCAAAACTGGCCCAAGTTAAGGACAAAACTGTTAATTTGACGGTTACGTCATTGGATAGTATTCTGTTCACCTGCAACTGACATTGCTATGCACTGCCCTTTACATTACACTAGCAAACCAGCCACGTTATCCCAATAAACTACTACCATCCACAGAAAACCTAACCAACGTCCAGAGGGGGAGATTAACAACAAAGGCCAGTCACTCAGAGAGAGGAGAGTATATCACGCTCTCACATTGCTGAACACAGAAAATCTGATGGGGGTTAAAGTTACATTTGTTCACTGGGAGCATCTCAAAGTGTAGGCTGCATCCTTCGAAGGCTGCATTTTTAGGGGTCGTCACTTAGTTCCATCTGCCAAACTGACATTTAGGGTAAGGGACAAGGTTAAATTTAGGATTAGGTTTAGGGCTAGGTTGAGGGTTAGGGGTTAGAGTGAAGGTTGGAAACCAGTGACGACTCACTTAAACCAAAGCTGTTTGACGGAGATGAAATGACGTCAGTTCGGCAGATGGAATTGAGTGACGACCCCTAAAAATGCAGCCTTCGAATGATGCAGCCTACTCTTTGAGATGCATCCATTGTCTTGTTCTTCATTTCACTCAGGATAGGAACAATACTAAGGCGCACTGTGAGCAAACACACAAGAATGCACAAACACGCAAATACACACAGGTATAAAATGAATGAGTCTTTTGAGAATATCCCACCGCACAAACTCAACCAAAAAAGTTTTTTTTTCTTGACCTGCCGTGTCAGTAGTTAATACACCCACCTCCCTGGCTAAAGAATAAAAAACATTTCCCCAGACGTGTGGAACCCAAGTCAACCGGTTCCTGCACTGTGAATAATTCTGTGTCTTTTGAGGTGATGGAGGAGAGTGAAGGTCTTTCCGCACTGCGTGCAGCCGAATGGTCGAGCGCCGGTGTGGACGCTCTGGTGCGTCTTCAGGCTGCTCTGCTGCGTGAATCTCTTCCCACAGGTGGCACAGGCGTACGGTCTCTCCCCGGTGTGCGTGCGCAGGTGAATCTTCAGGTGCGAGGAGCAGTGGAAGTGCTTCCCACACTGCTCACAGCCAAAGGGTCTCTCTCCCGAATGGCTCCGCAGGTGTATTTTCAGGTAAGACAGACGAGCAAAAGTCTTACCGCACTGATTGCAGATGAACGAGTTCTCTTCCGCACCAGTGGGAACCCACTGGCTCGTCAGCTGGTCAGCGAAGTTGAAAGCAACGGTGCTCAGAGTAGAGCTGGTCTCATACTGAGAGCCTGAGTGTGGCTGGGCTGGGCTCTCACTGCCTCTGTGTTTTACTGAGGGTCCATGTTGCTGCTGCTGGGGCAGTAATGTCTGATTCTCTCTCTCCACTGTGTGCACAAGTCTCTCTCTGTACTGACCCTGCTGTGTGTGAATGGCCTCTGATCTGAGCTCCTCACTGCAAACAGATGGATTCTCACCCATCTTATTAAACTCCTCAGCATATGAAGCCCCAAAAGAGGACAGTGCACTCTTGGAAACTTCCAAGACTGCAGATGTATGTTGTAGCTGTGTGTGAATTGACAGATCTTGTGAGCACTGCTCCGTAGCACTGGAACAAACTGGATCACCAGTCACTATGTCACTTTCCCCTTCGGTAAAGGAATTCCACAGTTGGCCGTCTCTCTCATACATTACATAACCAGAGTCCAGACTGTTGAGTCCTGCAGCCCTTTCTGTCAGACCGAGTCTCTGGGCTACATGCTCTTCCTCTTGCTCTGCCTTCACCACAAACCCCAGTCCACTGAGCTCCTCATCACTGTGTCCACACCTGTGCTGCTCCCTCAGCTCCTCTGGGTCTCCTAAAGATGAGGGCTCCTTTCCCTGTTCCACTTCTACTGGTATGAGCTGGGTTACCTGTACTTCTCCTGCAGACATGGGTCGTTGGTCACTATAACACAGGCCGTCTTCCTGTCTCTCCTCCTTGATTAGAGTCTGTTCGGACCCGAAATGCTCCGCGTTCGTAGACTGTAACAGAGGAACCAACGGATCACTCTTAACATGGCCCTGCAAATCTGAATCTGCGACCAGTCAATATTAGGTGATAACTGTAAATTTCATTAACCTAATTTAGCAGCGTAAATGAACACATATTTCACCCGAGCGGAACAGACAACAAATTTACTCACCTGACTCGACATGATTCCAGACTGTGGAGGGGATTCGACTTCTTGTATGGCTACAGTTTCCACATCTCTCCTAAGACGACAGGTCCACTTTTGTCCAACGGCTCTTCCTGCCGAGAAAACCGTACCCCCGGAAGTTAGGACACAAAAGGGCCTCGATTTTTTTTTTTTTTTTTTTTTTTTTTTATTACTTACCTAATCGTCTACCGTCGCGAGCATTTTCATCGATCTTCCCTCTGGTAAGCTTTTCCAGGGGGTCGATTAATTCAACATGTGAAATTCACGATGGGTACATTCATTTATGTGCATCGTGGCTAGTAAAAAATGGGTTATATGATGGCATTTAAAGTAATTTTATCATATTGGATATCGAGTTTCTTTGTTGTAGTCTTCACACGATAAAAATACTCATATTTCGTCTCCATTACTCTGTAATTTAGAGCCAAAGGGTCGATGAAATCTTCACCTGTCTATGCGTTATTTGTATTAGCATTTACAAACAACCTGTCACAGTTGGCACAATGGGAACGCACCTGCACTGGGCCTGCACTGACGTCGCGCCAGCCTCAGTTCGCGCTCCATCACTTGCAGTTTCTTCTTCAGCGCTTGATTCTCAGTCTGACCCCGAGATATTTCAACGCGTAAAACCTCACAACTATCGTCGACCAGTTTGCTAATTTCAGCCACCGCAGTTTTCGCTAAAATATCCATGATGGTGGATAGCTCTTCCTGAAACGCAGGTAACATTTCGCCGCACGACTTTGCAGAACGACTTACAATTCTTTCAGAATGCGTCGAGCGGATTTTGTGTTTTATTCTATATCACCTACGGGTCAGAAGTCTTCTAGTTACACCATCAAGCCAGTTTGTTTTGAATAACCGACCAGCTGAATTGGAAAAAAATGAGTAACTTACTGATTGTCGCAGGCATATGACGTCATCCACAAGTACCAACTGCTATAAACTCGTCAGGCGTGCTGGACAAGACAGAGTGTGAAATATTAAGAAATGTTACTGAAATATAATATTTAGGTTATATGTCATACTTGGAAAAATTTATCTGCAAACGCTTTCGTGATTCTGGTGTCCTGATGACGTATCGTTTGCTTGTGAACGGCCGCATTGGTGAATTGATCGTCTTGATATACTCCAGTGTGACAATTCACCGGAATGCTGCGGTTTGGAATAGATGCATCTCACCTGTCCTGCCTTTAGCGAGGAGGGAAGGAGGGCATAATTCTAACGTGAATACTGACGTGACGATGTCCTTCTGTCTGTCCTATTAAAATCTTCGCCTCCGCCCAACAAAAACCAACCAAAAATATATTATAAGCAACCCACAAATGCAATATACTTAATGACTGGATTTTTTTTTTTTTTTTGCCACAACAGGATCATAATCTCCAATAAGCTTTAAGAACAAGGTCTCAATCACCAAACTGCTCAGAACCATTGAACTTGTCATTCATAGTTTTGTGGAAGCTCTGATATGGGTCATTCCAAATAATTTCAACAAGTGGCTCCCGCACTACCCCTTCAGATTCAGCTGAAAGTTTCAGCACGGTAACTATGACATATTTAATGAACCAATGCCAAATTTTTCTTGGATCATGCAAAAAATTTTCGACTTGCTGGCTTTTGAAGTACACGGGTGCAAGTCGAAATTTTGGGGCTTCATTTTTTCCGCCATTTTTGAGTGCTCATATCTCTGTATGTGATGCAGGTAGATGAACGAAAATTTCAGGGTTGAAAGCCACATATCAGGTCTGCTGAAAACATCAATTATAATACTAGCGTGCATTTGTGGCCCCACAGCATGAAGTCAAACTTTGAAAATTTGTGGTTGCAATTTTCTTGGCAGCCAACTTCAAGCATCTATATTTTGGAAATATGTAAGTTCGATAACAGAGCTATGATCAAATTAATGCCTAGGATACAGAAAAATAAAGTAAGCATGATTTGTCTGCGTTAAGGATTCATCTTGTAATTGCAGGAAGATCTGAAAACTTGAAAAAACTAATTAAAGTTTGGAGAACACATAATGCCATGTGGGATAGCTTATTGGTCAATGGAAGCTAGGTCATTTGAAAGAACTCACCTTTATCTACATTCTGATACTAAAATAAACTTCTAGCCATGAATCCTTCTGTGTTACAAAAACTTAACAAAATTAGCTTATTATCATTCTGTCCATGGTGTTTCCACGTTCACGATGTTCTAAGAAACAGAAAGCAACATGAATTTAACAAGTATATTTACACATCAACATTCAATAATATCATTTTGATTCACAATTCATATTCACACACTAGCTTTGGCCTTTTAGTATTTTTCAAAATTTGCTTAAAGTCCTCATTTATCTGAAATTTTGACTTTTGACTCACAATACATGTATTCAGCCACTGGTTTTGCCATTCAGTTTTTGAAATTCTGTTTTATTTTTCAAATTGATGTCATGCAAGCATGCTGGCAATGGTTGTAAGGGTTTGCTCCTTACAGCCCGTCCCCTTCTACATTCTTTCACCTCCACCTTGACGGGCCACAGGTGCAGCCCGTTAAGGTGGAGGTGATTGCAGAGTATTTAGGGCTGGCAGGTGCCAGCCAAAGTTGCCTCTGCATTTCCTTCCCACAGCAGGTCAGTGGGAATGCTAGCTGTCTCTCCTTTTTATTTCTGACTGCTGTTTTGTGTATTTCTTTGGGTTTTATTAAATCTGTTCTTTATAGTCAGCCTGTGCTCCTGAGTCTCTGTTTTCTAGGCCCATGGTCCTAGCGCCCGCCGGATTGCTCTCGGCTTCCGGTGGGGCGCGTACCATGAGAATGGTTATATAGACTTATTGTGCTTCTTGTACATGTATATTATGGTATGTCTTTATGACAAATTGGGGAAACCCGACTTTCAATTCACTTTGGGCATGATGCTGATGATGTCAGCATGAGCTTGGAGGAAAAACACTATCATCATATTTGCTATGTTCAAACCTGAACGAATGGATTTACACTTCGCAATTATGGCAATTTTGGAAAGTTTTTGTGACACAGAAGGATTCATGACTAAAAGTTTACTTTATTATCAAAATGTAGATGAAAATGAGTTCTTTCAAATGACCTAGCTTTCAATGACCAATGAGCTATCCCACATGGCATTATGTGTGGTCAAAGATTGACCAAAATGAGGTTTTTCAAGTTTTCAGATCTTCCTGTAATTATAAAACAAATCCTAATGCACGCAAATCATGCTTATTTTTAGTGTTCTGTATCCTAGCCATAAGTCTGATCACAGCTCAGTTATCAAACTTGCATATTTCCAAAGATATAAATGTCTGAATTTGGCTGCCAAGAAAATCGCAATCACAGATTTTCAAAGTTTGACTTCATGTTGCGAGACCACAAATACACATGGCAGTATTATAATTAATTAATGTTTTCAACAGAGCTGATATGTGGCTTTCAACCCTGAAATTTTCGTTCATCCACCTACATCGCATACAAAGTTATGACGATTCAAAAATGGCAGAAAAAATGAAGCTCCCAAATTTTGACTTGCACCCACGTACTTCAAAAGTCAGTAACTCAAAAATTTTTTGCATGATCCAAGAAAAATTTGGCATGGGTTCATTAAATATGTTGTAGTTACTGTGCTAAAAATTTCAGCTGATTTGGAAGAGGTCATGCGGGAACTTTTCTCAGAATTTGTTGATTTAATATGTAATGACCCATATATGCCCCATGCCAGTTTATTTGTTGCTGTGGTTCAGACTGTGGTTTTGCACAGAAATAGCACTGTTGGGCCTACTACCTTGCAGAACCAATGACCTTGCATATTGGGCCTGTTTCAGGCACAGGTGAAGCCCAGTCTGAGGTGAAATTAAATTCTGAATTGAGAAGAAAAGAAAAAAACTCTATGGAGTATCACAATATGTAGCTCTATCCACAAATGCTAGTTACTGTGCAAAAAAGAAAGCCTAAAGTTAACACTGTCCAGAAGCACTGCCAACTGCTCTGGGCTCTGAGGCATCTGTGATGGACCATCACACAGTGGAAAATTGTATTATGGTCAGACAAATGAATATTTGCGAAATGCAAAAACAAAGACCCCGTACTGTTGCATGCTTTAAGACTTGTTTACAGGAAGAAGGAACAAAATTACACCGCATCACTTAATCACTTGGTGTCTTCAGAATGTAAGAAAAAAAGGAAGGGTCAATTCCAATCTTCGTATGAAAAATGGTGTTTATTCCCAGTAAACGGCAGTGAACAGAAATACAGGTAACGTACTCTGGGTTCAGCGGAGTCAAAGTGAACCCCGAACAATCGAAAGGCTTTACCATTTATACCATACAACATGCATATGTATATCAAGTAAAGGGGATTGTTCTTGACTTCATTGTATAATGGTGAGGTGTATCATGATTAAGTTAAATGGTCAGAAGACCATTGTTTACTCAGCAGTATAGCCGTGTGGGTGCTAATTGCATTTGGATGGTCTCTGATTGACTTAGGCTGCTCACAGTATGTCTCCTCCCACAGTTGATGGCCGTCATTAGCTTTTCCTGTCTTCAGGTGTTACCATGAGGCCAGGGTGTGGGCCTTCTCTTTGTTATATTGACAAGATTACCATTTCAGAGCACGTGGCAGTTCCATGCTTGTTGATTGCCGGGGCTAACTAAATTATGAGTCTCCCGCTCTCCAGCAGAATGATTCACAATTCCTTACAAGTCCCTAGATTGTGAAAAGGAATGGCAACATAATAAAGCGGTCGATATTTTACTGCCCCACCTTTCTTTTGAAAAGTGTTGCAAGAATCAAAATTTAAATGTGATTATTTGAAAAATCAATAAAAACTTCTGTGGTAAACATCAAATAATGTGCTGTTGTATTGTTTTCAATGTAATACAGGTCGAAGATCATTTATTAATCACCGTGTTTACTTTTAATTCTAACGTACCATACAAACTTTCAGATTTGAGCCAGTAAACAAATGGCAGTTCTTGACGCAGTGCCATCTGAGCGATCGCAGATAACGTGTATTCAACTTTTGCTTGGGCCCTTGCTTTACGCAGAGAAATTCCTCCAAAATCCTGAATCTTTTAATTACGTCATGCACCGCAAAGGGTGAAACATCAAAATCCCTTCCTATCTTTCTTTGTGAAAAATTGTTTTATTTTTTTTAAATGTTTCAATGAGTTTCTCAAGCATTTGTGGGTGATTATCAGCTCATGTTTCCTCCTGGAGGACTAGGCCTGTCCTGGAGGCTGCTTTTGTGCCAAATCATGATCACAATCACTTGCTGTCATCAGTAGTTTCAAATCACAGCATTATTCCAATTTTTTACTTGCCAGTTGGTTGCGTTAGTCGTGTTTGTATGTTTGTTTGTTTGCTGTCTATTTGTTAGTAACATGTTTTTTTCCCCTTTCCCTCTCATTTAGGTTCATGAAACTTCACCATATGATAGAGGAGGTTTGTCGCCAGAAGCCTATACTTTTTTTAAGTCCCTAGGTCAAAGGTCAAGGTCACCAAAAATATTAAAACCACATTTTGGTTCATAACTTTGCTACCATTACAGCTAGAGACTTGAAACCAGCTCCTTTCTGTTCATTCTGTTTTGGAGATCTGTGCATGATTTTGGCAAGTCGTCATTCTGTGAATGACCTTTTATTTTTTTTTTTACCTCATTGTTAGTCATAAATTGCCTCCTTCCCATGGCCGGATCCAGGGGGGTGCAGGGTTGGGCTACGCCGCCCCAGATTCTTACCGCGCCTCCCCCCAGCTCCTCCTGACTTACTGACGTATACTTCAGCGCATTGTGATTGCGTGGGCAATGCGAATGAAATTAAAATAAAATGTGTCCCCCCCCGGGTCAACAAAATGAAACGCGTCTTCCCTCCCCAGCAATTTTCACTGCATCCTCGGTCTAAGCAGGCTGCATCCGGCCCTGCTCCATCCCAAAATTTTTTTGGAATGCGTTGCAGGCCTGAATGGCAGGAATGGATGTAGATTTTCAAACAAAATGAATTTGACCACAAAATATCTCATCTTTATACTGTCTACAATGAAATACAAGTCATGTCATGAAGTACAAGTTGATGATAGGTGGGCGCCTGGCTGGGCCTGTTGTGACTCGGGTGTCTGCCTTTGCTGAGGGGGAGGGGCGGTGTCGGCTGATGGGTCTGCAGTCTGGGGGTCTCTGGTTCACCTCTGTAAGCCCTCGGGCGCCTTCGGTGCCTCGCTTCGGTGTGGGCCCAGCAGCGCTCCTGTTTTGCGGTTCTCTGGGCGCGGGAGCGGCAGGTATCTTGTCTGGTCCAGGTATGTGGCTGCTGGGGGGAATGATGGTGTGATTTCTGCCCGGGGGGGGTATGCGTGCCTGGGGCTCGTCACCTGCCCGTGTGCCCCCTCACGGCTCCGGTGCTGGATGCCCCGAACCTGGGGAGGGTGTGGGGGTGCTCGGGGTGGCTGCCCGCTTGATCCCTGAGGGGCTGCTGGTTAGGGGTTTTGGGGGCGTGGAAGGGGCTCTGTCTGGGGGCTGTACTGGAGGTTTCTGCTCTGTTGTCCTCTTGTCCCTGTAGTTTCTGTGCCTCGGGCCTCGGGCCCGTCTCCGCAGCTGGGGAGGGGCGGCCTCTTCACTGCTCCGGGCATTCAGCACTGGTGTGACCCCGCCATATTAATTCCAACAAATTTCTCAACTTCATCCCCAGTTTTTTTCTTTTTATTCCAAACATCTAAATTTTTTATTCATTTTTTTAAAAATGTATTTATTTTTTCTCTTTTTAAAATGTATTATTTATATTATCTTTTTCCCCCCTTTCCTCTCCCCCTGTCCCTCTTACCTGGGAAAACCAATGTTCTGTCCGGAAAGGATGTGTGGAGTAGTGAGTGTAACTAGATATGGAGACATGCTATACTGTAACATGTTTATTGTTTCAACGGGTAGATTTTGTAGTTATTACTCTTGTTGTTGCTGTTGCTATTTTTGTGCCTGACAAACAGGTTTATCTTATGGAAATTTTCAGAATGTTTTTTATTATTATTTTCTTTTAATTTGTTGTCGTTGCTGCTGCTGTTGATGTTTTTTCCCTTTTCCCCTCTCTTTCACTTCTGTTAATAAAAAAGAGTGATTGTCAAGGACGGGGGAATGAAGGAAATAATAACACAAAGCCCCTAACAGTGCAGGTGACCATTACTACCTCGTTGTTAACATTCTCAAACTATGAACTGCCAGCACTGAGAGTAACTGGCCTTACTGGTACCCACGGTTCTTTCTTAACTGGACTGAAAGGCACATGGGGACAATAAAAAATAAACAAATTATATCCCAGGGTATTGGCCTATCTTATTAAAAGTTAGGTTTTTTTTTTTTTAATCTAACGCCTATGTCTTAATTTAATAGACTATGCTCCCATTTATCTCAGTCTGTGGGCATTTTTGTAGCTTTCTAGCCCAGCCAAATTGGTATCCGGATATCCCCTCTGCTCTCTTTTCTAAATAAGTAAAAAGGCATTTTTGGCAACTTTAAACTGAATAATTATTGATTTCATTTCATTAAGCAAGCTTGGGGGGAAAAAAACTAGATAAAAAAATTAAGAAGAAGCAACGAACAACCACGTCCGTGGTTTAGGAACAAATTTCAGAACCAGGTTACTGTCGTTGAAGAAAAGTACCACTCAGTAGTTATAATGGCAGAAGGTGGCTATTTTCATCAAGCTACGATTCTTATAAAAATGTTTTGCATTTCTTTCATCCACATCTGACCACTAGATAATCTTTCGATTGGCAGTATATATACAGGACTGTGCAAAAGTTTTAGGCACATTTAAAGCAATTCCATTGAGCAAATATGCTTGCAAAAATGATGAAATATAAAGTTTATAATAACTGAGAAATGTACTAAACTGACCTGTAAACTGTTAAAAACTAAACCAAATCAATAGTTGGTGTGACTACCCTTTGCCAAAAAATTTGGGGACACTGTCCTATTGCGATATAGTTTTATAAGATGATTGGCTTTTTGCTGGCTCCAAGCAGAGGGAAAACTTGCCACCGTTCTTCTGCAGACTGACTGTCTCACTTGTGTCTCTCCCTTCAAGAAATTGCAGACAGCTATGATGATGTTGACATCCGGGGTCTGTCAAGGCTATGTTATCTGTATCGACTGTTTTTCAATGAAATACAAACATTTACTAATTAAACTTTTCTTAAAATTAGCTTTAGGAATTTCAAATTTACTTTTTATATTCAGTAACTCTCATGTGGAAAACAAAAAGTAAACATCTAATACGGATTTAAATTTTTAAAAATACAGGGTGTCTAAGACATTTGCACAGTACTGTATATATAATTAGTCAATTCGGTCCTCATCGGCATTCCATCCATCTTCTACATGTAACAGGGCAATGCAGTATTCGTGAGAACCACACACATACAGTACATCTCACAGGCCAGGAAATTCCAATTCCGAAAGGCCTAGATAAACATTGTAGAAGGGAGGATGCGACCAACTTTTGCTTAATGAAAGGGTTGGCCTTGAAAATGTCATGCATACTTGAAGTCCCTCTTCCCAGGAATGATGTCTTCTTAATGCACTGTTGACATTTTTTATCCTTCGTGTAACCATGGGAATGTTCTAGTAGTCCCAGGCTCAAGCTGTCAGGAGGCTGTTTATCTACAGGTGCTCTCATTCTGCCAAAATAGACCCTTTTATGGACTAACTGAAGTGCTGTCCTGTGTGTTATAAGACAAGGGTGCTTTTTCCCTTCAAACCTGCATTACCATTTGCTTAAAGGGAGTGTCCATATTCAACAAGCAAACGGCCCCAATAAAGTAATACTCTTAGCCCACGTGTACGCTGGAAAACTCCTGCTGTGCCCTTCAATTTTGCAAAGGTCCACCCTATTTCAAAAGAGGCTTGAAAGCATCAAAATTCTGCATGCCCCTATACTACAATAGACTTTCCATCATATAAGAAAGTTCCATAGGCAAAACTAGGAGGGGAAACTCATTGGCTGTCTTTTTTTGACTAATAACTAAAATTAATCAGACACAATGAGGATAAAGTTTGTCAGTTTTATGTTGAGGCCTCAACAATAGGCTTCAACACAAAAGCATTGGCTTTATTTTCATTTAATCAATTAATTTTGGGTGGAAGGAGGTCCATAATTACAATCTGTCAAAGCAAAATTAGTAATGAGACTAATAAAGCCCCGTCAAAGCTATTCAATCATCCCTGATCTAACCCTTCTTTTTGAAAGAGCTTCTTGGGAGATATGACAGAACTGCAACAGGGCAGACACAACACAGCACATTACTGCCACCTACTGCAGGAGATTTGCAGGCAAGAGTCTGTTTTAATTCAATCCAGGCACATAGGCCCTTACGCGGATGTTTCTAGCCATGGTCACAAGGGGCAATGGCTGGAACCAAACCCTAAATACAGTGGGCAAGAGGCAGATGAGTACGGGTGGCCAATCCATCACAAGTATATGCTAAGCCAATGTAATCTGTAAATAAAGAGGCAGTCATGGATATCCATAGCTTTATTGTCAGCTGGGAAGACACTCAGCATTTCCTCCCCACAGAAAACAGTTCAGCTATTGGCTGAATTCAACTTCCCACAAGCCTCTTAGTCTCCTCTTCAAGGTCATGCAAGTGTCATTTGTTCATTGCCATTTGTTCCAATATGTTACTTCTGGTGTAGAAGGAGAAAAAGGAGAAAAAAAAAATATCTCTCACTGACCAAGGCACTCCAAACTTAAAAATGTCTTTATTTAATAGACATGTCCACAGAGGACTTGTTTTAAAAATTGCCCACGCGGTCAGTGAGAGATTTTTTTTTTTTTCCTTTTTCTCCTTCTACACCAAAGATTTTTGACCTTGGACCAAAGAGCACCCAAGTACATTAATTAACTAAACTTTAAGGACTGAGCACGCCACAAACTCTAAATTTATGTTACTTCTGGTTTCATGTTTTTTTTTTTTTTTTAATTAATGTATTGGTACCATGTCTCCGTTCGCATTTTTATTTTTCTATCTGGTTTGCGGTTTATTTGTGTAGTTTGTTATGTTTCATGGGTTATTGAATGTCTTTTTGTGAGTCATTCTGCAGCGATTTCTAATCAGCCATTGTCCACTGACACAGCAATAAATTGATCTGATACTGTCTTAGACTGTTATATTTAAAGGTGCATTCAGTAATTTCCCAATATAAAAAGGAATATAGTGCTTTGATATTTATTGGCTCCAAGATACCGACTCAAAGTTTGAATTCACCTCAAATTTAATTTTGATTCCCCTCATCCATAAAGAGGAATACTATTATGACCACAGGACATGCAGCCTAGATGCCGACATTTTGAAACCACAGTACGGTCATCATCTATCATCATAGAAGAAGAAATCCGGCATTTTAATAGAATTGTTAGAGCAGTTTCTGCATTGTGCTTCCTAGTCTTCGCTTGAGGTCAGCATAATCAAATGACCAAATAGGAATCATCTTGCTTTTTTTTTTTTGGACAACTGTGGCAATGTGATCAAACAACCTTATATTTCTCAGTAACAAGCAGTTAACAACAGTAACAAGTTCTACCATTGTTGTTTTTCAATTAGCATGGACCTACTCTGATTTATTTAAAATGTGATCTATTTTGTTAACCCAATACAATGAAGTTGTCGACAGAACTCTCTCCACCTAAGCTACAAAGTGTGTGAGTTAGACAATTAGCCTTCGTTACTTTGGCACAGTGGTTTATAGCCCAATCATTTCATCTTGCGCCGCAAAATGATTTTCACATAATAAATACAGGTGAACCAACTTGCCTCCAAATCGATATCTGACATGTTTTTCTGAAATCAATCTCTGTCTTGGGCTAATGTTCAGTACTAGACAGCTTGCTTGCAACACCCAACCATTTGCCGCATTACCTGACATAAAGCTTTAGCTACTCCTGTCTTGTTGGAGGCAGCAGAGAGCTATTTCTGCAACCAATGATCTGTTCAGCAACACGGAGAAATTCGCAGAAAATTACAAAATGCACCTTTAGGCATCTTCCCCTAAACTCAATTTCTGTCAGTAATCAACAATTGTGCATGAAGACAAGGATTCAGACCCAAGTTAACTCTTCCATCTAAGTGTAGCACAGTAATTTCACTTAGTCTCATTAGTTTTCACTTCACTTTTAGTAACACTGCGACAACTGAATTTGATAGCAGAGGACCGATAAGGTTTTTTTTACTTGCATTGCCAAAACTGATATTTATTTATTTTTGGCAATAGATGGCCAATGTAAAACCAAGGAATATTTATAATTCCTTTAAACAGGGGTCTCCAACCCTGTTCCTGGAGAGCTACCATCCTGAAGGTTATCACTCCAACCAAAGCAAACCACACCTGCTTTCCCAGTTAGAGATCTTGACGAGCTGCCAATGAGCTGAATCAGGTGTGTTGAATTAGGGTTGGAGCAGAAACCTACAGGATGGTAGCTCTCCAGGAACAGGGTTGGAGACCCCTGTTTTATAATACCGTCCTTGGCCTTCCTAATGGTGGCTCGGGAAAACAATGCAATTTCTTTGCTAAATTTCTATGCAGGTGTCCTTCTCAAAAAAGATTAGAATCAATTAGGATGTACACACAATTTAGTTATTAAATTAGGAATTCAGTCTAACAGTTTTCCCTCAGTTACATCCAGAGGTGAGAGTAAATTTTCAGTTTTGTCTTCAAATGGGACATTTAAAGGGGGAGCGGAAAAAAATGATGTTCATCATCCACGTTGGTGCAGTTGAAGGCCGATGATCTCAAAATGTCCACTGCAATAATGTAACATCTGTGAGTTTGCTGTGAGTCACATACAGCTCCCAAGTTGTAGCAATTCATTTCTGCTGTGCACCTTCAGGTGAGTTTTAAGAGCGCTTAACTGAGTGAAACGTTTCCCACACTGGGTACAGTGATATGGTCTCTCCCCTGTGTGAATTCTGTGGTGCGCTCTGAGATTCGATCCCTGAGCGAATCTCTTCCCACAATGCACACAGCCGAAGGGTTTATTCCCAGTGTGAACCCTTTCATGAGTAATGAGGTTGCCCCTTAAGCTGAACCGCTTCCCACACTGAGCACAACCGAACGGTTTCTCCCCCGTGTGAATTCGCCGGTGCCTCTCCAGGTCAATAAACCGACAGAAGCTCTTCTCGCACTGCGTGCAGCCGTAAGGTTTGTCCCCCGGGCCAGTTTTCCAGTGGATTCTGGTCTTCTTGCTGTTGTTTGAAACTGGATTTGTGATGCTGCCAGTCACTCCTATTTGCCAGTCCGATGGTTGCTGTAGTGGCTGCCAAAGTTGTGAGGTTAGATCATTGTTCATCAAGACTGGAGGTGGTCTAAACCCAGTCTGCTGTGCGCCACCCATCTCAGATCTGCTCTCCTCAGTGTACGAACACTGCCCACCTGCTTCCTCTTTCACAACATCACCGTCAACAACATAACCATCATTCTCCAAGAACAGCGTGCTTCCGGAAACTTCCATGGTGGCTGGAGTGTGCTGTAGAGGTGAGTTGACTGTCAGGCCCTGTGAGCACAGTTCTGTAGCATTAGAACATACTGGATCATTTATCTCTATATTACAGTTTCCTTGAGGAAAGGAATTCCACTTTTGGATGTCCCTCTCGTACATCCCATACTCAGAGTCCAGCGTGTTGAGTCTTCCAGCACTGTGTTCACATCCTGCCTGATTGAGTCTCTGGGCTACATGCTCTTCCTCTTGCTCCGCCTTCACCGTAAAGCCAAAAACGGGACGTGTGTTGCATGACTGTGCACCTGAGTCCTCTTCACAGTGTTTGTGTTCAAATGGGTGTCTCTTTTCCGCAGTTTCTTCACGAACAGCAACTCCTGCAGGAAAGACGGATGCAAATATTTATTTTATTTGAGGATCAGTGCTCGATATGAGCTACTCTAATACTCAATACACATCTCTTTACAATCCATAATTGATGCAAACATTTGTCATCAGAAGAGTAATACAGATGGCTTAGTAATAACTCATGTGGACACAAAAGGTACCACTGGTTCTGCAGGAACAAACTTAGTCAAGAAGCACAGTCTTCAATAGAAAAGGCGTATTTCAATTGAACAAGGTCTTCAAAACTAATCAGTCAATACGATAGAAATTCATTTCTGGCATTTACAGCTAATTTGGTCAATCCAAATTTTCCAATTGATTGCATGGTAAGACATTTTTGAGCATCCATTAACTTGATATCTAATGTATTTTCCCCCTACATTTTGCATATCCAAGACTGGCATCCAAATGTTCAATGTGAGCGCCTTTTCACTGCAATTCTGGACCATGATTATCATGGTGGGTTTAACGGAATACAGAATTCCGCTCAAAGCAGCAAGCTAAATAAAGCGTAGTGAATTCAATACACGGCGGATCTCCATACCATCCGCCCAACACATAAAGCAACGCAACAGTAAGTAACCGCAGACGAACGGGGAAAAAACGGCAACTGTGGCTTGGTTAGCCATAAAGTACATAATCAATATTTGACAGATTTACCGATAGGTGCAAAGACTTGCTTTCATCTTATATGTATGCTGACATCAAGTCAGCCATGCTTCATAACTGTCAGTGAACAGATGATTAATTTACTTTGGAAAATTCAACGAATGAAAGTACAGTACGCTTACAGAAATGTTCCCACGGTTGACAGAATTTGTGACACAAATAAATAAACATCAAAAGAATGTAATTCTACGTATGTGTTTCTTTAAAATAATAAAATCAGAACAAAAAACACGACATACAATACAATGATTGTTTTGTTTTTCGTGTTAGCGCGAGAAATGCACGTTATAACGCAATCCACCACCACTTAGTATAGCAGCGATGTTGAGTAGTTGCTTGGATTCACTTTGGCACGTTTCAGAGCAGTACAAAGCAAAACGTGTTAATTCTAGTCAAGACCACTACGCTCAATTGAACACAGTCCATTGGCCAATATTTCATTAAATCACAAGAACGAGTGGCAGACAGGGTTGCATGGTAGACACCCATAAATGACCTCGCAAAAATTTAATTATGGAATTCAATCAGACTAATCTTTACTCTGCCACGCATCCGAATTCCTTCCTTTGGAGAAACAGGTCTACACAGGTAATTATGGAAAACAGTCTCATAAGGCGTAAAAAAAAAAAAAAGAACTGGTCACAGGCTGGTATGGATCATACCTTCTCCAAACTGGTCCTCCACCTGAACTCCAATGGAGCGGTTGTCATGCGTCGCTGCTTCTTGCGCCGTCCGCAGCTCGCTTTCCACCAGCTGTAGTTTTCTCTTCAGACAGTCAATTTCTTTATGGCTTCGAGATACTTCCAAACGCAAGATAACGGATCCATCTTCAACAAGTTTGCTTATTTCTGCAACAGCTGCTTTGGCCAGCACTTCCATGATGGAAGCTAACTGCGCCTGAAAGGCAGCACAATTTTTCATTGTAACTACAGCTTAACACCACTGCACCCTTCGCGCACTTGCAGGCTCCGTATCGTTGTATGTTTTCCCCAAGAAAACACAAAATGAAATACTTGGGTGTAAGCCCATTCAACCGCGTTCTTTGAGCCAGACACTGTACGCAACTAAGCATACATTGACTGTAAACTACAATATGGTAACTACTTCCGGTAACCACCCTGGCAATGCGAGAAATTTCAAAATAAGAGCAAGGACTTCAGCTTCATTCTCAACGTCAGTTCCGAGAACCCACTGTGCATGGTGGTTTTCGGTGCAACCACAATAGCAGCCCCAGGATTTTAACAAGGTCGTACGTTTTCTTAAGTGCACTATTCATGTCTGTAAGGATTATTCTCCCTTTTAAATCTGTTGGGGGAAAATTAAAACACTTTCACAGACGATGGAAACATAATGGATATCCTTTACAACTTTATAAAATATTGCAGCAACATAACAAAGAATGGAGAGCATCACCTGAATCACTCAGAGTTCAGAGAGACTTTGGCCCTTTCTCAAATCACTCCCTCACCACTAGCACTTCACTACTGTCACTCCATGTGAAGTCTCCCTTGCAGCTATGGAGGGAACCTCTTTGAAAGGGCAGGGTGTCAATATGTGTACAGCCCCAATTCCGAAATAGTTAGTACGAAGTGTAAATTGTGAATAAAATCAAAATGCAATGGCTTTCAGATCACATGAGTCAATATGTTATTTTCAATAGAAAATAGATAACATTTCAAATGTTGAAACTGAGTCATTTTACATTTTTATCCACAAAATGAGCTTATTTCAAATTTTCTGGCTGCAACAGGTCTCAAAAAAGTTGGGACACAGGCAAAAAAAGGGGGGCGGGGGGCTGAAAAAGCAATTAGTATATAAGAGAATCAGCTGAAAGAACATTTAGCAAGTAATTAAGTTAACTGGCGTCAGGTATGTAACATGATTTGCTATAAAAGAGATGCTTAGAGAGACTGAGTCTCTCAGAAGTAAAGATGGCCAGAGGCTTTCCAACCTGTGAAGGCTTGCGTAAAAAATTGTGGAATACTTTAAAAACAATGTTGCTCAATGTCAAATTGCAAAGGCTTTGAAGGTCTCATCATCGACAGTGCATAACATCATCAAAAGATTCAAAGAACACAAACATACCTTCATCCTGACACTTGATTTCTACCACTCAGTATCTTTCACTGATCAGAAAACACCTTCTGTGCCCTAGTGCTTCTCCATTAACCAGAAAAAAATGTCTTAAGAAGAACATAAAACAACCCAGCTCACACAGAAAACAAATCGATGCCCTCATGCAAAAAGGGCATAAGTGACATTTTGGGCAAAAATGATGTTTTTCACTTTTTAGATACATCCATGTAGGACCCATCACCTGGCAAAATTTTAGGTCTGAATTCTTATTCTAAAGGGGACAAAACCCTTTTTCAAAAAAGGCGTATCTGCAAGTAAAATTTTCCCACCAATGTTCCTTATTTGCTAGAAGGGCGTATGTAACAATTTTCATGCTAAATGGGCGTCAGTGGTACTTAACGGCCTTTTTACAATATGCATTTTCAGTCCAGGCGTATCTACCTCTTGCACCTTTTTTACATATTGTTTGTCCTAGTTGGTACTATCATAAACAGTGTGCACAGTGGGCACAGTGAATGCACACTGTATTGTCCTTTGTTGTATTATCTGTTGTTTATGGCTTCAGATATCCGTGTCAGCACAAAGGTGACTTAGTGACCTTAAGTTAGAAATACTTTGCATTGTTTTTAGCCACTGTGGTGTATCATGTATCTTGGGATCAGATGATCGACTTCTTCATGATCAAGTTCTTTGAAGTTTGCCAGCAATTTCATGCCGTATACATAGACCAGCTGTCTTACAAAATATACTTAGCGCCATTAAAAACGCACCGATGAGGTATGTACTATATTTGCTGCAAATTGAAGAATCAATCGATTTTTATTGGTTTCTCCGTGAGATACGAGTAGAAATAAAGAAAAGCGTGTGGTATTGTAATCCTGGCGTTTGCCACGTGGATGCGCCAAGCATTTCAGTAATAACGGGGATTGAGTTGTTTTTGAAGTGTACAGTGACTGCTTGACTTGTTCTTTAGGGTGTGTTCAGTAGCTTTCATAAGGCCAACCGAAAACATGAAAAATGTTTCGGCATCAAGAAAATACAACAGCTTGTGGCACAGGAGAGAGAAAGAGAGCCATAGGCATGTTACGGGCAGATCTCAGCTGCCAAGAGGTGGTGCGTCATTTGCACGGTCACCATTCAACAATCAGTCCGCTGTCTATCCGAGAATGGAACACAGGCACTGTCACTGACCAACCCTGCTTAGGGCAGCCACGAGTGACTATGGTAGCTCAAGAGCGCCACATCTGGTTACAGCCTGTACATGACAGATTCCGGACAGCAACCCAAACTGATCAATGAGATGAGGGGTCCGAGACTACGGCGGGTGAGTGCAAGTAACGTTTGATGCCGTCTACGTGAGCAAAACATGCGTGCACACGTGCCATGCAGAAAACCCATTTTTTGCCCATTTACGCATGACTGCCCTTAGTGGGGTCGGTCAGCGACAGTTCCAGGCTGGATCCCTTTCCACAGAGATCTTTGCCCAGACTCCCCCAGGTTGAGAACTCTGCCTTTTGCTTCCCGGTGCCTTCTTTTCAAAGCCCACCAATCACAGAAGCACCACTCGCCTACTAAAGCATTCGCTTTTGGCTTGTGGTGGCCTGATTGTACATTGAGCTGAGCGCGGCGGCCACCCTCCTTGAGGTCTTATTGCCATAAGTGATCCGACCAGCTGGTGACCCAGTCAATAGCGATCCCCGAATCCTGTAGTGGTTACCAGCCACCCAAGTGGGAACCAACGGTCTGATCCCTACCCCACTTCGCTATGGGTATAGAAACTTTCACCGCTTTCACCAACCTCGCCTGTTCACAGAGGTCGTCTCTCACGCCCCTCTGCTAGGTGTGGGCTGTCACCCACGTACCACGTTGCCCACATACTTACATGCGACAAACACACCCGACTAGACGGTACCACGGCAGTATGTCAATTCACAGGACACGAGGGCCTCTCCCCGCACTATATGGAGTCTTTAATGTACCCTGGGAACTTTGCAATTTCGCCGCCGCCCGTTGCAGCCAAGGTTTGGGGGGCCAAATCCTGTCCGTAATCTGAGAAATGGAATAAGACAACATACAGTGGGCTCAAAAATTACTGGCACCCCTAACTGGCAATGCACAAACAATACAAAAAATACAGACACAAAAATGGAATATACCAACACATGTGAAACCACCAAAATCATAATCATTTTCTACAAAATTTCAACAAAATCAAGGTTTCATAAAAATTTGCACCTCATTATTTAGTACTAAGTGCAACCATCGCTGGCAAGGATAACAGCATGGAGTCTTTTCCTGAAATTTTTAATAAGGTTAAGGCACACATTTGGGAGGATTTTGGACCATTCCTTCAAGCAGATCCTTTACATTCTTGGGCTTGTGTTTATCAACTGCCTCTTTCAATTCAGCCCACAGGTTTTCAACTGGACTGACGTCTGACGACTGAGATGGCCATTGCAGAATGTTGATTTTGTTGTCACAGAACCATTTCTGTGAGGATCTGGAGGGTCATTGTCTTGTTGGAATGTCCACCTACAGCCAAGCCCTCCACTCGGTTTGGCAGAGGCAATGAGATTGTCAGCCAAAATTTCCTGATACTTGGTGGAATTCATGATGCCATTAATCTTAACCAGTGCCACTGGGCCTCTTGAATTAAAACAGCCCAAAGACAGGACTGATCCACCATCATATTTCACCGTGGGTATGAGCTCCTCTCCTTGGATGCATCTCTATTTCAACACCAAACATGCCGATGCTGTATCTGACCGAAACATGCAATTTTGGTCTCATCTGACCAAAGCACTTTGTTCCAGTCATAATTTAAATGACATCTGGCAAACTCCAAGCGCTTGCTTCTGTATCCTCTGGTCAGAAAAGGCAACCCTTCCAAAGAACCTGTGGTTGTGGAGGTGGTGCCTGATGTTGCTTTTTGAAATCTAGTGACCCCAAGATGCCACCAAGGCCTGCAATTCCTTCATAGTGATTATTGGGGATTTTGTTGCTTCTCTCAACATCATTCTCAGTATCCTGGGGGGCAAAATGCAGTGGCGCCCTCTACCATTGAGGTTTTCCACAGTTCCATATCTTTGGAATTTTTTAAATAATTGCCCTGACAGTGCTTAGTGACACATTCAGTCATTTGTGAATCTTTGTGTCGCGATTACCAAAGTTAGGAATGTCTATGACCATCTGCCTCTTTTGAACGGACAGTTGTTTTGATTTCTTCATGGTTTTGGATGAAAAAGGGATATTGCATGCGTTTTACTTCATTTTTATACCCTAGTGAAACAGGAAGTGATTCAATGGATCAAGATACAGTGCTGTGAAAAAGTATTTGTCCCCTTCCTGATTTCTTATTATTATTATTATCATCATCACAGCACTGTAGTTCCTTAACGCTCAGATAAAACTTTAATAAGTGCAATTTAATGCCTGGTTTAACTTTGGTAGATGTTATTTAAAGTAATCTTGAAGGGTGCCGTTAATTGTGAAACCTTAATTTGGCGGAAACTGATTTTTAATCAAATCAGTTAATGATTTTGGTCGGTTCCATTGGAACATCAATATTGTACAGTATTTTTCACCTGTTTTTATTTAGACTTTCTCCGTCATTTTTGTTTTTTTATTTAATTTTTTAAAGAATAGTTTGTGAACTGCCAGTCAGGGCTGCCAGTAATTTTTGAGCCCACTGTAATACTACCGCTAGAATAATTAATACTGCAAATACAATCCCAGCTCCTTTCAGGAGCCATCCTTTCCAGGAGTTAAGCCACCAATCCCATTCTCCCCACTGGCGGTGCCCCAGATTCTCATACAACTTCTTCTGCTAGCTTAGCTTATCCAGCTTGAGTTAAAGACCCACAAATCACATTATGTTAGAATTAGTTATGGATGCCCAGTAGAGTTCTGTGCTCATTTTGTCCTCTACAGGGTGTATCAAAAAAAAGTTTACACTTCGAAAAATGTCTCCAAAATTGATATAACTTTCCAAAAAACTGTTATGATGTATTGATGGACCATGCCCTCCTGCTCCTATTGACACCTTGTTAATCGCCTGCTGTTCCGCGTGAGTGAACACGGGTTATTTATTTTCACCCGATTTGAAATGGCTTGCGCACAGAATTGAGAGGGTTAAAAATGAAACAAACATGATGGTTGGCAAGTTCAGACATTTAATTTCTTTCTCACCAATTTTCATGAAAATTAGATTAACCCTTTGTCCGCTACCAACCCGCCAACTTCAGACTCGGATTGCCGAGGTTGCCATTTTGAGGCAGGATCCTGCAATGGTCCAACGGTCTGTATATGACATGCTGAGGTGAGCAGAGGTCTGTGTACAAAGGAATGGAGCCCATGTAGAAGACTGAAATTTGAATGCATTGTTCCTTGAACCATGGACTTAAGTACAGTCATGCTGTTGTGTGCTGAGAATAGCAAAATGTGAGTCCGATGTTCGTGGGTTGGTAGCGGACAAAGGGTTAATCCGATTTTCATGAAAATTTGTGAGGAAAAAATTAAATGTCTGAACTTGCCAACCATTGTGTTTGTTTAGTTTTTAACCATCCCATTTCTGTACGCAAACCAGTTTAAATCGGGTGAAAATAAACAACCCGTGTTCACTCATGTGGAACAGCAGCCAATTAACACGGTGTCAATAGGAGCATGAGGGCATGGTCCCATCAATACATCATAACAGTTTTTTGGAAAATTATATTATATCAATTTTGGAGACATTTTTCAAAGTGTAAACTTTTTTTGATACACTCTGTATTGCAAATGCTGTTTGTTGCATGGAAAGAATGGATATTTGTTGAAAATAAATGAATAAAGTAAATTACATTACAGGATCAACAGGCGAAAGTGTGGACACATAGTCAGTGGTAAAATAGCCATTTGGTAGTAACTGACAAATTAAAAGACAAATGATAAGCCTAATTTGCAGTGTGAGAGGGGAAAAAAGTCATTTTCATCAACATCGTAAGGACCTTTTTGATTCATCATCCTCTTTATTTTGGTTGTTAAAATTTGTGCTTTTTTTTTTTTTTTTTTGCAAATGTTTCAAATGTTCGCAAAAAGGCAACACTTATCATCCTTCAGGGCATAAAAGTATAGCTATAGGTCTAAACAGCACAAATACAAAAAAAAAAAGAATGAAGAAAAATTAACAGCTGTTTAAAATAGCTACTGCACTTGCGGTTAGATAAAAAATTGAATATACAGGGGTCACATGGACCAGTGTGGAGAACCACCGCTCTAGTGCTAAACAGTTGATCATAATGAAGCCACATTAATCGAATCTGAAACTTTTGTCAATGAATTTTAACAAGATTTGGTTGTTAAATTTGAGAGCCTTTATAAATACAGCTTAGCAATATTAAGTCACAGTATGTTTTAGTCATAGTTTCGTCTGTGAATGGAGTAAAATAAGTATTTTAGTTTTGAAAAAAAAATAGCTACATTTAAAAGGCTTCACAACCATATATATTATCACTATTATTATTATTATTATTAATAATAAACAGGACTCAGAGCACAAATCTCTGCCACGGCAGCTCAGTTCCCAAGAAAAACATACCGTCCCCAGCAATAACATAACCTTCTTCATGGGCTAACATTGTAGGCAACAGTTAAGAAGCAACAACGCTGTAACTACCCCTACATCGCAATATTGAAGAATCTTTTAAAAAATTCCTGGATCCGTATGATGATCTGGATCACCACCAGAATCTCATTAATTGCTCCTTGGACCATACCGTATTTCTCAAAAAAATTATGAAAATCCCTTCACAATTTTTTTGAGGTAAGTTGCGAACAGACGGACAAACAGATGAGAAGACTCGGTCAAAGACCGATGGCTAGCCGAAATTTCACTTTTCCGGGTCACTAAAGGTGAAGAAGAGTATGGAGAAGTAGCTGCATGTCACTAATGTTTGCCCCGCTACCACGAAGATGGCTATGGTCTCCCTGACATCAAGTTGCAGAAGAAAGAACTCAGAATGAAATTCTCTATCATTTCAGTTTGGCTTCAAGTTGATTGGACGATTTCAAAGAAAGTTATTGCGAGAAAATAATTTTTGAACTCTGACCCATTTCTCGCTTGAACTTTAACCTACATTCACCATAAAAATGGGTGTCAACTGGGTATGAAGTCCGACCTTCTAGCGAAGTTTGACTATGTTTGGTCTCCAATTGTGAGTGCTAGGCTGTCCAGACAGACAAACAAATCCAAATGACCAACCAGATGGCCAAAATTGAAAATTTTGCTGAGCCTTCCCAGAAGTGGCTGGCCAACATAATCTCCTCCAAGAGCGCATAGCCAATTCAACCAGGAGGCCACAAAAGAAGGCAGACTAACATCTAAAGACCTGCACCCCTCACTTGCTGCAGTTAAGGTCAGTGTTCACAATTCTACAATAACAAAGGAACTGGGCAAAAATGGCATCCATGGGAGAGACGAAAGGAGAAAACCACTGCTGACCAAACAAAGCCATAAGGTTCATCTCACGTTTGAAAAAACAACTTGTTGCTCCTGAAAAACTTCTGAGACAATATTCAATGAACTATTGAATAGAAAGTGAAACTTTTTAGAAGACATGGGTCCACTTAAATTGAGCATACTGCATTCCACAATAAGCACATCATATCCACAGACAAAAACGGTGGTATTCGTGTGATGGCCTAGGGCTACTTTGCTGCTTCAGGAGCTGGGCAACTTGCCGTAGTAGATGAACCCAAGGATTCTGCTCTCTACCAAAGAATTCTGAGGGAGAATATTTGGCCATAAGTTTGTGACCAAAAGCTGAAGCTCTGTTGGGTTATGTGGCAGGACAATGATCCAAAATACACAAGAAGTCCACATCTGACTAGCTCAATATTAACAAAATGAAGGTTTCAGAGCGGCCAAGTCGAATTATTGGCTTGAATCCGGTTAAGATGCTGTGGCACGACTTTAAACCGGCAGTTCATGCTCAAAAACCCTCTAATCTGGCTGAATTAAAACAATTCTTGAGTAAGAGTTGGCCAAAATTCCTCCACAGCAATGTATAAGACTCACTGCCAGTAATTGCAATCGTTTGCCAGCAGTTGTTACTGCCAGGGGTGGCACAACCAGTTATTATATTTGGTGGGGGGCAAATAATTTTTCACATGGGAGAGAGAGATTTTGAATACTTTCGATAAATGAAATGATAATAAGGCAGCACTGAATGTTTTACCGATGTTGTCTCTCTTAAACGGATATTAAAATTTGTTGGATGAACTGAGACAAATATGACAAGCAAAAAATAGAAAAAAATTGGAAGGGGGAAAATACTTTTTCACAAAACTGTAAAAAAAATAAAAAAATAAAAAAATTAAAACAGTACAGAAATACATGTTATTTTAACCCTTTGAAGATCAGAATTTTCCAAAGGAATTTAAAGTAACAGTTGAACACCAGCACCACCGCTTTCAGTTACCAGTCATGATTGTTACAACAGCATTGCGTTCTTGGGTAACAACGATCAAATAACAAATTGTGATCTCACACCTTAATTGGGTGCAGCCAGAGTTACACTGACTTCTCTCCCCATTTAAATGTGGAAGCGATGGGGTCGTGTCCAGAATCCTGAATTCATCTGTATTCCCTTGAGTGAACTCCAAACCACCCTACCCTTACAGATGCAGCATGCAATTAGCCTGGTCGTCCACTGACAGCTGATAGAGTCTGTGAACATTGGCAAAAAGGCTTGGAATTATGTTCCTGTTTTCCAGTTCTTCATTAAAATTCCTTTTGCCACCCCATTTACCTCCAACATGGAAAGACGGTTGTCTTCCTCAGTAGCAGTGTTACTGAAGGCTTACGCTTTGGGGGAGGGTGCTTGGGCTGCATGCCTCAAGAGCTGCTGGTTGAACATATCACTGAATGCCTGGGTGATCCGAAGGTGGTTAGTTAAGCATGGCTACTAAGAGATGGACATTGCTTGCCTTTCAGTCAAGATAAACCAAACACAACCTCTAAGCCAAGGTTAGCCAACCCTGGTCCTAGAAAGCCACACTGTCAGCTACGTATTGCTGTTTTGA
This sequence comes from Gymnothorax javanicus, assembly GCA_029692085.1. Lineage (NCBI taxonomy): Eukaryota > Metazoa > Chordata > Actinopteri > Anguilliformes > Muraenidae > Gymnothorax > Gymnothorax javanicus. The sequence goes on along the minus strand of CM056197.1, from coordinate 47,568,810 downwards.
ACTAAAGAGATCAATAGAAGCAGAGGACAACACAGTTAGCTCACCTCACCTGGTTTCCTGGGTCCACAGCAGGTGGTAAGGACATAAGCTTCCCGTGGTTCTCCAATGATCAGGTATGGCCAACCTGCTCTTATAATTCTCATTAGTCCACTGCAAAATGTCTGAAATACTCTCAACATGAATCTCACGGAATTGCCGGCCATGGCCAGTTTTTCCACAGTTTTAATGAGAAATATGAACATTCTGACATCTTGATATAAAAAGTTTAAAAACACACATAACACTTTATTATTAGTAGCAATTTTATACAAAGGAACGCCATTGCTACGTGGAGAAAAAAAAAAACAACAACTCCAAGAAATTGCAACTGCAGCATGTGCTCTGCATATTTTCCCTCATTTTTTTTGGTCATACTCACTTGGACATAGACAAAAACGTACCTATACAACCATTCCCCTAAGATGATATTATTAAGAGGTAGCAATGGCTTACATTACACTCTATTAACATGCACAGAACATGGCAGCTCTAGAGTGAATTCAAGTTTTCCATATTAGGTACATAAGAATATTTTCTCCGCGTGAAGTTTCTGATGCATGTTGAAGGTCTTCAAATCGGAGCACGTTTTCCCGCAAATGAAACAGCTGTATTCCTTGTTGAGCGAGTGGTCACACTGGTGCGCGTTGCGGTTGGACGAGCAGGAGAAAGTCTTTCCGCAGACGGAGCAGCTGTATGGCTTCTCCCCGTGTGGACCCTCTGATGCCCTTGAAGACTGCTTTTCTGCGAGAAACTCTTACCGCAGATGAGGCAACCGAAGGGTTTCTCACCTGTATGAATTCGCCGGTGTCTTTCTAAGTGACTTAACCTGTCGAATCTCTTACCACAGAACGAGCAAACGAAGCGCTTCTCTCCGCCACCAGTCTTCCTCACGGTCATCTTTCCCCTAATGCTTAAAACACCGGAACTAAGAGTAGAGCCAGTCTCATACTGAGAGCCTGAGTGTGGCTGGGCTGGGCTCTCACTGCCTCTCATGTGTTTTACTGAGGGTCCATGCTGCTGCTGCTGGGGCAGTAATGTCTGATTCTCTCTCTCCACTGTGTGCTCAAGTCTCTCTCTGTACTGACCCTGCTGTGTGTGAATGGCCTCTGATCTGAGCTTCTCGCCCATTTTATCAAACTCCTCAGCACAAGAAGCGCCAATGAAAGACAGTGTGCTTCCAGCTACTTCCGTGGTGGCAGGAATATGGTGTAGTGCTGAATGAATTGACAGACTCTGTGAGCACTCTTCTGTAGCATTAGAACAAACCATATCATCACTCTCTATGTCACTGTTCCCCTGCGTAAAGGAAGTCCACACCTGATTGTCTCTCTCATACATCACATACTCAGAGTCCAGAGTATTGAGTCTTCCAATACTGCGTTCACATCCTGTCTGATTGAGTCTCTGGGCTACATGTTCTTCAGGCTCCGCCTTCACCACAAACTCTAGTCCACTGATCTCCTCAGTACCAAGTCCACAGCTCAGCTCCTCTGGGTCTCCTAAAGACGAGGGCTCCGAGTCCAGTTTCTTCCCATCTTCAACAGGTATGGGCTGTAAAACCTGTTCTACTCCTGAAGAAGTGGACTGTGGGTCACTGTAACAGAAGCCCTCTTCCACCCTCTCCTGCTTTATAAGAACTGGCCCAGCCCTGACCTTCTCCACATCTGCAGGCTGCAACAGAGGGGCCAAATGATTACTGTGAATGCAGCACAAATGTACCGCAATACATTTTCTTTTCTTTTTTTAAAAATGAGTTAATTCAGCACCACAAAGGCATTACTTAATGCCACCTGTGTAGACCTGGGTAAAAATGAACCATAAGCTTACCTGATTCTGCACGATACCTGACTGGAAAGGTGAATCTACCTCTTCCACATGAGCAGGCTGGCCATCGCTTTCCAGACTGAAGCCCCAGTCCTGGCCGAGGGCACTCTCTACAGAAAAACATGTCCCCCAAAAGCTAGCATCAGAAGAGGACATTCCAGGGGTCTGAAACTAGAAGTCCGGCCACGTTTTACTTCCATTCATGAGCGCAGCCAGCTCATATCACTAATTAGCTCAAACTCCAAACTGAAGGGTTTTTGTAATTAAAAAACCCAACTGAAACTTGGAAGAATACCTCAGAGGACTCTTACTTTGGGGACCTGGATTGTCCACCTCTAGTTAGAATAGAAACTACAAGATGGCCTTTTCCCCTATTCAACATTTTCATTCACGAGGTCACATGAAAACAATAAAACAATATCGAGGGCCCTCATTACCAGCAGTTTTCGACACTGCCGTACCTTGTCCAGTCCACACATGTGCTGCTCACCTAATTCGTTTGGATCTCCGGCAGCTTTGCTCTCTGTTTCTAGCATTTTGCCACCATCTACAGATGTGGGCTGCTCTATTTGTTCCCCCCGTTGAAGTGTTCGTTGTTCATCACGGTTATTTTCAAACAGACCATGGTCACCAGCAGTCTCTTTTCTACCACCAGTACTGCAATCCAACGGTTCTATATTAAAACATGAACAAAATCAACTACTGTGTTAGTCTGAATTAAGTTCATACACTTATGGCCAGTTTCTCAGACAGAGATTACGCTTAATCCCAGAACAAATTCAATTTTCAATGGAAATTCTCCAAACAAAACTCAAAACTTTAGTCCTGGACCAATGTCGGTGAAACTGGCCCATGATATTCCTGGTACAGACAATATGGTAAAAACTGAACGCAACTGCGCAAACTTCTCTAAAGCTGGGGACACACTACAAGATTTTCACAGTCTTTTTAGATTTTGAAAAGACTTGGAGCACACACTACATGACTGGCTTCAGCAGATTCTTGTAAAGTCTGGGGATCACACATTTAAGGACTGCAGCAGATGAGGGAGCACACACTACACAACTGCGTCCAGAGTTGGCTCAAAAAATTCAAACTTGTTTGAATTTCGGTGACTGAAGTCGGGCAGAGTCTGTTCACCTGACACACTTGCTGATTCCAGTCTGTACCACATCACACACTAACAGATTCTGCGCTGACTTGTCATGACGACTGTCCCCAACTAGAGCTGACTGGCGCAGACTAGCCCCAACTGCAAATCATGGGTAAAATTTGGCCAAAAATCTTGTAGTGTGTCCCCAGCTTAAGCCTAAAGTCGTAGTTGTGGTGGATACATTTATCATGGTTAAACTGCCTTGTGTGTAGCTCCATTGACTTCATCACGCAGCCAACATTCTGCTGACAATAATTTTAAAATTGTGCTTTTCATCGCTATCCTCCAGCGGCGCCACCACCTGTTCGTAGGCAACAACTGACAGCGAGTGATCAAGAAGCAACAAAACTACATACAGTTATTAGCGAAGTAACGTAAATTCCGCAATGGTTGGCAACAGAGGGTTCATTCCGTCCTATGTTACTGCCTTACAACGGAAGAATTAATATTAAAATGAAATTAACCATTCACATCAGTGAGTGAATATTTAGATGCATACTTTTCCGAGGTCCTCTCAATCTTATCCCAAGATGTACAGAGCGATTGTAAACAGACGCCTGTTCCCCGAGTCCTCCAGTCGTCCTCAGCTCGCTCTCCAGTGACTGTATTTTCATTTTCAAAGATTCAATTTCGTTCTCTTTTCGGCACATCTCCAAACGCAGGAGGACAAACCCGTCATCAACAACTTTGCTAATTTCTGCTACGGCCGCCTTACTTAATATGTTCATGATAGAAGCTATTTGTGTCTGATAATTAACACAATTCGACATTTTTCTAACCGGAAGTATCAGGTTACATAGATTACTGCAAATATACGAGGTTTAGGAAGAACCTAGCCAACTTCATCAATGGGACATGAAAAAGAATGACTCAATGGATAAGTACGTAGCTACACATTAGCAACAGACATCAGTCGTGGATCTTGGCCAGACAGATCCAGCACCCCCGAGTTCAAAGGTAACTTGCAACAATGTTTTATTTCCGGGTCAGACCGACAACATTTTCCCCCCGAACGGGAATTGCCTTGACAACGTAGCTACTATGGAATATTACTGTTGCAGCGAGCTATTTTCGTTTAACTGTAAACAACAAGGTCAACCTGTACGTATCCATTTTCACATTCTTACAAATAACGTGATTACGAGTTGTATTATTAACTTACATTCCCGTAGGGCCAACATCATTTTTAAAAAATCTGTTCGAGCTTTGTACCAAATAATTGTCGGCGCATTAGCTTGTGATTTCAAATCATTATCAGCACAAAAGTCATGGATGGGAGACGGTCTGGCTTACGAAGGCCTATAATTTCCAAATTTTGGAAGTTCGGCCACATTAAAACTTTTTTGTATTAAACAATTTAAGGGCGTTGAATGACACAAAATAGTACTTTGGTTATAAATGGCAATTGAAATTCATTCATTTTTTGGTATTGGCTTCGGTGAAACTTGGGGAAAAATATTCTTCGACTCTTAAAACACCGATGAATATTTATGTTACTAATACTCCTGGGTCCCTCGAAAATCACTCAAATCTTTCGGATGTATTACCAATTGAAAAGTTCACGTTCAATGGTGCACATTTCCAGTAAAAAAGGAATATAATCATCCAATTTTTGTAAATGTAATTTTTTAAAAACATTAAATGAAATGCTAAAGCACCTGCATTGTCGTTAAAGGAACTCCATTTAAGCTCTGTATCTTAATTTCTCAACTGCATAAGATGCCAGACGAGTCGGGAAACTGCTCATTGGAAAGTGAAACAAGTTTGATGCTCGATGTATTTATTGCTCAGATGGGAGAGATATGCTGACACCCCCCCCCCCCCCTTTAAAAAAAAAATAAAATAAAATACCGAATATATAAATAAGAATGAGCCAAAGAGGATTGCTTGGATATCAAATACAGTTCAAGATTTTAAAAAAAAAGCAGAGTCAATGGGATGTTTATTATAAACCCCTTTAACTCTCAACTCTTCTCTTCAGTTTTTCATTTTGTAGGTTTCAAGTCAGAAAGAACTTTTTTTCATATTGTAGGACAGTTTCACATACGACAGTTTCACATACATATTCAGTATGGTTTCAGCGCTTCACTGAAGCTACATGACGCCTATACTGAGAGAAATCTTCAAACCCAGGACGCCGTGTTCATATGGGCACAGCATCACGAGGAAAATATCTAGATCTTGTACATAATTTTATATACATTTCAATTTAGCTGAACAGATTTGTGGTTGCTGGAAACCTTGGGAAACCTCCACAAGAATGTAAAGTACGCCTGAAGTTCCACATGTCTGAATACAGCAGCTGCATTTGACAGTCCCAAATATGGGTCTGCAGGTTTTATGGGGTTAAACCAGTCAAGGACTGGAAATCAAAACTAAATATTGAAAACTATGGTCAGCTGGTTATTCAATAAAATGCTCTGAGTCAGGGGTCTGTTCTGCGTTCCGTTTTTTGTCAGCGTTACGTGAAGCTCAGCTCTGTTTCTTCTGTATGGACTCTGTAGTGAAGCTTAAGGGAGTTCAGATGTGAATAGGAATTGCCGCACTCATCGCAGCTGTACGGTTTCTCTCCTGTGTGTGATCTCTGGTGCGAGGTCAGGTGAGAGGTGCAGTAGAAGCCCTTGCCGCACTGCGCGCAAGTAAAGGGTCGCTCCCCGGTGTGAATTCGCCGATGTATCTTCAGGTAAAAGCGGGTGGTGAAGCTCTTCCCACACTGTAAGCAGCTGAAGCGCTTCTGTCCCGTACTAGCTTTTCTGGGTGCCTTTCCTCTCGTCTTTATTCGGTCTAGTGGTACATATCTGCCTCTGTCAAGAACCTCGGGGTTTGAATTTGCAAATTGAGGTTGCTGCTCTTGCCGCCGTATCATTAAATCCTCTTTCGTCTGAGAGCCCAGTATGTCTCTGTACTGACCCTGCTGTGAGTGAATGTCAACTGATCTGAGCTCCACACTGCAAACAGACGGCTTCTCACCCATCTTATCAAACTCCTCAGCATATGAAGCCCCAAAAGAGGGCTGTGTGCTTTCGGACACTTCCATGGAGAGAGTAGAGCTCTGAAGTGGTATGTGAACTGCCTGACTCTGCAAGCACTGCTTAAATGTAGAATTAGAACAATCTGTATCATCACTCTCTTTGTCACTGTTCCTCTGGGTAAAGGAAGTCCACATTTGATTACCTCTCTCATACATCACACACTCAGAGTCGTGATTATTGAGTCTTCCTGCACCAAGTTCACTTTCTGTCAGACTGAGTCTCTGGGCTACATGCTCTTCCACTGGCTCTGCCTTCACCACAAACTCCAGTCCACTGAGCTCCTCATCAACATGCCCATGCCTCTCCTGGTCACTCAGCTCCTCTGGGTCTCCCACAGGTGTAGGCTCTGTGTCTGGTTTCTTCCCATCCTCTTCAGTCGTGAGCTCCGTTACCTGTCCCTCAGTTGAAGGCGCTGATTGTGGGTCAGTTTGACAAATCTCCTCTCCTAGTTTTTCCTGCTTGATGTGCACTGGTTTGGCCTGGACCAGCTCCATGTTCACAGTCTGTAACAGAGGAGGCAAGAGATTACTCTCTATTAAACTCAGTTCTGGGTCAGCAATTCTCTCTCTCACTTACATAATCGATGATATCACCTGATCCCTCATGGTGCTGGACTGTAAAGGCAATTCTACCTCTTCCACAGCCTTGGGTTCTTCTCCCCTTGCTGTTAAGTTCGGCTCATGATCAAATATTTCCTCTCCAGGGACACAGAATCCCTTGGCTGAAAGAGTGGTGTGAGAATGAAACGTTTGATGAAAATAATTTCTCATTCATCAAAGCAGAAAAGGAATTTCCATTTTGGTTCAAAAACTCTACTTAATGAAAATAAAAAAGCAAAACTAAAACAGTACAGTTTGTATCAGCTAAATGTTAAACACACAAAAACAAACTTAATTCTACGAGAGTAACTCAAACTCTTAGCGTTCCCAAAGAAGAAAACAAACCCCATTTACCTCTATCTGAAACTCGTACTCTACAAACCGGAACAGCAGTGGACCGCATCTGCGAAAAACGCTCTTGGAGTCTTCGCGCCGATCGCAACTCACTCTCCTTCAGTTGCAGGTTTCGCTTAAGCACGGCAATCTCTCTGTGGCTACGAGATATTTCCAACCGTAGTAAAGCTGCACCATCGTCCACAAGTCTGCTGATTTCAGCCACTGCAGACTTAGCCAAAATGTCCATTATGGAGGCGAGTTCCACGTGAATGTCCGAGAAAGTCGTCGTCATTTTCCCTCTGCTAATCTCACAATGCTAGTTTTACGATCAATTTGCATTGAGGTCGAAATACCTACTCAACGAGCACGTTTCTTGCGACAAGAAACCGTAGAAACAGGTTGAAACAACATCCAGCGTATTCCTTCTTCCTCTTCCTTAGTTATTTGAGCACTTCCGTGGCGCATAAGCGGATTACTGCCTCCCACCAGTTTGGAGGAGCCCTGTTATTCCTGGGTTCCCCCCTAACGTAACCAAACTGAGACATACCGATGAGCCAAAACATTATGACTACCTACCGAATATGCTGTTGGTTCTCCTCGTGCCGCCAGAAAGCTTCGTCAAATTAACGTCCACATGACTGCCCAGGCCGAGGGCTTCCTCGAGCATCATCCTCCCTCAGCCAACACACTCTTCTTCCCGCTATGCATCCTGGTGCCGTATCTTCCCCAGGAAAACGGCACACACACTTGGCGGATATATACAAAACGACCCATCAGATCAGGCAATGTTCATCAATTGCTCTAAGGTCCCGTTCTGTGCTCGTATGCCCATTGTAGGCATTTTCAACAGTTGATGGGGGCTAGAATGGGTGAAGAGGCAGTCATTGGCAACACAGCTTCATGTGCACCACAGTCCAAAGTGAATCTGTCTGTTGTGACAGATTCCTCCCTTTACTATCATTAAAATTATTTGCGACTCGTGCCACAGCAGCCCCTCTGTCCGTTTGGACCAGATGGAATAGCCTTTGTTGCCCTTGTGCATCGATGAGCCTTCGGTGCCAAATACCTCATAACTGGTTTATGGTTTGCGCCTGTTTGGACCACTGTAGGTAGATACTCACAACTGCTGAATGGGAGTATCCCAGAAGCATTACCTCATCAACTATGCTCTGACCCACTTTTCTGACCATAGCAGTTTGGAGTCACTCAGGTCTTATTTCTCCTGCATGCAACCATCAGCTACGAGAACCAATTGCTCGCTTACTGTCCACGGTCTGTTTACTGACCCTGACACAAACCATTGTTAGGAGATAATCATTGTTTTTACCTCGTCTGTGAGTGGTCATAATGTTTTCACTCATAGAGTGTAAGACTGTTTATTTATTTCTCCATTTATTTCATGTTTTACAACCAGTCAGCACAGTTTCAGGACACATTGTGACACTTAAGTAAGAGTAAGGATCAAACACCATCCACATATACCTATTGGAAAATTAGAGTCTGCTGTTAGTCAAGCATCCATGTCCCTGGGCTGTAGGAGGAAACTACACTTACACAGGGAGAACACACTCACTCCACTCGAGAAGGGCACCAGCTGGATTCAAACCAACAAACTATTAATTGTGAAGCAGCTGCTCTACCCACTGCTGTACCATGCCACCCTTCAAGCCCATTGTCTTGGGGAGTTTAATCACGCTGAGCTGTTCACCTTCTCCCTGAATGGACCTTTATAAAAATGTATGGAGGCTTGCATCGGCAACCCCCTTTAATAAGATGCTTCTCTTCTCTACTTGAAGATTACAGAGAAGAACCGTATGCCGCGCTGTCTGAAAATATCCACATCCTTCACACTTTCATCCTTATCTTTTTTCAATTTGGTCCATGCTTCTCAGAAACCCCCTAGTAGCCCGACTACAAACTAGCCAACTCAAATACACCCTGCTCCTCAGGTTTACCTTCTATGTCCTCTAAATTCTGGGCAGAATTTTTAAACATTGAGAGTGTACCTCTGCACATCCAGTAAGCTTTTCCTCAGGTGCTGTAACGATCATAGCATAAACTCAAAAAAGTAATTCGGCGCCCGCTAAGTTCTCAGCGGGTTTTTTTGCAAGCAAATAAAGAAAATTGCAGGAAACTTGGTCTACTTTTATTCTTTTTGTTGTTTTGGGCTGAATTTATTAAAAACTGCTAACCCCTCCCCTCCTCCGGCTATTGACGATTTAATCCCTCTTTAGCTGAAATCTAAACTGAACAAAACTGTACTGACCCTCTAAACTAATTAAAACTTTGAACCGCGCTCAGCTAACTGAAGTGTATAGCGATGTCAGCGGTGTCCCTGCTTAAAGCCGCTGCGGCAGCAATATCTACTGTCTCATTCCCTAACACAAATTGGCTCCGTCAATAAAAACGGTCAGACTCAGGCACTGATTGACCCCCAAGCTGGGAAATACTCATGTAAAACCCTGCACTCCAACTCTAATATTCCCTGGACCCATCTGTGTAATGTGCTGTCCTTCACCATGCATGCTAAATGAAATAGATGGGTTACTGGCTGATGTGATTTAATCATGCATGGTGCACTTTAATTTTGCTTTAATAATGATTGTCATTGAATCGTCATTATGACAATGTTTACTTTGTAGGCTATACTTTTTACAAATATACTCCACTGAAGATGGCCTTTAGAATACATTATTATACTACTCCACAAAACTCATTTCTAGAGGTAGCATTTCACCAATTTCATTTCAACTCTGCTGGAGAACAGTAACGGGCCTATTTTTTTGACCAGATGTCGTCACTAGAGGGATAGGCATGATTAAATCATGTCCGTGCTTCGGAAACCTTTGCTCTGCACATCAATAATTTGCATGGGTTATGGAAATTATGTTGCCTTGTTGCACTCATCTATGCAGGCCAATTGATAAGACGCTCAATTTGATTCGTAGATTCATTTCAATCCTCAATATGCCTCAAACGTAGTGGCAAACGCTCCGCTGAAAATAGGGGAGGCACAAAAATCCCTCAAAACTAGTCTTGACCTGTTTTCAATTATGTTCCTATATCAGAAAGCTTTCAAATTATTACATAATCAATTGGTGAGTAAATATACATTTTATTTCCAAATGTAATATTAGGCCGATTAAAAATGAATGAAATTCAGATAAATGTTTTATTCACAAGCTAGTTAATGCTGAAAATTATTTATTTATTTATTTATTTATTTATTTATTATTTTCCACATTAGCTTGTGGGATATTCCGCAATACAGGCTAGCTGCACTTGACTGTTTAACCCCTTCAAGTGTATTTTTTCACTTACGTTTCCCTCAAGTAGGATCAAAATCAGAAAAAGCAATTTTTTCATCTTGAAGCAGTGTCACATACATATTTTATGTCAGTTGCTTGCAATGCTTCATTGAAGCTACATCACACTTATATTGAGAGAAATACTCAAACCCAGGATGTCACATTTTTATGTCCCCAGCATTACATCAAATGGATAATATCCAGATCTTGTTCATAGTTTTGTACACACTTCCCAATAATTCTGCAGGACATACAGTACTGTGTAAAAGTCTTAGGCACATTTATACCAATTTCATAGGGCAAATATGCTTACAAAAATGATGAAATTAAAAGTTTATAATACCTGAGAGATGTACTATACAGAGCTGTAAACTGTTAAAAACTAAATCAAATCAATATTTGGTGTAACTATCCTTTGCCAAAAAATTTGGGACTCTGTCCTGTTGTGCTGTAGTTTTATAAGATGATTGGCTTTTTGCTTGTTTCAAGCAGAGTGGTAAACTTGCCACCACAGACTGACTGTCTCACTTGTGTCTGTCCCTCCAAGTAACTGCAGACAGCCATGATGATGTTGACATCAGGGTTCTGTCAAGACTATATTATCTGTGTCAAATGTTTTTCAATGAAATACAAACATTTATCAATTAAACGTTTCTTTAAATTACCTTAAGGAGTATCAAATTAACCTTTTATATTCAGAAACTTTAATATGGAAAACAAAAAGTAAACATCTAAAGCGGATTTAAATTTTAAAAAGTGCAGGGTGCCTAAGACTTTTGCACAGTATTTGGAATAGTTGGAAACCTTGGGATTGCCACAAAAATGTAAAATAGGCCTGAAGTTCCACAGGTTTTTGTACAGCAGCTGCATTTCACAGACCCATATGGGGTGAAATCAAAACAATTATTAGAGACAGGCATCCTTAATTTAAAATATCCGTTAGCGGTTCCCTCGCACTGGGCACACACAAAAGGACGAACTGTCACAATTAATGCAAAACAGCCGCATATGAAAACATATCTGCTTTTTGTTACACGTTAAAACTGCAGATAGACAAACTACACTTTCCCTCAGCTATTTTATGACGTATGCAAAGGTCCACATTATGTGAAATGACACTTATGCAGAGAACAAAGGGAGAAGGATTTAGTTTATTATAATAGAGGTCAAGATGGAACTCACAGCAAATAATGCAACGAGAGCCAGTGCGCAGGAAATAATTATTATTGACACCACAAAGATTATCCATTGCTTGAAACATAATTTAAAAAAAGAATTAGGGGTTAAACACACAGCAAAGTGGTTAAACACTTCAACTTCATTCAGTCAAACGTCATGACAAAATCTGAAGCGGTCTCTTCTCTACACATCTGACTGAGAGCGATCAGATTACAATGATCTCTATCTACAGAGAAACTTGCATATCTCTGAAAATATGTCTGTTTAATTCGATCTCCCCGACGACGATAGCCAGGAGATACTACGGTTTAGTTCCGGGGCCACCGCCGCGCCCGCGGAGATTTTCTGTTCTGGGCTCTGGAAGCGACAATTATTATAGGAATTTTTTCTAATTTTGCACAGGCGAAGATATTTATTTGACAATGCTCAAGACCGATTTTTGGCAATTTTGGACGTCCAATATGGCTGCCGGCGGCCATTTTGTCCAAAATTTGGGGATTTGGGAGATACACTACTCGGTCCCTGTGGCGACAGAGTTATCTAGTTCTCCTTGTTGGACTCAAGTTCAGGATTGGGTACATTTGAATTTTGACTCAGCTCTGAAGCATAAGGCCTGATTCAAGAGACCAGATTAATTCAATTTGATTTTAATTTTATAACGATTTTCACAAAAGTACTGTCACAAAGATGTTTTACAACAGTAGAGATCACCAACCCTGTTCCTGGAGATCTACCGTCCTGTAGGTTTTCACTTCAACCCTAACAAAGCACATCTCATTCAACACCTAGAGAACTGCATTAAGCTGTTGACTAATGGAGTCAGGAGCTACAAATCTGGGCTGGAGTGAAAATGTGTGGGACAGCAGAATCTCCAGGAGCAAGGCAGGAGACCACTGCTCAACAAAATAGATACTCAGGAAACTATGACACCCCCACCCCCTAAAAAACTGAATCACTGACTTCAGTTTGAATAAAGTTCCTTAAATGGACACTCAAATAAACAATTCATGCAAGAAGCAAGACACAATTGTGTTATTTAGAATCCAAAGAAACGACTGGAAATGACCACAATATTACTCCTCCATACAGCTTCAGCAAAATGATACAACTCTCCTGAAGTCAAACTATCACACCGTGACTGGAACAGACCTCTATTACACTATAATTTAGCACAAATTTTCACGCTCTGCTCGGCAAAAACTCTCAATCTCCCCAGCACATGCACACTGCTGCACAGAGGCGTATGCCACAAACATGGAAAGAGCTCTCGTAATGTGACTTCTAACGCTAACCGATCACTTATCAGACTCTCAAACAAAGAATTATTATTTATTATTATCTTATTTATTCGAAAAAAGATTATACAGGCAGGAAACTTAAAGAATGAAAGCGTGAAGCCAGGTGTGCGCAATCATGAACTTTTTTTTTTCCAAAGTAAAAGTTGATGTAAAAAACTGCACTAAACATATAACCTAAAGAAACGTAACACAGGTCTTTTCCAGTCACAGTGTGGTCGTTTGGCTCCAGGAGACTTGGACTATTCTGCAGGAGCTCTATGGTTTAATTTTATCATCGTTTTTGGACTGAAAAGTGCTCTCACGAACAAGTCCCCATTGACTTCAGTTGTTTTGGAGAGGGCTGGCATTCTCCCAGTGTGTTGGATGGACTATTAAACTTCACCCGTGTTTCAACTGGCATGGGTGAGACGAGATAACCGCAGAATTAGAATTGTTGGGTGGACTGATCTTTTCTTGAAGAAAGTTCTCTCCTGTGAGTCTGAGAGCATTTGTATATTGTAAAATCAATGAATGATAAGCATCATTTTTTTTTTTTTTGTCCACAGGTGAAAAATCAAAACAAGCAGATTGTCAAGTTAGCCGTTTTTGGCAGTCAAACCTTTTCAAAAACTGCTGAACGGTTTTTTGCCCACGTGAGATCGCAGGTGTCTCTTGAAGTGAGAGGACTGGGCGTAACTCTTTCCACACTGTGTGCAGTGGAAAGGCCTCTCACCTGAATGACATCTCAGGTGCAGGGCTAGAATGGAGCGGTATCTGAAATTCTTCCCACACTGCGAGCAGTTGAAGGGTTTATTTCCTCCATGAATGCTCTCGTGTTTGGTGAGATTGCTTTGCTGAGTGAACCTCTTCCCGCACTGTGTGCACGCGTATGGTTTCTCGCCCGTGTGACTTCGCAGATGAACTTTATAGCAGCTAAAATAAGCAAAGGTTTTCCCACAATGTGCACAAATGAATGGTTTCTTTCCATAGCCAGCCTGTTCGTCTGTCTCATCAGGAGCAGAACCGGTCTCATACTGAGAGCCTGAGTGTGGCTGGGCTGGACTCTCACTGCCTCTCCTGTGTTTTACTGAGGGTCCATGTTGCTGCTGCTGGGGCAGTAATGTCTGATTCTCTCTCTCCACTGTGTGCGCAAGTCTCTCTCTGTACTGACCCTGCTGTGTGTGAATGGCCTCTGATCTGAGCTCCTCACTGCAAACAGACGGCATCTCGTCCATCTTATCAAACTCCTCAGCATATGAAGCCTCAGAAGAGGGCAGAGTGCTTCCAGAAGCTTCCATGGTGGCAGGAGTATGGTGTAGTGGTGAGTGAACTGACAAACTAAGTGAGCACTGTTCTGTAGCATTAGAACAAATTGGATCATTGCTCTCAACGTTACTGTTCCCTTGAGCAAAATAAGTCCATAGTTGATTGTCTCTCTCATACATCACACTTTCAGAGTCCTGATTGTTGTGTCTTGTTTGTTCTGCACTGCGATCACATCCTGTCTGATTGAGTGTGGGGGTTACATCTTCCTCTTGCTCTGCCTTCACCACAACCTCCAGTCCACTGAGCTCCTCATCACTGTGTCCACACCTGTGCTGCTCACTCAGCTCCTCTGGGTCTCCCACAGGTGTGGGCTCTGTGTCTGGTTTCTTCCCATCTTCAGTAAGTGTACACTGTGATACCTGCTCCATTTCTACAGGAGCACATTGTGGGTCACAAGCCTTCTCAGACAGCTGTTGTTCAAACAATGGTTTCCCACCTAAATGTACACCTCCCTCTGCAGTTACTGTGGAAGAAATAAATACAATGAAGATTGTTTACCTCTCAACAAAATGTGATCCATTTCATAATGCATTATTGAGGGTCTGATGAATCACAAATCAGTATATTTAGTCAGGTAATACACAATTACAGCTAAGTACTTACAACCTCTGGCAAAAACTATGGAATCAACTCACATACAGGATGTTCTTCTAGCTTTATTACTTCATAGCAAATAAACTAATCACAGGCATGACAGAGAACAATTTTTATTAGCTTAACATTCAGGTTTCCTGAAACACACCTCAAACAAATTAAATTATCCAAATTAATGGCATATTTTTCATGTCAAGAAGAGGCAAAAATATGGAATCAATCACTCTTGAGGAAAAAAATTTGGAATCATCAACAAAAAAAATCAGAATTAGTACTTTTATGCTCCTATTCGGGCTTTTATGATGGCCCAAATTTTTTGGGGAATGGACTCCAAAAATGAAAAACAATATTCTCCATCAAGCTGGTTCCAACTTTCTCGAATAGCGGTTGACAGATCAGCTTTGCAGGACGTGCCCTTGTCATGGACCATTATTTTTAAATACATAAATTTTTAATTTGATTGAGATCTGGACCGTTTGCTGGTCCTGGTATTGAGTTGATATGTCTTTCCTGAAGAGAACTTTTACGCTCTTTGCTCTGTGGCAAGATGTATTTAATCCTGAAAAATGACTTCATCATCACCAAGCCTATTTTCTATGGATGGAATCAGAAAATGCTCAAAAATTTCTGCGCACACCAGTGCATTGACTATTGAGGTAATGATTACCATCTCCACCAGTCCTTTGCCTGATGTGCAACCCCGTATCATAAATGAATGCGGAAATTTGCTTGTTTTCTTCAAGGAGTCATCTTTATACATTTCATTGGAATGACACCAGACAATACTTCAGCATCATCGCCTAAGCCAAAGCAGATCCACAATTCTTCACTGAATATCACTTTCATCCAATCATACACACTTCAAGAGTGCTTCTCTTTAGCCCACTGTAACCTTGTTTTCTTCTATTTTGGTGTGAGAGCCGATTTTTGTGCGGCTTTTCTGTAAGTACAATTCAATTTCATTCGACCAAATTCTTACAGTTCTGTCACAAACACTAACTCCCGTTTCTGCTCATTTGTTTTCCATTTGTTTTGTTCAGCATTTACCATTTTCAAGGAATATTGCTTTTAGTTTTCTGTCTTGATGCTTTGACATCTTCTGTGGTCTACCCATATGTTTTCCTTTAATAACTTTCCCAATTTGTTTACACTTGTAACAAATTTTTTATGCGCCCGACCAGGAACAATCATCGTTTGCCATTGAATTTCCCTCTTGGAGCAGTTTTAGAATCTTCTCCATTGTTTCTTTTGCCAGTGCTCTTGCTGGTACCACACTTCCTCTCAATTAGCCAAGTCCGACACCTCATTAATGCCAGCAAGCACTCCATTTTAAAAGAAAACTAATTTGCATACTCAGAGTCTGGTAGTTTTCTTTTATAAATGCCAATTACAGGGTGATTCCGTAATTTTTTCCTTAACATTGACTGATTACATTTTTTCTGTTTGATATGAAAAAATGGCATTAAGATAATTTCATTTGTTGGAGGCGTGTTTCATGAAGCCTGCATGTTTAGCTAATGAACCAAATTGGTTCGTGTCATATCTGCGATTTATTTATTTGCTACAAGTTATAAAGCAGGATGAACACCCTAGAAGTGTAGTGATTCCATAATTTTTGCCAGGGGTTTATAAACCGAGTAATCGCTTCATACAGACGGCGCTTGGAAGATGAAGAGTGGACGTCAAGTGAGTCTCCCTCAATGTGAGCGTGCAGAAACCGCTTTGAGTTATTTCTCATGTAAATCAGCTAAGTCGCTGTTACGCTGCCCATTATTTCCATACCTGAGAACCCACTGTACACCTGAAGTCCGACGGTAATATTTTCGCTGGACGACTCGCTCGCCCGGCCTGATCTTGCCACGCGCAGCTCGCGCTCTGCCAGTCGTAGTTCTCGCTTCAGCGCGTCTTTCTCATTTTGGCATCTGTACAACTGGAAGCGTAAAACAGCATAACCTTCGTCTACAAGTTTGATTATTTCTGCGACCGCAGCTTTAGTTAATATCTCCATGATGGAAGTCAGCTGTGTATGGAGATTAATGCTCGCCATTTTCCCCGAAAGGTTATGCACCCTCCACCCCCTGGATTCGCAGAGTCTGGTTAAAATAAATTGTGTAAATCAGTTTAAATTGCGAAGCAGCACTTCAATTTAAGAAGGTTGTACCGTTATCAGACCTTTGAGCAATCGTTACGCACAATCAACATAGTGCTACTAACTTCCGCATACATTCTTCTTCTGTTGACCGCTACGTATCACTTTGTGAATAGAATGCCGCCGCCCTCTGGACGATAAAAGACGAGCACTTTAACAGAGGTCCCGCTCGCGCACTTCGATTTTGTGTTTATGCTAAATATAGCACTAGGGAAGAGCTCGCGACGTCACATGTTTGCCTGGTTGAACAGTCATTACATCGGTGCAAATTCGCAGTAGTGTACAAAACACAATTTCATGTGGGAAAATATATTTATATTTTATTCTTTTGACTTTTCAAATTGCAAAAACATATTTAAACATGGCTTTGAGTCATTGGAGATGCACAATATTGGAAAAAATTAACAATTCTGATAATACATCTTTTTTACACACTATACAGATGGAATGAACATGTACCCAGGAAATACACTCTTATAATGCACACTTTGGTTGTAGCACAAACATGCCGCTAAAAAAGGAACAATAAAATCGTAAAGCGCCAACAGCAACTTGCAGAGATTAAAAAAATACAGAAAGAAGCTAAAATATCCCTATCGAAGCTATGAAGCTGCTCCTTCTGGAACATGCAAATAGCCAATACAGCACATTCATAATAGAAACTCCAACACACTAGTGATTTCAAATATGGCCAACAGTAAAACATAAAATCTACTCTTGGTATTGGGTGCAGCCACTGTAAAGATTTGAACATTTCAGATTTTTTTCATTGTCATTATCAGAGCATTCACTTTACCGGTTGTGAACAAGCACAGTTTAATAGCCATTCTCAATACCTTTGCCAGGGGAGAATTTTTTTTTTTTTTTTTTTTGAGATTCCGCTGGTAAGAGAAAATATTTGATTGTATGTATTCCAGGAGGCAGTGACATCCCTTTTTACTATTTTTGTGCGCTTTTTTGTTTGTGGAGTCACCGTAGTCTAGTCATTGGTGAAGTGCTCACCCAAAATTATAAGAAAAATGCTTGCACACTTATTAAATGCTCATTAAAACTGTGTAATTTATTTGGGAACCATACAGAAAATGTGTTGACCCTTTGAGGTCTTCTTCCTGACTCCTTGTCACAAAAGCATGATGCTGGTACATTGATTTCAATTTTTTGAAATGTGAATAGTTTCTTCTCGTCAGAAAAATTAACTTTTTTTCTGGCAATGCGACAATCTTGCAACTTCTTGTTGAATCACTTGTGTAGAATTCAGGATCTACGTTGCTACACTGATCTTTCGGGCCAACTACTGAAATACGGCATCGGCAACCTTGACTTGGATCATGTTTCTCGTCATGATGTAATCCATGTTTTTACCTGTACTCAAGCCAGGGTTGCAATCAGTCAATGGGAAGAGCTCTTGAGCGCTGCACTGTGATTATTATTTTTTTTTGTTCAATTTATGATATTTTCCTTTTTTATATGTGCTATTTATTGCATGAAATAAAGACTATTTATTTATTGATGACTGTTTTATTCTTTGGGCAGGTATTGAACAACAATAGGTTGACTTTAATGCATTCCTAAATAGTGAGAATCATCATTTAAATTTAGTTCAGAATTCCATCAGGACCAGATCAATTTTTTTGATATCTTCATCATAAAAGAAGGGGGTAAACTAGCCAACAGATCTATACCATAACCCCTTCGACAGGAATTCCTTGTTGAGGGCTGACAGGTCTCATTCCTCTAATCTTAAAAAAAAAAACCTTAGCGGTCAGTCAGTTTCATAGGATCTGCAGAATTTGAAAAGTTGAAAAAGGATACAATGAACAAGCCAACATCTTGTTCCAGAGGTTCTGTTAGAATTCCCGACAGGAACCAATAGCAGACTGAGTAATGAAAGTCCATTGATGCGTTTATTCACAGGATTAAGGGAACAAAGGATGAAGGAAATTAGCACCAAGTGTGCTTGCCAGAAGAAGGAATCAATCACCGCAGCTTTACATAAACCTTCTTGAGACAGAGTTAACGACCCAGCACAGATGAGTCAAAAACATTAACCAAAATAGGGAAAATAATAATACGAAAATGGGCGAGATCATCAAGAAAGCATGCAAAAGACATGCTAACTAAAAAGACCAATGAAAGCTTCTCAAGGAACCACCACAAATTACTGAACTAAGTAAAGGTCCTCGTGAGGAGATGCAAGGATTGTAACAGGTTCAGTGATAGAGGATACAAAGAGGAGCCGTTATTACAGGCCAAACAGAGGGCAGAAAATGCACAAAGCCGGGGAGATATTTGATTGTGATAAAACACCTCCAACTAAACCAGTGTCATACATCACCAGCTTTTTCCCAGTTGGTGGGGCTTTTAAGAAAATTTTTATCGGGCATTGGCACATAATTGAAACAGATCCTCTCTTCAAAGGCATTTCTAAGGTACGTCCTAGATTGGTTTTTGGGAGACAGACAAACCTAAACTTGCAATTGAGAGAAACTCGCAATTGTGGGGATGCTCCAAAGAGGACCTAAAAAGGCCAAAACCCTAACTTTCTGGTTTCTAGATAAATTATATGTCTTTTTGGAGCATCTAAGTGAGTGTGCAAGCCTTTTTCTCATAACCACTGTAGTCTAGTTCATAATCAGTGTTGATGCCTGACATTGATTGGTTACAGTGGTCAAATGACAAGGGCTCAACCTGAGCCTACAGCACAGCGATCACATGAAAGAGGAAGGCTAGTGTAGGTATACAGGCCTTCTCATTCACATTTTAGAAGCACTTGCAGAGCTGCAGATTATTTCAAACCCAAGATGGGTTGATTAATTACCTACAATAATAAATCCAATATTTGACATATTATTTAAAAAAGCTTTTATGCACAGCAACTAACGAGATAACTGTGCACAAATTCACTCGTCAAGAAATTGATTTCATTGATCAGATTTGAAAAAGTATGATTATGCAATCTGTTCAAAACTCATGTAACCCTGCAAGAGATAACTGGTAGACAACTGTTACCATTAATTTTTCATTTTCCGTCTTCATAGTGTGAGTCAGTACAGGTCTCTTTGTTATCCAAATAATAAGACTTGGGATTTCAACTAAAGTTTGGTGGGGGTTCTCATGATAGAATATCTCAATATTACTTTTTCAAATATTGATTGTGCAACCCCAAATCTAAAGAAGTAGGGATGGTATGTTTAAATAAAATTACAACTGAATGCAGTGATCAGAATGATCTTTGACCTGTATTACATGGAAAATGATGCAACAGCACATTGGTTGATGTTTTACTGTATTTTAGAGATTTTCAAAATTAACATATTCCAATTTTGATTCTTGCGACATATTTCAACAAAAAAATTGGGAGAGTAAAGTTTTTACCACTTTGTAATATTGCTAGTTCTTTTTACAACACTTAATAAATGTTAACAGACTGAAGACACCAAGCGATGGAATGTTTCAGGTGTAATTTTGTCCCATTCTTCCTACAAACAAGTCTTAAGTTGTGCAACAGATCAGGGTCTTTGTCACACTTTGTGTTTCAGAATGCATCACACATTCTCTATGGGGGACAAGTTTGGACTGCAGGCAGGCCAGTCCAGCAACTGCTCCATCTTTTTATGCAGCTATGCCTTTGAAATACATGCAGAATGCAGTTTTGCATGGTTTTTTTTTTGAAATATGCATTAATGCTGCCTTCACAGGAGTGCAAGTTACCTTATCAAAGGTACAGACAAAACCTCATACTATGACAGAGCATGGCTTTTGAACTTGCTGGTGATAACAATCTGGATGGTCCTTTTCTTCTTTTGGTTTGGAGCTTATGGCATCCCTTTCTTCCAAAAAAGACCTGAAATACTGTTTATTCTGACACACTGCGTGATGGCCCATCGCAGATGCCTCCGAGCTGAGAGAAGTTGACTGCGCTTCTGTATATTATTCACATAAGGCGACTGGCATTTATGACAGCTCTTTCAAATCACGTTTATTCAACTTTTTTTTTTTTTTTTTTACCTCATTATTAGCTCTAAATTGCCCCATCCCAACTTTTTTTGGAATATGTCGCTGGCCTGAAAGGCAGGAATGAACATATATTTACAAATAAAATGAAGTTGACCAGACAAAACAAATTAAAGATCTTGTCTTCACACAGTCTGTAATGAAAAACAAGCCAATGTGCATTTAGAAATCAGTGCTTTCTGTTTTTATGCACATTTTCCATACCATCCCAACATTTTGTCTGTACTGGTAATATAATAATAATAATAATAATAATAATAGCAGGGTTGTGGAAGGTGTTAATCAGATCTGAGAGAATTATGTTGAGTTTATCCGAGCTCTGTAATTCTACACATTTATACTAAACTGACTCCTCCTGCAACAATCACAGTCACCTTTTGTCATTCTGTCCCGTCTTTATCTCCTCCGTCTCCTTTTCCTCCACTTCAGTCTCTGATTTCCTCATACTTGCCATCTTTTCCCATCTTCTTTCTCTCTCTCAAAATCCTCAGTCTCTTTCCGCTGCATTCCTGCTCTCTGTCTGTCCATCTCTCCCCCTCTCCCTCTCTCTCCCCCTCTTCTCCGTCGCCAGGGCAACGGCCTTGTCGAAGCACAAGCTGGCTCCGCTGTTTCTTCTCATTTCCTTTTCTGGACTCCTCCCATCCTCATCCCTCCATCTTTCAGACTGGCCTTCGTTTCCCCCGTCCCCATCTCTGTCCCTCCTTTTCTGCTCATGTGTCTCCCCATCCTTCCTCTGCTGTGGTCTCCCTCCATCTCTCTCTCCCTGTCCCTCCCTCCCTTGCTCCCTCTCTCTCTGCTGTCGTAGGGTGAGGGCGGTCAGCTTGCACTGCTGCGGTTTCGGAGGTACCACTGGGACAGCCTTGGCCTGGTACAGCTTGGGCGTGGCCTGTTTGGAATACACCAGCGTCCTGCCCACACCTTCTGGCACCTTTCTTTCCCTACGCCCTTCCTCCCTGGAGCTCTTCCTCTGCATCCTCCCCTCCTCCCTCTCCTCCTCTCCTCCCTTATTCTGCGCCTCATCCCTCTCTCGTCCGTCCAGCTGGTCCTCGCACGTCTCGGCCTTCTCTTTCTCTGTCCTGCGATCCCTCTCTCCTCCTCCCTCCTCCACTCCTCCCTGTGTGAGGCTCCTCTCTTGGCTCTCCTCCCTCATTTCCTTCCTTTCCTGGCCATCCAGCATGCCTAGCTGGTTGAGACTCTCTGTATTTTTCTCTATCCCTCCTTCTCTCTCTTCTTCCTCCTCACCCTCTATCCCTTTCCCTTTCCCTTTCCCTTTCCCCCTCTCTTCCTCTCTTTTCCCCCTGCCTCCTTCCAGGTGTCCTCTTGCTCACCAGGTGAAGTTAAGGGTGCTTCCTGACACAGGTGATCACAGGTGAGTAACTCCTGTGGCTCAGGGAGGGGGAGAGGTCCAGGGTCAGTGCTCTCTTGGCACTCTGGGAGTTCTGCCATCACTGAGTCAAAATGGCCACCCTCAATGTCCAGTGCCTTTAAGTGGTGAGTGTCACCGATGCCCTCTGATCCAGTGTTCTCCATCAGTCCCTCTTTTTGTTCTGGGTCGTAAGGTTCAGCCGTGTGTTCTTTCTCTTCAAATTCTGTGCGTTCATCTATGTGGCCTCTCTCACTGGGCTTTGGGGCACTTTCTTCAATGGAGCAGTCTCCGTCTTTGGACTCTGCGTGTTCAACCGTGTGGTCTTCATCTTTGAATTCTACGTGTTCAACAGTGTGGTTTTCATCTTTGGATGCTGTTTGTCCAACTGTGAGATCTCTCTCATTGAATTCTTCATGTTCAACTGTGTCCTCTCCCTCTTTAAATTCCGCGTGTTCAATTGTGAGGTTTTCCACTTTGAATTCTGCATGTTCAACGGTGAGGTCTCTCTCTTTAAATTCTGCATGTTCAACGGTGAGGTCTCTCTCTTTAAATTCTGCATGTTCAACGGTGAGGTCTCCCTCTTTGAATTCCATGTGTTCAACTGCACGGTCGCCCTCGTTGGACTCTCTGTTTTGAACTTTGTGGTCTCCCTTATTGGATTCTCCGCACTCAGCTGTGTGGTCCCTCTCTTTGGACATTATGGCCTGGTGCTCACTTGTTGGCTCTGCCTCTCTCTGTTCTGGTCTGCAGAGATCTTCAGTTTCCTCTTTGTCCTCACTTCCTGCAATGCCAGATTCTCGCTTATGGTCTCTGTGAAAAGGAAGACAAGGGTTGGAATGGAGGACCAGGTCTGCTGAGCATCAGGTTTGTAAAATCCAGCTCAAGCAACTAAAATTCCTCCTCTAAATTTTTGCTAATGAGCATACTTCTTTCGGCCAAGGGAAAAAAAATAATTGGTGGAATCTACCAGCTGAGTTGATTGGTGGAAAAAAAAACCAACACATTCTCATCCCAACTCAACATATAATGACGCTACCTGACCAAGCATTGATATACGAGGCTTTTGGCATCCTTATTTGCCGTTTAGGGTTAGGGTTCAGGTTAAGGGTTAGGGGTTAGGGGTTAGGGGCGAGGGTTCGTTTTAAACTGGTGTGAAATAAGGATGCCAAAAGACTCCTTTTTTGTCAAATATCGATGCTTGGTCATGTAGCGTCACTATATGACGAGCCAGGATGAGTGCGGGCTCAAAAAAACATGGGACGGGATATTTACCTTCAGACAATTACTCCGGCACATGGGCCACAAGATTAGTGTAGTAATCCTCGGTTGAGTTTCTGTGTTTATTTTCTGTACTTGTCAGCTTTAATATAAATTCACTTCTTTCCAATAACTTGGACTGCATACACAGCACACAAATCACCACGGAGAATCAGATTTGCAGAACATGGATCTCTACACGGAATTAAATCTCTCTTTAGACTGACATAAAGGCAACCAATATTCAGTACTTTTAAGACACATACAAGTTCACCATACGTTTCACTTACCTGTCATTGGGTTTTTGTATTTTTTGTTTGTTTTTTGTGCTTTTTTTTATTGGTTCAGGTCTCAAACTTACCCCACTTCATATGAGTTTGTCAGGGCATCTGGAAGCTCACTCTCTCTGCAAGCAGTGTCTGTTGGACTCTCTCCCAACTCCATTTTCCTCTTTTTCAGTTCCAGGCCGTCCTCTTTGTCAGTGGACTCTTGTTTCCCTTTTTCACTAGGCTGGTGGTTTGGGCCTGGCCAATCAGAAGCCACACAATGCATAAGTTCATATTCTGACTGGACAGAAGCATTGGTGTTCTGTCCTGGCTGTGCAGGGTGGGCTGCAGTTGGATGGGCCTCAGCGTCGGCCATTTTGTGCGTGTCTGCCTCACTCTCCGTTACTGCTGGGGCCAGCAAGCAGGAGGGCAGACTGTAGAACATCATGTCATCCTCTTCATCACTCCCCTCCTCTTCCTCTTCATCTTCTTCATCCTCTGAGGAGGAGGGAGCTGGCATGAAGGGGCGGGACTTATAGGGCAGGCTGTGGGACTTGCAGGCATGCATATGCGTGTCAGAGGTGAAAGGTCGCTGAGTCTGGGGGGTTTGAGCCGTCCGACCTGGGGTGGACATGAGGAGGGAATCTCCTTGGAGACCTGACTCTTCCTCTTCATTATCATCATCGTCATCATCCTCCTCCTCCTCATCATAGCAAGGGGGCTCCACTGAGAATTCATTCACCTGAGAAAGAGAAAACAATTAAAACCAGACAGGAAGTCAATCCATCAGTCAATACTAAACATCACTGCATGTAAGTAACACAAATACAGCTGCGGAATAGTTGGCATTTATGATTTAATTTAATTTAATTTAATATATATGTGTGTGTGTGTGTGTGTGTGTGTGTGTGCACCAAAATGCATTACACAGACAGACCAATGCTAACTTTATGCAAATACAATAGTGCCATGAAAAACAAAATTTGTTAATGGAAATTGAAATGAGAAACATGTCACTCTCAGAAAACACAAATAAAATGATTAACAGAATACACTTTAAAAAATTGTCATAATCTTCTAATTGTAGTTGCGTATGTTTAATTTGAACTATTTAAGGTATATCCAAAATGAAAATGGATGACTTAAAATAACTGAAATTTTATTTTTTTTTAGAGCATAAATTCAAAATAGCGCATAAATTATGGACTAATAAAAGCCAAGCACTACTTTGATATTTATAACATACACACCACAGATGTGCGTTGTAGATTTGGGTAGGGATGGTCATGGCAAGAATATCTGAACCAACTTTCGATCAATGGGGTAAACAGAAGAAACGCGACATTGTAAACGTAACAGGCCCCAATCCAGTGTAATGTTAGTACATCCATGGTAGGTGGCTTTGTCCAATTCATAGACAGCCAATGCTTTCTCAGCTGTAGTCACTTAACTAATGTTGTTTCAAGAAAACAGTACAGCGCATAAAATAGACAAGATTGGGAACTGGCAAGCATGTTAACATAGCTATGTTCATGCAATTAGTTACACTGTCTACTCAACCAGAACTGAGCGGGTTTTGTGAGTGAACGGAGGAGATTTGCTGCGATCAGTGAAGGTTGAGGAAAGTGAACAAATTTCAAACATTAGCTGATATTGAAAAACTTGTCCCCTAGTGGTGGAAATACCAGGAGTGCAGTTGCACCCGAGCCCGCATGTGTTGGGTATTCGTGGGCAAATTGCATCCGAGGCTGTGGTGAAATGATTGGTGCGATTGTCTAAATCAAGAAAGAAACACAATTGCAATTGAGTCAAGGTGTATAATTTTACCTACACTGAACTTCATGTGGCTCTATGAAAGTTTTCTTGTAATAAAACCAACCGTAAAGCCAAACAAATCTCAGTAGTGGGAAGTAACATTTTTTTATATGTTAATCCATCAGTGTTTAATAATCATGTAAACATGGTGGACCTCCTTTAGAATTACGTCAGACAATTCAATTTTTTTTGTAATTGGTGGTTAGGCTGCATACTTTCTCCTGTTGTGATGGAAAATATCTTGCTTCCTTTTTGTCGAGATTTATTGGAAAAATTACGACCAATCAAATGTCCAAGTAGGCTATTTTGATTAGCTATAGCAGTCTCTCTCAGTGTCTTAACATCACTGAAAATGCAGTCAAATAAAAAGCACACAAATGGGAGAAAAAGTAGGGAGGAGGATGAGTTTTACTACACTTGGAATCTAGTCTCTAATGTTAAGAATGATTCGTAGCAATCTTCTGTGTATTAGCAACTGTTAGCTAACGTTCCATTTACTGTACTAGCTACTCCATTAAAAATAGACTGAATTTGATTAAAAAATTGTCACCCATTCTACAACGTATCTGATTCTATCAACATGTCTTGTTCCTTTCTTCTGACTGTGAACTAGCAATGGTTCCTAGATTCACAGACAATTTAGTAGTTATCTAGGTCACTTGCTAGCAAATAAACCACACAATGATTATAGAAAAGTAATGCAAGAATGCTAGCCAGCTAAGTAAGTTAGTTGTGAGAGAGTAGCACTTAGTTAACAGGCAAGTTACATCAACATTCAAGCCATACACAGTTAACTGAGCTTACACTTGGAATTCAGTTTGGATATTAACAGAAATTGCAAACACTTCCCTTGCTAGCTAGCTACTGATTCTCCTTGAAAAATAAATCGAAACCACCGCTTCTTTGTATCTCCTGAAAAGCATAATAGGTACCCTTTAATATTAATTTCATCACCTATCCTTTCTTTTCTGCTCCAGATTCGATGTGTAAAGCAGTCAGACAAAAAGAGGAAAGCACCCATACGTTATAGCTAGTAATGGGCTTTTGCTGATTGAAAGGAAGATATTGCCCGTAAAAAATAAGCCGAGGGTGGAAATATTCAGATGAGGGGCTGAACAATTGTCAAGAGGCTGTATGAGACATAGGATGGGGTTTCAAATCAGAATGCCATGCCTCATGCCATGTTTTATGAAAAAGACAGCCTACAAAAAACGGCTGGTAGTACTTAATAATAATAGCAATATTAGTATTATTATTATTATTATTATTATTATTATTATTATTAATAATAATAATAACAATAATAATAATAATCATCCTCATCATCATCATCATAGTAATCTTTATTTATATAGCACCTTTCATGTAAAAATGCAGCTCAAAGTGCTTTACATGCAGGAATAAAATCAACGCAATTACAGATAAGAAGACCGGACAGTTTAAGAACAAATCATACAGAAGACCGTGTGAGTAAAATAATACAGAATTCAAATAATCAAGACAGAGATAAAATGAAAGAATGAAAACAATAAAATAGTAAAAAGTAATCATACAATAAAATAATAAAACAGGGAGAAAATAACAAAAACAGTAAAACAGCATCACTAATTATAAACTGGATTAAAAATATATGTTTTTAGTTGCCATTTAAATATGTCCACTGACCTAGCCTCTGTAATATTTTTTCGGCAGGGTGTTCCATAATGTAGGCACATATTGGAAAAAAACAACATCCCCAATTTCCTTATGTGAGTTTCGGGGAACTTTTAGAAGCCCAGTCTTAAAGGATATTAACAGTCGTGGAGGGATGTAAAACAACAAGGAATCTGATAAATAAGCAGGTGCAAAACTATTAAGAGCTTTGTAAACAATCAGAAGGACTTTAAAAATCAATTCTAAAACCTATTGGTGGCCAGTTAAACACTGCTAAAGCAGGGGTTATGTGCTCTCGTTTCCATGTTTTGGTGAAAAGTCTAGCAGCAGAGTTCTGAATAAGTTTTTTACTGACTTCCAGTTAGTGGGTTGGTAAGCGCTCCAGATACCAAGCATGTACATGTGCAAGAACTGGAAAAGTGTGTTTTTCATAATATGTTGCCTTTAATATAGCATTTTGACTAAAGAACTGATTTCCTGATAAAAGTGTATGGGATTCATAAACATATACCTTACCTTTCATATGATAAAATATTGGTTCTGATTAAATGAAGACAAAATGGTAATAAAATAAAAGAAATCTCCCAAATGCTCAAGAGGTTCCCATAATTTAAAGCAGCCCTATAGTCACATTAATACAGACACACTTTAATACACACCTGGCTATACGCACTGCAGTCCATGAGGTCAAGGAAACCAAAAGTGTCCTGGAAATCTAAAGGGAGCTGTGAGTCTTGTTCCTCTTGCGGAGCAGGCCCTTTCATGACTGCAAAAAAAAAATTTTTTATAATCTCTCACCTGTTTACCAAAGAAACTGTTGTAATGGAATAGAATCAGAATTTGTGAACCTTTGTATATCTACCACAAGCACTACTGTAATCAAAGTCAGAATGGCAGAATCGTTATACGCACAGTATCTACCATAGAAACTTCTGTAAGCAAACAACAACTGACAGGGTTTTCACACCTGTACCATAGAAACTACCGTAATCAAATCAGTTCTCCATAGATTTAAGCATACTTTACTGTGACAATTATTTTCTTCCAACTTACCCACATAGTCACACTCCTCCCCAGTGTCCGCTGCTGGGCCAGTCTCCTCCACAGAAAGCCGCTCTGTCTTTCTCTGCTCTCCTCCAACTGCCCCTAAGCTGTTTGCTAACTCTGTTTTCAATCCCTCTGCTCCATCCTCCTTGTTCTCATCCCTCTTCCTCCCTTCCTCTCCCCTTTCTTCTGCAGACTCCCGTGTATCTGGCCTGTCATTTTCCTTGTGAGCCACACCCTCCTCCCTTCTCGCCTGGTCCTTTTCTGTGCTGGCTCCGCCCTCTTCCACACTAAGCCTCACCTCTTTTCTGCTGACCCCGCCTTCCTCCCTGTGAGACCCGCCCTCCTCCCTGCAGACTCCACCCCCCTCCTCCTTAAGGCCGCCCCCCTGCAGCACGCCCAGCGCGAGGCCGGAGGTGATGTGCAGGGGCACTGTGACGGAGAAGGGCCCCGATATGTGCATCCCGGCCCGCCGCTCCGCGCGGCTGCTGGCCATCCCCGGGGACCTGGGGGGAGGGAGACTGTCCGCAGCATGCTCTCCGGAATCCAGCCTGCTGTACGTCCCCTGGACTCCGCCCCCACTCACCACGCTGACGCTGGCCCCGCCTCCCCGACGGTACGTCACCGCGTACCCGCTGCCCGCCCCTCCTCGAGCCCCGCCTCCTGCCTCTCCGCCCAGGGTCGGGGAGGGCTGGGTCAGGGTGGAGAAAGTAGAGTCCTTTCTGGTACCTGGCAGTGGATGAATAAGAGACAGAAGCAGAAAACAGATATGTTGAATTAAAGCCGCTTTCACACCGGACGCGAAACAAATTATTTGCACGACAGATTACATTCAAAGTCAATGCAAAGACATTGACTTTGAATGTAATCTGTAGTGCGAAAAATTCATTTCGCATCCGGTGTGAAAACAGCTTTACTCAGAACATTTTTGTCGCATTTTGTCACAAGGCTCATTTTGGGTGCCTTGCAAATGTGTTATGTGACATATCATCATCAAAGTAACTTGATTTATCAATAGTCCGATAACATATCGAATGTAACCCATTTGCATAACATTATTTAAGCAATTTTGATGTTTAATCACTGGTGTGTATCGGGACTTCAATGTACGTGCTCTGAACCCATGTGTATGCTACACATTTCCGCATCGCTATCAGTTAAAGACACTCCTGGCATTTTTTTATGAGAGCTGATATTGAATCGTATTGCCTGTAAAAATGGCGTCCTTTGCTTTGTTTTAAGAATGATGCGGTTTCTCGTAGCAGCCCACCAGAGGTGGTCATTCCAGGGATCAGGAAGTAAAAGTGATGCCATGTTTTGCTTCCACCCTTGAGGTCATCCAACTGATTCCAATAATTAGATCAACCTCCTGATGAGCAAATCCAGATGGTTGGACCAAAATACTGGAGAGACCTTTCTGAACCTGGATTGTCCACCTCTGTTTCTTATCATTAGGCACTCGTAACATTTAAAGGTATGCATACCGAAATGGTCAGGTATTGAAAAATGCAAAGGGGAAATTTTTTTGGATGACCTAAAAATAAGCACTCTGAGCCTATTGTTGAAGGTCCCCTGTATTGTCTCGTGATGGCCTGATGTTTCTCTTGTGTTGTGTGAGATGTCATTTATCAGGTGGTCTGTTTGCAGTAGAACAGCCTTGTTGAACTGTTCTGTACTGTTCAAAATGTTCAGAAGTTTGAACACTGTGCTAGCTGCAATAAAAATATTGAAAAAAAAAATACAAAGGAAGATTGTGAACTATAGAGGAGTAACTTTCGCCCTTGTACGTTGTAGTATGCAGTTGCAATAACTGTTTGAATCAACATATGATGTGTTCTTGGGCACTCCTCTCTGTTCAATGTAAATGCCATGTTTTGTTTTGAATAAAGTGGCACAGCAATAAATCTAAAGGATTATTTGATTTCTGGCTAGGAGGAGAGGAAGACAGGAAGGGAATATGGAGGGATAATTGAAATGAAAGAGCATGGAGGCCAAGTGGCTGAATGTTAGAGGGAGGAATGACGGCAAAATTTGTTTTTTTACCTTCTGGATTGTATGGTACAGAGCTCAGTGAGTCCATGCTTTTGGCTGGCCTCAGACTGACCTTCTCATGTTCTGCAAGGAGACACATCTTTTAGCACATCAACTGAAACCTGAACAAACCATTTAGCACATCAAGTGAAACCTGCATAGAACTTTTAGCGTATCATCTGAAAACTGCACAGACCTTTTAGCTCATCAACTAAAAACTGCACAGAACTTTTAGCACATCAAATAAAAACTGCAAAAACTCTGAGCGCATCATTTGAAAACTTCACAGACTATTTAACACATCATCTGAACACTGCACCGATCTTTTAGCTCATCTGCTGAAAACTGCACAGAACTTCTAGCACATCAACTGAAAACTGCACAGACCATTTAACATCACAACTAAAAACTGCACTGAATTTTTAGCACATTAACTGAAAACAGCACAGACTCATCAAGATAAAACTGCACTGACAATGCAGCACATCAGTGTAAAACTACACTGTCCTTTCAGCACATTGTGTGAAAACTGCACATGCATTTTTGCATATCAGCAAAAACCGCTGTGGCCTCTTGGCCCATTAGCGTTTAAGTACACGTCTTTACACACATTAGCATTAAACTAAACATCCTTTTTAGCATATCAGTTAAAAACTACCCAGATTTTTTTTTTTGGCGCATTAACTGAAACAGCACAGACCTTCAAGCACAGCATTGACAAGCAGCTCTGACCTTTTAGCCCATCAATGTAAAACCACAGAGATGTTTTTTTTTTTTTACTTGATTTTAGAACATCAGGGTGCTAAAAGTGCACAGGCTTTTTGGCCCCTCAAAGAAGAACCACACATCTCTTTGCACAGTAACTGACAACTGCATAAACCGTTTAGTAGCTCATCATCTAAAAACTGCACAAACCTTTTAGCCCATCAGTATAAAACTGTACACATCTTTTTTCCCCATCGATGTAGTGCTGTACAGATATTTTAGCACATTAGCCTGACAATCTGTGTTTGTGAGGGGAAAAAAAAAAAAAATTTTTCTTGTTTTGGTTTATTTGTTAGTTTTGTTTATCGACAAATGTTGATTGAATCCTGTATAATGTTTCCCAGCTTCCACAAACAACCAACTTTCGGCATTTCATTATGTCTTTGTACAGTCATTGTGAGGCATGAGATTGCGAAAAGGGGAAAAGTGTACCTTTGCACGTGCTTTTGTTCTTTCTCCTAGGGTCCTGAAGTCTTCCCCCCAGGTTGAAGATTGACTTCCACTTCCTGCCCTTCAGAGAGCCCTTTCTCCTGCAAGCGGGGGTCAAATGCCACCACAAAGTGACAATGCTCAACCGATTCAACCAAAAAACCCATGTTTTTAAAGGTGTTGAGATCTTTAACATCCATATGCTTGAGCGGGGAGGGGGGACCCTGGTGCTGGAGAGCCATCACCCTGTATCTATCAGATGTCTCTCTGCTGCTAACACACGCGATCCAAACAACTGCCTCATCATCAAGCCCTTGACAAGCTACAATTCTTTTAATCAGGTGCGTTAGAGCAGAGAGACATAGAAAACATGCTGGGCGATCGCCCTCCAGGGGTAGGGTTCCTTTATCCCTGACCTGGGGCTGTGCAGTGGGTACCCATCATTAGCATATGAATGGTAGATTTCATAACACATTTGTATAATTTTTAAATCATTAAACTTTGGACAGCCTGGACTTTGCCGTATTTTTACAATTTTCAATTCAGCACAGTTGACGCAGGTTGCCATGGAAACAGGGACCATAGACATTAGTCGGCAGTATTATGGGGCACTGGTGGGGGGCGAGGTCATACTTGTCAGTTCCCTCGATGATGGCGTGATACGGCCGCATGGGAGGAGGGCCGTTGCCTGGACTGAGCGTGCTCGGAACGCTGAATGGGATTGCTCTGAAAAATTGTGGTTCCTCATTGGACAGAGCCGTGGGAGAGGGGAGGGACTTCCGCCTTTCAGGGACTTGGTCTACAGAGCCGGAGAACAAATGAGTAAATGTACAATTGCGGTTCACATTTAAAAAATCCAGTTGTGAAAATGTGAAGAAAACAACTCTTTGTGACCTACTTTTCTTTTCTTACGCTCAGTCCCATTTCTACGTCCAATGTGACATTTGTTGTACGTGTGATTCCTTTAAGTCACATTAGCAGATTCAAGTGAAAATTCAAATTTTAGAGGGGATTTTTTTTTTATTGTTGTGAGGGCACGTATTGGAATGTTTGTGTGTATTGTGCACAGCATGTCGCATTCGAGTACCTTGGTCGAGGAAGAGTTGTTTGACGTGTGTAAGGATGAACTCCACCACGATAGACTGCACCCGCACCTCCATAAAGGCAGCTGTTCCGTTCAGCCCCGTCGCCTCTATGTCCTTCGATCTGTTGTGTCATAAACACTCAGCAACTCAATTTCTTCTGGCGAAAACACTCTCGCACTCTGATACTACTGTGCAAAATGACTCTCATTCTCTTTCTCACTCTTAATCTGTCCCTCCACACCTACAACTCTCTCACTCTACGCCTACAGCTCTCCCTCTCTCACTCTTCACCAACAGCTTTCTCTCATTCCGCACCAACAGATCTTGCTCTCTCATTCCACACCAACCACTCTCACTCTCTCATTCTACACCTACAGCTCTCTCACTCCACACCTACAGCTATCACCCTCTCACTGTTCACCTGCGGCTCTCTCTCATTCTACACCTACAGCTCTTTCACTCCACACCTACAGCTATCACCCTCTCACTGTTCACCTGCAGCTCTCTCTCATTCTTTACCTACAGCTCTCTCACTCCAAACCTACAGCTATCACCCTCTCACTGTTCACCTGCAGCTCTCTCTCATTCTACACCTACAGCTCTTTCACTCCACACCTACTGCTATAACCCTCTCACTGTTCACCTGCAGGTCTCTCACATTCTTTACCTACAGCTCTCTCACTCCACATCTACAGCTATCACCCTCTCACTGTTCACCTGCAGCTCTCTCTCATTCTTTACCTACAGCTCTCTCACTCCACACCTACAGCTATCACCCTCTCACTGTTCACCTGCAGCTCTCTCTCATTCTACACCTACAGCTCTCTCTCACACCACACGACAACTCTCACTCTCTTACTCTACCCCGACAAGTCTCACTCTGTCATTCTACACCTACAACTCTCACACTTTCTATCTACACCTACAGCTCTCGCACACTCTACACCTACGACTCTCTCATTCTACACTTACAACTCCTATTCTCTCTTCCTACACCCACAGCTCTATCTCACTTTACACCTACAGCTCTCACTCTCTTATTATATACCTACAGCTCTCTCTGTCTCTGTACACCTACAAGTCCAACTCTCTCACTCTACACCTACAGCTTTCTCTCACCCTACACCCTCAACTCTCACTCTCTCACTCTATACAGATAGCTCTCAACCTCTCGTTCTACACCCTCAGCTTTCTCTCACCTACAAATCTCACTCTTTCTCCACAGCTACAACTCTCCTTATCTCTCTCACTCTGCTCCATCTCTCACTCTCCAGCTTTTTGAAATGTTCAATGACAACAACCACTTTACTCTGATTAATAATCATTTTATTAATGCATAATGGCAGCATGAATGATAAATAATAATGCCAGCAAGAGCAATAGAATATATTTCTAAAAATGAAAGCTTCTACTTTCTCTCTATCTCTCATTCTCTTGCTCTCTCTGTCTCTTTCTCATCATCCCTTTCTCTTACCTCAGCAGGTTGGGAGCCCATACAATGGCCAGGTTCCTCGCATGCATGTTAGTTTCTGAGGCATAAGTCGCCATTTTCACCAAGTGCCGCATCAAATACTCCAGGGTCCTAAGGGAGGGAGGGGCAAACTTATATGAGCTTAAACTAGTCTCAAAAGTGCATCAAAACCCTGCCAACTGTGCAGAAAGGGTAGAAATACCCATTGTAGTCGATTTCTTTACAATATATTGCAGTTCATTCATTTGAAAGATGCTTTTACGCATAGGGACATACAGGGAGAAAACACTTGAGGTCAATGGAACAACCACAAACATCTCAGATAAGAACATATTCTCATAAGGTGACTGTTTCCACAGTCATGAACATCAATCCTGGCTCATTTATCATTGACAAAATCAAAATACAAATTTTTATAGAGCATATTTTTTTCTCAAAATACAAAAAGTGCAGACTAATTGTGGAAACACTTAAGATATGTCTCCCCCACCCACATTAGCACAAAGCCCTGATGTCCTTTGGGTCCCACTAAAACAGCAGACTCCTCCGTAGGCTGGTTCTGAGCCTAATTTTTAACATGAACACATTCTCAAAACAACAGCACTTAGGAATAAAACAATTAAAAATCTCTGAAAAAGTCACATCACTTACACACAAAATCTCATGATGATATTTTTGGTTCTTCACTGGCTTATATTTGATTAGACTAAGCAGCAATGCCCTGGAGCACTGTGGGGTTGAGGGCCTAACAACTGCAGTGATCTTAACCCTATCTAGATCGGGGGGGCTTTTTATGCCCGCGCCAATTTTCACATTGTATAATTTCTGAACGGCTTGAGCTAGGACCACCAAACTTGGTGACTTTTCCTATAACTTGCCTGGGAACAATTTTATGCCAATGAATCAAGTCCATCATCTTCGCCGTTTACATGGCAATGGTTTTCTAACAGGTATGTCTGACAAAAAATTGCCTATTTCAGTTTCATCAATGTAGTTTCCAGATTTTCTTTTTAACATACTTATTCCATTATATTTACAATATCTTACGTAATTTAATGTCTGCTTTGTTAAGTAGAATTAATTTATGCTAATTTGATGACATCATTGAATTTAAAGGGCCAAAATCCAGGATGGCATACTACATCTTTGACTCAGGTACATTTTCCCTCAAATTTCATTGATTCCTTTTATTTTCCTATGATGAAAGCTTCTACTACCAATAAATAGACGGTTTTTTTTCCATTATTAAGGTGGTTTTTAGGCTCTGTATTGAAATCAATATACTAAACACAAAGAAGTTGCTTCATACTTTAAATTAGTAAAAGATTACCCTATTATGACAGTTTTGGGCAATAAAATCGAAACATGATGTCATAATAGGTCATGATAATACTAAAATGATTATAGTGATTTAATTTTACGTGTACATCATCCCTGCAATGTGTACATCATTACCTGTAATGTGGGAGTGGCAAGTCTTTTAACACCTCTTTTATTTTCATCAGACGTTCCTCCTCAAGCTGAACTGCCACGGCGTCCTGGGACAGGAGAGGGTTAGGATTCATTACTAGAGGCACATGCATCTCAACATGGGGCAGTAAATTGGCGCAGTCCGAAAACTATGTGGCCCAGTCAAAATGACTGACTCAACCACTCCCTGATATAGACCTGTGGAATAAACAATATTACCAGAGTGTAGTGGAGTAAGTATTGGCTCTCTTTCTCTTTTTCTTTCTTTCTCTCTTCTTTCTCTTTTTCTTTCTATAATGCTTATTCACTGTATAATCTGTGCAGAGTACTAATCACATGTTTTCCATTAAATAAATGTTTGTTCAGTCTTAAAAAGGTGGAGTGCCTCTTTTATACTTATTGGTTGTCCATATAGAAAAGACATTATTTAGAGAGACAGTGGGACACGTCTCCTTAGCAATGTTGGACACAGTTATAACATGAAGTTAGCATCCCCCCCCCCACCACTCACTGTCAATACTCCCCTCCCAACCACGACCATCATATTTTAAGCAGAAATCATACCACCTCCTAATATCCATAAACTACAAAAATGAGAAATAAATCCATCTTACCATGCATTTTAATCTGTATTTAGACTTAAAACCCTTATCTCTCTTACTTTTTCTCTATGTTAAACAAAAATTCTGTCAATGAGGTGAAGTCATTTTGGCTCATTAATAGATTTGTCCATTGGGTAAGAAAATTCAACTCGTCAAGCGCATGGTAACTTAAAATAAAATAAAATTTTCGATTTGAGCAAGAAAAAGAATAAGAACTAAAGTCCCAAAATAAGATGAAAAGACAGTTGGACAGACACTTCTTGCAGTATGAATACACTCATCTCAACCTGTGGATGCACTCCAATATGCATTATCAGGGTATGTACTGTCGAAAGCCCAATCCTAAATCATCCGTAAACATCTCAGGACAACACTAATACTTAAAGGCCATGTGCAAGCCCGCTTACTGCAATTAATTCCTGCGTAGATATAGCAGTTAGACAGACGTAATATAATTACTAAGATTTTGCTTCATAATACAGAGGAACAGAATTGGTTAAATACCCCTTTGCCCTTATCACACACCGATATGAACATGACAATATTTTTAGAACTGCAGCCAGGAATTCTGGGCCATCCATCCATCCATCCATCCATCCTCCATCCATCCATCCATCCATTTATTCTCAACACTGCTTCTTCCTCACTAGGGTTGCGGGGGGGAGCTTGAACCCATCCCAGCTGACTCTGGGCGAAAGGCAGGGACCCAGCCTGGACTGCTCGCCAATCCATCGCAGGGAATTCTGGGCCATCAGAAAGCATATTGCTCTAAGCTCCACTTCTGCAATAAAACTAACTGAATCTCTGTGGGCCCTCTCAGCTGTAATCCTCAGCCCCCCCCAGCGAAAATGTGCACACTCACAGCAAACTTGTCGTAGAGCTGGTAGGTAAGCAATGGGTTGGGCAGCTCTCTGAAGTAAGCCTTGCAGAGGGAGCTCACGCAGTGGATATCCTGCCGGTAAACATCTTTATTGAGGTCTGGTGCACCGTCACAGTCAAACTCTCCCCTGCGAGGATAGATACAGATACACACTTTAGGGCCGACTCCAGCGGACTGATAAAAGGGCAAAATTCTAATCATTGTGAAAAGAAAATGTTTATTTCCAGAAACCGAGCAATAACAGAAATACGGGATACACACCCTAGGTTCAGCAGAGTCAGTTTCAAGCTCAAACTGCCCCGCAGAGGGCTTTTTATGTGATACAAGGGCTTTGATGTTGGCCAGTCATCCAAGTCAAAGTCAAAGTGTTTTTATTAGTCTCCCTTGGGAGAAATTTGTCTTGGGCAGAGGGGTCTGCTGCACAGACAACACATCCAGCACATTTGATACAATCCACTCAAGCATCCAAAACAATTACATTAAAAAAATAAAATAAATAATAATAATAATAATAATAAATGCATAAAAATACATAGTCAACAGAATCAGATAAAAAAAGTGCATACCAGCATCTCAGTGCAAATTCAGCATCAAATGACCTTAGATCTGCTCATTTATGAGCTTCACTGACAGTGGGATGAACGAGTGTTTGTATCTGTTATGTTTACAAAGGGGAACTCTGTACCTCCTTCCTGAGTTAAGTAAAACATATTCAGAGTGCAGTACATGAGACGTATCCGATAGAATATTGTCTGCAAGTCTGAGGACTGTTTGTTCAAACAAGTCTTGGGGAATTACAGGTACTGCCATACCAATGATTTTGCCTGCTGTTTTTGTCAGATTTAATATTTGAGTTTTTGATTTAACAGTTAAGTTGCCGAACCAGCTGGTAATGCCGTACCGTAATACAGACTCAATAGTTGCTCTGTAGAAAATCAACATAATATTCCTACATACACCAAACACTCTGAGTCGACGGAGAAAATGCATGCGCTGGTGGATTCGGGCACAACGCGCTTGCCACTTGCGTGTGCCAGCTTAAGTTGTTATCAATGTGAACCCCTAGATATTTGTATGAATCCACCTGCTCAATATTACGTCCATGTATGGCTACCGAGCTATGGTCCCCAATAGACCTGGGGTCCACTAGCATCTCCACTGTTTTATTCGTATTAATCTGCAGTTGGTGAGCGTCACACCAGTTCACAAACCTGTCTACTCCAGATCTGTGGCTGCTTAAATTGGTATTAGTTTTTAGCAGACTAAGTATTACAGTGTCGTCTGAAAATTTAGCAACATACTGGTTTGGCTGGGAGCTGACACAATCATTGGTATACAGTGTAAATAAAAATGGTGAACTTACACAGCCCTGGGGGGCCCCAGTGCTGCTTAAAGCAGTATCAGAGAGAACAGAGTTAAGCATCCCCTGTTGTGGCCTGTTTGACAGGAACGAGTGATACCACTTGATTAAGAAGGGGTTCACGTTCAGCTGAGTCAGTTTTTGAAGAAGGATGTGTGACTGAATGCAGTTGAAAGCAGAGCTAAAATCAATAAAAACTAACTTGGCATGTGCATTGGAACTCTCAAGATGTTTTAAAACTAAGTGCATTATAGTTAGAATGGCATCACTGGTACTCCGATTCCTTTTGTACGCAAACTGATATTGATCCAGGTGTGGCTCCACCTCTGTACAACGCTCCTGAATTAACAGTTTCTCCGATGCTTTCATTACATTAGAGGTTAGAGCCACCGGCCTAAAATCATTGTTCACTTGAGGGCATGCTTTCTTAGGGACTGGAATAATAACTGATCTTTTCCAGAGCTCAGGTACCGAATAAGTGTCAATGGAGAGCTGGAAGAGTTGATGCCAAGCTGGAGTGAGCTCCTCTGCAAATGTTTTTAAAAGAAAAGCAGACATATTATCTGGCCCTGTCGCTTTGTTAGTATACATTGATTTAAAAACCCGAGTGACTGATTGTGGGTTAACTAAGATTCTGTCCTCATGCAAATTACAAATAATCTCCTCTAAAATTTTTCTGCATTCTTCCTGGTAATCACTTTCAAAACGCAGATAAAAATCATTTAGCTCATTGGCTTTTGCAGTTTCATCATAGGTAACCACGGGTTTCCTTTTTGTAAACATATCTGTCATGGCACGAATAGAATCCCACAGTCTCTCATTGTTCGCCCTGGAGAGGTCCCGTTCTGCACACTCCTTATGTTGCAGCCGAGCCGCTGTCATCCTCTGATTCAGGTCTTTTTGTGCAACCCTGACCCCTGCAGTGTCCCCTGATTTAAAGGCAGTTTTCTTCCTATTAATACATTCCCTTATTTCCTGTGTGATATAAGATTTATTATTCGGGTATTTCTTTATG
Source organism: Gymnothorax javanicus (assembly GCA_029692085.1). Lineage (NCBI taxonomy): Eukaryota > Metazoa > Chordata > Actinopteri > Anguilliformes > Muraenidae > Gymnothorax > Gymnothorax javanicus. The sequence goes on along the minus strand of CM056197.1, from coordinate 47,529,471 downwards.
GTTTTTTGGGGAATGATTGAATCAACACAGAAAGAGATGTAACTAGTAATTGCTTCTGTGGCAGAGTTGATATCTGCATCTTGGAAAAAATGTCCCAATCTGTACACAAAAAGCATCCTTTCAGCTCCTCTGTTTTGTCAGCAGACCACAGTTTGACAGAGTGGACCTCAGGTTTACTGGATTTAAAAGCTGATCGATAGGTGGGGAGGAGCTGGACTATGTTGCGATCCAAATTGCCGAGGGGGGGTCTGGCTCTGGCCATATAGGCTTCTCTTATGTTCCCATAGCACTTGTCAAGAGTCTTATTGTCATGTGACTTGAACTGTATGTCCTCAAACCCACAACCACCCCACAAGCATGACCATCAACCTGAGGGAATGGTGTCTCTTTGGATGAAATAATTCTCGGGTAAATTCACTCTGATCAATATTTTGTAATTAAGAACAATGCCAATGAATGGCGACCAGCTGTCGCTTACGCATGTGACCTGCATCATTCTTATGATGAGTAATAACTGCATTGTTCTTACGATAACTGTCCAGCTGGCAGGTTGTCTCAGTGTTTCGTGCCTGAGCGGATAATCTTACAACACACACGCACTCGTAGACACACACATTGTCATACTTACTCCAGTGCACATACAAATGTATAGGGGAGACTGGGGTCTGATGAGCCATGGGGACCAATGAGCCATATCACTATTTTGCGATCAATTGATGCCAAAGGTGTTTAAAATAGGCAAAATAGTGATCTGGCTCATTTATCCCCATGACTCATCAGTCAATGGTCAAATATTTTGCCTATTTTAAGCAGCTCTGTCATCGATTGATCGCAAAATAGTGATTTGGCTCATTGGTCCCCATGGCTCATCGGACCTCAGTCTCCCCTACTATTGGCCTTACTGCTGGGCGCATGCACACGCACACACATGCACACACATATGCACATGCACACGCATCTTTGTTGACTTACTCCTACACATATACATACAGTAAATACACACATATTGTTACATGTTATTTAACTTGCTCTTGTTTACACAGATGACAATGATAACTTAAATGTAATGACACACACACACACACACACACAACCACACACACGCACACACACACAACCACACACACACACACACAAAATATAAATAAACAACTCCTGCGTACAAACTCAAATGTACTATTGGACTTACTTTCATTAATTAACATGGTTACTTGTATTTGTGAACACACACACACAAACACACACGAAAGCATTCAAACGCATACCTCAGCTTCTGTGTGTTAGATGACACCCCAGATAGCCGGTAAATTCCATCTACGATGCCAAATTCCTCAATGAACTTACTGCAGCATTGCAAGACCAGGGGAACTGTGGCATTGAGGGAGAGAAAGTAAGTATGAGCGAGGAGATATTTCAAGAGGAAAGCATATCCAAATTAGAACAAATCAGAGGTATTGTACAAGGAGCATTTTACAGAGTTTAGCTGATGTGGTACAAGCTGAAACTGCCCTTATGAAAATGAACTGAAGGGTTACTATAGTATACTATAAGAATTGTATAGTGTTCTATATAGTTGTAGTAGAGTACATTTCACCAGCTATGGTATTACCTGAGTTTTTTTCTCTAGTATTATTTTATTAGCTATAGTAGCCCTACAATATTTCAATAGTAATACTAAACTCTCTATAGTGCATTCCAAAAAAACAGTACAATTACTCCAGTAATACCGATAGTTTTTGGTGGTAATTTTTTTATGGTATTCCTACAGTGGTTTTTTGTAAGGGTGGGTAGGAATGTTGTAAAGATTTCTGCAGTAATAGTACACTATCGTGTGACACTCAAAAAGGCGCTACTTACTAAGAGGTGCATTTTTATTGGCATATATTCATAGTAAATGTGACAGTTTACATTTAAGAGTTGTAATCTGTAGCAGACAGGTGCATGTTTTGGAACAGTAATCTGCAAATACTGTGGTCTGCTCCGCTAAAAATTTGGGGTCCCGAGTTCACAATGGGCCCTTTCACCCCCAAAAATTCTGTGTGGTACTTTTTTTTTTTTTTTTTTTTGATGCTACAGAGGCGTCAAGAAGCATCTAGATGCTGCTGATTGGTGGTCTATTTCCCTGACAGGATTTCAGGCATTAAGAATAATTTTTTGAAGGCCCTGGTAAATCAGGGTAATGGTTCCTCTTCCATAACAAACCCAACATATAAGCACTGGCCCAGTCAGTATGTGTAAAAAATGACTCCAAACATGGTAACCTCAAATGTCTGCAAATACCCACAAATCAAAATCTGACAGAATGCAATTTAACATCATATCAATAGCCTTATTTCATTTTCCCAGGGTACCGAGTGAAAAAGAAGTAAAAAATTAACACATTGTATCCTCGTCCAAATACTTTTTAGCAATGCTGTGCTGTCACATAGCGTCCGGGGGTCGGAAAGCAAAAGTCCAGCTATGTGGCAGCTTTGAAACCAGCAGATTTCATTTAAAATCTATATCCACCAAATTCTAACGGCAACTGGAGCAAAAATCTGGGGTTGGACTTTAATTTTCTGGATGTGGATTTAAGAGCTCTGGCACTGTAAATGCGCAGGTGATGCAGGTGATACTCACTCTCCTGATTGGACGCAGCCAGGTGCTCCAGCAAGTCGCAGCCGAACACCTTGTCCTTACTGGCCCCCTTCCTGCGTCCCCTCCTCATCTTGCCGCCTCAGGCTGACGCTCACAAGGCGATCGATTTTCGTTATCGGTGCTGTGTTGAGCCCTGGGAAGAGAAGGGGAGAGCTGAGAGTCGGCGGATGCAGCGACAGCATACTTCCCATAGAATCAACTCTGGTGCTCCCTCCTCATGTAACACAAGGCTTGAGCATACACAGGGACTAGCTTTCACCAGTGCTCCCCGCACCTCTCCTGGAGTATGTTTTAGATCTCTCCCTGCTCCACCACAGGTGATGCAAATGCTACAGTCATAATCATGCAGCTTCATGGATTGATAACGACCAAATCATTTGAATCACCTGTGCTGGAGCAGGGAGAGATGTAAAACATGCAGGAGAAGACATTCTCCAGGAGAGGTTTGGGAAATACTGGTTTTCTCAAAAAATAGGAAGATCCCACTTCACTGCTCCGATAAGCCTAGAATACATGCAAAACTTAATCACACTCCGACCCAAAACTAAAAATATACAACCCAAATTCCAAATAAGTTGGAACTCTGTGTAAATTGTGAATAAAAACAGAATGCAATGATTTGCAAATTTCATAAACCCACATTTTATTCACAATAAAACAAAGACAACATATCAGATGTTGAAAGTGAGATATTTTGCCATTTCATGAAAAATATTAACTCATTTTAAATTTGATGGCAGCAACACACCTCAAAAAAGTTGGGAGAGGGGCGACAAAAGGCTGGAAAAGTAAGTGGTACTGATAAAAAACAGCTGGAGGAGCATTTTTAAACTAATTGGGTTCATTGGCAACAGGTCAGTAGCATGACTGGGTATAAAAAGAGCATTTTAGAGAGGCAGAGTCTCTCAGAAGTAAAGATGGACAGACATTCACCAATTTGTTCAAAACTGCATCTAACATTGTGGAAGAATTTCAGAAAGCTGTTCCTCAAAGTAAAATTGCGATGACTTTGAATCTACAGTACATAACATCATCAAAAGATTCAGAGAATGTGGAGAAATCTCTGTGCGCAAGGGACAAGTCTGAAAGTCAATATTGGGGGCTTGTGATCTTCGGGCCATCTGCATTAAAAACAGGCATTATTCTGCACTGGAATGCACTGCATGGGCTCAGGAACACTTCCAGAAATCATTGTCTGTGAACACAGTTCGCCGTGCAATGTATTAATGCAAGCTAAAGCTGTATCATGCAAAGAAGAAGCCATATGTGAACTTTGCCGCCGTCTTCTCTGGGCCAAAGTTCATTTAAAATGGACTGAGACAGAATGGGAAACTGTTCTGTGGTCAGATGAATCAAAATTTTAATTTCTTTTTGGAAACCACGGACGCCTTATAGTGTGGTTTAAAGAGGAGAGGGACCATCCAGCTTGTTAGCAGCGCACAGTCCAAAAGCGTGCATCTCTGATGGTATTGGGCAGCATTAGTGCCTATGGCGTGGGGAGCTTAAACATCTGGAAAGGCATTACTAATGCTGAAAAGTATATAGAGGATTTACAACAGCATATGCTCCCATCCAGACAACATCTCTTTCAGGGAAGGCCTTGCATATTTCAACAAAATAATACCAAACCACATCCTGCATCCATCACAACAGCATGGCTTTGCAGTAGAAGAGTCTGAGTGCTGAAATGGCCTACCTGCAGTCCAGATCATCCACCAATAGAAAACGTTTGGCACATCATACAACGAAAAATTTGGCAAATAAGACCAAGGACTGTTGAGCAGCTAGAATCTTACATCTGACAAGAGTGGGACAACATTCCTCTCCCAAAGCTTCAGCAATTGGTCTCCTCACTTTCCAGATGTTTACAGACTGTTGTTAAAAGAAGAGGGGACACTAAACAATGGTAAATATGGCCCTATCCCAACTTTTTTGAGATGTGTTCCTGCCATCAAATTCAAAATGAGCAAATATTTTTCATGAAATGGTAAAATGTCTCAATTTCAACATCTTATATGTTGTCTATATTCTATTGTGAATTAGATGTCAGTTTGAGATTTGCAAATCATTGCATTCATTTACATTTTACACAGCATCCCAACTTTTTCAGAACTTGGATTGTAACTTATCACATTTCAAACAAAAATTGCACACAGAATCTATTTACACTGACTCAAAACTGAGCAACCAAACATACAGCAGAATTGCACCCGGAATCCAAACTACAAACAAAGTTGATTCTGCTCTAGATCAATAAAACAGCCATAACAATAAAAAAACAACAAAATTCCTGACCAAAATCTACTCATAACCCCTTTATATGATTGTTCTCTGGTTTTCTTTATTGCCCTTCTTTGTGAACCTTTTTGTAACAGTTCTTATGAAAGGTGTTAGACAAATAAAGTCACCATGCAGCACTATACAACGGGCCAAAACTGCAAACAGAACTTAATCACCCTCAGAACTAAAACTGCAAACAGAACTTAATCACCCTCAGAACTAAAACTGCAAACAGAACTTAATCACCCTCAGAACTAAAACTGCAAACAGAAACAAAATTATGAACAAATTTTAAAAACAGAACCAAATACCAATCAAATACCAAAATACTAATCACTATTAGAACTATAGACAAAACCAAATCACACTCTAAATCAAAACTAAACTATGCATAGAACCTAATCACTCCCATAACCAAAACTACAAAAATTATGTAATCCCGCTCAGAACCTGATTTACAAACAGAATGTCATGACACTCGGAGCCAAAGCTACAAGCAGAACATAATCATCTTGAGCCAAAACTACAAACAAAACCTAATCACTCGGAGCCAAAACTATGAACAGAACCTAATCACCATGCCTCTGCCAGTGCATTTCCTCCAGCATACGCACACTGCATCGGGTTTGACAGAGACGTAGGCCACACCCTGAATCACGGTGCAGTTTGGCCCTCCGGTCAGATGCAGAGCAGGTCCCTGTCAGGCCAGGGGGAGGTTAGTTGGGGGTTTTAGACACCCTTTTTCCCCTGATACTGTTGGCTTGTGCTCTAGTTGCTCCACATAGTCCAAATCTTCCTGCTCAATGAGAGCTTTTGCTTGCTAACAGCGGAAGTGAGCCTCGGTTGTCAGAGACCGAAGACCTGACTTTCGACATCAAACCTCGGCCGCGTCCCTTCCCCCTCCCCAAGACGCCCCAACCCTGTTGAACCCCCCCGGCTACTTGTAAGGGTGCAGCAGAGATTCGGCAAGGAGGGTAGCCGAAAATTAAGAGAGACGAAAGGAGAGAGAGAATAAAAAGAGACTCAAAAAATGATCTCACCTTCGCTTTGCCCCGGCTCAAGCAGCAACAGCAACAGCTAAATGATGACGCAAAAAACCACCAAACTTCCCCTACGCACTTCCTGAGTCTTTCTGTCTCTTTTTCTCTCTTTCTTATGCTCTATCTCCCTCCCTCTCTTCCGCTATCTGTCTCTCTGTCTCGCTCTGTCTGATACATACATTCAGTTGATCAGAGTGCCGATCCCGGAACCCAAAAGTTGATCTGTGCATTGGGTTCAAGCAAAACTGTGGTTTATGGGAGGAGGGGGTGATGGTGGTAAGTGATTCTGGTGTTTTAAGTGTTAATTTGACCCCTTTGTTGGTGCAATGTTTTGGTAAAGATAACAACAATCTGAAGCCACTGCCAGCAATATAACATTGATGAGTGATAAACCAAGCTCCATTGTCTAGTAGCTCTGTGTCAAACAACTGCATTCAGTCTGTCTGGCTGAATGCAGTTGAATTTTTATTTTCATTGTGTGGTATATGTTTCTTCCCTTTGCGGTCAAATACAGTGAAGAGCTCTCGGTCAATGGCCGTAAATTACTGTTTAAAATCAGCACATCTTTGGAATGTTTTCTTTCTCCTTGCACATGCAGTGGTATGAAAAATATTTGCCCCCTTCCCAATTTTTTCTATGTTTGCATATTTGTTACACTTAAATCACACGTGGGCAATGAGGGCCGTATCTGCCCCTGGTTTTCACACCAGCTTCTGGCCTTTAATTAGTTAATTGTCTTAATTAGCCAAACTATTTGTAAAATCTGACTTTTCTGCTGCATTTCTTTAAATTATCATTAATGACCACCAAAGATTGTTCTTGTCTCCCTACATAAAGCATTTTTCTTTGAGGTAATTTATTTGTAAATCTATGTTTTTGTATACAGCCAATTAGCTCAATTAGTCAGGGTAATTGATAGAAACAAAAACCTGCATACACACCGGCCCTCCAGGACTGGAATTGCCCACCTCTGACTTAATTGTTTCAGCTCATCATACTAATTTTAATATTACACAAAGATAACCCAAGTAAACTCAAAGTGCAGTATTTAAATTATGATCTCATCGATTGAAGGAAAAAGCTATCCAACTTTACCTGATCCTATGTGAAAAAGAAATGGCCCTCACTTACTAAATCAACTAATCAAACAAATTAAATTGATAATTGGGTTTAATTTCACTTGGCACCCCCTGGCATGATTATTGCCAACCCTTTTGAATTTAAACATGAATCAAATACAACCTGTCTCTCGATGTGAAGTAGGCCAAAGCAGCACATGATGCCTCGATCTAAAGAAACTGAGGAACAAATGAGAAACAAAGTCACTGACATCTACGTATCTGACTGGGAAAGGTTACAGAGCCAATTCTAAGGAACTGAGACTTCAGCAAACCATGGTGAGAGCCATTATTTACAAATTGACAAAACTTGGAGCAGTAGTGAACCTTCCCAGAAGTGATATGCCTACCAAAATTCCGCCAAGAGTACATCAACTCATCCAGGAGGTTACAAAAAACCCAGATTTACTTCAAAAGACATGCAGGCCTCACTTGCCTTAATCTGTGGACTATGGAAGTTCACTTTTTGAAAGACGTGGGTCCCGTCACATCTGGCATAAAGCTAACATGGCACTCCACAATAAGAACATCATACCAACAGTCAAACATGGTGATGGTAGTGTGATGATCAGGGGCTGTTTGCTGCTTCAGGACCTGGGTTACTTGCCATGAAGCTTTGCTTCAGCCTACACCCTTTTGGTTCATAACTGGGAATTCAGAAGGTTTTCTGAACTTCTTTTTTTTTTTCTTCTTTGTCTTCATACCTTTATTTTGTTGATTTTAAATGAACCAAATAAAAATCATTCATTCATTCATTCATTCAATGACTGATGGAAGCATGAATTTTGCTCTTTACCAGAAAATTCTGCAGGAAAATTTCTGGCCATCAGTTTGTGACCTTAAGCTTAAATGCAGCTGGGTTATGCAGCAGAATAATGATTCAAACCACACAAATAAGTCCAACTTTGGCTCAAAAAAACATATAAATAAATAAATAAATAAAAATTTAAGGTTTTGGAGCGTGTCACAACTCTCTTGTGAATCCCTTTTGTGTCTCCTCCCATCCAGCAGCTTGTGTGTGTTTTTGATATATTGCCTCTTTGATTGGTTTCAGTCCCGCGAGCTTTCCCCACCAGCTGTTTCGAATTTGTGTGTCCCCATCTCTTTACGTGCGTGTTGACGTATACTGTATATATTCCTCACTTTGAGAGTGCAAGTCATAGATTGTTAGTTGCTATATGCCCTATAGCAACCAGTCAGTATTTCCCAGTAAAATTTTATCGTTGTCATGGTTTGTGAGGTGTGCGTGCTGTTTGGACTTTTCTTTGCGGCTCTAGTCCCGGGACGATATCGTTTTCCTGGACTATCAAATTCTTTACCCAGCTGGCTGATTGAGCTGGGGCGGCGCTTTCCCAGACTCTATATAAGCAAGAGGTCCGGCACACCTCCTTCGCTAGAGTGTCTGTTTTTAGCTTCGCACTATAGCTGAAGATATCTGTAGTCAGAGTTTGTATGACTTTCTATCTTCTAATTATTGGAGTTTCTTCTCACTTTTTCTATCTCGCTTTGCTTCCGTGTTTCGGACTATTATACGTCCTTTGGAAGCACGAGTACTTTCGTTTGGTCTGTATTGTTTTCTGTGTTTGTACTGTGTCCGTGCTACTCTCTTTCTCTCTGGCCATTGGACTTGGACTCCGAATTCTACCGGCCGTGACAATCGTCTTCGGAAATTATTCATGATCTTTAATGATAGTTAAATACAGTTCTCTTCCTCATGCTATTCATAGGAACAAGTTCCCAAGCCTTACTCTTAGTCTCAAGGATTCGGACTGCAATCATCGTAACCATCCCTCAGTCTGTTCTTTGCCCAGTTTATTAGAAACGTCTCCTAAGCCTTCTGCAGTCATCAGGATCGGGACTGCATTCCTGTTAAACTCCACCATTCTGCCATCTGACAGATCTGCTCTGGCGAAGTGTGCACTCCATCTGGCAGCTGTCCTGGCTTGCCATTGGCCAGACATGGACATGGGCTTGTAAGGCATTTTAGTAGATCAAAGCTTCCCCAATGTGCCAAGGTGTTGACTTGAACCGGGATTGGCTTCCTGGGGATGGGAACTTATCAGGGGGGGTGGTAACTCAAGTCTCACTGCAACCAAATGGGATGCAGACAAACACACGTAGAGGTGACAATAACCAACAGGTTAGAACAATAGGCCTCAGTATGCATGACTGTTGATGTCTTTAGACCCACGGGGAACAAGGAAGCACACAGGGGGGTGTCTGACAGTTCATCAGGAAAAGTTAGCAGACATGATGCTGATGTCACAATGACCATTTGGTTACCTGTCACCTCATTGGTACACTGGCCTCAGGAGAGGTATAAAGCTGCTTCCTGACTGACAGTAATTTGTAATTGCCCTGCCTTGCTTTTACCCAGTATGTTACATACTGTAAAGAAGACTATTTTGCTCTGTAAATAAATTGTTGTTGACCTGAACTTTGGGACTACCAGTTTACTTCACAAAGGACCAAATTCCTACATAAATTGGCGAGCCAGCATCGGACGAAAAGGGGGGACGATTAGAGGACATTTCCATTTTAACATCAACAAAAAATCAAGGAATTTTCCACAGCAACACCAAGCCATTTCATCTCTTGCTGCACGGAGAGGAGACGAGCTTACTGCTGCAAAGAAAGACAGACGGGCCCTCCATTCCAAACCTCCTTTCGACGAACCAAAGGGACTTTGTAAGTATAACGGGTTTTCTGCTTTATCCTGCTGTGGATAATAATTTGAGATTATGGTTGGGATTTGCCAGCTGTGGCAAAAGTGAGCAAAATAGCACAGGACTAGGAGCAAATTCAAGACTTAGGCATGAGAGTTCTCCTGTTGTTTTAATGTATGAAATTATACCTGTTTAACAGTTAAGTTAGCTTAACAGGGTTAAGCGGGAGGCGTGTTTGTAGAGGAACTGGGCTTTTTAGTGAACGCATTCAGCAGGGTATCCCACATTTACCCTGTGTCCTTTAGATAAACCGCCACTGTAGGTAGATTGTGCACAAAGTACTCAGAACCTACAATGATGGAGGGGCCATTGACTATGTTGCAAAAACATAGCAAAGAGGGATCCTATGGATTTCTGTTAGATAAATCAGATCCTCTCGCTTGGCTTGAGGAAGCATGTGCAGAGCGCAATCGTAACTGTAAGAATAAAAAGCGCAAGCATGCAAATGTACTAGCCGCTTTGTTACAAGGCCAAACGGAAATTAAACGTTGTTTGTCTGTGGCAGAGAAACAGTGTTCTGAACAGCAGCAAACAACAGAAACACTGAGGGAGACTGTAGAGACCCTTAGAAGTGAGGCTGCTGCAGGACAGGCAGAGCGCTGTTTAGCTGCACATAACAGTATTGAACTGCGGAAACAGTTGGCATCACTGAGAGCAAACTTGGCTGATTCAAAAAATGTTAATGCCATGTTGAACAAGCAGTTAGAAAAATGCAAAAATGCTTACGAGATGCTATGGGCTAGAAGTGTGAAAAATCAAGAGGTTGCACATAGATCAGGTGTTAAGGGCAATAGTGTTGATAAGCTCAAGCAATTTCAGTGCCATGTTGTTGCTTTGGATGTTAACTTACCAGATTACTCTGACTCAGAGAGCAGTTGTAATACTTCAGAGGAGCCCAGTTCAGACCCACCTGATTGTCACATAGCTCCAGGTCCAGTAATAGCAGCTCCCTTCCGCGTAAGAGAGCGCAAAATCCGAAAGAGAGCAGCAGTAGCAACTGAGGGCAGTGCTGCCACAAATTATGAATACGAGTCAGTCCGGGAACGTATTCCCTTGTCCACCGTGGAGCTAAGTAATTTGTGCAAAAACATTGGTCAATGGGATGGGCTCTCTGATCCTCGAAACTATTTGGCGGAATTGCAACGCCAGGCTACAGCTCATTCCTTAAATGACCAGGATTGCTGTCAGATCATGCAGTTAACTATTCCAGCTGATCTAGTTCAGTCACTACCAGATCATATTAAAGGTCCTGTAGATGGTGTTTGGGCAAATGCTCAGCAAAGGGAGTCTGCTTTGATGAATATGATTGGCAATCCACAGCCCAACTGGAAACAAATACAGAGCACCACACCTGATAGAGGTGAAAATCCAATAGCTTTCATTAACCGCTTGTTTACTAGCTACACCAGGAATTCTGGCATGCCAAGTCCAGGCAGGAATGATCCGGTATTCCTTGCATTAATCATACAAAAATATGATGACATTATAAATGATGCAACAAAGCTTGCATTGAATCAAAAACAGAAAGCAAATAATTTGACCTATTTAGAAGTCTGTAGTCTTCTATCTAGCTGGTATGAAATTACACACAGTGTGCCCATTAATAAAAAGAAGGTTTCGGCTGTAGCTACTAAAGAGGGCCGTAGGACATCTAGAGATGCTTGTCACAACTGTGGTAAGACTGGACATTTTAGAAGAGACTGCTGGTCGCGGGGTGGAGGTGCAGCAGGACAGAGTCCAAAGCAGAAAAGCAGAGGAAAAACTATATCACAGTCAGAAACCTCGCCATCTCCTCCAGCTTTAACGTATAAGCACATTAATAAAATGCTGCACGAGTTCAAACAAATTGCAGCTCAAATTCTGAAAAATGTGCAAAGCCACTTGGAGGACAAATTCCACTTTGTTGTTCACAATACGGGCTTAGCGCACCAAACCAACAAACAGAGATGGGATGATGGGGTCAAACCCAGTACACATAAATTTGAAGTGGGTGATCAATTCATGGTAAAACATTACCTTCAGAAAGGACCTTGGGATGCAAATTGGACAGGGCCACATGAAATTGTGGACACCTGCAGGGAGGGAAATCTTAAGGTTGCAATGAAGGGGAGGAAAGGAGTGGGGTATGAATGGTATCATGCAGACCAATGTAAATTGGGTCCAAATGTTAAACTGTCATAAGAATAAATACTGCACTTGATGTTTTTCAGGTACCAAGACAGGACGTGGACTAAAAAGCATCAAGGGGGGACTGAAGGATATTTTGTTTTTATTTTTACTTTTATTGCATATTTTATATTTTGTTTTATTTTTACTTTTTATTGCATATTTTATTTTTCCAATACTCCCAACTTTTACCTGCCAAACCACAACCAGCGCATGCATGATGCACAGCAATGGGACCTCATACCTCAGCCACAAAAACTACAATGTAACCTGCCATGCTTCAGCCACACGCAAAAGACGGACTGATGGGAATGGAGAAGAATGTAAATGTTACAAAGGATTTACAGGTGATGGACTGTCTTCCTGTGTGGACATCAACGAATGCAGAAAAGAACAACCTTGTGGCTTAAAGCAGGTTTGCATCAACACACTGGGAAATTACCAGTGCAGTTACATTACTGGATGGACAATGAACAGTGGTCAAGTATGTGAGAAAGAATGCCTTAGGATGTGGCCTCTGCCAGCTAATGGGATCATCACTGTTCCAAACCCACACACATATGTGAATAATGTACAATGGGAATTTTTAACAATTGTTATGAACCTGGGAGACTTAAACACACGACTCACAGATATTTGTAAAGATTGACACTCTGTTGCTAGGCCTTTTGATGACTTGATACAAAGGGAAAGGGATGAGGTGGTACTCTGGGGGGCAGCCGAGAAGTGAAAGCAGCAAACTATATTTGGGGATCTGGGAGGTGTATTTGGGACAGGAAATTCTTTGTATAATGGTCATCAGCTGGGGTTACTTGAACAGTATATCAGTGATGTAAAGACAAAATTAGGAAGTTTTCTTCATGTGTTATGGAAATACCCGTTTATACAGACTAGCTGTTCACAATGGCACAAAGATGATGGCAGTCGAATGCTTAGAAGGCTGTGATGTTAGGACGGGTGTAATCACGTGTCCAGGTGATAGGCTTTAACCAAATTTAGGATGTGGCTGGTGAATTCCAGTGGTTCAGACTGTTTTATCTCAACAAGACTTGTAAGACCAGATTATACAGACATCAGACTCAAGGGAAACAACACTTTCTGTATTAATGCAAATAACAACAATTTAACTTCAAAGCCTCTTGTTTGCACACCACCTGGTAATTCATTCTGTGTTCAAGTCAACTATCCAATGGACATTGGGGGCAGGATACTATACTTTATCAAAAACAAAATTGAACTAAATTTGGAAGATCCGTATGCAGAATTCTTACAGCCAGTACCCTTGCCTTGGATTGATGATATTCTTAGATTGGATGATGAAGAACAACAACTAAAATCCCAGATTATTAAACTAAATGCAGGTGAGAGGGGTTTGATTCAGAGAATTCAAGGCTATCTTAATGGGCTTTCAGGAATAAGGGGGAACTACAAAGACACATACTGGGACCTGATTTTCAAGGGTGCAACAGCAGCATCAGTACTGGCGTTACTGACTGTGGCAGCTCTGACTTGCTACCTTTGGGTTTTAATAAAACAACACAAAAGGGGTGCTGAGTACCGGAAAATAAAAGCTCTACTGGAAGCCAGATGAGAGCAATCTATGTGTAGAGTCATCTAGTGCTACTAGGACTCCCTTCTCTTGGTACGGCTCCATTGTGATTGTACATGGTGTCAAGTGGTGGCAAACACCTTCCCTTAGTTCACTATGATGTGAGCCCATGGCCAATTTAATGAGAATGTTGTTCCTGAATTAAACCTTTCTCTCTTCAGTTTCGCATTTGAGTCAAGGTTTAAGGGGGGATTATGTAAGGCATTTTAGTAGATCAAAGCTTCCCCAATGTGCCAAGGTGTTGACTTGAACCGGGATTGGCTTCCTGGGGATGGGAACTTATCAAGGGGGGTGGTAACTCAAGTCTCACTGCAACCAAATGGGATGCAGACAAACACACGTAGAGGTGACAATAACCAACAGGTTAGAACAATAGGCCTCAGTATGCATGACTGTTGATGTCTTTAGACCCACGGGGAACAAGGAAGCACACAGGGGGGTGTCTGACAGTTCATCAGGAAAAGTTAGCAGACATGATGCTGATGTCACAATGACCATTTGGTTACCTGTCACCTCATTGGTACACTGGCCTCAGGAGAGGTATAAAGCTGCTTCCTGACTGACAGTAATTTGAAATTGCCTTGCCTTGCTTTTACCCGGTATGTTACATACTGTAAAGAAGACTATTTTGCTCTGTAAATAAATTGTTGTTGACCTGAACTTTGGGACTACCAGTTTACTTCACAAAGGACCAAATTCCTACCGGCTGAATTGTGTCATTCTGCCCTGGGCTCCATGCCTCTGTCAACACTGCACTACTATCAATAAACGCTACAATTATATTGTACTCTGACTCCACATTTGGTTCCTGTTCTGGATCATGACAGGAGTGGCTAGTCAAAGTTATGACTTGAATCCGATTTGAGATGGCATAGCAAACCCTTTAACAGGCAGTTGATGTGAGCATATTACATGTTGTCTTCAATTTATATTAAAATGATTTGGATGATCTGAGACATTTAAATATATCAAACATAGAAGAAACCGAGATGGGGGCAAATATCTTTTCACAGCACTGTAGTTGCTCTGCAGTCCATAATCATTTGGACAGTTACTCTGTCCTAAGTCCCTAATTTAACCCCCGATCAAATCCAATATGATGTACAGAGGTACAAATCCAAAAAATAAAAATGGTTTCACTGTCCATATAGGGACCGCATTACACGCAGTATTTGTGCTGTAATAAATCCTTTTTAACAGTGGTTCTGAGTGTTGGTCCTGAGGGACCCCATTGCATAAAGATTTTTTCCCAACAGCAATGTCTGAATTTTAACGTGGTATTAATTTTTCTTAAATACACTATTAACATTTACGCAGATTGTTTACCTTTCTAGATCGCAATATGTTAGAAACAGCTGCGTGTGCCATGTAGAGTTCCATATTCATACGGTACTACTGTATATAGCAATTTTTACTGCAGAAAAAGGAAGAATTGTAATCGATGAAATTAAAGAATCAATCAGATTTTGATTGGTGACAGTGTGAACACGATGGTCACTAAAAAATAGCTATTCGGTAGTTTATGAAAAGTTAAGAAACAAGGCGAATGGTAATGAGCCAAACCTACCAAACATAAAGAAAGACATATGTTCCACAGTGTAATGAAAGCCCTATTTGCCATGGTCTTTAATTCATGCAACAAAAAAAAGCAAAATTCTTTTTGAAAAAAAAAAAAAAAAAAAAAACCCTTTTTGCCATAAAGCACAAAATTTATCCGAAATACCATACAGGCAAAGCTATTTTGGACAATGGGACAAAAGAGATTAAATAAACCCTTTAAACATGAAAAGGACCTCATAAAGAAAAATTCACAGCTGCTTAAAGCTGCTTTCACACCGGACACGGAACGAATTTTTCGCACGACAGATTACATTCAAAGTCAATGCAAAGACGCGAATACACGCGTTTCGCGTGTAAAGAAAAAATTTACAGCTGCTTTCAACGTCAAAGTTTTTCATTCAAAGTCAATGCAAAGACGCGGATACACGCGAAACGTGTGTGCGTAACGTAATCTGTCGTGCGAAAAATTCGTTCCGCGTCCGGTGTGAAAGCGGCTTAAAATTGTTATGGCAGTTGCAGTTGGAATGGAAACCAGCATATACAGGGGGGTCTCCATAACCAATGGTGGGAACCATTGATGAAGAACTGCATCGACAAAAGAATGTGTGCAAAATTCAAAGTTTGGATGTAGGATTTGTCACTATACAAAATGTCAAGTGTTTTGAGTGGCTAATTAATTAATTTGTTAGAAAAAAATACTAAGCACCGATTTGTTTTCATGCTGTATATATCTGTTTTAAACCAGGGTGTAAAATCAGCCATAATATAAGATTAGCCAATCATATTTTGAATTATTTTAATAAAAATCAAATTTTGGCAAAAAAAAAATTTCATCTGTATGCCATGGAAACGATACTTTAATGACAAAATCCGAAAATATTTTGTGGCACTGATATTTCAATAATCCATGGTCAGATTTTACTCAAATTAGTCTCATATGAAAGGATTAAGATAGTTCTATGAAATGACAGGATTTTTTTTGAATGGAACTTTTATGAATATTTAATGAGCTCTGTTCTGTAACCAAAATCGCTATCATCAACTTGATTCATTTTCAAAATTAACCTCCTGGGGATGCACCTATCTAGAATATCCTATGTCATTTCATAGATCTCCAACAGATACAACTTCAGTCCAAATTTCAAGTCAATCAGTTGAATATTATTGATTTTATGAATGCCACAAGGTTGAAAATCAGTCAAAATTGTGATTTCTGTAATTTGCATTTAAAGTCACAAGTAACAATTGAGGCAGAGGAAAAACATAGATTCTTGGTATTTACTGGCATCTCACTGCATTCCTTTATTTCTTTAATAAATTTTATGTGAAAATCAAAAATATTGAAATTTTCGAAAAAAAAAAATTGAAATTTTTACCCTGAAGACCCCTTAAATGTCCGTGCGATTACATTCTTTGTCAGTATGTGTATTATCACTATAATCTCTCAACCTCGCAATTCCAAAATACTGTGGTTAACTGTTGTACGGTATTTACGGTAACATTCTCAACGTAGACCGGATACGATTGCCTTGGCACCATCACAGCAGCAGCTAGGTGGAGCGCAACGGCTTGGATAGCATGTTCGTGAATTCGCACGTAGACGCTTTTATATTTACATGAATTAAGTTTCTTAATACTTTGGAGAATTTGTCAGTGGCGGTACGATGTCGTGTAATAGGGGAGCAAGACAAGTCGCGTTCCATTCACAGTTGTCTCCGATTCTGGAAATCTTGGTGCGGACGGCGGTGACAGAAATAAATAAACTTGTCGACGATGGGACCGCAGTTTTACGTCTGGAAATGTCTCAAAGTCACAGGGAGATTGAAACTCTGAAGAAAAAAGTACAGTTACTGGAGCATGAGCTGCGGGCGACGCGAAGATCCACATTGTCGCGAGGACCTCCGCAACCCGTGACTGTTCCGATTTTGGACGAATTGCGTCTTAATACTAAAGGTAAAATGAGCGGGCTTCAACCGACCAGTTGATGTTGCATGAATGTACATAGCCGAGGAAAATACGCGGCAAAATCTATCGATCGCCTAAGGTCCTTAAAATGGCTTATCTGCCTTAAATGGGGCGTATTTGTTCTTGACTGCATGATGTGGGCAGTATGCTCAGGTTAAGTCTGCAGTGATGTTCTGATGTTTTGAATATGGACGTGTCTGGCTGGCCAGTTTGCCTGAGGCGGGCCCCTCCCTTTGGCGACATGACTGACAGGTGTGTATTCTATCACTGGAACCAGTTTAAAGAGGGCCGCGAAGGAGTAACATTTCTGTCCTAATCCGGTTGCATTCGGCACATCATTAATTGAAATGAAAAATCTTCCAATGAGTGTAAACTGAGAGTTTTATCCTCAATCTTCCTGAATGGTCTTTAGATGGCAGAGGTATTGGGCAGGACTGGAGCTTCACTGTGATACGAGATGGAGAGTCGGCAGATGTGGGAGTAGATGCACCTGTACACTCTGGCATTAAGCAAAACCAGGTGAATCCTCTGATTGTGTGTGTCAGAGACAGAAGCATTGTTAGACTATTAGCTGAGGTATGGTGACTCTAATTTCCTTGGCTTTTCTGTTACAGTATGCAAGCACAAAGAAGGTCAGGACTGACCCAGTTCCTATCAAGGAGGAGAGGCTTGATGATGGCATGTCTTACACTGTCCAAAAAACAGTACCTACAACAGAGGAAGAGGCAACACAGTCAATACCTGTTGAGTATGGTCAGAAAAAGGACACCACACCTGTAGGAGACCCAGAGGAGCTGAGGGAGCAGCACAGGTGTGGACATGGTGATGAGGAGCTCAGTGGACTGGATTTTGTGGTGAAGGCAGAGCAAGAGGAAGAGCATGTAGCCCAGAGACTCAATCAGACAGGATGTGAACTCGGTGCAGGAAGACTGAACACTCTGGACTCTGAGTATGTGATGTATGAGAGAGACAATCAGCTGTGGACTTCATTTGCCCAGGGGAACAGTGACATAGAGGGTGATGATTCAGTTTGTTTTAATGCTGCAGAACAGTGCTCACAGAGTCTGTCAGTTCACTCACCGATACACCATACTCCTGCCTACATGGAAGGTTCTGGAAACCCGCTGTCCTCTTTTGGGGCTTCATATGCTGAGCAGTTTGATAAGATGGGTGAGAAGCCGTCTGTTTGCGGCGAGGAGCTCAGATCAGAGGCCGTTCACACACAGCAGGGTCAGTACAGAGAGAGACTTGTGCACACTGTGGAGAGAGAGAATCAGACATTACTGCCCCAGCAGCAGCAACATGGACCCTCAGTAAAACACAGGAGGGGCAGTGAGAGCCCAGCCCAGCCACACTCAGGCTCTCAGTATGAGACCAGCTATGCTTTGAGTCCCGGTGCTGTTAACATGGGGAGGAATGCCAGGACAGATAAACGAGCCGGGTTTGGAAAGAAACTGTTCATTTGTACATTTTGTGGGAAGAGTTTTGATCGCTGTAGTTACCTTA
This sequence comes from Gymnothorax javanicus, assembly GCA_029692085.1. NCBI lineage: Eukaryota > Metazoa > Chordata > Actinopteri > Anguilliformes > Muraenidae > Gymnothorax > Gymnothorax javanicus. The sequence continues at coordinate 47,510,864 of CM056197.1, read as the reverse complement.
TCTCACATAACCGAATTCACACTGGGGAGAAACCGTACCGCTGCGCGCAGTGCGGGCAGTGTTTCACCCTGAAAGGGAATCTCGTGAAACACGAGAGGGTTCACAGTGGATACAAGCCATTCGGCTGCGCCCAGTGTGGGAAGAGATTTGCACGAGGAACTAATCTCAGAGCACACCAGAGAACTCACACTGGAGAGAGACCGTACCACTGCAGCCAGTGTGGGAAAAGTTTCAGTCACCAGCGTAATCTAGTTGTGCACGAGAGGATACACACAGCCGTGAAACCATAAAACTGAAGCAAGTGCGTGAATATTATTTTAGTTTTAAAACCCTTCAATTTCATCATATTTCTGTGTAAAAAAATGCCAAGATTTATAAGAACTGCGGACATCTTCTGCTAACTGATTCATATAGCTGTTGCTGAACAATTGATGGAGGCACCTGTGGGTGGCGTTTGTAGGAGCTTCAGAGTGCATACATTCAATGTGCAAGCGTGAAACAATGAAATAAAATACATAAAAAATCCTTCCGTCCCTCCCGCTCAAAACTGCGGTTTTAAATAAATTTTGTATTGTCCAATGTATAATTGTTGAGTACATGCAGAACATTCATGTTGTGCAACACAATTATTCCCTGCAATAGCGGGCTGATATGGCCATAATGAACGTGAGTGAGTCACGATCCTTTCATACTCAATATCTTAAGAATGTTACTAGCCATGAAACTTCTAACTTTGCACATTAACGGATATAGTGTAGCAGATGAACTAAAATTTGGTTGAATCTGAAGTTGCATCATAATAAATTAATATGCAAAAACGCACTGTATCGGATGGTCCTGTGCAATTCACTAGGACTGCATGTTACTTTTATTTGTTAGCTAGCTAACCAAGCTAGCTTGTGTGTAAAAATTATTAGCGATTCAGTCAAAGCCTGATAAAGGCTTGATTTCACCAGAAGTTATGCTCGGAATGTTTGTTCTGTGTTTCTGGCTCAGTTGAAGTGTATTTTACTAATGTTACTTGTGTATACCTTTATTTGACATCTGCAGTAGCCAGCTAGCTAGCTACAGAGTTATATAAAAACCATGGCGTTGACCAGCCCATTTTTCATGTTGCTCTGCAGCTATCTAGCTGGCAACTGTAGACGTCAAATTATGCTGGCCGCATTGCAGGCCAACATACAATCCAGTAAGATTGTATGTTGCTTGTTACAGGAAATATATTGCCATTATAATCCTGGGCAAAACTGTCAAGGTTTAGTCCCACCGGACGCAACACGCAATCCGGCGGGCACTGGGACCATGTACCCAAAGGCTGATAAAGGGACCCACTTGCATAGGCTGGTACAAAAAATAGAAAGATATTTAATAAATATACTTTAAAAAATCACAACGAGACAGGGGAGCAGCAGCAACACACACAGAGCTGAAATGCCAGAATGCAGCTGCACTGCCAATTGGCAGTGCAGCTCTTAAATACTCTAAACTTCACCTCCACTTCAACGAGCAACAGGTGTGGCTCGTTGAAGTGGAGGTGAAGACAGCAGGAGGGGGAGGGACTGCAGGGCAGAACCATCACAAAAACACTCTTTCTACTACTTAAACCAAACTTAGGAAAATTTCACAGCACAATGGAATGATGCTTGAATTCAGTTAAAAGCGCTGCTTTTAATGTACAACTCCAACTTGAAAAAAGTTGGGGCAATATGGGAACTGCACATAACCAAGTAGCGATTTCCAGAGGTGTAAAGTCCGGGTTCAGAAAGTAAAAATCCTCACCAGAACTTTATTCCAACCACCTGGATTTACTTTGGACAGGAGATAGAGCCAATATGAGTGATCAGCTCTTTCTGTGGGAAGGAGAAAAACTTGGCAGGACTTTTACTTTCTGACCCCTGGATTTTATACCTCTGGCAATTTCTGAATTTATTTTGGCTTGTATTTCATTGCATACAGTATGAAGACAAGATATTTAAAGTTTTATCTGGTCAATTTCATATTTGTAAATTCAGTGCCATTCAGATCTGCGATGGATTGCTGTTAAAGTTGGGACAGGAGAAATTTAGGACTTGCAACAGTGGCAGCTGCTGGACCGAAAACTGAAGCACAGAACATCCTTTGACTGTAATGATTGGTCTTGACTGTTTTTCAGTCATTTATGTACAGTGACATTACATGAACTCTGAAAACACTCAACACTATCAGGGGTGGCCAGTTCACCTTCTTAAGGCATGACAAGAAGTCATAAGTCTTGATATGTTTTTAGTCATTTTCCTTGATTTAAAAGTTTTCCAATGATCAGCATTAAGTCATTGGAAGTTAAACACGCAGTTTCCTTCTTAATGCAACGTTGCAACAGTTAAATAGAACATTTATTCACTTTACAAATAGGATGAACTACTTTTTCCGTGTTTGCTTTAAGCACATCCTGCACTATGTAATTTTAGCTTAGTGTTTAATTGCAACTAAGAAAGTGAAAATTAGCAACAAATAACTGCAAATGAATAAAGTTGATTGAAATGCAATTCCGTGTCGAAACGACATGTTTTCGGTCTCAAGTTACCAAATTGAGGAAAACTGGTCACACCTGATAATGCTGAATGTTTTCGAAGTTTACATTATGTTAATTTAAATGAATTATTGAAAACAGGTCAAAACTAATCGTTACTTTTCAAGGAATGTTTGGTGCTTCGCCAATTTTCAGCTCACCCGTCGCCACTGACGAGTAATGAGGTATAAACAATAATTTGAATATTGAGGTGATTTGAAACTGCTGATGTCAGCAGGTGATTGTGATCATGATATGGTACAAAAGCAGCATCCAGGAAGAGCCTTGTCGTTCAGGAGCAAAGATGGTCCCTAGGGCACTAGTTTGTCTGCAAATGCGTGAGAAAGATCATTCAGAGATTTAGAATAATGTTCCTCAAAGAAAGGTTGGAAGGAATTTGGTTATATCAACCTCTATGATGCGTAACATAATTGAAAGATTCAAGTGATCTGGTGGAATTTAGGCATAAAGGGCAAAGGCGTAGGCCGAAGCTGAATACCCGTGATCTTTGGTCAGATGGCACTTTATCAGGAGCAATCATTTCACCATTAGTGATGTAACCACAGGCTCAGAATTACTTTGGCAGACCTTTGTCAATTGCAACAATCTATAGTTACATCCACAAATGCCAGTTAAAACTTGACTGTGGGGAAAGGAATCCTAATGATTAACTGTGTCCAGATGTGCCATCAACTTTCTGGGCTCAGGGGCATCTGCAATGGATCATCACATGATGGAAATATGTATTTTGGTCTGACAAATAAATATATCAGGTCTTCATTTTTTTTTACCCCACAGCCCCGACTAAGGGGCAGAGAGTATTGTTGTCCCCTTCACAGTAGGGCGTCCGGCCATTGTCCAGGCCATTTCTCTCAAACCGCTTGGCTTAGAAACTTTATTTTGCATATGTCGACTCGCCTTAGTGGGTAGCCGTGCCTCGTTGAGGTTTCGTATCCCAGTGACTTTTGTCCTTTGCTCAGTGACCTTGACCTTCCAAACTTTGTCCACCGCCACCTATCATTCAATATGTTGGGGCTGAGTGGTACTGCCTTCGCTCCCGTGAAGCAACATTTTTTAAGAAGAAATGGATGCATGTGCTCCAGACCTTAATAGAAAAGGACCATCCAGACTGTTACCAGCTATAAGTCCTATAGCCGTGCTCTGTCACGGTATGGGGTTGTGTTAGTGTCCTTGGCGATGGTAATTTACATTTCTGTGAAGGAGCCATTAATGATGGAAAGTCCTCTGAGATTTTGGAGCAACATATTTCAACAAGACGACACAAAACTGGATTCTGCGCGTATTAAAAATGCGTGGTCCTGTGAGAAGACAGTATGGGTGCTGGACTGGCATGTCTACACGCCCAACTTGTTCCCAACAGAGAAAGTGTCGTATTTCGAAATTCAGAATGCAACAACAAAGGCCTTGCTCTGTCGTACACCATGGCTACATTCATAAAACCAGGCTGACGTGTCCCAATTCTGATTTTTTTGCCTTAATTTGACGCAGATCTGATGTTTTCGGGACTGTGTGGACCAGAAATACGATCTTTGAATCTGATCTTCAGATCAGAATTGAGTCACTTTCATATGTGGTCCTAGATTGGGTACAAATCTGATACTTGGCCATGTGACATGAATGAGACCAGTCAGATTGGAATATGTATGGCTTTTTGCTTGTATGCATGCCCTGAGTGCTGTTGTAGCAGTGCCAGCAACAGCTGTTAAAACTGCAAATGCTAGCTGATGGCTTTTTTCGTCATCTCAGTTTCATCGTGTGTAGCTAGCAAACTGTTTGCCGTCCTCCAGGGCAGCATCCCATCCATACATTCATTCATTCTTTCGGTTTGAATCTGGTTTGAATACCATGAGTGCTCTCACTTATGACGTTTTTGTTGTTGGTGATGCAGATGACTCGTGCTAAAACGTATAAATGTGCGCACGTGTGGCGTTTCAGAGAACAGGTGTGTCCAGTTGAATTAGATACAGGTCCTTATAGCTATGAGTGTGAATCATCAAGATAGGCAAATCTGATCTGAGCCAAAGATTGTAATTGAACTATGAGGCCTGTAATCCAAATGTTGCACTTGTGACTAGTTTGCAGGAAGAAAGGGACTAAATTGCTTCTGGAGCACTTAATCACTCAGTGTTTTCAGGCACTAAACATCAACTGTTGAGAAAAGGAATGGCAACACTGGGGGACAGCATGGTTGCAAAAAAAGAGATTCATTCACAAAAGTACATTAACTGACAAATGAGTTTATTGGTCTAAAACTGCAATAAGAGCAGTATGGATTATTGAGTTTACTGCTGCTGCTGCTGCTTCTTCTTCTTCATTTTCTGCCACTAGAAGCTCTGGGGCACATTGCTGCCTCTCACAGGTCAGTATTAAGTTGCACTTTTAGGTAAGTATATCGAAAAACCACTAATCCTTCGGCCTCTTCAACTCTAAACAACAGAACAAGCATCTTCACCGCAAAGTCTGGTCTGACCCTAAATTGTATTTTTTCAGAGTCATTAGAACTGAGGCTGCGTCTGAACAGATGACTACCCATCTCAGCCCTACAACCTCAACCCGCTGCAGTGCCCAAATTATAACCGTCCATCCATCCATTGACCCACCCAACAGAGTTGTTGCTGCAGAGTTAGCCTCATTTGGACATTACCAAACCGTTTACGAAGGGTTCCGCTTGGTGACACCAATCCTGAAGTCAAATGAACACAAGAGACAAAGATGAATTCAGCTACCCTGCCACTAGGGGCAGCAGAGGCATCCAGAGATGTAACAATGTCATCTTCCATCTTTAACTTGGGCTGCGTTTGAATAGTCAGAAAATTGTTTCCCATCAGAAAATTCCTATCCAATTTTCTTTAACCTTAATGGAAAACATTGTGAGATTAAGAAAAGCCATTACGAAGAATTGATAAGGGCTTGGGAAAAGACAACTGTGGTGCTAAGAGAATACGACAGATCCAACTCTAGTCAGCGTCATCAAGCACCCCTTGTCTGTCATATGCGTAAGTTTTTGTGAATGGGCAGGTGGATGTTGCTTTGCTTTAAATTTTGCTGCTGCAAGGAATCGTGGGGCGACGATATCACCTCTCTTTTTGCTAAGCATGGTCCAGTGTACCCTATGCTCAAGAAGATAAAAAAGGACGCACTGAAGCACCTTTCCTTAGCATTTGAGGAATTTTAACAGTGCTTATCATGGCTACATGGTTCACACCACAATGGAGACATTACAGTTCAAATCAAAGTACCGCTCAAGTTAAAGTGCAGATTGGGCAAGCTTTAATATGCTGTTTTTATCCACATTTAGTGAAACAAGGGAATTATTAGCCTTTAAATTTGCATCACTGTCCAAGCACTTATGAACCTCCCTGTAATTTTGACTAGAATGCCCTTTGGGAAGATTCCCTGTGCCATTCAAAATTGTAAAGCCCATTTATACAGGCAACCAGTGACACGCACAAAAGACAGGATTGTGGCCCACTCCAGGTTGCAAAATAGTGAACATATGTACTAATGCGGAACACACTACAATATTGTTGTGAAACATATATAGTCTTCAGTTTAACAATGTTTGTTTTTTGGAAAAAGGCAAGCATTTAGATTTTTTATGAGAATGGAGTGTTTTCTATGACAGAGGAAAGCCCTGTATTACAGGACGCTACTTTGGTTATTCTAGCACAAACTGGTGTGCTTAGCAAGACATGATTAATTGCAGTTGTTTCATCTTGTTTTTCAAAACTTCAGGATTTTCTGTTTCAATCTTTTGCTGTATGCCTATGAAATGTCTAGTACTTTTGTACTGCTAAAGTTTACGAATCTTACGACACAAACTGTTTTCTTGTGAAATGTCCCTTCTCATTCATATTACTATATTCTTAGATGTTCTGAAATGCAGTTTACCTTTTTTTTTTTTTTTACAAAAAATCTTATAAAAATAGATATTTTCTGGTCAATGCACTGTCTGTCATCCTCTACCCTTGGAAGAACAGGCTGTTTTGAGTTGGCATTCACCAGGATAATAATGAGCTCTGCTCTGATTGGCTGGTGAATAAGGCTAAATGCGAAAAAGTGACCTTTGTGTCATGAGGGAGAGAGAGAGTTAGGGAAGTTGAGGAAGGCTGTGGGAGGGAGCAGGGCGCACAAGCAGAGCTGGTGGTTGTGAACTTTGTATAGTAGGTCTGTTTGTTGTGAAAAAAAAAAAAAACCAGCAGGAATTTCACACCTGTTTCAAATGCTGAAGTGGAAAAGGAGGTTCTTATATCTACACAGTGGGTCTTCCAAGTCAACCTTTTCTGGTCTGATAGATATTGTGTAGACAACTGTACATGCTGAGAGAATGGGTCAAACTTTTTCCACAATATGAGAGGAGGGCCATTTATAACGAGCAGAAAACCAGAATCCGGTATGCATCAATTACTTGCAGTGGAAAACAGTTGCAGAAAAACTCCTTTCACCTTTCCTTAGGTATGGAAGCATAGCTCTCAACAGTCACAATTTTTCAAACGGGCAGATCGTTCTGTTTGGGCCAATAAAGAAGCATTAAAAAAACAATCACACCTATCCTTTGCGTATAGTTGTTGCAGAAAAGGATGTAGGCTAACTAAAAAAAAAAAAAAAAAAAAAAACATCTCCTCGTGCATGCTTAAAGGTCTGAGCAACCTTCAATGAACATTGGAGGTGTAAAGTTAAATGAAAAGTTTTAGAGCCTGTTTTATTTTTCTTAATTACAAACCGGTGTCATTTTTAGATGAGGGACGCCGATTAATAACTCTAGATTGAAAAATATCTTTAATTTTACCCGTTAACATTGAAAGAGAGAGCTTTTAAGGCGATTATTTTTTAGTAATTACGGTAAATTTAACTGTCACTACTCGCTCCCAGTGTTCGCGGAAGTAAACACGTAGCTGGCTGTAGTTTTTCCGGGAGTCCACTGCACGGGAGAATCGATAGGATTCGATTGACTGTTTGTGACTTTTGATTCATAGTATGAGCTTAAATATCAACCCCAGCATGTCAAATTTTGTTACCTTCCAGACCCAGTTGGTGTCTATCATGGAGATATTAGCAAAAGCAGCAGTGGCCGAAATTAACCGATGTGTTGACGACAGCTGCGCCGTTTTCCGTTTGGAAATAACTCAGAGTCAGAGAGAGATTGAAGCACTGAAGCACAAACTACGGGTTCTGGAGCGCGAGCTTCTGAAGACGGGACATCGGAAAAAAGGTGACTATAACGGAGATTCGTGGAATAAATCAAGGGGGAAGGTGACGTTTCAGTTGTATGATAGTGTTCGTCGTAATGTGGCTGGTTCTGTTTTTGTTTTTTTTTTTTTTTTTCCATTCTTTGAATTGTGAATAGGAATTCTGGTGACAAGCCTGGTATGCAGTTAATTACATTGCAACACTGCAGAAAGGAAAATGACCACATTAATTTATATGGTATTGACATTTCAGTCCGTTCCCCTGCTTTGGTGGAAAATCCTTCGCCCGCTGAGAGGGTCTCTGGGCAGGACTGGTGCATCGGACCTAAGGGAAGAGAACGATTCACAGAAGATTCTCAGGATGTGCCACCTGCTCAGCACAGCATTACAACAGACCGGGTCTAATCATCTAAATGCTGCTAAATTATTATTTCTTTTATAAGGAACCCAGTCAACATCTATAGTTGGGCACCTGTGTATGCTTGAGATGTAGTTACAGACTCTGATTTAGGGTAAACTAACGTCTAACTTTTAATTTCGTTTCCGCTCCATTGCAGATCAGGCCTCTTAATATCAGATCGACAGATCAACTTCCCATCAAGAGGGAGAGACCGGAAGGGGGCTTGTGTTGCAGTGATCCACTGCCCGCATGTGCAGGAGATGAACAGGAAACGGAACTCGTACTTGTAGGAGATTCATTGGAGCTGAGGGAGCAGCACAGGTGTGGACACAGTGATGAGGAGCTCAGTGGACTGGAGTTTGTGGTGAAGGCAGAGCAAGAGGAAGAGCATGTAGCCCAGAGACTCAATCAGACAGGATGTGAACTCAGTGCAGGAAGACTCAACACTCTGGACTCTGGGTATATGATGTATGAGAGAGACAATCAACTCTCGATGTCATCTATTGACGGAGAAGCACCAGAACAGTGCTCTCAGAGTCTGTCAATTCAGTCACCACTACCCCATACTGCTGCCACCATGGAAGTTTCTGGAATCGCACTGTCCTCTTTTGGGGCTTCATATGCTGAGGAGTTCGATAAGGTGGTTGAGAAGCCGTCTGTTTGCAGTGAGGAGCTCAGATCAGAGGCCGTTCACACACAGCAGGGTCAGTACAGAGAGAGACTTGAGCACACAGTGGAGAGAGAGAATCAGACATTACTGCCCCAGCAGCAGCAACATGGACCCTCAGTAAAACACAGGAGAGGCAGTGAGAGTCCAGCCCAGCCACACTCAGGCTCTCAGTATGAAACTGGCTCTGCTCAGAGTACAGGAGCTGTTAACACTGGAAAGAGGGTCAGGACAGCTGGCTTTGGAAAGAAACAGTTCATCTGTGCATATTGTGGAAAGATCTTCAATTTCCATAGTAATCTCATCACACATCAGCGAGTTCACACAGGGGAGAAGCCGTACAGCTGCACGCAGTGTGGCCAGTGCTTCAATCGCAAAAGCAATCTCGTACGGCACGAGAGCCTTCACATCACAAATAGACCGTTTCCTTGCACCCACTGCGGGAAGAGATTTGCTCGAGGGTCTGATCTTCGAGCCCACCAGAGAAGTCATACGAGAGAGAGACCGTACCATTGCACCCAGTGCGGGAAAAGTTTCGGCTACCAGCGTAATCTAGATATGCACCTGAGGAGACACACGGCAGTGGAACCATACGATTGAAACCAGCGCATGAATATTCTGTTAATTTCATGACTCTTCAAACTCATCATATTTCACTGTTGAAGTCATCAAGATTCGGAGGAATTGCAGGCAGGTTCGGTGGCTCACCACACCAGTTGAGGGAGGCTCTGTGCAATGTGCGACAATGGGGCTGTTTTTGGAACCAGAGCAATTAAAGAACTATTCTACCTTCTTTGCAGAGAAAAAATATTACCTGGAGATTATTTACAGTAGGTCAGCGTGAAGTGAAGTTTAGACCTTGACTTGTGCTCGGTCTAATTGGCCATAAGTCACTTTGGATAGAAGTGACAACGTGATGATTGAAACATAGTGCTTCATTTTACATCTAGTGCACTTTGGTGTGGAGTGAAAACTTTTTCACTTTATGTACTTCTAGTGTTATGAAAAAGTAATTGCCCCATTCCCGATGTCTTTTCTGTTTGCTTATTTGTCCGTTTTAAATGTTTCCGATCAGCAAAGTTCCATTAATATGAGACAAAGACAATGTGAATAAACACAAAATACAGCTTTGAAATGATAATTTAATTTCTTTGAGCGTAGAGAGTTATTTGAGACTTAGATAGTCTCTGTGGGAGACGCGATAGCGCAGTGGTTAAGAAGGCTTGACTTGGGATCAAAAAAAGGTCCTGAGTTCAAGCCACGGCCTTCGCGGTGTGTTCTTGGGCAAAACACTTCACTCCAACACTCCATGCCTAACTCTACCCAGGTGTATAAATGGATACCAGCAAATAGTCAGGGAAACTTGACTAAGAGCTGGGGGAGTACCTGCGATGGACTGGCATCCCATCCAGGGGGAGTAGTAATACTCCTAGTCGCTTCATGCCACAGAAACGGGGGTTAAGCACTGGTGATGGGCCACTAGGCTCAAAACGGGCTTACTCTTTACTCTATAGTCTCTGTGATAAAATAATTTCCCCCTCTTAAACCAAATAACTGGTTGTGCCTGGTAGTAGGTCTTTTACAGCGTCGTGGAGGAATTTTGGCTCACTCTTCTTTGCAGAATTGTTACAGTTCAGCCACATTGGAGGGTTTTAGAGCATGGACTGCCTGCTAGAGGTCATTGCCACAGCTTCTTAATTAGACTCAAGTCAGGACTTTGACTAAGCCACTTCTAAACTGTCATTTTCTTTCTTTTTAGCCTTTCAAAGGTGGACTTCCTTGTGTGCTTTGGATCAGTGTCTACCTGCATAACTCCACTGCGCATAGAGTTAGGTCACAGACTGATGGCCAGATATTCTCCTTCAGGATTTTCTGGTCAAGAGTAGAATTCATGGTCCCATCAGTTATGGCAAGTCACCCAGTTTCTGTTGCAGCAAAGTAGCCCTAGACTATTACACTTCAACCACCATGTTTGATGGTTGGTGTGATGTTCTTGTTTTAGCTTTACGCCAGATGTAATGGCATCCATGCCTTCCAAAGTGTGTCACTTTTGACTTATCAGTCAACAGAGTACCAAGAGTATCACAAGTCATGGGAGTCATCAAGATGTTTTTTTGGCAAAAGTGAGACAAACCTTTGTTTTCTTTTCGGTCAGCCATGGTTTTTTGCTTTGCAGCTTTCTCATGGATGCCACTTTTGTCTAGTCTCTTTCTTACTATAGAATCGTGAACACAGACCTTCACTGGGGTGGGTGAGACCTGCAATTCTTTAGATGTTAGTCTGGGTTCTTTTGTGACCTCCTGGATGAGTCCTTAATGCATTCTTGGAGGAAATTTATTTTGTCGGCCATTCCTTGGAAAGCTCACACCGTTTCAGGTTTTGTGCATTTGTAGATAATGACTATCACCATGGCTTGCTGGAGTCCCAGAGCTTTAGAAATGTTATTGTAAACTGTTCCAGACTGATAGATGTCGACGACTTTGCCCCTCATCTGTTCCTGAATTTTTTTTTAGGATTGTAGAATTATGTGCTGCTTTTTTCCTGTTTCACACTGCCAGACAGTTTCTGTTTAAAAGATTTTTGTATATTCAGCGGGGCTGGCTGTAACCTTGCCTGAGTGTGTCTTGTGAAATTGAACCCAATATTAAATTTGTTGATTTTGTTATTAAGGGGGCAGTTAATTTTTTACATAGGGCCACGGAGGGTTAGATAGCCTTGTTCCTTCAATTAATGAAATCATAATTTAAAAACTGCATTGTGTGTTTACTTGAGTTGTCTTTGTCCAATATTAAAATTAGTTTGATAATCAGAAACATTGAATTGTGACAGGCAGTATGGACTGCACTCCATTTGATTTCCTGCTTGAGTCAGTTTCGAGACCCAGTGCCAGTTATGTGGTCCTGTGTGTCTAATGCCAGCCTTACACCAAACAACTTTTCAAGCAAGTTCACTGTCAAAGGCAATTTTTTTTTGTCAAAATAAAATCACGAGTTTTGCTCAAGTTGTGGCATGATCCAGTCAAAAACGATTGTTTGGTGTGAGGTGGTAAAAAACTGATTTGGTGCTGTCTTAAGTCAGTCTTTTTCTTGTCTGGAAACTCTGAAAAAGTCCAACATGTTTAATATTGGAAATCTTTGTATAATCTTATACATTTTGACTAAAACTCAGTGACTTGATTCATTGTCTTAACATGAGGGATGATGTCAGTCTGTAGTCTTTTAAAAGTCTTTTAATAAAAGTTTTTTCAAAGTCTTCTGGTGTATGGTAGGCATTAGAGATGACAGAAGCACACCGCAACTCCAGCAAAACTCTCATGATTATATTTTGACATCGTAAATTTGTCTGCAACAGGGAATTTTCTCGAAAAGCTGTTTGATGAGAGGCCGACATTGGGGAGAACTGACAGAATTGCAAAGCATTACTCTTCTTGCAAAGAGATGAAGCTCTGAAAAGAAAAATTGTAAAATTTTGATACATGGAGCATACACTCGTCTGTTACGGTAAGTCACATTATGTTTTGGATGATCACATTTTTAGTACACAATCTAAATGTAAAGGTTGTCTTACGTTACACTTATTTATATGTAGAATATCTGTATAGCAGCTACAGAACATAACATTTATATCAGCATTGCTTTCCGGAACAAAAATGCACTGGGCTCCGATTTAACGGAAGTACTATCATTTGGATGTTCATGCTGTTTATTTTTGAAAAACAAAACCGCAATCTTAATTTCATTTAAAATATCTGAATAATCTTCCAGTCCTGTGAGTAACATTGTTTTTAATGTATATTTTGTTTTTTTTTTTTTTTTGTATTTCAATGAATGAAGCATTTTTCAAACAATACAAGCTGCCTTTTGTGATTTGAGTTGTTCCTTTCAATCTGTTTCACACCTCCATAACTCTCATTTTTTCTTTCTGATTACCTTCATTTGTTGAACAGCTTCTACCTTGAATGGGTTATTCTTCAGGCTTCATTCACCGTTGAGCCAGAACATTAAAAACACACACAGATGAAGCAAATAATAGATTTTCTTCCAATAACTTTTTTTCCAAATCAAGGTCTGCAGACTGATGTTTGATAAACAGTTGGTCCTCTGAGTCGACATGTCGGATGTGAGAGAAATGGAACCTGTGCAAGTCTGTACAGTTAAACAAGTGGGTCAGAGCATCTCTGAAGCAGCAAGGCTTCTGAGGTGCTCTCAGTCAGTAGTCGCGAGTACCTACTGACTGTGGTCTAAAGAGGGACCGACCATTAACCACAGACAGGGTGTTGGGCGCCCAAGGCTCAACCATGCTCGAGGGCAATGAAGGGCATCCCATCTAGTCCGCGCTGGCTGAAGGGCTACTGTAATACACGTTGCTGAGAATAATAATGATACGTGAGGAACGTGTCACAGCACGCAGTGCAATGCACCCTGCAGCGTGTAGCACTTTGTAGCTGCAGACCACTTTGAGAGCCTATTCTAACCCCAGTCCACTGCCAGAAGTGCCTACAGTGGGCATGTGAACTGTCAGAACTGGACCGCAGAGCAATTGAAAAAGGTTGCCTGGTCCAGTATGTCTCTTTTTCTTCTCCATCATATGCATCGGCTGGGGACGTGTGCACCATTTACTTGGGGAAGAGATGGCACCAGGATGCATTGTGGGAAGAAGACAAGCTGGGAGAGGGAGTGGGTGCTCTAGGAAAATTTCTGCTGGGAAACCTTGAGTCTAGGTATTCAAGTGGACGTCATTTTAACCTCATGAAATCTACGGACTCATATATGGGTCCATCAAATGCAGCTGCTGTATTCAAACCTCTGGAATTTCAAGCATATTTTACATTCTGACGGAGAGGTCAAGGTTTCCAACAATCCCAAACGTACTGCTGAATTACAGGGAAATGTGCATAAAATGCTGTAAAATATGTAGATTATGTAGATATTTTCCATTTGACATAATGCTGTGGCAATAAAAACATGGTATCATGGGTTTGAATATTTCTCTCAATATAAGTGTGATGTACACTGATCAAAAATTTAAATGTGACACTTCTCTCTGTGAGAAATACGACTATGTTCAGAAACTGTTCTTTCACTGAGTGTCAACAGATTGCTTGACCATTTTACATACATTTAAATCACTGAAACAGACAAACAAGGATCTCATAGTGGCATAGATGGTAAAGAGGATGGGGTCTTTTGTCCAAATTGCCCAAATCAGTGTCGGGTGTGGTCGCTGTTGGCCTGCTGCACTGCTACAGCTCTCCACCATATGGACCTTAGCAAATGGTCAATGGTGACTTGGTGGACATGTTCCCACTCTTCAAGAGCTGCGCTGAGTTGGCGGATATTAACGGGAAGTGGGAACTGATGACAAACTCACATACACAGACGACGTGGGCTCTGGCAATGTCACGTTGGATAATGTTGTTTTGATGGATTGAAGGTAGGACGATACCACGCTGCATTCAATTTATCGTTAATGAAAAGCAGTTGGGTGCAATGTCCATGGGATACTCCTACCCAAACCAGCACTTCTCCACCACCGTATGCCCCCCTGCATAGCACTTTAACATTAGCTCAATGTTCCCTGTTCGGTGCCGGACGTTCTGCTGTCCGTCCACTCTGTGAAGCTGGAAATGTGACTTGTCAGTAAAGAGAACAGTCCTCTACTGTGCCATCGGACAGTCTATTCACCCAGTCAAACCAATTTCTTCGTCGAGCAGGGTTGAGATCTACTCCACGAAGAGGGAGACGTGCGGAGATGGACTTTTTGGATACGATTTTTCACAGTTTAGGCAAAAACTGTGGGGATTGAGTCTCATCTGTAGTGGTAGTTGCTAGTCTCAGATGTTTGCGAAGATGGAGAGTCCGGATATGGCGGTCATGGGTGGGGATTGTCACATGTGGCCGTCACGCATGTCGCGGTGTTCTGTCGTGCCGAGTTCCTTGAAACAGTGTCTTAGCCGACTTATTGTCGAAACATGGACATTGAGAGCCCTTACGACAGCCCTGAGAGACTGTCCTGCCCTGAGCATGCCACTCCCTGAGGTTTTGAGTCTTCTGGGGCAATACAGCTGAACTGGGACTTATGGGGTGGCCTTTTATTAACTAGAGGACAGGGTGTGCCTGGGCTGACCACAACTGATTTCAATCGCTCTGCATCAGGCCCCACCTGCATGACGGGCCAATTTTGACAAAAAGGGCATGAAATTGACAATGATATGGTAAATGTCACTGAAATGCATGCAGACCAGTAGCACGCAACCTTGGTGTAATTAAACCCTACCCTGTGAACCGCAGAAATAATTTTTCAGAATATTGAAAGCATTAAACTTTTGGTGTTTATATTTTTATTCAGTGTAGCTTCAGTGAATCGCTGCAACCACAGATACAGATGTTTGTGACATTGTTCCACAAAATGAAAAAATGCTTTTTCTGACTTTGAATCACTTAAGGGAATACTTAAGTGAAAAATTTGAGTTTAATGGGTTAATGGAGTTGTTTTTGCAGCATGAGGGGGATGTGCATGATATTGGTCAGGTGGTTTTAATGTTTTGACTGATCGGTGTATTCGTTCATTTTCTCTAAATTCTGTGGATTCGAGGTCTGTGTTTACATCACATTTCCAAGGAAAGAGCCATCACGGTCTTAAGGCCTCAATTTGTAATTGTTGACCTTCCAATTTCAATGGCACTTTCCCCAAATGCTGATATGCTGATATGTGGCAAACATGCTGATATGTGGAAAACTAAGAGTTTATAGGTACTAGTTGTAGTTCCAGATTTTTGTAATTACAGTAAATTGAATGGTGGATCCCGGGGACCTCATGGAGTGGGCTGGACCTGCCTGCTATAATTCATCAAATCATGATGGCTTTCATTAAAACAATTTGTATTTATGGAGTTCATAAAAATGAAAAATGTAAAAAGACTTTTTTTGGCTGGCTAAAGTAAGGACTGCTGGAGGAGGTGAAGTTGTGTTTCTCAGAACTGGGATGAACTCATTCATTCACGGGCACTCGGTGTGAAGCTGGTTGTTGTCCAGACACCAGTGTTTTCAACACTGGGAAAAAGGGAAAGATGGATGGATAAACTGACTTTGGAAACAAACCATTTATTTGCAAATATGGCAGGAAGAGTATTGATTACAGCAGTAACTGCATCACACACTGCTTGGGGCACACAGGAGAGACAGCGTTCAGCAGTGCACAGTTCACTATAATCTTATATGACACAAAAGGTCTCATACCACAAGGAAACTGTTTTGTTTTAGACAGTTGGAGCAAGTGATTTGCTCAGCAAAAGTCCCTTAATGCATGCTACAGAATTCATACAGGAAAGAGACCCTACCACTGCAGCCTGACTGGGAAGGGTTTCGTTCCCAATAACACCCTTGTTCTGCATCAGAGGAGATGCATACTACACAGAAACCACAGAGCTGTTACAAGGGGGAGAAAAATTTATATGATTCTCTAACTGGCCAGCTGTTGCTTAAGTGCTTTTCCATGTGCAATGAGCAGTATTATGCTAAAGTCTTAGGCTAGATTTATTTATGTAAACCCATACATGTTCGTTGACATAAGAAGTTACAATACAGGTCAACGGTCGGACCACAGATCAGAGGTCCTCGCATCCACACGTTTTCATTTTTTCTGCGACTATTTTGGTAATTACGGTAAATTTACTGTCGCGCAATATCGACAAAAATATACTGCGCCGCGTTGTTTCTTCCCCACATGACAATAACACGGAATCAAATTGCTGTTCCCATTTTTATACATATCAGTTCCCGAGATCTCAACCCAAGTATGTCTAATTTTGTTACATTTCAGACACAGATAGGAGCCATCATGGAGATAATAGCTAAAGCGGCGATGGCTGAAATTAACCGATGTGTTGACGATAGTTGCGCTGTTTTGCGTTTGGAGATATCACAGAGCCAGAAGGACATTGAAACACTGAAACACAAACTAATAATTCTGGAGCGCGAGCTTCTGGATACACGTAAGACAGAAACAGGTAGGAGACGTGCGGAGTTGAACAGCGGCGATGTTGACGTCTGGTGTTTGTTCGATCAGATGTTAATAAGCTTGTGTGTCGTAAGGTTTACTCATTTTTCTTTAAATTCTGTTCACTTAGTCAGAACAAAGTCCGCTATTCCGACGTTATAATACAATAACGATGTTTTATTTGTATAGCGCCTTTCTCAGACTCAAGGTCGCTTTTCCTAAGGAACTAAAGAGCAAGTGAAATACATAAAGAGCACCGTGCCACGATTACTGTGCATGCTCTGAAAGTACATCTTAAAAAAGGGACTCTGCTTGACTGCAAGTCATATTCTGATTCCATCCTTGGAATCCGCCTTCGCGTTGCATTTAATTTTATATTTTAGTTACTTCAGCATTATGCTTTTAATATTAGGGACCTTTCTATGGAAATTTTAGGATTCAAAGTGCTATTTTAAGCTTTAGCCATGGAATACAAAGAATGTAAGCTGGTTGCCATTGCCAGCAAATATAGAAGAAGGAAACTACCTTCTACATTTTGACTAGCCATTGAGTCTATTTACTTCATTCGAAGTTGTGAGCATGCACAGTAATCGCGACGCAGCTCCTTTAAACAGGTGAACATTTAACAAAACTGAAAACAAGCAAACACTAGTGATGCATAAAATTACTTACATAATCACCATCTTATAGGCCTGCCCCACCTTAAGACCATAAAATTATGTTTGGAGTGAGTGGTAGTATTTGGTGAATAGATGTGTCTCGAGTTGATCCTTGAACAATGTGAGGCTGGTTGATTCACGGATATGTCTGGGTTAGGAGTTCCAGAGTTTTGGACCAATAAGTTTACCAGTATCAGAGGACCTAAATGAGTGGACTGGTATGAAAGGATGGAGTCAGTAAGATAGGATGGGGTAAGCCCGTTCAGAGCTTTGTATATAATGAAGAGGAGTTTAAATTGAATACGAGCAGATATGGGGAGGCAGTGTAGTTTGTAAACAACAGGGGTGAGCAGGACATCCTAGTTTGGGTGAGTAACCTGGTTGCTGATTTTTAGATGTTTTGAAGTTTATTGAGGGATCTAGTGGAGAGACCAGCAGGAAATGAATTACAATAATTCAGACTAGAGGTAACAAATATGCATGTACTAGTATTTCAGCATCATGAAAACTAAGGGAAGAGCGAAGGTGAGCAATATTTATTTATTTATTTGTTTGTTTTTATTTCGGCATGATTGTATAGTCGTTTCATGACAATTTCAATACAACATGTATCATGACCGAAAGGGTCGCGGGAGAAGCGAGATCGCTTGTCAAAGTCCCGCCCCCAACTTCCAGAAAAACAGTTTGATTATGGTTCAGATATCATAAAGATTCATAAATCACAACAGAGCTGAGTGTCCATTTACACTACGATTTAAGCGTCACAACATAAGATCATGAAGATTTATGAACATCATGAAGAATTTTAATCACAATATAGCTGAGTGTCTATGTAAGTTTAGATTTGAGTGTCACTCTTGATTTAATCCATTAGACTTGGTCCAGAAAAATCTGAACTCCTATCTTCATCATTTGGTTTGTTCCTAGTGATTTGGAGTAGTTGGAAGGTGCAATAATACCAGATCTTTGCATGGATCTCTTAGTTAGTCATCATCTCCGTCGACTTGGTTCACCCTTGCCTTATCGGATTTAATGACTTCTCGCAGTATGTTTAGTCCGTCCTTGCCTTCCTTGACGTCGAATCCAATTTTATTGAGCTTTCTGTCGAGGATAACCATGCTTTTCAAAGTTTTCTTTATCCTATGGTTGATCAAAAACAGACCAAGCCCCAATGATAGCAGGCCCGCTATCATAAATCCACTAGATAGACGTCCTCTACATCCTCGATGTCCAGGACTGCCAAACACAGCGAACGCCACTTTCCCCATGCATCCATGGTGTAACCAGCCGGGAATGTCCCATCCGGGCATGTCGGTTCTCCAGAACCTGTCCGCCTCCTGGAAATAATTTTGTCAATTGCATTTAACGACCAGTTTATAAGGTCCATGTTGGTTACAGCTGTCTGTAGTAATGTGCTGTGACGGTTTTCTTTCAGACAGGGGGCCTGGTGTGTTCAGTAGATGCAATGGTACAGATTTAACAATAGCAGTCCACATATTTAGTCTAAACAACCCCTATTGTTTATATTGCATAGAAATAGGAAGAACGTTTTTTTTTTTTTTTAACAGCAGAGTTAATATTTGGGTGAAGGGAGAGTGTGGAGTTGAGAAGGTTGCAAACTGCATCGAACGGGGTGACAGTGATGCCATCAATGGCGAGACGGGGATCCCCAGCCTCTGAAAGAGCCATCTTGGACCCAACCAACAGGACCTCAGTCTTGTCACAGTTTAGTTGAAGAAAAATTGAAGCCTTACAGCACCTAATCTTCTGCAAGTTCTGCAAGCAGTCATTGAAGGAGGAGAGTAGGAGAGGAGCATTGGGGTTTTTACTGAGATAGATGTGAGTGTCATCAACATAAAGATGAAATTGCAGACCATGTTCATGGATAATTGAGCCAAGGCTGAGCATGTAGATTATGAAGGGGTCCTGAGACAGAGCCCTGAGGGACACCTTGAGAGACTGGAGCAGAGTGTGATTTGCATTTGTCAATGGAGATAAAATTCTCTCTGTCAGTAAGGCAGGCTCACAGATACCTAAATAAGACTGGATGGGAGAAAGCAGGGTACTGTGATAGATTATTTCAAAGACAGCACTGAGATTGAGGAGAAGCAATATAGAAATGAATCCAGAATCAGCTGAGAGGAAGAGGTCATTTACCACTCTGTGGAGGACAGTTTATGTTGTTATTGGACTGAAAACCTAACTGGAATGGAAAGCGGGTCATTTCTGCATTACAGCTGTCTTGCTGAACTGAATGATTGCCAGACTACTGTACCTGGATTTTAATTTTCCATCTCTACCTTTCTTATGGTTGAACATTCTCCCTGCAGAGAGCATCTTTGTACAGCAGTTAAGTTTAAAACCAAGGGGAAGTGAAGATCGAACAGCTGTTGAAAATGTTAACAGTCCTTCAAAGCCCAGAATCTCTCGGAACCAGGTTTGTTCACTGAAATACTGCTAAATGATAGTTTATTTCTGGAGGAATCCAGTTACAGCCTTCATTTAAAGGATCCATTACCTGGAAAACACATTTTTCCCAGTTATTGCATATATACATTAGTCATCCCTTATGTAAATCAGATAAAAACTACTGACAAAATTTTCAATTGAATACTGTTTTAATGTTCAAACTGTTTATTTTTTTTTTTTTTTTTGTTAAAGCAATTGTATGGAACCCGTGTTACCACTTTAACATTGTCTGTAAATGTCAAACTTTTTCCCATTCTTGCTTGATGTACAACTTTGTTCCCCCAACTTCAATGTTTTCATCAGGTTACATTGCTGTAAGCCATTGGATGGAGTGTTGGTGTAGTTCAAAAAAGACGTTGAACTTGGTAGTATGTACCCAATTAATGGTATATATGTTACCCTCACAACCATCACAGATGGGCTTTTTTTAACTCCCTATAACATCCGGATGGTTCCCTCTTTGGTCATTTTCCAAAAACAATTTGAAATGGCTTAGTCAGACGGCATCAGTCCATCAATTTGGGCCCAGCGAAGCCGGGCGTAAAATGGGAAAGATTTTTAACTTGCACTTGCAGATGTACTGTACAGCCCATGTGGTGATGTCCTTTATCATAATGTTGAAATTTCTCCAGTTCTAGACAATCTGAGGAATCTATAGATGCCAAAAATTTTGAAACGCTATGATGTCGGTCTATAGATGCCAAAAACGCTTTGATGTTGTTAAGCAGGCAATCGTTGAGGAATTTTTTAAACAAAATAACGCTCCAAACATACGCTAAATTTCTGCTAGCAAAAAATTGATAATGTTAGCTAGGTAAGTTAATTTAGGCCAACACCGTGCACATTCTGATAATTTGTTGAAGGATGGCTGTATATTATTGTCTTTTTATGCTGTCCAAACGCAGTGTGTTACTCTTGATTATATGATCAGGTAACTAAGCATGTGCCGATATGAAAAAAATTAAACCGGTTCGATATTGAATTAAAAACCGAATCAAACCGTAATACCGGTTTTGACCAAAAAACTTGGGATCGCAAAATAACATCTTTTTTTTCATTTTATTTTTCCTATGTGGCTGTTGTTGACCCATGCTACGGTATGTTGTTACATGAATTAGCGACATCATTTGGACAACAGAGTGACAGTCACACATTTGTCTTTATTTATCAATCCTCACAAATTAAATAATTTAAAAAAAAAAATCAAATATAACTAGATCGGCAGGCCTAGCCTACTCGTTCTCAGTGAGTGCACATGAACATGAAAACAAACTGTAAACATCCTCAAATAATAACTATACAATATAATAAAATACAAAGATGTCTCAATAATAATAAACTGTTGCATAATTCGGTAGGCCTAGCCTACTCAGAGTGCAAATAATATGAAAACAAAACATCTTCAACAATAATAATATAAAATAGGCCCGGCCCGCGAAAGTTTTTTTCCAACGAACTTTTTGTCCTTATTTGCATACGCGCGAAGTGTGCTTCAAGTGTAACGTTATATTCAGTCAAAATCATAATAATTAGATGGAGCTGTTCAGAATTTTTTTGGTGAAATTCAGTGGCTCCTCGGTATTCAGTACTTTCTACTGGTCATCGGCAATGTCACTAGTTCAGTCTCTGGCAGCTAGATAATCTTTCTCTAGCCCCGTTCACAAAACCCTGAAGGAAAATGCTGAAGTAAAAAACGCAGATCTCGGACATCGCTCACTCGCTGCAAAGACGCTGCCAGAGACCTAACTAGTGACATTGCCGATGACCAGTAGAAAGTAGGCTACTGAATTCCGAGGAGCCATCGAATTTACATTGCATTTCATGTGTCCGTGAATGCTGTAGATAATTTTTCGGATATAGCTAGCCAGCTATAAATGAACCTGGAGCGTTTAATATTAATAATTCTCCTCGCGGGTATGTCATCATTTTGTGACTCCAGGTATTCTGAACTATTAAGCCATATGAAGTTTAAGTTCTGAACAGCTCTAATTATTTTCATTTTGACTGAATATAACGTTACACTTGAAGCCCACGAGCTTAAACGTGTAGGCTCGCCAGCTAAATACATTCACACATACTGACTGGGTGACTCAATCGTAACTAACGTTAGCATTATTTACTACGCCGAAGAAACGCTAGAAATTAGCGAGTGCATTTACTGATGATCTTGGGCTAGCTCAGGGTTAACTGCTGAAGATTAATATGATGAGCTAAAACAAATAAACTGATAAAGAGCCGACGGTTTGGTAAACGTCTTTCAGTGTGTAGTTGGGTGGGTTTAGAATTCGTTCGGAGCTGCGCTTCAAAGCAAAAAAGCACGCAATTGCGAGTGGGCGACTCACGTGGCAATGTTTTGATAGCTATTATTCAAGAACTCACTAGAGTGGGCATGCGCGTATGCAAATGAGGACAAAAAGTTCGTAGGAAAAAAACTTTCGCCCCGACCCCACATTCACTTGAAACCTGATCTCCTGCTATTTGTTGTTGCGCTCAGCTCAGACACATTCAGTTTATACGCAAGACAAACGTAATAAATATAATACAGATGGATTTAATGCCGTCGGCAAATACACGTGACGCCGTCAGCAGCAAGTTTTTGTGAGCTATATTTTAACATTTTGGACACGTTTTGGACACTTCAAATTTTTTTTTTTTTTTTTTATAATGACGGACCGGTTCCGACGATCCATATCAAATGAACCAGTTCAATCAAGTAAACCAGATCAAACTGGTCAAACCGGAAATCGGCCCAAGCTTATGTTGTACCCAATATGTAAACGTTACCCTCACAGCCCGAGGGCTCGCCTGGCATACCGTATTTCCGTAGCTGTAGTGGGCTAACTTTCAACTACCGTGGAGATACACATATCATATGAAACTAGACGACCCAAGGAATCTATAGATGCCAAACACGCTATGCTATGATGTCGGTAAGCAGGCAAAATAACGCTCCAAACATGCGCTAAATTTCTGCTAGCAAAAAGCTAACGTTAGCTAGCTAAGTTGATTTAGGCCAGCAGCGTGCACATTCTGATAATTTGTTGATGGATGGCTGTATATTATTGTCTTTTTATGCTGTCCAAACGCAGCGTGTTACTCTTGATTATATGATCATGGAACTTAGATGTTAGCATGCATGTGACATTTATATTCCCCCTGTTTTTAGGCTATGTCGCTGGTACATCTCACGTAGGGCCCAGTGCATCTCACTCAGACAGCAGGAGCACATCAAAGCCACCCAGAATGGTCGATAGATTCAGCCATGGTGAGGTCACACGTTGTGTTACTATGCACGCGTTGCTATGGCTGCGCTTTCAAGCCACTCCTCCCTCCTCCCACCCTCTTCCCTCGCACCACCCCCTCCGCCCAGCCATGCCTCTATCTTCCGGCCGAGTCAAAATCTGGAAATTTTCTTGCGAGACCAAGAATAAAAAGGGCAAAATAAATATGAATGTTGCATAATTTTTGCAAATTACTGCAAAACATTATGTTTTAGACCCAAATCACTTATTTTTAGCGGGTGTAAATACCAGGTAATGGATCTTTTAAGCTCCAGAATGTGTATGAGCTGCAGTTATGTACTTGATTTTTAGTAAACTTGTATTTAATCCTCCACTTCAGTCAAGGTGTGAAGGACTTCCTGTCAAGCAGGAAAGACTGGAAGAGGACATTTATTTCAGTGATGAACAGCTCACATCTTCAGCAGAGGACCATGTAACACAAACCATGCCTATAGAACATGGGAAGAAACCAGACATAGAGCCCACCCCAGTCAGAGACCCAGAGGAGCTGACTGGTCACGGTGATGAGGAGCTCAGTCGACTGGAGTTTGTGGTGAAGGCAGAGCAAGAGGAAGATGTAGCTCAGAGACTCAATCACACAGGATGTGAACTCAGTGCAGGAAGACTCAACACTCTGGGCTCTGATTGTGTGATGTATGAGAGAGACAATCGGCTGTGGTCTTCCTGTGCCCTAAGGGACAGTGTCCTAGGGAATGTTGATCCGGTTTGTTCTGATGCTACAGAACAGAGCTCACGGAGTCTGTCAATTCAGTCACCAATACACCATACTTCTGCCACCATGGAAGTTTCTGGAAACACACTGTCCTCTCCTGAGACTTCTTATGCTGAGTTTGATGGGATGGGTGAGAGGCCGTCTGTTTGCAGTGAGGAGCTCAGATCAGAGGCCATTCTCACCCAGCAGGGTCAGTACAGAGAGAGACTTGCGCACACAGTGGAGAGAGAGAATCAGACATTACTGCCCCAACAGCAGCAACAAGGACCCTCAGTAAAACACAGGAGAGGCAGTGAGAGCCCAGCCCAGCCACACTCAGGCTCTCAGTATGAGACCGGCTCTAGTCTGAGCTCTGGTGCTGTTAACACTGGGGAGATGGGCGAGACAGAGGGAGAGAAGCCGTTTGTTTGCAAATACTGTGGAAAGCATTTTTCTTGCGGTGGTTATCTCGTCGTACATTACCGAGTTCACACAGGGGAGAAACCGTACAGCTGTGCTCACTGTGGGAGGTGTTTCAGTTGCAAAAGTAATCTTGCACGACACGAGATGCTTCATGGCACATATAGACCATATGCTTGCACGCAGTGTGGGAAGTCTTTTGCTCGACGAACTCACCTTCGTGGACACTTGAGAACTCACACAGGTGAGAGACCATTCCATTGCAGCCAGTGTGGGAAGAGTTTCACTCGCCGCCATAGTCTTGTTGTCCATCAACAGAAGCATAGCGAAGTGAAACCGTTGAGCTGAGCTGTAACTAGATTGATTGGTCTTTGCAATTGTGTAGCACTCTTTTTACCACCAGGTGGCAACTCAAAGGTGCCGTGATGAGGGAGGAATTCGCTTCAACCACAGCTGATCTGAGACACCCACCTGAGTTACATACGGCCACAGTTTGGGTCAGAACACTCAGACCCAAGCTGATTTGGGGCGGGAGGGAGCAGGTAGTCAGCCAATTAAATCGGGGGATGAACAGGCAACAGGGTGGCAGGGCAAATAACCAGGTAAGGGATTTAGCCATGGTGACAGCAAACCCACCCACCCACCCCTGCCTTCCCACACTTTTTGCAGTCAGAGTAATGGGTCTTAAGCTCCTGTGCACAGATGCTAAATTGTCAATCCTTGCCCATGGGTGGGAAATCTTCCATGTCAGTACGGACTTCCGTTTATCACATAACTGTAGTACTTTTCCCATAGCCCAGGTCATGACATATTTTTGATATTACCCTAGGTACATATCACTTATGTGAAAATTTCATTGGCTGAGAGCGTGAGAAAAAAAATCATGCTGTTAATATGTAGTCCTACTGAACACCAAGTGTAATGTTAGTTAAATCAGTGTGTCTCAGCACTGTGGCAAGCCAACAATGTACCACCTGCATAACTATGTTCACGTTACATAGCTAGCTAGCTAGCGTGTATGCAGTATTTTTTCGTAACCATTATGTGACATTTGTATTTGTATTTGTATTGTATAATTTGTATTTGTTCGCTAGCTAGCTAATGTTAGCTTGCTACTCGGTTGACTGAATTCACAAACTGTTGTTAGTTCAAATGCTTATGTCTGTGACTCAGTGACTAAGTTAGCACAGCAACGTAGTTAGCTCAGTGCTAACGTATGATGGGTGCTGACAGAAATTACATTTCTTTTCTATTAAATTTTGCAATTCAGTTATGGGATAAACAGAATGTTATACTCTTGGTCATATCATGAGAAAGTTATGAAACTTGTTGAGTAAATGTTGGGTTTGTCACCCACTAAAGCTGCAACAAATGCAAAAGTTATTCGACTCATTTCGTAACTGTCATATGACATGCCTACACGAGTAAGATCCTCTATTGACCAAAAATTCCTGCCTTTGCAAAACAGACGAACCTGGCTGCACATGGTGCTTTCTGTGCTCACGGAAACTGGTGTACAAATCTGACAGCAAGAAATCATTGGACATTCATTCTGAAGAAGCTTGTCTTTTGCAGCGTCTCAATGCACAAATGCATGCAACAGTATTACCAGCTGCTGTTCCTGTGCTTACCACTGCCTTAAAAGTGGACACTCTGACTGAGGCCAAGATCTGTGTGTGTGCCTTTTTGGTGCCAATTCGCTGGGAGGTCCCTTTAAAAATTCAGCATTATTTTTTCTGACTTGTTCATGGACCCCTGGGAAAAAAATCATAAATTAGAAAAAAGAGCCATGACCAAAAATGGACTCTCACTGCGTATCTTGTTGTGTTATTGAGTTTTAACTCATCACAAGCAGTCATGAAGACTGGATAAGATGCATACGACTGAGGCAAATTATTTGTTGTTTTGCCGGCTAAATTTTAATTTTTTTTTACATTACATTTTTACATTACATGTAATCCATTAAATAATTATTTTTCTATCTTTGCATGTGAGCTACAACCGTAAAAGCCAACTTGTGGCTTTTGCCACAATAGTCTATGTTCCCTGGTTTGTGACACAACTGGATGCACTGAGAAAATGGTGCGGACATGAGTTACATCCAAAGTTGGTGTTAATTTGCTTGTGGATTGATTGGAAATGGCGATATTAGTAAAACTTCATGCCACTTTAGTGGAATTATGATAATGTACTTTGGAGCAGCTCTTATTCTTGGCCATCTGAGACAGTATCTTCAGACTCCATTAGCAGTAGGTCATGGTCACCTACGACAGATTTGTGTGGTGAGTGTCTGCATGCAGATAATTTACTTGCTTTGTTTTGCTTTGTCTCATAGCTGGGTCATTCCGTGTCAACTCAACCAGAGCCCCCCACATCAAAATTTTGATTTTGATAAAACTTTGCACATCTCAAGAGATATGCATTGGCAGTACTGAGGTCAAATATTTCAGCTCAATTATTGCTAGTTCCTGAAATTTAGCCTATTTTAGGGAAGGGGGGTCAATTTTAACTAAATTGCCTTAATTTTGGAGGGAGTTTGAGGGCCTCAGAAATGGATTTTCAGAGCTGACAGACCCACAAGTTTCATTTTGTCATCAGAATAGTTATTGAACTCCTGGCTTAAGCTACTTTTCTTTACTCAGTGTGTTTAGTTTACCTGTACTGTGGCCTGGAAAAAGCAAAAAAACACCAATAATTCAATTTTTTCCAAATTTAATGCATTTATTATTCTATAACTAATTAAGATAGAGCCCTGAGACTTGGTATGCAAGCTGTCGGTCAACTTTCTGAAGACTACAAAAAATATCAAAGTCACTATGATTGTATTAAATGTTTTAATGACCTTGGAAGTTGGCTTCAGAATGAAAAGTGCATATTTTGGGTCATTTTAGTGGGTATATATCTCAAAAGGGACACAAATGATCAATGCCATATTTTTAGTGCTTGAAGGCATGGGTCTTGGGTCTAACATATTAAAAAACTGGAGATGTAAAACTCTTCCTTTAGACTGTACAGCATGCCAATCATATTAGGTGTCTAACTTAATTTTCGGGGCACCTTAGCCATGGTGTAAGTGAAAAGATGAATGTGACACATACACTTGTTCACCTCCACCAAGGAGGTGTATGTTTTCGCCGGCTGTGGTTGGTTGGTCTGTCTGTCTGTCTGTCTGTCCGTCTGTCTCTGTTAGTAGGTTATCTCAAAAACGGCCACATAGATTTTAACCAATCTTTGCCGGATGTTAGAATGGCACAAGAGGAATAAGTGCTTAAATTTGGGCATATCTAGGCCAAAGTACAGCTGAGATATAGGCCAAAGTTCAAATCCAGCTATGCTGGCAGAGATTTCAAGTCTTTCCGATGGGCCTTGCTTTTGGGTTTTGCTGCCACCTGGCGGTGGAATGCAACAATACCCTATATCAGCCAATGATAATCACCTAATATGATTGGCATGCTGTACAGTCTAAAGGAAGAGTTTTACATCTCCAGTTTTTTAATATGTTAGACCCAAGTCCCATGCCTTCAAGCACTAAAAATATGACATTGATCACTTGTGTCCCTTTTGAGATATATACCCACTATAATGACTCAAAATACGCACTTTGCATTCTGAAGCAAACTTCCAAGGTTATTAAAACATTTAGTACAACCATTGTGACTTTGATATTTTTTGTGGTCTTCAGAAAGTTGACCGACAGTTTGCATACCAAGTCTCAGGGCTCTATCTTAATTGGTTACAGAATAATAAATGCATTAAATTTGGAAAAAAATTTGTATGATTGGTGTTTTTTGCTTTTTCCAGGCCACAGTACAGGTAAACATAACACACTGAGTAAAGAAAAGTAGCTTAAGCCAAGAGTTCAGCAACTATTCTGATGATAAAATGAAACTTATAGGTCTGTTTGCTCTGCAAATGCATA
This sequence comes from Gymnothorax javanicus, assembly GCA_029692085.1. NCBI lineage: Eukaryota > Metazoa > Chordata > Actinopteri > Anguilliformes > Muraenidae > Gymnothorax > Gymnothorax javanicus. Next base: position 47,482,581 of record CM056197.1, on the reverse strand, counting down.
TCTCAGGCCCTCAAACTTACTCCAAAATTATGGCGATTTTCTTAAAACTGGCCCCCCCTCCCTAAAAGAAGCTAAATCTCAGGAACTGGCAATAATTGAGCTTAATTATTTTACAATTTCACACAAGATATATAAATCATCCACTGTGGGGAATATAATAAAAATTAATTTTTTTTTGGTGGGGAAGGTCCTAAAATTTGGTTGATTTGACATGGAATGACCCAGCTAACTTTTCAAGGAATGGAATTTTGAAGTTAATAAAAGAGCTCTACACTTGTTCGGTAAATGGTTGTACCTTTGCTTTTATATAATTTGCTAGCTTCGATGTTTCTTCATGTCACACGACTATTTATCTTAAGAAAATTTGTTGGCATTTTTCAATGAGCAAGCCAGTTTGCTGGCTAGAGAGGAAAGAGAATTGTCTCTAATCTTTGATTTTTTTTTGTCAACAGCTGGGGGGCTTCGCCCTAGACCCCTCAGCGAGGCATTGCCCCTGCACCCACCTCAGATGTCACTGTCTTAACCCCTTTGCGCAGAAGCCAAATCTGGCTATTTGGGGGGTTACCTTATTTAAGGCTTTATAATTCAAGATTGCAGCTTCACAGACCGGAAAGGAGAGGCCTAATTGAGTCTAGACACTTGAAGCATTTAGGCTCCCATCATATTTCAGTTTATATTTATGATTTTGGTAGAGAAAAAGGGCTGCAAACACAAAAAATCTTCATGAAAATTCAACATTGAAATGGAAAAAAAAATACTGAGTATTGAAAAACTGCTGGGGCTTAAATCTATACATTTCTGGGATCATAAACTCCTTGACCACAAGTATAATATATCTTGAACATTGCATTCTAAATTACCTACTTGCTATCAGCCAAATTAGACAGCTATCCAGGTGGCTCCCCAAAGTCTGAGATCCCTCAAAATGGTGCACTGTCAGATCATAAAATTATCACATATTTAACACAAATAAAGTTTTGAGACATGAAATTTAATATGAACTAATGATTTTCTGGTTGAGTTTAGCATGAATTTATCAATATCAGTGCATTTGAACATCAGTGGTCACCAGTAACCTCTCCAAACACAAAACAAGCCTTTTCTCCATAATAAAGTTTAGAGTTTTGTCCATTTTTCTTCAAAGTCCCCCAAGCCAGCACACATACTCATTAAAGGAACTGCTTATTTAACAGTCAAAACATTCACCCTGCAATGAAAGCCAGCAGTTCCCACTTCAAAGCTCACAACCTTATTTAAAAGGAACAAGTACAACTCACTAACTGGGTAATATCTGAATTCTGAAATATACCTTATTTTAACAGAACAGACATTCCACTTTCAAACAATATATGCCTCCCTAGATTCAACAGAATAGTGCAATGAATGTACCTGGGGGTCCACCAAAATGCATGACCAGTTCATGTTTTAAACGTGAAAAAAAACCTCGGCATTCGATTTTGTTGAATACAGTATACATTCCGAAACAAAAAGCAAGAGTAGCATCCTAACCTTTATCATGAATCCCTCCTCCAGAGACTGATTTGTCCAGTAGAAGGAACCCTCCGGTTCTGTTTCATTCTAAATAATTCTCATTGACCATGTTCTTATATCATTTAAATCCTGGAAATGTAACTGAACACTTCTGGCCGGTTTAGGGACTCTTTTTTTTTTTATATATATCGCGTCATTCTCCGCTGCGCAATCGTGCTCAACGTTGAACGGATACAACCTACCTTGCTGATGCGCATAGGCTTGTATGCTCTTATGTTTGTCCAATAAATGTGTTTCACTTACTGTGGAAAGTTTAAACACTCGGGAATTGGATAAGAAACGAGCCAATCAATACATCGTTAGCGGGAAAGTTTCACGAGGGCGTGAACTATAACTGTGCAGTTACGCAGAAGAGCCTGAGTGTATAATTGAATGATTGGCTATCAACACCAGTACTTGGGTGGATATAAGGAAGTGCTGAATTTGTCAATGGAAGAATCTACGCATAAATCCACGGCAGGGAACTACGCATTTTTTGTATGTGATGACTGTAATTGACAGTAGAATGTGAGAGAATCAATACCATGTTGAATTTTTTGCTTCAGAAAACTGATTTTTCTAAACCACTAATTGGAATACCGTTGGCTCACTGTAGCTAAAGTGGTTGCTACAGAGGACAACAATTTTTTCTGTCGCAAGAGATCATTTTTTTAAAGGGGACCTCGGATGCTGATCCCTCTTTTAATACATATTAGTAATGTTATAATGTTGGTTGTCCATGCTCAACCTCTGAAAAGTTTCTAAACATAAGATACAGGGGTTTTGCTGTAATCCAAGAACATGATTTCGTGAGCGTGATTTCCTCTCTGAACAGCTCCTCCCGAGATCTTCACGAGATCTGGGCAAAACCTGACGTCAGGTTGTGCCGTCCAATTAGTACAGATCTAGCTAGAGCCAACCACTGCGCTGGACCTGCCCACACCGGAAACTATTCTAGCAGGCACTAACAACGGCAGATCATACTATGCCTTAGTAGTGTCGACACTTTTGGAAATACAAAAGAAGAACCGCAGATCATTTGAGGTGCAATTTTGTTCGTATCTCTCCCAAAGCTACTCGTCCGTTTACTTTTGGATGCGAAGAAAAACAAATATTTCTCTTCGAAAAGATGATGCCACCAGAAATCAGTGGGTAGCTTTTTTTATTTGCTGGCAGCAAACAGCCACGGCCAAATGGAGCATTAGCTGTTTGTGCTCAGCATTTCACCAAAGACAGCTTTGTCAATAAAAGATAATTCGACACAGGATAAGCGTTTCAGCTGCTTCTCAAACCTGAAGCAGCTGCATCGATCAAGCGCTCGGGGCCACAAGCTGTAAGTAACCATGTAACAGCAAATAATGTAAGTGAAGCTAATGTGTTACGGGTGGCTAGCAGGACCGCTAGCGATAGTTAGCACTAACAACTGGCCTCAAACACAGGCTTTGTAAAATATCTGAAGATAAAGCCTGTATCGGTCGCGACTGTCCGTGACTTACAGACACAGAAGCTGTAAGTTGCTTTTACTGCATAAGCCAACCTGACGTGATAGCCAGTTGATTGTGGCTGTAGCACAGCGGCTAACGTAGCCAAGTTACTGTTGCTAATGTTTGTGACCTAAATTTGCAAGAGCGATATCGGGAAATTCTACAGAAGGTGTGTGAACTTAAACCTCATTTGAAGCTAACTTTTAATACTTGTTTGTAATTTGGATGCTTGGTACAACTGTTCACAGTAACAGAGCTTGCTGTCTGTAAAACCTGTATTGCAAGGGTTTGTCTCTGTGGTTATGACCGCTCGGTTACCAGCTACTGCATGTTAGTTTGCGTGTCGTGCTAATTAAAAATGCTCCTGGTTAACTTAAATGCGGTAATTCTGATCGGTATGCTTGTGTTACTTCGGTAAGCATCAATGTGGCAGTTTCATCATAACGTTGCCCGATTGTAGCCACTACAGTTAGTGATCGCTTCACTAATCCATGACCGGGATCAGCCGGATACTTCACAAATGTCTGAGCAAGCTCTCTGGTGCTACCATGAAAGCAATGCGAAACGCAGAAGCTCTACTGGTTTACAAATGACTTCTCTGCACTACCTTGACATAATTTCATCCCCCTTTAGAAATTGTTGTGGCCAATAAAAAGCCGAAAAAGGCGGAGACTAAATAGGTAATTCTTTCCTGTAGAAGTGATCAATTCGCTAGCTCCACATAAGCAACTTGTCCGCGCTAACGGAACTTACGGTCTGCAAAACCTGTATTATGTTCATAACATAACCGAGCTCTCTCTAGCTGTCGCGTACTATCCATAAAGTTGCTTTCACATCAGACATCAAACAAATTTTTCGCGCGACAGATTACATTCAAGGTCATGACCGCTTATCAGCTACTGCATGTTAGTTCGCGTGCTCTGCAAATTAAAAATGCTTCTGGTTAACTTATATGCAGCAATTATGATCGGTATGCTTGTGTTACTTCAGGTAGCATCAATGTGACAGTTTCATCATAACGTTGCCTGATTGTAGCCACTACAGTTGAAGCTAAATGGAGAGGTGCTGTATGTGTCTGCCGAGTTGGACTACAGTTGGACCAGACGTAGATTTTGCAGAGCTTGGGGTGCGTTTTTGGGTGCTAATGAAACGATCGCTTTACTTATCCATGACCGGGGTCAGCCTGATTCATCTCCAATGTCTGGGCAAGGTCTCTGATACTACCGGTGAAAGCAATAGGGAAGCGCACAGGCTATAACGTGTCCGGTATAACAAACGATGTCTTTGCATTGCCATCGATTGAATATTAAATTCTTTCCTGTAAAAGTGATCGATTCGCTAGCTCCACATAAGCAACGGTTCACACAGACGGAACTTACGGTCTGTAAAACCTGTATTATGTTCATGACATAACCGGAGCCCTATCTAGCTCTCGCACGCTATCCATAATGCGCCCATTTTCCCCGAGGAAAAGCTGGTCATTCCGAAGCAATAAGTAAACCATTACCACAGGCAATTTCCGAAAAGGCCGTTTAGCTTGAAGCTTTCGCCCTTCCGTCATATACCAGCGCAGAAGCTGTTCGTTTCTCCACGCTAACAACACACCACAGCGATGCACACGAACCTGCAGGTCCTAATACACACCGGAGCAGTCCATAAGCTGTTAGTCCACTTTTTGCTGCTCCTCACTGTCCATGTTCCCCTCTAAACTCAGACCCACCGGATTTCTATGGTCTCCGGTCTACACTTGGGCATGTCGACCCGTTCTACAAATGTGTCTATATGGGGTGGATTCTAGCTTTCCCTGCATCCTAGCTTTAAAGTAAAAAAACCGCTGTAACTCACCACTGTCACTGTAGCAAACTGTAGCCGACAGCAAATTTGAGCTTGAGCTGCCAGATTTTCGCACTCGTCCTCCACTTTCGCCGCTGCTTTGTTAGAACAAGTTCATTTCATTAGATCTATATTCAAGTATCAGGTTAGATTATGGAATTTTCCCGCCGCTTCCTTATCAGATTGCAGACGTGTCTCTCGCGTTTCACTCTGGCAAGCCAGACCCGAAAACTGCGTTCTGCAGCCTCGTCCCGCCCAACTCCGCCCTCCACAGAGCTGGCCAGTCAGAAGAAAGTGGGCACACGGGAGTGGGGGCCATAAAGGAAGAGCCACCCCAATGAAGCGTTTCAGGCAGAGACTACAATGGACTACAAATGGGGTTTTTGAGGATGGCAGTATGAGCTAAATAAGGACCCTGTTTGGGCTTTGAACGATCAGGAGTACTCTAGGGGAGTCCAAGATCAAAATATAACCTTGGAAATATAGCATCCGAGGTCCCTTTAAACTGCTGGATCGATATTATGGGCAAGGATATTGACCAGTTTGCACATCAGGCTTAGCTGAGGAGTTTAATTCATGCAACTCTCGAAAAACAGGGATTGGAGTGAACTTTTCCATATTCTAAACCGCGGTCGAGCTCTGCTTGCTTGTGAATATTCAATAACTGATCCAGGGGTGCCATCTAGTGATCGAGTACTGTAACTGTGTGCTTAAATTTGCAGTTCCATGTCCCTGATCATCTACATCGGCAGAAAGGGGTTAAGAACTGAAAAGCAATGGTAATGGATATTACTTCATTGGCTCAAAAATACTTTGGTAAACCTATGTCATTCAGCATTATTTGGTGGTGCAACCATGGATGCAATTTATAGCTTCACTATTCAAAGCCAAAGTCAAATATCAGCACTGTTGAAAATCGTCGCCGACTTTTCTGGTCTCAGTGTCATCTGAGATGGACAGAAGCACAGGGTAAGCATATTTTTGTGGTCTGATCTGTGAACATTTAAAATGGTTTTTATTAGCCTGCTTGGCCAAAAGGCCCAAGGGGCTTATGCTATGCTCGGGGTCTTTAGTGGTGGTCTGTCGTCCGTGCGTGCGTGCATCCGTAAATTTTTGGCTTGTCTGCGCTCTAGCGTCCTTAGTTTTTGACCGATCCTTTTCATATTTCACATGTGTATATATGGTCATAAGGTCTAAACCAAGTTCGATTTTGAGCCGAATCGGACCGAGACTTTGGCCAATAGGGGGCATTCCATTTTGGCCATGTTTGGCCATGCGGGCGCAGTGGCTTTGCCACTATTTGTGGAAAAAACTGGAGCCGTGCTTTCTGGACCAAAGATGACGAGGACAATCCAAGCTGTTGTCAGCATTTGGTCCAAAAGCCAGCATCTGTCATGATGTGGGGGTGTGTCAGTGCACATGGCATACGTGACTTGCACATTTCTGAGGGCACCTTTAATGCAGAAAAATATGAACAAATTTTGGAGCAACATATGCGGTCATCGGCTTGCTAGACTTCACCAACTGGCGTTTTTAGTGCCCAAACACTGAATGAGTGAGATTAAAAGATATTGTGATGTTACTCAGTGGTAAACATCCGCCTGTGCCGACCTTTTCGGAATCTGTTGAAGTCATCGCATCGCATACTTTCTAGGAGCAATTTATTTCATGTTAAAACATCAAAAATATATTTTACTGCTTTAAATATTGTGTAGGGTGAACGGACTTTTCAAACCAGTCTCTTTTGATTTTATTTGGATTTTCCATGATGTGCCAACATCCAGCCAGCTATCTACTGTTGCCCTGAATGATGCCAAAGCCATCTGATGTCTCTGCAGCCAGCTTTAGGACAGATGTGGCACTCTTTGGCCCTAGAGGGAGTCCATCTGGGGTGCGGTCCGGCGCAACTTGGCGCGTTTAAAATGGTGATGGAAATGGAAAATCAACGTGGCACGGTTTGACTCTGTGCGGCCAAGAGTGCCAAAGGAAATGCCCCATAAATGGAATCTACCCTTCCATGGAATATCTAAGATTTGGGTTCAACTGTGAACACAAAGATGTCTTTATCTTATTTGAAGGTGAGACTCAAAAAAGTGGGCCATATGAGCTTCTCTTGAATATTCAGTCAAAATTGATGTTCTATTAGGAGATGCGGTAGCGCAGTGGCTAAGAATGCATAACTGAGGATCGAAAGGTCCTGAGTCCAAGTCCTTGCCACGGCCTTTGTGGTGTGTTCTTTAGCAAAAACACTTCACTCCCACAATGCCTTTCTCCACCCAGGTGTACAATCCCAATTCCATAATAGTTGGGAAAAGTGTAAATTGTGAATAAAATCAAAATGCAATGACTTTCAAATCACATGAGCCAATATGTTATTTACAATAGAACATAGATAACATTTCAAATGTTGAAACTGAGACATTTTACATTTTTATCCACAAAATCAGCTTATTTCAAATTTTCTGGCTGCAACAAGTCTCAAAAAAGTTGGGACATAGGCAAAAAAAGGGCTGAAAAAGCAATTAAGAGAATATAAGCTGAAAGAACATTTAGCAAGTAATTAAGTTAACTGGCATCAGGTGTGTAACATGATTGGCTATAAAAGAGATGCCTTAGAGAGGCTGAGTTGCCCAGAGGTAAAGATGGTCAGAGGCTCTCCAACCTGTGAAGGCTTATGTAAAGAAATTGTGGAATACTTTAAAGACAATGTTCCTCAACATCAAATTGCACAGGCTTTGAAGGTCTCATCATCGACAGTGCATAACATCATCAAAAGATTCAGAGAAACTGGAAAAATCTCTGTGCGTAAGGGACAAGGCCGAAGACCTTTACTGGATGCCCGTGATCTTCAGGCCCTCAGACGCCACTGCATCACTCACTGGCATGATTCTGTCATTGACATTACTAAATGGGCCCTGGAATACTTAAAGAAACCACTGTCTGTAAACGCAGTCCGCCATGCCATCCACAGATGCCACCTAAAACTCTATCATGCAAAAAGGAAGCCATTGTTGAGCATGATCCAGAAGCGCCGCCGTGTTCTGTGGGCCAAGGCTCATTTAAAATGGACTGTAGCAAAGTGGCAAAGTGTCCTGTGGTCAGACGAGTCCAAATTTGTCATTCTTGTTGGAAATCATGGGCGTCGTGTCCTCCGGGCTAAGAGGAGAAAGACCACCCCTCCTGTTATCAGCTTTCAGTTCAAAAGCCAGCATCTCTGATGGTATGGGGATGCCTTAGTGCATATGGTGTGGTGTTACGACCCTGGCCGTATTTTGGGTTTATTTTTTTTTATTGCCGTTATGCTGTTACAAATTGAAGTCCTTGTCCCAATGCTCTTGCAGTCTGCTAATTGACGGGTACGGATCCAGCGCAGATTGGCTGAGCTGCAGAGGTGTGGTTGTCGCGGATTGGCTGTCTCTGGGGGCTTTGCTATATAACCCCTGGATCCGCAGGAAGCCGGGAGAATCAACGCAGGCGGTTTGGCATTGGTGCTCATCTTTTAGATTAACAGCATATTTGTCATTGAGTGCGAACTATGAAATGTGTCTGACATGATCTTGTAAATTTGTGTCCAGTAATAATTGTTGTTTCATTCTGTATGGTGCCTATCTAGACGGGAAAATGAGAAAAGCTTATTGCGGATTGCTGACTGCATTGTTGCTAACCTGTAAACTTGTGTTCTAAAGACCCAGACCTGGTAGCCGCATATCTGTTAATTGGCAAAATCACGAATTGCTGACTGTATTGTTGTTAACCTGTAGATCTGTGTTGAGACCTCCGTTGGTGCACTGCTGTTTCGGTATAGTGAAGCTGTAGGAGTGAGCTGCCATTTTATTTGAAAAATCTTTTCTCCTGTTTATTGGCCAGATCAGGGAGTCCGAATTTATGTATTTTTCTTTTGTTTTTTTTTTTTTGCGCAACAGAATCTGAATCGGGAAGTTAGTTCCTATTTTTTGTTTATTATGTTGGCCTGGGCTCGGTCTGAAGCTAAGCTTCACTGATGACTAAAGAGTGAGAAAAGGAAAAGTGAGAAAATAAACTGCTCCCTTTTTGCTTTCACATTTTGATCATCTTCTTTTGTGTTGCGTCCGCATTCCCCTAGATCAGGGCGTAACATGTGGGACACTTGCATGTTTTAAAAAACACCATGAATGCTGAAAGGTATATAAAGGATTTAGAGCAACATATGCTCCCCTCCAGATGACATCTATTCCAGGGAAGGCCTTGTGTATTTCAGCAGGTCAATGCAAAACCAAATACTGCTGCTATTACAACAGCATGGCTTCGTAGTAGAAGAGTCTGTGTGCTGAACTGGCCTGCCTGCAGTCCTGATCTTTCACTGATTGAGAACATTTGGTGCATAATTGAATGAAAAGTCCGTCAAAGGAGACCCAAAACTCTCCAGCAGCTGGAAGCCTGTATTAAACAAGAGTGGGATCCAATTCCAATGGCTAAACTCAAGAAACTTGTCTCCTCAATGTCCAGACGCCTCCACTCTCTGTTAAAAAGAAGCGGGGATGCTACACCATGGTAAACAGGCCCCTGTCCCAACTTTTTCAAAATTGGGGTTTTATCAATAGGTACCAGCAAATTACCTGGGAAACCTTACTATGAGCTGGGGGAGTAACCTGCGATGGACTGACGTCCCATCCAGGAGGAGTAGCAATACTATTTGCTTCATACCACAGGAAACCAGGGTTTAGCACCGGCCTGATGGGTCACGAGACTCGGAACAGACTTACTTCTTGGCATTCTAGCTCCCAGGCTGGCTAGGAACTACAATAGTATGTATCATGAATTTCTGAATTATGGGAATGGATAATGGGAAAATGTGATTAAATGATTTATTTATGGAGAATGATTATTAAAACCTGTGTTTCCTTGTGTTTCTCAGCTTTTATTAAAACAAATTATATTTCTGGGGTTTGTGTACCTCAAAACTGGGGTGAACTCTTATTCAATCCTGGCATTACGTGTGAAGCTGGTTTTTTGTTTTTGAATCATCAGTGTTTTCAACACAGGTCAGTGCTGAGAACACTTTTTTGAGCGATTTATATGATTCTCGAACTGGTCAGATTTCACCCTCAAAATAATCTATCCTGTTTGAAAACAATTCATAAGTACAAGAGCTTAATTTATTGGGAGGTTGGGGAGGTTGACCTTCCCAAAATCACAAATATGCCAACAAGACCCCGCTCATTTGGTGTAAGAACCCGCGGGGATGGGGTCTTTGCACCTTCTCAACTTGATAGGTAGCCTGAGTAAATCAGATAATCCAGTTCAATGGTCGGGCCATAGACCAAGTCCTCACACCCGCAGGTTAATTTTTTTGCGCGACTATTTTGATACTTACGGTAAATTTAGTGGCCATCTGTCGCGCAGTGTGACGAAAATATACTGCGCCTCGTTTCTTCCAAACATGCCAATTGCCGAGAATCAAATTTTCATTTGATCATTTTTATACATACCAGGGCCCGAGATCTCAACCCAATGATGTCTAATTTTGTTACATTCCAGACGCAGTTAGGAGCCATCCTGGAGATATTAGCTAAAGCGGCGATGGCTGAAATTAACCGATGTGTTGACGACAGTTGCGCCGTTTTCCGTTTGGAGATATCTCAGAGCCAGACGGAGATTGAAACACTGAAACATAAACTACAAAATTTGGAACGCGAGCTTCTGGAGACACGTAAGAAAAAGACAGGTAGGAGACCAGTGGAGCTAAACAGTGGCGATGCTGACGTTTGTTGTTCGACTGTTTGGTCAGATGTGAATAAACTTGTGTGTCGGAATAGGAACATTATCGGTTTTTTTTTTTTTGTCTGAAATTCCGACGACGTTCACTTCATCAGAACGAAGTCGGTAAGGCGGACGTCTCTGTCTTGAATGATGTCTGAACTGAATGATTTCCGTGCAGCAGGACTGGGATTTTAATTTTCCGTGTCTTTTTCTCGTGTGGCTTAACATGTTTCCTGCAGTGAGCGTCTTCAGGCAGCAGTCAAGTTTCAAACCGAGGGGACGTGATGATCGAACGGTTGTTGAAAACGTTAACGCACCCTCAAAGCCCAGCATTACTGGGAACCAGGTTTGTTCACCTAAATGCAGCTAAGTGACTGTTTATTTCTTGACGAATCTAGAAATAGCCTACGTCTAAGCTCCTGAAAGCCTTTGAGATGCAATTACATACTCAGATTTGTGGTAAACTTGTATTTAACTTTTTGGTTCCTCCATTACAGCCTAGATGTGAAGTACTTCCTGTCAAGCAGGAAAGACTGGCAGAAGACATTTTTATCAGTGATGAACGGCTCAAGCCTTCAGCAGAGGACCATGTAACACAAACCATACCTTTAGAAGATGGGAAGAAACCAGACACAGAGCCCACCCCAGTCAGAGACCCCGAGGAGCTGAGGGAGCAGCACAGGTGTGGACGTGGTGATGAGGAGCTCAGTGGATTGGAGTTTGTGGTGAAGGCAGAGCAAGAGGGCGATGTAAGTCAGAGACTCAATCAGACAGGATGTGAACTTGGTGTTGGAAGAATCAACACACTGGACTCTGAGTATGTCATGTATGAGAGTGACAATCAGCTGTGGACTTCCTTTACCCAAAGGAACAGTGACACAGAGCGTGATGATATGGTTTGTTCTAATGCCGCAGAACAGTGCTCACCGAGTCTGTCAATTCACTCACCACTACGTTATACATCTGCAACCATGGAAGGTTCTGGGGAGACACCATCCTCTTCAGAGGCTTCATATGCTGAGGAGTTTGCTACAATGGGTGAGAGGCCACCTGTTTGCAGTGTTGAGCTCAGATCAGAGGCCATTCACACACAGCAGGGTGAGTTCAGAGAGAGACTTGTGCACACAGTGGAGAGAGAGAATCAGATATTACTGCCCCAGCAGCAGCAACATGGACCCTCCGTAAGACACAGGAGAGGCAGTGAGAGCCCAGCCCAGCCACACTCAGACTCACCATATGAGACCGGCTCTACTCTGAGCATTGGTGCATTTAACACTAGGGGGATGGGCGAGACAGATGGACGTGCGGACTGTGGAAAAAAATTCTTCATTTGTTCATTTTGCGGCAAGGGTTTTACTTCTTCCAGTACTCTCACCAATCATCTGAGAATTCACACAGGGGAGAAACCTTACAGCTGTGCACAATGTGGGCAGAGCTTTAATCGCAAAAGCAATCTTGTGCAACACGAGAAGGTTCACAGTGGATGTCGACCTTTTGGTTGCACTCATTGTGGAAAGAGATTTGTGCGAGGAACTCACCTAAGGCAACACCTGAGAATTCACATGAGAAACCGTGTCATTGCACCTAGTGTGAGGGGAGTTTCAGACTTTTAATGGCTGATTGACTTTTTCAAAACAATAGAAGACACTTAAAGGTGTTTTAGCAGTAATTTTTTAATGTTTAGTGCTGTCTGTCTGTACACTCTACCAGTCATCACATAAAAAAGATTGTCTGGTGTGTAGTACTGGTATCCATCTCTCCTCTGGGCCGTATAAGGTTAAAAATAAAATTCTCTCTTGTTCTGTTGGGGCAGAAGACTTAAGCTAATCAGTCAAGGGCTCAGCCAGGAAGTGGGCGCCCGTACTTGTCAATCATTGTACAAGTTCACGGGATTGTAGTACAAATAGCGCTAGGTTTTAGAAGTGACTACATTGCTGGCAGAAAGTTAGACTTGCTGTCGCTATTAGTTTACAAATAATTAGTTGGACCTTCACCGCTACTTGACTAAAATCACCTGCAATACTGTACATGACCACAGTAAGATGTTCAGTGCCAAAATTTTATTTTAAGGGGTCGTATGATCCTCATTTCCTAGTTAATAGTTAATGTTTGTGGTCAATTTACTATTATTTTCGTGTTTTTCATCGCCAAAAACAACTAGTGACAGCTGTACATGGGTCAATGACAAAAATGCCTTTTAAAAATGTTTTTTATAAATCTTTAAAAATGTACAGAATACATTTATTTGAAGTTGGAAGAGTGTGTTTAAACAAGTATTAATGGTTGCACAACATGTACAGGGTTTTAGTATAGTTTTAGGCGGTATTTGCAATTTCGCCAGCCAAAAAATGTCAGGTGGCGCAACCAAAACTTTCTTGGAAAAAAAAACACACTTCCCTCTTTTTTTCTAAGTGATTTTTTTTTTAGTAAGTATACCTGAGAGTGTCTACTCTGCCTAAAACATTACTATTTTGTAGTTAAGCTGGGTATTAAAAGTAACTTACAGATTCTTTGTTGTAGGGGGCGGGTATTTTGGTTTTCCAACATCCAACTTTAGATTTAAAATGTGAATAAATACTTTACAAATTTAAAAAGTATATTGTTGTATAGAATGATTGTTTATATTACAATTTCCAAACATTTGTTCACGTCAATCTCTCATTTCTTTGTTTAAATTAGTATTTTGCCTGGTTGCACCACCTGACATGTAAACTGAACAAGTCTAACTATGAAGAGAAAGTAGCTATTTTTTATCAATATTTGTGAGAGATCTACATACCTTTCACTCATCAGTAAAGGTCACTTGGGGTCCTTTTGATGATGCAATATCCTGTTTACTCATCTCTGTCTTCAAGTTAAAATAAAAGTTGTATGAATGCGGATGCGCCGCCCTGACATTTCAGATATGCAGATTTCCAGACAAAGTTGTTTTTAATATTCCAAACAATTTAAGAACAATTAAACTATTAAACTTTGTTTATTTGAAAGGTTTTCAATATGAAATTATGCCCCCCATATTAATATTAATTCATATTTTAAATTACATATTTAAAACATTTCATATAGCGTTAACTTGCTCGGACGGTTGCGCCACCTGACATTTTGAGGGTTGGAGATGGCAAAACATAAAATATATATCATTTTTATGATAAACTGGAAATATGTTCAAATTAAACAGGTTTTATAGAATAAAATGATGCTTATTATGAATCATTTAAAATTATTTTAAACCAAAGTAGTGCGCTCGGACACAAAATCTGCATGTCACGTCATTGACCCACATGCTGTGTGTGCAACACCTCTGGCTCATTCAGCTTGAAATGAGCTGTTTTGGCTTCTTTTTCTTTAAAGCGTGCTCTGTTACGATTGCTCAACCGCGTTTCAGGAAGTGCATGTTTCAACTGTGGGGCATATTGGGACGAATGCCCCTGCAGTACCACAGTTGAAGGGTCCTTGCCCCCCTAATCGCAACGCTGCTGGAAGCAAAATATTTCCACGTTAAGACTGAACCGCAAGTCAACATTAAAAACTCAACATTTACTATGCATTCTGTGATTTTGGAGCAAACTTGACACATATTCACAGTTTTCCTGTTCACTGTGTCCACACCCCCTTCCAAAAGTAGATCTTTTCATTGCAGTGCATGATGTAGGAACTCATTCACTCTTTGCTGTGATATTACAATATACAACCCCAATTTCGAAATAGTTGGGACGAAGTGTAAATTGTGAATAAAATCGAAATGTAATGACTTTCAGATCACGAGCCAATATGTTATTCACAATTGAACATAGATAACATTTCAAATGTTGAAACTGAGACATTTTACATTTTTATCCACAAATTGAGCTCATTTCAAATTCTCTGGCTGCAACAGGTCTCAAAAAAGTTAGAAGACAGGCAAAAAAGGGCTGAAAAAGCAATAAGAGAATCAGCTGAAAGAACATTTAGTAAGTAATTACATTAACTGGCATCAGGTGTGTAACGTGATTGGCTATAAAAGGGATGTCTTAGAGAGGCTGAGTCTCTCAGAAGTAAAGATGGCCAGAGGCTCTCCAACCTGTCAAGGCTTGCGTAAAAAAATTGTGGAATACTGTTCCTCAACGTCAAATTGCAAAGGCTTTGAAGGTCTCATCATCGACAGTGCATAACATCATCAAAAGATTCAGAGAAACTGGAAAAATCTCTTGTGTGTTAGGGACAAGGCAGAAGACCTTTACTGGATGCCCGTGATCTTCAGGCCCTCAGACGCCACTGCATCACTCACCGGCATGATTCTGTCATTGACATTACTAAATGGGCCCAGAAATTCTTCAAGAAACCACTGTCTGTAAACCCAGTCTGCCGTGCCATCCACAGATGCTACCTAAAACACTATCGTGCAAAAAGGAAGCCATTGTTGAGCATGATGCAGAAGCGCCGCCTTGTTCTGTGGGCCAAGGCTCATTTAAAATGGACTGTAGCAAAGTGGCAAAGTGTCCTGTGGTCAGACGAGTCCAAATCTGACATTCTTGTTCGAAATCATGGGTGTCGTGTCCTCCGGGCTAAAGAGGAGAAAGACTACCCCTCCTGTTATCAGCGTTCAGTTCAAAGGCCAGCGTCTCTGATGGTATGGGGATGCATTATTGCATATAAAAAGCACCATGAATGCTGAAAGGTAGATAAAGGTTTTAGAGCAACATATGCTCCCCTCCAGACGACATCTATTCCAGGGAAGGCTTTGTGTATTTCAGCAGGACAATGCAAAACCACATACTGCAGCTATTACAAGAGCATGGCTTCGTAGTAGAAGAGTCTGTGTGCTGAACTGGCCTGCCTGCAGTCCTGATCTTTCACCAATTGAGAACATTTGGCGCATAATTAAACGAAAAGACCGTCAAAGGAGACCCAAAACTCTCCAGCAGCTGGAAGCCTGTATTAAACAAGAGTGGGATCAAATTCCAATGGCTAAACTCAAGAAACTTGTCTCCTCGATGCCCAGACGCCTCCACACTCTGTTAAAAAGAAGAGGGGATGCTACACTATGGTAAACAGGCCCCTGTCCCAACTTTTTTTGAGACCTGTAGCAGCCATCAGATGTGAAATGAGCTCATTTTGTGGATAAAATTGTAAAATTTCTCAGTTTCAACATTTGTTATGTTATCTCCATTCTATTGTGAGTAAAATACTGGCTGGTGTGATTTGAAAGTCATTGCGTTTTGATTTTATTCACAATTTACACTTTGTCCCAACTATTTCAGAATTGGGGTTGTACAATGAAGCAGTGGTTTTGGAATTATTTTCAAGAAGAATCTCTAGCTAGCTATCTAGGTAAGTTTTCCAATTTCTGTTCATATTGAAACTGAATTCCGAGATTCCAAGTGTAACATTAGTTAAACGGGTATGGCTTCGCTGTTGATGTAACTAGCTAGCAAGCTAAGTGCTTCTCTCAAAACTAACTTGGCAAGTGTGCACGCATTACCTTTCTAAAATTATTGTGTGGTTAATTTGCTAGCTAGCTACTAAATTGATTGCAAATTTAGAGATCGTTGCTGGTTCAGCCAGAAGCAATGTATGAGACATAGATGGGAAAAGATAGGATGGATGACGGGTTTTTTTTTGTCAAAGTCAGTCCATTTTTAAAAGAGAAGCTAGTGCAGTAAATGGAATGTTTGCTAACAGTTGCTACTGCACAGAGCTATGGATCATTCCTAACACTGGAGACTGAATTACAAGTATAGTAAAACGATTATGGTGACTACATGTTGCATTTCTGTCAATGTAATGTCCATGCTTGCTTCGTTTGCAGACGCTACCTTTCCATACTCCTTGTGTAGTTTAATGGGAGGCTAGCTAGCTAGCCACGTATTCAGGCCCCATCCACACTAATATGCTTTCATTTTTTTTTAACTGCGTTTAAATATTAAATTGATCTCCCTACAGACTAACATACAATCCTGGAGTTTTCAAACTAAAATGTTGTCATCACCATTTTCAAAAGTATCTGTTTTAGGGGTTCAGAAATGGCAGAATAGTGCGGACGCTTGGCAAAAACAGCAAAAGTTCTGTGCTTTAAAATTAAAATGTAGTAGTGTAGATGTAGCCTCAGTCACCTGTATGTGGATATTTGCTTGATGCCGGGGATTATGACATCGTCGCTCTTCGTTGGCATGATGGGTTTGTTCACTGGCCAATTAGAACAAAGTTCAATCCACAGTAGGGACACCCACTCAACAGCCCATTTTTCAGAGGGTGAGGAATGAAAAATCAAATTGCCTGGAAATCATGGAATTTTTATTTATTTATGTATTTTTAGCTAAAAAATTTAAACTTCCCTTTTGGACATTAAGTACATTATAACTTGAAACAAAAATAGCATAATAGGTCCCCTTTAAAAGTCAGATATACTAAAATGAATAAAATGTTACATGCTATCATATGGTCATTCTCAACTGTGTTTTGATTCCGAAAATGAAGTTATTTAGAAGTTAACACTGCTGCAGCGGTTAACTTTTTTATTAAATGCTGTGTTTTATTTCATTGAGTACTTGCCCCGCTCTGCCTTACCGTCTTCTTTTTACGTGCATTCATTAAATTAGCAGGGGCTTGAATCTAAACGATTTACATTCATTAAATTAGCAAGGGCTTGAATCTAAATGATTTACATTCATTAAATTAGCAGGGGCTTGAATCTAAATGATTTACATTCATTAAATTAGCAGGGGCTTGAATCTAAACGATTTACATTCATTAAATTAGCAGGGGCTTGAATCTAAACAATTTACATGTCTAAGTAATTCCTCAAAAACTTTTCATAAAAGCGACTTTATAGAAAGTTCTGGGACACCATTGGGCTGAAACAAATTTACTAAGAGCACAAAACCATAATTAAATATTACCTACGTTTGGGTCCCCCAATGTTGAACCCAACTTGACGGCTCATGGGTTGTATTCCTGAGGAATAGAGGTAAAATTAATTAAACCCAGATTCCTCATGTTTTCTTCCTTTTGACACCCATGCAAAGAAAAATGGACATGGCCATATGCCAACCAAACTCTTCCCAGACTCCATTTCACTTGGCTTTGTTTGAAGGCGTGCCAAACCAGGCGCTAGTTGGGCACTATGCGCTATGTTACATTATGACGTAGACGTTAGGGAAGAAAAGGCAGGAATACAAACAAGATGTCTCAGGCTGTTGAGGAGCTGTGTTTTCTGCCGGTGAGAATAACTGTTTGGCATGGACCTCACGCTTTGCAACTTAACAGACATTTTATGAGCATAAAAACAACATAACGCACTAAGGAAAGGGGAGAAAAACAAAAGCATGACATGACCTGTTTAAATAACATTTTGTACTTCACTGGGCTGCAACTTCTGGGGGACTAAGAACGGGAACTCTGCACGACTTGTACAGTGGTGCGCGAGTATGCACTCGTGAATCTCGGGAGGGAGACGTGAACTTCTTTGTGCCTCGTCCAACATGAGTTAGCAAGAACAGCCAGAAACTCTTAATGCACCATTAAATGACTTACAAGTATGTCAAATTTCATCAAACATGAAAATGGTATGCATCCATTTGTATATTTACAATATATTTGTGTTAAAAGGAAAGCGATTTTTATGAAAATGTTTGACAGTATTAAGCTTTTGTTTTCTGTTGTGTGGCTTGAATAAAATGTTTTTATTAAACTTTTTCACAAATGTTTTTGGTTTTTTTTGCTTATTTTATTTGTGCCAAATACCTAGAAAAAAACCCTGAGAACTTAAGACGGTACCAGAAGTAGAAACGACCAGAACTTGACTCTCTCTGCAGTCCCCTTGTTCAGTGGTTCTCAAATATAGTCCTACCAGACCCTTTTGTTAGCTGGTTTTTGTTGCTACTGGAATGGTAATCCCAGACTTTTGAAAAGCTGTTTATTTTCTTAGCCAGGTGCTTTTAATATGGGAATGATTAAATTCTTAAATCAAATTTTGTCAGAAATAGTTATATATGCCAAAAAAAAAAAAAAAAAAAATCATGCAAGTAGTGCTTATTGGTCAGTAATGCATACATTGCATACATATTATCAATATGACATTAATATGCATAAAATAAAATGGCATTAAAGGGTGAATTTTATTTCTGATCATATCATTGACTGAGATGGATCAGTAGGCTCTTTACTGGTGAAAGTGTGAACACCTAGGCCCAGGTTGTTCAAAACTCGGTTATTTTAACCGCCGGTTAACTCCTAATCGCCGGTTAAATCCTTAACCGACCGTTAGCTAACCGAACGTTAAATATGCGTTGCTCAAAGCATAGTTAGTCATGCCGTTAGCTAACGTCACCGTCAAAGTTAACAGCGTGGTTAACGTCACTGGTTAGCATTCTTCTATCCCACAATTCCAAGTTTTGTTTACTTCCGTTTTATGAAAAATAGAACCCCAAGGAAAAAGAGAAAGGCAAATTCGCACTCGCACTACTGCGAAGCTCGGAGAACGTCCGAACTGCGCATGCCTGAAACTCGACCGAAGAATGACCTCTGCATGCAGATTACATAAATACAAAATCTTATAAAGTGTTTGGCAACATTATATTTTATGTCGCTCGTAATCAAAGTCGTCATATTTTGCTGTCAGCGTAATATTATGTTTTAATATAAACCTTATATGAACGCAAACATAATACTCTCTAATGTAGTTCATGGATAAACACACAGAGAGGGGGACATCAGTCAAATTGCTGTAAATATTTTATGGGCGCTTCAGATATGTATACTGTAAAAATGTCAAACCAAGATTTATGACTGAATTCATGGAATCAAATTAGGTGTAGGCCTAATGTTTAATCAAATCAGGAAAACAGGAAAAAAGGTGAGTAAACATATTTATATTTTTTTAGTATCGATTGAGGAAATATCAGTTTCACTGATTTCTTTGTATTATTATATTTCATAAACAACTATTTAAATTATTTGGAAATAATTGGGCTATTTGTTTTATTATTGTCACATCTATTGCACACTTAGCACTTTAAACTGCATGGATACAATGGGAAATGGAAATCAGTCAAAATTATGGGATTTTAAGGGTGCTTCACATACATCGTGTATCATGTTTTGCCAATATTTATTAATGAATTACTTAAGTAAAATAAATTGTTTAATTCAGTGCATGACCCCTGCTTGTTGGACGCTGCAAATCACCTTGCAAAATATTGCAAAGGTAAGCAATAGATGCTCTACCAAATCGATAGCGTGTACGTAACTCTTCATTAGAGTAATCTCCAATATCAAAGTCCAGTCCACGATACCCCTATCCTTCCTTTGCTGAACAGGCATCATGAAAGCAGCGTTAGCAATGAACGCCATTTTGAGAGTTAACCACACTGTTAAAAAGTTAGCGGTGGTCCTTAGGTGCGTTAACTTTAACGTCAAGTTAACACCCTGTTAAAGTTAACCGAGTTTTGAACAACAAGATAACAGCTCTGTTAAAGTTAACCGTCGGTTAAGCGTAGTTAACGGCTGGTTAAAAAATAACCGAGTTTTGAACAACCGGGCCCTGGTCACCATCGCAGCCAGATAGAAGATAATGAAGAATTTGAAGACAAAGCAAATGATCGGGCAAGCCTGTATTTGGTTTGAAGGGAAATGTTTAAAATGAAGCTATTCGCTATTCAGCGACCAAGTTAGGATCCTACCAACCTCAATCTTTTTTGTTACCCCTCTTTTGTCATTGGCCATACAGCGTTCTGGCTCTATATGAACTGGCATTGCAAAGCTATCCCTGGTGTAATGTGGATAAAGAAGCTAAATCCCTCAAAACATCAAAAGCACATACATTTAGAAAATATACTGCCTGTTAAAATTCTGGAAATACAACAGCAGTAGGAAAAAAATATATATATTTCTTACAGAGATACCCCAGGACTGAGTTCAACAAACACTGCACTTGCTATACTTCTGTTTGCGCACATAATGGCCTGCACAATGAATTTTTCAAGTGTGCTGTATGGGAAGCTTTTATTGATATATGGTACACTAACTTAGCATTCGGAACACCTGCTGCAAATTCACGCAATCATCAATCAACCAATCACTTGATAGCAATATAATGCATAAAGTCATGCAGATACAGGTCAGTAGCTTCAGTTAAGGCCCACACTGAATGTCACAATGGAGGGATAATGTTTGTAATCTCAACAGTTTCGACCATGGCTTGGTTGTACATGCCAGACGCGCTTGTTTAAATATTTTTTGAAACTTATGATCTCCTGGAATTTTCTTGCAAAGAATCATGCAAAGAAACGAGATATTCATTATGCAGCAGGACTGTGGAAGGAAATACTGGGTTGATGTGGGCGTCAGCGAGAATGGCCAGACTTATTCAATCTGACAGGAAGGCTAAAGCAACTTGGATAACCAGGAAGGCAACTGATTGTACAGTGTGTTGAATCCTGTGGCCTGCGTGCCACAGCAGCAGAGTGGAATCCACACAGCGAAGAATGGATGCTATGTTGGGATCAGTATAAGTATGGAGTTCTTAATAAAGCGCTCGGTGAGGGTAAAGATTATATAAGTCTGCACTACTGAATGGACATTTTGACAAGGCATTACTAATTTATAGAACACCAGCAACCACATATATTAGGAGACCGTTGGAGCTATCATAGTTTACCAGTAGTTACTGCAAGTCTGTGTTGGTCCAAGACAGACTAGTGCAGCATTTTATCACCACATTGGTGCTTAGATACTGTTTGTGGTTAACTTCTGCGACATGCTTGGAAAGTCCAACTGTACAATTTTCATTATTAAAAATGCAGCACAGGTTACCCAAATGATTTGTTGAAATTCTGATGATGAATGCTGGTTACAGCAAATATTTATTTCATTTAGTTTTTGACTGTTTACTCTCACTCATTACAAATTTCTGATATTTATAAGAATTTTCAACATTTCAAAAGCATCTTTCCTTTTAACTTTTTTCTATATGTGCCCAAGACTTCTACACAGTATTATTTGTGTTTGAATAAAACAAAATTATATGCTTGGCAAAATCAAGGATCAGTTTTTCCCTCTGCATGGTTTTTATAAAATGAGAATATTTCAATTAATAATGTATCTTTGACCTCTGTTTAGCCTCAATCAAAAATGCATGTTTATAACCCAACTTCATATCAGTGAGAGAATGCCTCCTGGAATGTCTGTGTGCACAGCAGAGCTACTTACAATAATTATAAGTTTTCAGTTGGAGGAATAAGTGAAACCAGGCAGGGTTGTGTTTTGTTCAGACTTAGCAGCAGATCTTAATATCATTTTGAGAGGATTTGATAATAGAGACATATTTGTCATTCATGAGGCTACACTGACTAGGTGTTGATGCTGAGTTTTGTTCATTTCCATACTGCACCAGGGAATAGACCGCAGTGAATATACATACAAAACAATAAATAGGAGCTTTAAAAAGATAAAGTAAGTATTCCTGTCATTTCTAGGAGAGGAAGGTAAAGCCATTGACAAAAAGAGATCGGAAAGCTAGTTGGAAAGGAGGCACAAAGACACAAGAGCATACATTAATGTTTGAAAGCCCTGACAGTGATAATTCAGGGTTTAAAAGCAAAGAGCAGGACAAAAGAAATAGTATCATCAATTTTATGGCTGGATCACCCTGAACTGAGTAATACCATGCAATTATTTGGGAGAGGGAATAGTGATGGATGTGAGGTGCGCAGATTGAAAGAAGTCTACGGGCTGGTTTCACAGACACAGATTAAGCTTAATCCTAGACTAAATTCAATTTCAATAGAAAATCTCTATTCAAAACTCTGCTTAGTCCAGGACAGGGGTCACCAACTCCGTTCCTGGAGGGTTACCATCCTGTAGGTTTCTGCTCTACCTCCTATTCGGCACACCTGATTCAACTAATTAGCTACTCAATTGCCCAGCTTAGTGATCTTGTTAAGTAGCTAATTAGTTGAATCAGGTGCACTGAATAGGAGGTAGACCAGAAACCTACAGGATGGTAGCCCTCCAGGGACGGAGTTGGTGACCCCTGGTCCAGGACTACGCTTAAGCCATGTCTGTGAAACTGGCCCTACGTGTTCTTTAAGTACTCTACCAGTTTCTTGCGGAGAGGGGGGGTCTTGGGGAAGATTAGAGGGAATGGATAGGGATGGAATTTGGGAGGAATTTTTGAGCCATAGGAGTATAAAGGATTGAGGAAGTAGGTCTACGGAACGAACGAACAAATATTTTAGTTTTAAGAATCGGGATTTTGTGAAGTTAACTCTAAATTGAGGAAGTGACGTGTGGTACACACTCCGATACTGTGCGTGGCGGCATTTTCTGAACACTATCCGTGTTTAGCCGAGAAGAACAAGAAGAGCAAGAAGAACTGGATGTTTTCCCTGGATAATAACACTGGATTTGAGTTCCATGTGAGGCTTTTTTCGTTATAGCGGGGTCCGAGATTTCAATCCAGTCATGTCTAATTTTGCTTCATTTCAAGCGCAGTTGGGGTCCATCATGGAGATATTAGCTAAGGCAGCGGTGGCTGAAATTAACCGATGTGTTGACGATAGCTGCGCCGTTTTCCGTCTGGAGATATCACAGAGCCAGACGGAGATTGAAACACTAAAACACAAACTACAGATTCTGGAGCGCGAGGTCATGGAGACGCGAAGGCAAAAAACAGGTGGGAGACAGTGGAGCTTATGGGAACCTATGTCTATATCGACGTTTATCGGTGGAGTAACTTGAATAAACTTGAGTGTCGTAACCTTAATCCTAATTATTTTTGAAAGTGTAATCTCGTGAATCAGAATAAAGTTTGCTATCAGTGCCCATATCGGCTTTCTAAACTGAACGATTCACTGCCAGTCAAACTTATTTGGTTTTTGCGCTTCGGTTTGTTCAGCTATCGTGGAACATTCTGCCCTCACTGAGAGAGTCGTTGGGGAGGAGTGGCGCTCCAGAGCAAGCGAGGGTGAGGATCGAGCGGCTGTGAAAGACGTAGACACACCTTTGCAGCCCGGAATCTGCAGAGGCCAGGTCTGTTCACTTAAATGCTGCTGAACTAGCTTTTATTTCATGAGGAATATGGTTATTACGTCTATGGAAACTGACTTTATATCTCTTTGCTTCTCCGTTACAGTTGAGGCCTGATCATCTTACTATCAAGCAGGAAAGCCTGGACGAGGATTTGTGGTGTCGTGTCAAACAGGTCACATCTTCCAGTGAGGAACAGGAAAAACCCACAACTGCAAAAGAAGAAACCAGAAGAAACTGGAAGAAACCAGACACAGAGCCCACACCTGTAGGAGACCAAGAAGAGCTGAGGGAGCAGCACAGGTGTGGACACGGCGATGTGGAGCTCAGTGGACTGGAGTTTGTGGTGAAGGAAGAGCATGTAGCTCAGAGACTCAATCAGACAGAGAGTGAACACAGTGCTGAAAGGCTCAGTAATCAGAGCTTTGAGTATGAAGAATATGAAAGAGACAATCAGCGGTGGGCTTCATGTACACAAGGGGACAGTGACATGGAGAGTGATGATCCAATGGGTTCTAATGCTATAGAGCAGTACTCACAGAGTTTGCCAATTCCCTCAGCGCTGCAGCTCGCTCCTTCCATAATGAAAGTGTCTGGAAATACACTGTCTATTTATGGGGCTTCGTATGTTGAGGAATTTGATAAGATGGGTGAGGAACCGTCTGTTCGCAGTGCGGAACTCAGATCAGAGGCCATTCACACACAGCAGGGTCAGTACAGAGTGACCGTTACTGAGAGTCCAGCCCAGCCACACTCAGGCTCTCAGTATGAGACCGGCTCTGCTCCGAGTACCAGTGTTGTTGGCAGTGAGAAGAGGGGTGAGACTGATGGACAAGCCAGCACTGGAAAGAAGCTCTACATTTGCATATCTTGTGGCAAAAGTTTTACTTATTACGGTACACTCATCAATCACCAGCGGGTACACTCAGGGGAGAAACCATACAGCTGTACACAGTGTGGACAGTGTTTCAATCGCAAAGGAAATCTTGTGCAACACGAGAGGGTTCACAGCGGGTATAGGCCCTTTGGTTGCACTCAGTGTGGGAAGAGGTTTGCTCGAGGCACGCACCTTAGGGAGCATCAGAGAATTCACACAAGAGAGAGACCTCATCACTGTACACAGTGTGGGCGGAGTTTTACGCACCGTCGTAGTCTCTTAGTTCACCTGCAATGCCATAGTCGAGCAACATCAAATAGCGGAAGCTAGTATGGAAATACTTTTTATTTAAATATCTTTGAAATATTGTAGCTTACCACCAGTTACTATAAATCTCTGCTGGGTCTACACCAAGACCTGTGCTGCATTTTATCACTACAAATGGCCTTTGGTACTGATTGGCCCAAGAGCAGCAACTGCTAAATGGTTTGATTGATTTTTCTGGGAAATTATTTCATGGTCTCAAAGATGAATGGGAATTTTTTTTTTTAATGATCCTGGATAACTTTTCAGTTGGCCTCATACTTATTTATGTCCATATTGTTTCACATTGTAGTCATACTAAACATTGTTTTTTTTTTTTTTTGGTATTGTAATTTTATATTTCCGTTTTAAAAAGTACTTGATATAATACAAGATACTCATTATTAAATGGGGATGGTAAAGATTAAAAGAGGAATGTCAGAATGGGTTTATAACTGGTTACAGGATAGATCACGGAGTTGACTTGTTTTTGGCCTAATTTCCTCCGAGTTGGATACTGTAGGGAGTGGAGTCTTGCAGGGATTGGTGCTAGGTTCTCTTCTATTTGTGATAATTTTATTATTGGGCGTATATTTTTGTGCTTCCTTTATTCGTGTTTCATTTGAACAGAGCAAATCTGTTTTTGAAACATTTCTTTTACAATTACTTAAATGGTACAGATGAACACTTTGCATTATTTTATATAAAATAACCAAATGGTATGGTATGATCTCCACTTCATCAGAGCTGCCTGTGATTACATGCAAGGAGAAAAGCAAGCAAGGCAGCCACTGTGCAGACGTCTGGCAAATTCTCCAATATGCCTGCATAAGTCTTCCTGGAAATTTATTAAAAATGTGGGACAATATACCTTTGGCAATTGTTGTAGTTTTAATGGTGAAGGGTTGCTGCACATAAAAACTGATTTTAAGTTTAAGTTTGTATATGCCCATTTATATGGAATGTATGATATTTGTCACGTTCATTATTTTTGAAAGCGTCTTTGTTGTTTTTTTTTATGTGCCCAAGCCCTCTGCAAATGTTGTATCTGTTTTTTAAAGAAAGTAAAATATAATTGCTTGCCACAATCAAGCATCAGTTTTTCCTTGATGCCGCTTTATGAAAATAAGAATTCTTGAATTAAAAGCATAGTTTTGGCTGCTGCTTTTATTTTGGTCAAAAATCAGCATAAACCTGCAAATAGCTAAAAGTACCAGAAGTAGAAACCACCGTAAATCTGTCAAGCTTCTAGTCATCTTGCTGTACTCTAGTTTTCACACCCTTTGGATTGCAAAATGATATTGTCTAAGCTGGTTATACACTGCTAAGTGACAATATTAAAACCACTAACTGGTGACGAATAACATTGATTATCTCATTACAATGGCACCTGTTAAGGGGTGGGATATGTTAGGCGGCAAGTGTACTGGCAATTCTAGATGCTCACGCGTTGGAAGCAGAAAAAATGGGCTAGCGTGAAGATTTGAGCGCTTTGACAAGGGCTAAATTGAGAAGGCTAGAGCATCAGAGCATCTCCAAAATGGCGGGTCTTGTGGGGCGTTCCCATGATGCAGTGGTTCTTACATATGAAAAGAGGTCCAAGGAAGGGCAGCCGGTGAACCAGCAACAGGGTCATGGGCGCCCAAGGCTCACTGATGCACATGGGAGCAAAGGCTGGTACGTATGGACCAATCTCATGGAAGAGCTACTGTAGCTCAAATTGCTGAAGAAATTGCTGCTGGCTATGATAAAAAGGTAAATATCAAAGGAAGAAGTCCTGGAGCACACAGTTATATAAGGTGATTTATTAAGATGCAGGTGACTAACGTTTCGACACAAGGTCTTCTTCAGAGTTTGACTCTGAAGAAGACCTTGTGTCGAAACGTTTGACTCTGAAGAAGACCTTGTGTCGAAACGTTAGTCACCTGCACCTTAATAAATCGCCTTATATAACTGTGTGCTCCAGGACTTCTTCCTTTGATATTTGCATTTCTATCCCCCTCTTTCTGAGAGGCACCAGTTTTTGGCTATAGTCCGCCAGCTGATGCGCGTCTTTTCCATTGTTTATGATGAAAAGGTGTCAGAAGACGCAGTACATTGCAGCTTACTGCATAGCTGCAGAGCAGACTGGTCACAGTGCCCATGCTGACCCCTGTCCACCGCCGAAAGCACCTACAAAGAGAATGTGTGCATAAAAAATGGATCATAGAGCAATGTAGAGATGGCAATTTCGAACCTTTGAAGCAGTTTTGAAACCTTTGAAACAACCACTGTTTCGAAATGTTTCGAATTGTTTCGAAACCAGATTTATTTCAGTAGTGCAAAGCCTAGTGGCAAAAACTTTTACTGCAGTTATTAAAATATTTTGAAGTGAAACAAAACACATGATCATTGCCAGGCGGAGCAGGAAAAACGTCAATAGTCACGTGGCAAAAGTTTTGAATCAGAGTCGTAAACCCGTGTCAAACCCGGAAGTTTCGAACGTGTTCGAAACAGTTCGAATCTGCGTGTTGAAATTGCCACCTTTAGAGCAATGGGAGGAAGGTGGCATGGTCTGATGAATTATATTTTCTCTTTTAGATCATGTTGATAGCCAGGTGTGTGTGCTTTGTTTGCCTGGGGAAGAGATGGGACCAACTTGGTTTTTAGGCTGAATTGTTTGTGGAAGAACATTCAACTTTTTTGCCTTACATAATCTTTGGTTGTTTTTGCAGTTTGCTCCCAAGTTGCCGTCAATATGCTCTGAAAAGCGTTTTCCACTCAGTTCTCATGTTTGATCCAGATTCAGGGTACAATCCACAAGGGAGTATTTATTAAGAGGAGTACAGTAATAGCTGTGAGAAAGGCTAGAGACCAGAACTGGAGAGGGGCAGTCCAGCAAAGTTGGTATTGACTGATGAGGGTGGAAGCCTGTCGCACACAGGCCAGAGGCCGTCACGGAGCAGAATCCCCGTGGAGAATCTCCCTCGCAGAAACAGGACTGCTTGACAGTAGAGCCAAAGGGTTTGGCAGGAACGCTGTCCTGATCCTGGGGACGGATGAAAGCTTGGGAGCTTGTACCTATTAATTAGACTCCGAGGAGTAATTACGTTTTTCATTACCATTAATATGCCAGAACACATGGAAGAAGAGCTTAGCTCACTACTTGAAGCCAAAAACTGACTGGAAGGTAGTGATGGCAGTATGACACTGAAGCATCGATACGTGCTTCAAACCCGTAGCATAGAACCACTGTTTCAAAGCTTGCTTCGGAGCGGAAAAAATCACGACATATGACGTCCGAAGCAGTAACTGCTTCGCTCCCTGTGTAACGGGGGTACTGTTCCTTTAACGATCTGTAAGCCAGGCTAGTGCGCCTGCGCAGAGTTTGGGAGAGAGGAAAAAGTGGAGTTGGTCAGAAGTTTGTACTGCTCACACATGTCATTCTTTTACTGTCCGTAACGCGACGGCTCGGTTTGTCCGGTTTATCCCTTTCTTATTTCACTAATCTGTTCATGTATGATAAGGTTAGTGTGCCGTAGCGGCCAGGCTTGGTATGGTCAACGCTAAAATTAATAAAGCTGCATCTTCTAGTACTGCCAGTCTGATTGCCCCGCGTGTTCAATGGTCAGTGACAACGAGCTAGCCTGCAAGCTGCAAGCCAAAGCGTTACACCTGAATGAATCACCTGACTGATTCGAGTGCGACAATCAGCTGATTCACTGACTGACAGGTGATAGGATGAGACAGTTTTGAATTTGAGCACCATAAAGGCTTTATAACAGCCGTAAAGAATGCAGAATTTGTGGGTTGTGGTAGGAGGTGTGTTTTTGCTGTCGAGTTGTTGTTTGTATTGCGTTGTTGTGGTGAATCATTATGGAGCCAGCCAGGAACCTATTCCATATTTCCCCAGCACTCTCTCAATAACTCAAAACACTCATTCATCAATCTTTATTTGTAAATACAACATAATATACTGTGTGCGTGTGTGTGTGTGAGTGCGTGCGTGCGTGCGTGCAATTAACCCTCCTGTCCACTGACTGGCCAGCCTAATTTTGACTGCAGCCTCACACTTGGCCAGGAGAGGTCACCCTTACCAAAGCTTCGAGTACTGAACCAGTTCTCGAAGCAATTGGCTCAAGTGGTTCAATGCTTCACAAAAGCTTCATTTGCCCATGTCTACTGGAAGGTTTAGTAGGGTGTGAACCATGACATTGCAGCAACCACATAAACACCTTCATGAACTCATATAGGCGGGATAATCACAAAAGGGGCGCAGCATTCAAACATCTGAGAGCAGGGGAGGAGCCACGACGCATCAATTAAAGGAGACAAACTACAAAAATATACACAGACTGTTGGGACAAGGGAGGGACCAATTGAAGATCCCAGTGCTCAAAGTACTTCAGTCACGAAATGCCCATTTGAGAAAATTGAGAAAATTGACATGGGTAACCATAAAAGACATTTTCCCATTCTTACCTGTGTGAAAATGTGACTTGATATGAAGAAATAATACAATCAAGATTAAGATCAAGTCAAATTACACCTTACATTAAATAATGCCAAACATTTGTTGAGGAAAAGGAGATTAATGAGAGATTTAACAAGAATGTGGATCATGTTCTCAATCCATAATATAAAAACACGAGGATGGGGTAAGACTGCAGGAGACCAACAGACGGAATTGATGAGGATCGTATTTCGAGGAATACTGAGGACAGAAATGGAAACGATAAAGTCAAAGAAAATTAGATTTTTTTTTTTAATTCAAAAACCGGGATTTAGAACAGTAGTTCTGAATCGAGGAAGTCACGCATACGCCTATACAGTAGGGGGCGGCATGTATTGTCAGCCTGGTAAAGCTGAAATTAACAAAATAAGAAGAAGTGAATATACAGGAAGAAGGAGAAGGAAAAAAAGAAAAAATATCTAAGGATAGGAACACAGGGGTAATGTGAGGAAGTTACTTTTTCCTGAGCTGAGAAGACAGGACCAGACTTTTATTTTCGGATTTTTGTTTTAGTGGGTTTCCACATTGCAACCTAGGCATGTCTAATTTTGTTACGATTCAGACGCAGTTAGGGTCCGTCGTGGAGATAATAGCTAAAGCAGCAGCCGCTGAAATTAACCGATGTGTTGACGAAAGCTGCGCCGTTTTCCGTTTGGAAATAACGCACAGTCAGAAGGAGATTGAAGCTCTGAAGCACAAACTACAGGTTCTGGAGCGCGAGCTTCTGAAGACGCGAAGGCAAAAAACAGGTGGGAGACTCGTGGCAAAGAGAGGCGTTGTTGACGTTTGGCTGCTCGGCAAGATGTGAACAGACATCTGTCTCTACGTTTGCTTGGTTCCTTTATCTGATCTCGTCCTCCAAAATGCACTTGGCAAGCATTCGCAATGTTGTCAGATATGTCGCATATGTCTTACAAAGTTAAACAGTAGCTGTTTGTTAAATTTACTATGTTTTCATGTTGCAGCTTCTTCCCACATTGTGGTGGAGCATTCGCACTGTACAGACAAAGGCTTTGAACAGGAGTGGAGGTTCAGACGAAGGGAGGGTGAAGATCGAACGGCTGTGGGAGACGTAAACACACATTTACAGCCCTGCTTTACTAAGGACCAGGTTTGTTCTCTTAAATGCTGCTTAATTAATTTGATTATTCCATGAGGAATCTAGTCACTCATAAATGTGTTTAATATGCAGTTTTAGACTCCGAGTTAGAGTGAACTCACGTTTAATTGTCTTGTTGTCTTGTCTTGTAATTTATATTGTTGTCTACCTTTTTCTCCATAGTTTGTCAATTTTAACAATATGTTATCATTAATTGTTATTTATATTGTAAGACCCAGTTTTTATAAGAGTCAGGCAGGCGGTGATTCATGACCCCTTCGGATTTGTCCGAAATTTTTTTTATTGATAGATGTATGTTAGAAACGAACAAAAATCACATTTTCTATCCTTAATAGGGACCGCTTTCTTTCTTTTTTTTTTTTTTTTTTTTTTTTAGGGAGTCCTGGAATATTGGGGTCAAAATCAGCCAAAATGGCAAAATCGCCAAAATTAGGTTTTTGAATGCTTGTATTTCTGTGCGCCTTGAGTGAGCCAAATTGATTTTCATTTGTGCAAGTCTATTGGGTATGGACGATCCAAAAATGTGAAAATTTTGGCGGCTGACTTAAGGCGCAGCCCATAGGTGGCGCTGCAAATCGCTACTTTTTGTAATTATGCACACTTTCCCAGGGGTTGTGTGGCTTGCGCCCTAAGTCAGCCGAGGTATTTTATGCATGTCATTATAGGTTGGGACCTCTTACTTTGATTAGGATGAAAATTATGGCGGCTGACTTTAGGCGCACAAGTATAGGGGGCGCTTTTTGCCGCCAAAAGGTGAAATTGCCACATTTGCACACTGCGATTTCTCCATGCCCCAAGTCAAAAGTGATGAAATATGGCTCATGTTGACACTCAGCATCTCTAGTGTCAGTGGTAAAGAGAGTTTCGAGGCTGGTTTCAGTATTAACCCTTTTTGCACCGTTTTTCTTGGGCCACTTCACGAAAAAGCCGAATATGGTAAACTGGGAACTTTCTCCGATTTTCATGAAACTTGCAGGATTTGCTTCCTTAACTGGGAGAAAGGTGTTCTGTAAGTTTGAGTGCAGTGTGGCAAGCCACTTTGTTTATAGGCCGCCACTTGGTGGCAAAATTGGAACTAAACTGAAAAAAGTAACACTTTCAAATAACCTTATATCACATAAATAAAGTAAAGGAAGCAAATCCTGCAAGTTTCATGAAAATCGGAGAAAGTTCCCAGTTTACCATATTTGGCTTTTTCGTGAAGTGGCCGAACAAAAATGGCGCAAAAAGGGTCAATACCAAAACCAACCACGGAACTCTTTTACCACTGACCCTTGAGATGCTGAGTGACAACTTGAGCCATATTTCATTAATTTGGACTAAGGCCGCATGGAGAAATCGCTGTGCGAAAATGTGGTAATTTCACCTTTCGGCGGCAAAAAGTGCCCCCTATACTTGTGCGCCCTAAGTCAGCCGCCGTAAGTTTCATCCTAATCAAAGTAAGAGGTCCTAACCTATAATGACATGCATAAAATACCTTGGCTGACTTAGGGTGCAAGCCACACAACCCCTGGGAAAGTGTGGATAATTACAAGAAGTATGATTTGCAGCGCCTCCTATGGGCTGCGCCCTAAGTCAGCCGCCAAAATTTTCACATTTTTGGAGCGTCCATACCCGATAGACTTCCACAAATGGAAATCAATTTGGCTCATTTAGGGCACACAGAAATACAAGCATGCAAAAACCTAATTTTGGTGATTTTGCCATTTTGGCTGATTTTGACCCCGATATTCCAGGACCCCCTAAAAAAAAAAAAAAAAAAAAAAAAAAAAGCAGACCCTATTAAGGATAGAAAATATGATTTTTGTTCGTTTCTAACATATATCTATCAATTAAAAAAATATCGGACAAATCCGAAGGGGTCATGAATCACCCTCTAATAGAAATCTGCCTGACTCTTATAAAAACTGGCTCTTAACAAGTTGTATCCAATTGTTTAGTGTTGCTAGACAGATTGTTTTTCTTACAATTTCTTGTTTCATTTTAGGGAGACTTGTAATATCTGGCCTGGGACAACAGATGAAAACTGGCCTTTTGGCTAAATCTGGCATATTTGCAGAATTATTTATTAATGTGCTCTGTCCCAGTCAATTAAACTAGTAAATAAAATAATAAATCTCTTGACTCCTCTATTACAGTGCAGGTCTGATGGTCATCCTACCAAGCAGGAGAGGCTGGAGGAGGTGTGTTACGGTGACAAGCACCTTAGATCTTCAGCAGAAGACCAGGTAACACAAACAATACGTGTTGAGGATGAGAAGAAACTGGACACAGAGCCCACCCCTGTAGGAGACCCAGAGGAGCTGAGGTGTGGACTCGGTGATGAGGAGCTCAGTGGACTGGAGTTTGTGGTGAAGGCCGAGCAAGAGGAAGAGCATGTAGCCCAGAGACTCAATCAGACAGGATGTGAACTCGGTACAGGAAGACTCAGCAATTTGAACTCTGAGTATGTCATGTATGAGAGAGACAATCAGCTTTGGACTTCATTTACCCAAGCAAACAGTGGCATGGAGAGTAATGAACCAGTTTCTTCTAATGCTACAGAACCGTGCTCACAGAGTTTGTCCATTTACTTTCCGATTCAGCATACCACGGCCACCATGGAAGTCTCTGGAAACACACTGTCCTCTTTTGGGGATTCATATGCTGAAGAGTTTGATAAGATGGGTGTGAAGCCATTTGCTTGCAGTGAGGAGCTCAGATCAGAGGCCATTCACACACAGCAGGGTCAGTACAGAGAGAGACTTGCACACACAGTGGAGAGAGAGAATCAGACATTACTGCCCCAGCAGCAGCAACATGGACCCGCAGTAAAACACAGGAAAGGCAGTGAGAGCCCAGCCCAGCCACACTCGGGCTCTCAGTATGAGACCGGCTCTGCTCTGAGTACCAGTGCTGTTAATGCAGAGAAGAAGGGCAAGGTAGATGGACAGGTTGACTCAGGAAAAAAACTCTACATTTGCACAACTTGCAGCAAGAGTTTTACTTCCTGCAGTACTCTTACCAGTCATCAGCGAGTTCACACAGTGGATAAACCTTACAGCTGTACACGGTGTGGGCAGAGTTTCAGTCGCAAAGACAATCTTGTACACCACGAGAGGGTTCACAGTGGATATAGACCCTTTGGTTGCCCTCTGTGTGGGAAGAGATTTGCTCGAGGAACTCACCTCCGACAACACCAGAGAACTCACACAAAAGAGAGACTGCACCACTGCACACAGTGTGAGAGGAGTTTTTCTCACCGGTGTAATCTCGTGGTTCACCAGAGGAGCCATGGTAGAGTGAAACCGCACACTGATCAGCCACATTAAGGCCACTGACGGGTGATGTGAATGGCATTTATTAAATCATCACAATAGCGCCTGCCAAAGGATGAGATGCATTAGACAGGAGGTGGACAGTCAGTTCCTGAAGTTGATGCGTTGGAAGCAGGGAAAATGGGCAAGTGTGAGGATCTGAGTGGCTTTGAAAAGGGCCAAATTATGATGGCTGGGTGGCTGGGTCTGAGCTTCTCCAAAAGTGCAGCTCTTGTGGGGTGTTCCTGGTGTGCAGTGGTTCGTTCATACCATAAATGGTCCTTAGAAGGACAAACGGTGAACCAGCAACAGGGTCCTGGGCGCCCAAGGCTCGCTGATGCACGTGGGAGGCGAGGACAAGCCCGTGTGTTCCGATCCAATAGAAGTGCTACCGTTGCATAAATTGCTGACAAAGGTAATGCTAGCAATGATGGAAAGGTGTCAGAATGCGTAGTGCATCGCAGCTTGCTGCATATGGGGTTGCATAGTCGCAGATCGGTCGCAGTGCCCATGCTTGCCCTTGTCCATGGCTGAAAGCACCTACAATGGGCAGGTGAGCATGAACTGGACAGTCGAGCAATGAAATACAGTAAAGTGGCCAGGTCACCTACTGGACAACTTGTTGGATCTAAATTCCAGCTGAAACGGCTTCTCGAGAGAATATTCGTCATTGTGACGTATTTCAGAGTGAAACAGGGTTGGAAGCGGGACATAAACGTTGAATGTTAAAAAGTGGGCATGTTGTAAGAACATGGAGAATTACAGTGATTGAAAAAGCTGTTACAACAAAACCGCCGGATATTGCATGAAGTTTACAACCATGTTTGAACGTTCGCTCATAGGTACTTTATTTCAAAGTAGGTAGGGTCTGTATGGGATAGCAATATCCATCAGGGTTAGCGAGACGAAGCCCATCATTTGCTCCATGTAGTTGCTAAAGCAGTCCAACGTAAAAGGCCTTGGGCATAATCTGGTGCTGTCACAGACGCCGATTTCCTGAATAATTTACAGCCAGCTGGCCCGTATCCATGGTTCTTTGGGGAAACAGAACAAAGACACACTGCTGTATTAGGATGTCGCTAGCTAGCTGACTAATCTTAATTATGTGCCATTAGAAGTTTAAGATGATTGATAAATGGATAACCTGATAGCTGTTGGTTGAAATGTTTGTGTACTGGCTTGCGTAAGCATACATCAAACAGTGCATGCTGGGAAAAAAACTGCACGGGCACTATCTGTCACTCCTGTCAGTTCTCGTGCGGGCCCTATTTTTTTTCACACCTGCCATATGTTTGGCCGGCATGTTTTTCACTTACTGGCACCCATTGTACTTCAGCTTTAACTGTACGCGTATATGCACCCAATTTTATTTCTTCTCTGCTTCATAAGTATACTCAGATTGTGCATGTAATGTTACCTGCTAGCACTAAGCCACCTACTCCGTTCTTCACCTGCCCTGGTGTCCTGTCCAGTCCTTGGCTTGTAGACTGCCTTTAGTGTGTTGCAAAGAGTATAGCCTATTGTCCATACATGTATTTCATTTTGTTTACCTCACAACTGTATCACTTAGCATGGTTTCTGGTACAAGTACCTAGCTGAAAAGGGCAGATTTGCTTTAATAACTACTGCTTCCAATTCGACATCCATCCATCCTCACCCAGTGACAGCCCTGATCTACCCATTTTATCTTTGCTTCTCTTTGTCTGTAGCTATATTAATAAGAATGTACTAATAATAATAATAATTATTATTAATATTATTATTCCTTTTGTCGCTCATTATTTGAAGGGTGAGCTACTTCTATGTCTATATTCCAGGGTGAATAGCACTTCAAATGGCGCTAAATTGTCATGTCAGCTGTAAAGGACAAAGGGACTGGCTTAGGCAGCCTTCATGTTAGGCAGACACAAATCTGCCTGAAGAAAACTGCATGCTTAGGTTGCCAATAGATCCTGACATTTTTCTTGCCAAGAAAATTGTCCAATATCCAAAGGCTACTGTGCACAGTAATATTGGCGTGTACCTAATATATATTTTTGTGTTTATGCCGAAGTACAAAAGCATTATGTGCGCATTTCAGTTTTTCACATAAGCGTGAAACCTGACTGACTGTTATTTCACAATTCACAATATTATATGTGGAGTTGTAAAACAGACCATTAAAATGTAATGATTTTGGAAATATGTTTATCATGTCATTCATGTATTAACCGTAAGTTGAAGAAGGATAAAGAATTTTGTGCATACTTGTCGTGAAACTAATTTGAGATTAATACATTGCCCTAACTTTTCAGTGAACGTATGTTTTTTTTCCCACAATGTTAGGATTTTTTTCCCCCTTCGCGTTTTTAGCTTACCGGCCCTATGGGCCGATAAGCTATTGTCGTGGTGTGGCGTTTGTCGTCCGTCGTCTGGAACATTTTTTATCTTTTTTTGGCTTGATGAATTTTCGTGTAAATTTGCAATAACATACTACTAGACCATATCTCCAGTCTTTTTTTCTCGGATTTTTGATTTAATCATTTTTGTCCGTTTTATGGGCCCTTGAAATTTTGGCCCCAATGTTAAAGATAGGACTGAGAAATTTTAAAAAATTATTTCTCAAAAACTGCTTGATAAATTCCTTTTCTAAATCAGGCAATCAACTTACCTTGGTACCGTCAATGTACAGTGCGAGGGCCATTTTGATTGAATCGTCTAAAAAGTGGGTCTATTGGGGGCGCTATACTTTATGAATATGCAAGATGGCCTGTGGAGGCCAAATGGTTGCTGATAGAGATTAAGGGGTGATCTGGGGTTAAATGGGCAAAATTTGATTATTTTTCCAAAAAATTTTTTTTGAATAAAAATATTCTATAATAATAACCCACCTTTAATAATCACTAATTGCTACAAGGATTAAAAACTGAATTTTGCCATAAAATCATGATTTAAAAGCAACTGTGATGATGAAATTTATGCTATTCACTCCAGGAAAGTGATAAACATTTGAATAATCATAATACTGTGAAAAATGGGTGTAGGCCACAGACTAAGACTGAACTCAACTTTGCAATGCAGTCTAATGCATTTTCCATTGATTTCCTAAGGTATTACTTTTTTCATGTTTCTCATGTTTGTGGCAGCCATAACTTTTTTATTTATCATTGAAAATCTATGAAATTTGGGCTGCAGGTACTTTACTTCATTAGAAATGCAATGACATAGGGAAATTTTGCCTATCTCTAACATACTTTGAATATTTTGAGTATTCGTCAGATTCTGCGCAAAATAATTTCAAAATTTGAGTAAAATGCCCCAAAATCACTAAACTGATAAATTGGGCAAAGAATGGCTATGTCATTGCATTTGGATAAGCAATGGCTTTTAAATGATGGAAGAAAAACTGAATTCTATCATAGAGTTAAAGAGGAATTGGTGCCAGAAGTTTTCTGCATATTTAATGAGCTTGCTCGGTTACCATGGCAACCGCATAAACAGAAAAATGCCAACTTGTATCTTTTTTGATGGTTATTACATATACCTCTTTAGATTAATTCTGAGTTGTTTCCTGGTGTCATTTTTCATTTAACCCCAGATCACCCCTTAAGTTTGTATTATTGACATATAGGAAGTCTCATATGACTTATATTTTGGCAATATTAAATTTGACCACAGATGACTTTGAAAGGTCAAACTCGAGGTCAGGGAATATATTAACAATGTTACAAGATTTAAAAATTATTTCTCAAAAACTGATAACTTTTTTTCTAAATCTGGCAATCAACTCACCTTGATACACTTTATGCACAGTGCGAGTGCCATTTTGATTGAATGGACAGAAGTGGGTCTAGTAGGGGCGCTGTACTTTAACATTGGGTCTTATGGAGAATGGGCCAAATTGCCTGTGGAAGCTAAATGGTTGCAGATAGAAATTAAGTTTGTATTACTGACATATAGGAAGTAATATATGACCTATATTTTGGCTGTGTTAAAGTTGACCTCGGATGACCTGGAAAGGTCAAACTTGAGGTCAAGAAAAATGTTACAATTTTCAAAGGCTTCTAGGCTTAAAAATATTGAAGATTGGGAACATATGTGCATTGAACACTTATTTGAAGTCATGTATGAACTTTCATATGGTGGCCTTGAACTTGACCTTCAGCGACCTTCGAAGGTCAAACTTCACATAGTGAAATTTCAATGACCTCTATCGCCAAAACTATTACAGATAGAGCTTAGGTTTGTATTGTGGGCATATAGGAAGTCATGTATGAAGTTTCATTTGGTGACATTGAACTTGACCTTCAGTGACCTTGAATGCCCAAACTTCACAATGGAATTTCAATGACTTATATCAGCAAAATTGTTACAGATAGTTTCGGTTTGTTTTGGAGATTCATTGGAAGTCATACATGAACTTTCATTTGGTGACCTTGAACTTGACCTTCGGTGTCCTTCGAAGGTCAAACTTCACATAGTGAAATTTCAATTACTTCTATCACCAAAACTATTAGAGGTTAGGTTTGTATTGTGGGCATATAGGAAGTCATGTATGAAGTTTCATTGGGTGGCCTTGAACTTTACCTTCAATGGCCAAGCTATACAGTGAAATTTCAATGACTTATATCAGCAAAATCATTACAGATTGAGTGTAGGTTTGTATTGGAGACGTATAGGAAGTCATGTATGAACTTTCATTTGGTGACCCTCATATTGACATTCGAAGGTCATACTTGGCCTAGAGAAAATTCAATGACTTCTGTCACTGAAAAGGTCACAGATGGAGCCTAGGTTTGTGTTACTGACATAGGAAGTCACATATGAACTTTCATTTGGTGACATTTGAAGGTCAAACTTGACATAATACAATTACAATGACTTGTATTGCCAAAACGGTCACAGATGGAGTCTAGGTTTGTATTAAAGACATAGGAAGTCATGTATGAACTTTCATTTGGTGACCTTCGTATTGACCTTTAAAGGTCAAATGTGACCGAGTGAAAATTCAATGACTTGTATCACTAAAATGGTCAGATGGAGCCTAGGTTTGTGTTAATGACTTCTAGGAAGTCACTTATGAACTTGCATTTGGTGACATTCAACTCGAGTGTCAGTGACCTTTGAGGGTCAAACTCGGCAGTGAAATTACAATGACTTGTATCACCAAAATG
The DNA here is from genome assembly GCA_029692085.1 of Gymnothorax javanicus. Classification (NCBI taxonomy): domain Eukaryota; kingdom Metazoa; phylum Chordata; class Actinopteri; order Anguilliformes; family Muraenidae; genus Gymnothorax; species Gymnothorax javanicus. The sequence goes on along the minus strand of CM056197.1, from coordinate 47,443,749 downwards.
GTCACAGATTGAGCCAAGGTTTGGATAGAAACATTTACGTTGTAGAAAGTCATATATGAAGTCCATTTGCTGACCACAACTTGACATTCTGTGACCTTTAAAGTTCACAATTGACATATTGAATACATATTGACATATTTCAATGACTTGTATCACCAAAACTGCTTCAGAGCTTAGGATTGTATTACAGAAGGTCTTATAAATGTATATGAACCTTTATTTAGTGACCTTGGCATTGATTTTCATGAATTCAAATGTCAAACTTCACATGAAATTTTCATAACTTGTATCATCGCTGTAAGACTGCTTGCTGGTAAGCTACAGGACCCTTGGTCCTATTTTTTAAATTCCTTTTTTTTTTTTCCAAAGGATTACATATAACTGGAGAATGTTTTCATTGAAAGTGTAATTTTGGCTTTTTTCTTTACCTGAGTCTAATATTTGCACATCATTAAGACTAGTGAAAGCTCTATAGGTAGGAAGCACCATTACCCTGAGAAGCTCATGGTCCACTTGGCAGTTTTGACACCCATTTCACGACACAATGAGATTTTCCAAGAAGGTGTTATGGGGGTACAATAGTTAGCACTGTTGCCTTGCAAAAAGCAGTTTCTGTGTTCAAGTCCTGGCTTGCCCAGACCTCTCTGTGTAAAGTTTGCATATTATCCTGTTGTTTGCTTGCGTTTCCTCCGGGTACTCTGGTCTCCTCCCATTTTGAAAGACATGCACAATAAGAACACTCCTGTCATTGCCCCTGACTGAGGCTGTAGCTTTGCAGCTGCAGTAGGTCCCCGTATACTGCAGTGTGGCTCCCACTGCTGCTGAGTGATTAGGATTACTGCTCATAAATCAATACAGTACATTATATGGCCAACAGTTTGGGGACACAAACCTCATTGACATATGCTGACAATGGACATTTTTTTCATGCTAAATGCCTGACATTTTGACTGAATTTGAAATTATTCAGTCTGTATAGCCTAACAAGGAGGGTTTTGTGATTCATATCAGTTATTCCATAAGAATTTTGAGCACTTTTATACCCCTAGTTGTGAAGGGGTGGGGGGAATGGGCATTTGCAAAAAGGGCCACAATTTCCAAATGGTGGGGCAGAATGGTATGAAGAAACTGAAAGCCTGTCCTGTCAGCCCATTCTAACTCGCTCATTCCAAAATCAATTTGAATGTCAGATATTTAAGATTGAAAGTGTCCAGTTTTTAAGTCTGTTAACAAGGTTTCGCAAGGTGTCCACACACTTTTGGCTATATGGTGTAGATCTCATCTGTTCCATCCACGACCACAAATTTTAGAGGATAGCTGGTGGTATTGTTGCCGTAACACTTATGTCAATTCTTGTGCAACACACACAAAAAAAAAAAAAACACCAGCATGATCTATGATATAGACCAGCCCAAGAGGAGCAATGGAAAATGGTTCAACTAATTTTACTGGTAATCATGTCATAGTATTAGCTGTTGGCAAATGGGTTTAATTTAGCTGCTGAAAATGGTTTTGATGAGTTTTTTTTAATCAACTCTGGACTGAAACTGTGAGGAAACCCCTGCAGAAATCCAGCTTCCCATGATTCAAACTAATGAAGCAACTACAGTGAATTCTAAATACACAGATGAGGCAAAGGTAGCCTAAATAAAATCCTTCCATCATCATCTAATTTAAGAGCAACCAATACCTGGGGACTTGATACTGTTTGTTTTTCAAAAATAAAGATGAATGAACTAACTTAGATGGAGCAGGAGGGCAGGGGTTGACATTACTTCGAGTTGAACTGGTGGTCTCGGGAGTTGAGCCTCAAGTACCAATAAGCAAATTATAAGGAATAATAATAATGATAATTGGACTCAAAGCCAAAAGCAATGCAGCTTTAGATAGGTTAGGAAACCTTTCTCCTCAGATAAAATCTGAAGTCACAAGCTTAGGTGTCATTTTAAATTCTGATTTAAATTTTAAACCACACATAAATAAGGTTGTCAAAACAGCATTCTTTCATTTAAGAAACATTGCAAGTGCAGCCGTGTTTTAATTCAACGGGATTCTGAGAAGTCAAATTTATGCTTATATTTCAAGCAGACTGGACTACTGCAATGCTTTTTACTGGTCTTCCAAAAAAGGCAATTGAAAAATTACAATTAACTCAAAATGCTGCTGCTAGAATTTACAAAAACATGGAAGTGAGTGCACATTACCCCTGTTTTAGCTGCACTGCACTGTCTTCCTATATCGTTTAAATTGATTTTAAAGTCCGTCTGCTGGTTTACTGCGGAACACCCTGCCAAAAAAATTATCAGAAAGGCTAGGTCTGTGGACATTTTTAAGTCGGAAAAATAGCCGAAATCGCAAATCCAGTTGATTGCTACGCTAGGTCTGTGGGTTACCAGCCTCGTGGTGACTAGCTGAAAGTCCAATGGATTGCCACGCTAGGTCTGAGGGTTATCAGCCTAGGTACGTGAGTGACTAGCCGAGTCAGTCACAAATCCAATGAACTGCTACCGAGGAATGCTGGTGGCCAGCGGAGGGATGCTAGTGACCAGCCAAGCCAGTAGCAAATCCAATGAGTTACAAGCCTCAGAATTAATAGCCGGCTTCTCATTTACCACCGCCGGCCTTTCATTTACCAACGCTGGCTTATCAGTCGCTAGATTGTTTGCCGGCTGCGTAATGGATGTTGCATGCGAGAGAAAAAATGTTGTCCTTTCACAAAAGTAGTTTTGAGGGAGTCCCACCTGAACAGCCAATCACAGCACAAATAAATGAGTTGCCTTTCTTTTCCACTAAACTACTTCCTTTTCCACTATATTTCTCTCACACATATATTCTCCTCTCACACATATATTCTCTCTCACACACCTGTATTCTTTTTTCTCACACACATGTATTCTTCTCTGCAGAATGTATTCTTTTCTCTGAGAGAAAAATATATGTGTGTGAAAGGAGAATGTATGTGTGTGTGTGTGAGAAGGAGAATGTATGTGTGTGGAAGGAGAATGTATGTGTGTGAGAAGGAGAATGTATGTGTGTGGAAAGGAGAATGTATGTGTGTGAGAAGGAGAATGTATGTGTTTGTGAGGGCCAGAATGAGTTATGTCTTGTACAGCCCCTCATATTTGAAGGCTGCATTTTTAGGGGTCGTCACTTACTTCCATTCACCAAGCTCACATTAAGGGTTAGGGATAAGGATACATTTAGAGTAAGGGTTAGGTTTGAGGCTAGATTTAGGGTTAGGGGTTAGAGTTAAGGTTTGGGTTAGGGAAACCAGTGCCGACTCGTTTAAACCAAAGCTTTTTAACAGAGTTGAAATTACGTCATGACAGTTTGGTGGATGGAAGCTAAGACAATAGAGAAAGGAAGACTCCTCACTGAGGAGTAATTTGTGAAATTGGTCACGTGAGTGCCCCGCCCCTTCAGATAGACTTGCGGTGGGTGCTGAATGAATTGATTCCAATGGGGAGAAGTGAACTTAAGCACAGATTATCACTGATTATTTGCCCCATTGTCACAGAATTAAATATTGGACTTATTTTTCACAGGCCACATATCTTCCAAACATTCCGGCACTGCAGTGGCATTTTTAAGACCAACAGATTAGGAGAAAATGAACTTTGTTCGTGACCTGTGTCTCTCTCAGCGGTGGTCACGTAACATCTGGCAACATACAACCTCAATTCCGAAATAGTTGGGACAAAGTGTGAATTGTGAATAAAATCAAAACACAATGACTTTCAAATCACACCAGCCAGTATTTTATTCACAATAGAACAGAGATAACATAGCAAATGTTGAAACTGAGAAATTTTACAATTTTATCCACAAAAATATAGCCGCAAGCGGCAATTCCGGGGTTCAAGCCAAGAAAGACCATTAGTAGTTGAAAGCTTTAACAGCTTAATTAACAAGTGTTGCCACTAAACGTGGCCATGTCCCCCGCCAGGTGATGGAAATTGACTGGGGTCGGCATATCACACAAATACACATTGAAGCCAAAAATGAATAAAATCGGTCAAAGCGTTCTTGAGATTTCACGTTCACAACAAACGGGACGTGATGGATGGACGGCCAGATGGATGGACTGACGGAGCTGAATAGTATGTCCCTTGCCCCTAATACACCTTGACATCAAAGATGAATGGAATCGGTCAAACCGTTCTTGAGATATCACGTTCACAAAAAATGGGGCAGATGGACGGCCGGCCGGCCGGACGGATGGAGCTGAATACTATGTCCCCTGCCCCTAATACACCTTGACACCAAAGATGAATGGAATCGGTCGAACCGTTCTTGAAATATCATGTTGACAAGGAATTTGTAAGTGGTCAAATGGTCGTAATGACCTTGAGAATAATGCCAAGGTCACGGAAATCTACTGGGGTCGGCGTATCACATCAATATACTTTAACACCATAGATGAATGGAATCGGTCAAACCGTTCTTGAGATTTCGCGTTCAGAACAAACGGAACATGATGGACGGCCGGACGGAGCTGAATACAATGTCCCCTGCTCCGCTCGCTACCGCGGCGGCAGGGGACAAAAACCAAAACCACTTGAAGAGTATGTTGCAGGTATTTATGTTGACCTATTTTGCCAGTGTAATGATTGGACCAACAACTTATGATGTATAGTCTGATTTGTGTTATGTTAGGCTATTTTGTGCATTTGTGGCGCCCCCAACTGGTCGATTTGATTGAAACTTTCAGGCTATGTTTCAGGTTCTTATATGGACATATCCTGTGAGTTTTGTAATGATTGGGAAAACTATTTATGATTTGTAGTCTGATTTGTGTTATATCGCATTGCTTTGTTTTGCATTTATAGCGCCCCCTATCGGTCAATTTGAATGAAATTTTCAGGGTACGTTTCAAGTACTTATATGAATATACCCTGTGAGTTTTATGGCAATAGGACAAACAATTGCTGATTTATAGTTGATTTGTGTTATACCACGCTGCTTTGTTTTGCATTTATAGCGCCCCCTATCAGTCAATTTGGATGAAATTTTCAGAGTATGTTTTAAGTACTTATATGAATATATCCTGTGAGTTTTATGGCTATAGGACAAACAATTGCTGATTTATAGTCTGATTTGTGTTATACCATGCTGCTTTGTTTTGTGATGAATATAACGATCGAATATTTGCTATTTTACTGACATTAGTGGTCACAAGTTTTTAAGATAATTACTCTGGGCCAACTATAATTGAGATAGCAATGTTTAGTGGAAAATTTAGAATGACTGTTGAGGACATTGATTTTAAATTTGGGTGACTGCTGACTTAGCTGAGGTGAAATTGGCTGAGGGCAGGAGCTTAGCTTCTTGGTAAGCCTGCTCTGGAGCTGGCTAGCCACAGACTTTGTTTCCATAGTAATTACGGCCATGGCTTAGCCCACTTGCTCTGTGCAACCGAAATGGGGCTTGAGATCAGGCTAATCCCACGCTGATCCCGGGCTTATCCCTTATCCCGCCTTTGTGCAATAGGCCCCTGGGGTCCCCATCAGACATACATAGCACAATGCATTATAACAACAAGCATTAACAATCATCAAATTACATCAGTATGCACACATGTTAAACAATTACATTTGCATACAATTCATAATTAGCAATGCTATTTTGCAGGTTTTTTTTCCCCTCTCCCAGTTTTATCGTTTTATTGTGTCATTGATTTTTATTATTTCACTGTTCTTATTCTTCCGTTTTATCACTTTCATTATTTTCATTCTGTATTATTTTATTTACATGGTCTTCTGTATAATTGAATACCTGAATATGAGAAGGGCCCAAGTCCATAATTGGGCCAATTTGAGTTAAACACAAAAAAAATTGTCATTTACACATAGGACTGCCTTGTGTATGAATGATGGGCCCAAGTCCACTATCTAAGTACTACTACAGCCTGCTGGAGAACTGGCATGAATAAAAGATAGGCCCAACTCCAGGACTTGGGTCTTTGTTATACACATACAGATAGCGCCCTCTGTTGACGAAAGTCTATGCCACACGTTCAACATGGAAGATCTCTCTCAGAATGATCTCACTGATGATGAAATTCATGGAAAAAAAACGTAAAAATGAGAAAGAATGGAAGGCAAATAAGAGGAAAGGTTTGAGAGCAGAGAGTAAGGAGTATGTTAGCACAAGAGGGAAAGTTGTAGCAGCCAGAACAAGAGGAACAAAATGCCGGTTCTGTAATGGCTGGTAAAATAGAGAGGCCAGGTGCAGCGGCCAGCGAGAGAACGAGCAGCACAGAAACAATTCAAACCCAGAGAATCACACAGACCACCAGAAAGTACTCGCACTTCCAAAGGACGTATAATAGTCCGAAAAACAGAAGCAATGCGAGAAAGAGAGAGAAAAAGTAGAAAAGGGAAATTTCCTAAAGAGGAAGGAACTCCAAAAATAACTGGAAGATATAAAGTCACACAAATACTGACTAGAGATATCTTCAGCTATAGTGCTTAGCCACAAACAGACACTCTAGCAATGGAGGCGTGGCGGACTTCTGGCTTATAAAGAGTCCGGGGAAGCGCCGCCCCAGTTCAATCAGCCAGCTGGTTAAAGAATCCAATAGAAAAGGAATTCGATCTCGTCCTGGGACGAGAGCACCAAAGAAAAGTCCAAAACACACACACACGCCTCACAAACCATGACAAGTAAGTGAATTTAAATAAATAAAGTTATTCAGAATGAAGTGCCAATATGTTGTATGTGTGTATTTTCAATAATAAAGTCACTACATACTGTTTATTTTAACTTAAACAAGGAAAATGTGAAAAAAACTCAGTAAGCCAATGTTTTCCTACAATATGATTATAAGAAAGGCCCAAATCCATCGTACTAAATGCCTCCCCGCGCCACAACCGAAGTGCGTGTAATCATGTACTATGCCATTTTATATTTAAGTATGAATACATGAGTTGTCATTTGCAATACTATCAATTAATAATTCAACAAAATATGATGGTTTTTTTTTTTTTTAATTTTCTCAAAACACTGTGCTGTGGACTTGGGCCCTTCTCATATTCAGGTATTCAATTTGTTGTTAGACTGTCTTGTCCTTTTACTTTTTTATATGAAAGTTGCTATATAAATAAAGTTTATTATTATTAGTATTATTATTATCAGTAAGCAAATTCTCAATTGAAGTCGATTCAAAACTATGGAAATGCTGTGGCGACAATATTCTATATTTGACAAAACTTTTAATTCTCAAGTTTCTTTTCACTGATCACTCTTCGGGGAACGATTTTTTTTTCCTGACCGATAAAATAAGATTCCAACTGCATTTTCATTTTTATGCATCTTCTCTTGTTTAAATATCCAGTGCAAATGTTCCTGTTGCAAAATAAGTCCCCAATGCGCATGCCCCGGAGCCAGAAAAGCTCATGTTGGCTTCGAGTGCCTTGTGCCACCTGCTGAGATGGCAGCGATGTCAGCAGGATGTAGACGAGGAAATAATCTACAGGATGCGGAAAATTCAAAACAAATTGAGGATACTATGTTGCTGGCGGTTGAGCATGATTGCTCCGTGAATGGATCAGAGGTAGGTAGCTGGGCAGGAATAGATTATGATGAAGAAGGAATTGAAGAGAATGAAGGGAAAAGGAGGGAACGGACGTGTAAAAGAATAAGAAATGAGGGAACTGACAGTGAGGAAGAAGAGCCTGAGCCAGGTCAAGGGGAGAGGCGTGGGAATTGTATTGTTGTGCTGAGATTTAATGAAAAGGCTCAGGAAAATATAAAGAAAGTCAACCCAACTATGCTAACAACAATTCTGGCAAAAAAGGTGGGGGAGATTCAATATGCGAAGGTCCTTAATGATGGCAACCTCTTGGTGAAATGTACAAATGAGGAATAACTTGAGAAAGCACTCAGTTTAAAAGAGATTGGAAAACTTAAGGTGGTGGGCCCCATGAGGGTGGGAGTACAAAATGGTGATGGATGTAAAGGAGTGATCACAGGAGTGCCACTGAGTGTAGACATGGAGGAATTAAAGAGGAACTTCAAAGGAAGAAAAATAATTAATGTGCAAAGAATGAAAACCACAAAAGAAGGAGTGAGGAAAGATGGTGAAACAGTATTGATTGAGTTTGAAGGAGAGAGTGTGCCCAAGAAAGTATTCCTGGGTTTTATGAGTTACCCAGTGAGAATGTATGTGCTAAAGCCATTAAGGTGCTATAATTGTCAAAGTTTTGGACATATAGCCAAAAACTGTAAATGGCAGAGGAGATTTGCTAGATGTGGGGGAGACCATGAGTATGGCAAGTGTGGAACAGGGATGCAACCAAAATGCTGTAATTGTGGAGGTGCCCATAATGTGGCGTATGGTGGGTGTGAGGTCATGAGAAGGGAAAATAATATCCAAAATATAGCTGCAAGCAGCAATGGGGTGGCCTAGCAGCATAGCAGGTCAGCCCGGGTGACCACGGTAACATGGTTGAACTGTCAGATACATCACTGTTTGCACAGTTGAGAAATGTAAGATTAAATCACCATTAATCGACAGAGTTATGTGCCTGTTTCCTGTTTTACAGATTCACGATCAATTTTGATTGGTTTTGAGGATTAATGACCAACAGCTTCATGAGCCAATATAAAGATAAGGTCCTTCAAGTTCAACTGATGAGTTTGGTTTGGTTAACATAACATAACATAACATGAGTGGCGAGAACAGGCCGTTCAGCCCAACTAGGCTCGCCAGTTTCGCCAGTTTGGTTATTTGAAAGTGTCGCTAAGACATGACTTCACTTCCGGTGACTTGAATATTTGCCAGGGGTCAAAGGTCACCAAATTAAATCGGTCTTCTCCAGACCGTGTTGTAATGTCCTTTTACCATGTTTCGTGTTGATACACCAAAGCATTGCTGAGATTTGGGCCTACTTCCTTTTTGGCGGCTTCTCGGATAATTTCCATTGGCTGTTATGGCCAAACGGTTTGGATTTGAGATACCAAACTCAACGGACTTCTCAGGCTTGGCCTGTAGATCATGTGAACCAAGCTTCGTAAGAATCGGATAAAGCTTGTCATTTCTGTAAATTTAAGTGCGTTTTGGACAAAATTCAAAATGGCCGCCAAATTCTTATGCATACGTACACAGTCTTCTAGGATCTGTCTAGGGATGTCCAACACTATCAGCAGACACTGGAATTAAGGCTTTATTCCAAACTGATCAAGAGATATCAGCTAAAAAATGTTTTTGCTATTTATAGCGCCCCCCAGTGGTCAAAGCTCCCGCCCCCTCAACCTCAACCAAAAATGACCAATCTGACCAAAATCCAACATTGAATTAATGTCTTTTGCTATCTGGGTTTGTCATAATCAAGTTTAAGATCAAGTTGCTCTGGCACAAACGTTACTCTAAGATATTGCACTGTTATCACTACTTAAACAAACGTTATAGCTCGTCTTATAGTTAATCCATATGAACTGCATACAACAGCCTGTACAGTTGTCAGAATTGAATAGTCAGTTGCTATTTTACACATTCAGCTATAGAAATCATTAGTATTGAAAATACCCGTGTTAAAATATAGCATTTAAACTGTAGTGCAATAAATACTCAGAGGATTAACTTAACTAAAAGTGTCAATTTCACAATGTAAATGCTTTAATTAAAGTAGAAATCCTGCATTTAAATTAGGAGTGAACTCATCCATAAAACCGTGTTTCAGCTTGGCCTGCTTGTGAACATTGAATGACTAATCCTGGTGTGCCATCTAGTGATAGAATATTGTAACTGCGTGCATAAAGTTGCAGCTTCACGTCCGCTGGCATCAACATCTGTACAAAGATAGCCAGACGTGCACCGCTGTTCTTGAACGCGCCAAATCCAGATAATCCTTATGATGAATTACATTCATATTTTAATTTGTAACGAGTAACAAAGTGGCCAGTGTCAACGTAACGAAGTGAAAATATATATTTTATCTTTTAAATGTAGTAGAGTAAAAGTAAAAGTCAAAACTCAAGTAAAGTACAAATCCTCAAAAAAAAAAAAAAAAAACTACTAAAGTAGGCTACTGTTTGTTACTATACACCTCTGACCATCAAAAGTGCATTAGGACGCAACTCATTTTTTGTTTTTTTGTTTTTTTTTTTGACCGAACCCCCCGGTAATTTCATTTTTCCGGCACGGCAGTTTTTCGAGCTTTAAGCCCTGTGTGTAATGTGTGAAGAAGGCTGTCTTCGAAAAGTCAGTCTTGCAGAAATAAGGTGGGGCGCCACCCATGCTTCTGTACAGTACTTAAGTAGGTTTTTTTGAGGATTTATACTTGAGTTTTTTTTTTTTTTTTTTTTAACCAGGACTTTTACTCTACTGCATTTAAAAGATAAATAGTATACCTTTACTTCGTTACTTTGACACTGGCCACTTCGTTACTGGTTACAAATTAAAATATGAATGTAAATCATCATTTAAGGATTATCTGGATGTGGCGTGTTCGAGAAGAACAACGGTGCTCGGCAAGGCATCTTAAAAAAGTGCAGATTTGTGCAGATGTGGACATGGAGCTGACATTTATGCACGCAGTTACAATATTCTATCACTAGATGGCACACCCGGATCAGTTATTGAATATTCTCACGCAAACCGAGCTTGGACTTTGTACTTGCACTTTTGATGCTTAAGTATGTTTTCTCACAAGAAGTACATTTAATGTGAGCTACTTTAAGACTTTTACTCAAGTAATTTTCTTATGGGTGACTTCAACTTTTAACAAAGTAACTTTCAGTTATGGTACTTGTACTTCTAGTTTTACTTAGTTTTTTTTCCCAGTACTTTATACAGCTCTGACACACACATGCACACACAAACTCACCCTACCCACACCACAAGCACACAGACTTACACATGCACACACACCCACAAGCACACACACAGAGACTTAGTTTTGTGAATAATCTTATTTTACTACAAAAATATTAGTAATATATGGTTACCTTCAACATTCTAGTTGTAGTTAAGTTTAATTTTCCATTTGTCATTTGCGTAATTGAAATATGGCGATACCACACACTTTAAGTGATGAAAGCTATTATTGACTTTAGTTGGATTGAGAATGCCTATGAATGTGCGTGAAAACTATCTGTTCCAATTAATAGCTCTACTGACATTTTATGAAGTTGGGTGTGTTACCTTGCCCATGCAGTGAGTTTAATTTCATTTGTAAAGCTTCTGTAATGTTTTGCCACATTTGATGGCAGTGCTACTTTAAAGGATTTTTGTCAGGTCTAAATACAGAAAGATGTTTAGCAGTTAGGCCTACTCTTTTTTTTTTTTTTTTTTTTTTTTGGAAATGACCATGTGTGAATTGTTTGATATTGGCCTCTTTAAGGCTTGTTATAAAAAAATAAAACCTGCACTCAAAGAATTGTCATTGTATTTTCCTGGAAAACATTTCAGAAATATCGGTATCGGTACTCGGTATCGACAAGTACACAAAATAAAATACTTATTCTTGTATCGGTTTTAAAAAAAGTGGTATCGGTGCACCCCTAATTGGTTTTGAGGATTAATGGCCATCAACTTTATAAGGCAACATGAAAATGAGGTCCTGAGTTAAACTGATGAATTTGGTGTGTTTCTTGAAAAATGTTGCTAAGACATGAATTCACTTTCTGTGACTTGAATATTTGCTAGGGGTCAAAGGTCACCAAATTATATTACTCTTCTCCAGAATGTGTCCTAAGTCCATATACCAAGTTTTGTGTTGATACACCAAAGCATTGCTGTTCTATGGGCCTAAATCCTGTTTGGCGGCTTCGCAGTCAATTTCAATTGGCTATCACGGCCAAACGGTTTGAGCTTCAGATACCAATCTCAAAAGACTTCTCAGGCTTGGTAAGTTGATAATGTGTGCCAAGTTTTGTAATGATCGGACAAAGTTTCTAATTTCTGTAAATTTAAGCGCATCTTGGACAAAATTCAAAATGGCTGCCAAATTCTGATGCTTACATACACAGTCTTCTAGCATCTGTCTAGGGATATCCACCAGCATCAGCAGACACTGGAAATAAGCCTTTATTCCAAACAGATCAAGAGATATCAGCTAAAAAATGTCTTTGCTATTAATAGCGCCCCCCAGAGGTCAAAACTCACAGAATTTTTTGTGCCTCCCCAGAGGAAGGTCGTGAGACGAGCTGCTAAGTTTGGGGTTGATTCATTTAAGCATTGCTGAGATAAGTCCTCACATCCTGTTTGGCGGCTACACTGTCGATTTCGATTGGCTGTTACAGCCAAAGGGTTTGGATTGGAGATACCAAGCTCCAGAGACTTCTCAGGCTTTGTCTGCAGATCATGCTTGCCAAGTTTAGTAATGATCGGACAAACTTTGTAATTTCTGTAAATTTAAGCGCATTTTGGACAAAATTCAAAATGGCTGCCAAATTCTGGTGCATTTTTATGCAGACTTCTAAGAATTGCTTAGGGATGTCGAACAGCAACAGCAGACACTGGAATTAAGGCTTTATTCCAAAAAAATCAAGAGATATCTGCTAAAACATGTTTTTGCCATTTATAGCGCCCCCTAGAGGACAATGGTCACGTTGTTTCTGAGCCCTCTCCAGGGGCACGTCTTTAGACTATTTGTCAATTTTGGTGTTGATATGTTGAAGGATTGCTGAGATATGGCCTCACATCCTGTTTGGCGGCTTTGCCGCCAAATTTCATTGGCTATTATGGGCAAACAGTTCTGAATCTCGAAATGGCTTTTAGTATCTTTTGTGCAGCTTGGTCTGTAGATTCAAACAACCACCATTCGCTCAAATTGGACAAAATCTGTGACCCGTGAAACTTTTGAAAGGTTTTTGCTAAAATTCAAAATAGCGGAAAATCCAATTGGGCGCAAAAGACACCATAGGATGCGTTGAACTCGCCATGACCCAGGGATTCCAGGAATACCTCAGTTCTGGAAATGGGATGAACTTGTCAGCAGTTATGAGGGTGAATGTAGGTCAAAATTTGACCTATTGGCGGCGCTAGAGCTTTTGAACTAGGGGCATGGAATTTGGTGTGCTTGATCATGGTACTTTTCTGAAAGTGTGTGCCGAATTTCAATATTTACCTATGTACGGTTGTGAAATTTCTCTAAATTTAAGCAAATTTTGGACAAAATTCAAAATGGCCGCCAAATTCTGACGCTTACATACACAATATTCTAGGATATGCCTAGGGCTGTCAAACAGCATCAGAAGACATTGGAATTAAGGTTTTATTCCGAAAAGATCAAGAGATATCAGCTAAAATATGTTTTTGCCATTTATACCGCCCCCTAAAGGTCAATCGTTCCGGAATTTTTTGGGCCTCGCCATGGGCAGGTACTGAGATAATTTACCAAGTTTGGGGTTGATACGTCCAAGCGCTGAGATATGGCCTCACATCCTGTTTAAAGGCTTTGCCGCCAAATTTCATTGGCGATTTCAGGCAAATGATTTTGACAATTGAAACACCTCTTAGTATCGTTTGTGCGGCTCAGTTTGCAGATTCTGTAAACCGTGTGTCACTCAAATTGGACAAAATTTGGGACCCGTGAAACTTTCGAAAGGTTTTTGCTAAAATTCAAAATGGCGGAAAGTCCAATTGGGCGGCAAAAACATCATAGGTCTCTTTGAACTCGGAGTGATACAAGGATTCCAAAGATACCTGAATTCAGGAAATCAAATGAAAAGGTCAGAAGTTATGAAGGTAAATGTAGGTCAAACTTTGACCTAATGGTGGCGCTAGAGCTTTTGTGCTAGGGGCATGGAATTTGGGGTGCTTGATCAAGGTACTTCTCTTAATGAGTAAGCTAAATGTCAACAATTATCCATGTACGGTTGTGTAATTTCTATAAATTTATGCAAATTTTGGACAAAATTCAAAATGGCCGCCAAATTCTGATGCTTTCACACACAATCTTCTAGGATCTGCCTAGGGATTTCCAACAGCATCAGAAGACACTGGAATTAAGGCTTTACTCCAAACAGATCAAGAGATATCAGCTAAAACATGTTTTTGCTATTTATAGCGCCCCCTAGAGGTTAAACGTCACGAAATTTTTTGTGCCTCCCCAGGGGCAGGGACTAAGACCTTCCACCAAGTTTGGGGTTGATACGTCCAAGCGTTGCTGAGAGAGGGCCTTACTTCCTGTTTGGTGGCTTTGCCGCCAAATTTCATTGGCTGTTCACAGGCAAACGGTTTTGAATTTTAAAACGGCTTTTAGTATCGTTTGTGCGGATCGGTCTGGAGATTCTATGAACCACGTTTCGCCCAAATCGGACCAAATTTGTGACCTGTGAAACTTTTTGAAGGTTTTTGCTAAAATTCAAAATGGCGAAAAATCCAATACGGTGGAAAATGACGTCATATGGTGCGTTGAGCTCGGCTTGACCCAAGGATTCCAACAGTACCTCATATGTGAAAATCGGATGAACGGGTCAGAAGTTATGAAGGTATATGTATGTCAAACTTTGACCTGTTGGTGGCGCTAGATCTTCTGAGCAAGGGGCATGAAAATTGCTGTGAGTGATCAGGGGACTGTCCCAAACAAGATTGCCAAATCATTTACATTTTCTCGGGTACGGTTCTAGGGGCTGCCATAGACTTCAATGGCGGAAGAAAGCGGAAGCTTAATAAGAAAAGCTAGAAACACAATGGTTGCCTTCGCAGCTTCGCTGCTAGGCCACCAAAAATAAGAGTAGAGAAAAGGATTACTTACGCAGAAGCAGTGAGAATGACAAAAGAACAGAACAATGCTACTACTGAACAAAGAGCAATGGGGGTTCAAGAGCTTCAACAAAGAACAAATGACAGGATTTATGTGGACAAAAGGGATTTAGTAACTTTTATTGCAGGAGTGATTAACAGTACGGCTGAAGTGAAGTCGAAGAATGAAAAAATTCAGCTGGTTGTTAAAGCAGCAGTGAATCATTTGGGATTAGTTGGACTGACATGGGAGAACCTCACTGTTCAGTCAAGCCAAGAAACACCATGGGTTGGTTAACTCTAGTTATGGTAATTCTTTTACAATGGAATGTCAGGAATTCAAGCATTTTATTAAAGACATGGGGCTCTAAATTCGTAGACCAGGCGCAGGCATGGCGCAGGCGCCGCGAATGGGGTGCGCCCCAACCAGGGTGTGTCCAGGCGTATGTTGCAATTTAGTGCCGGCGTAGCCTGGCGCAAAATACTCCTCTGTCCGCCTCGGTCCCTCCTGCCGGCGCAAGTGGCAAAGGGAGGAGAGAAGCGTGTTTGGGTATAACACAGCCGAGTCAAATCTTCACCAATCAAATGAGCTCCTCTCCTCACCTTTAATCTGTTGGAATATAAAGCCTCTGTCCTATATCTGCATGATGTGTTAATGTTGCATTTTACTTTGCTGCTTCAGGCATGTTTTCTGCACAGCTTACATCTATATTAAGCACTACGAATATGAGTTAGCTGGCTAGCTAGGGCATTCGCAATTATTACCATTAGCGAACTTGAATGGAATTTCAAAAGCGAAACTCGTCAGATCATTCAAACTTATGAAGTTGGAATGAAATCGACATTGCTCATTTATTTCTTCTGCCTGCATCATTGGGAAGAGAAAAAGATGGATAAGCGTGTTCCTATTATTACACCCTGTTGCTGCTTAAAATTTTGGGATTAACATGCATGGATAACAATGCAAGATACATTACACATTTATTTTCAATATGTGATCTTAACTCAGTACAGGATCATAGCAATCAGGCTGTATTCCTTTCCCCCACTAAAAACGATAAAACCTAAGTGACAATAATAGTAGCCTAGTATTAAGCCGCTTGCACACTGGGCCCAGCGAAAACAATTTTATGCCGCGACAGATTGCGTTGAGCGCGCAGTGTCTAAGTGTCGAAAAGTCTGACAGGGTTTTAATATATCTCCGTGTCGGACAGTCGGATGGTTTCAATATAACTCCGAGTCCGACAGTCGATTATTGTTTTTAATTTCTTCAAATCTACTGAATGTTTTAGATATTAAACGTGAATGTTTTGATAAGAGGGCTCAGTTCTTCAAGATGAGTACCGAGAATTTCAATCAATTTTTCTGTTTAAGCTCTGCTCAATAAAGTGAGTCGACATTGGCGGCGGGACAATGTACAATGCCTGTCGGACATCAAATGCTAAATACTCCATGTCTGACAGCCAAAAAAAAAAAAAAAAAAAAAAAAAAAGGGCGATTAGAACAGATAACGAAATAAAAATAAAAAAAACATTTTAACAACAAACAGAACATCCAATGAACACTCTGCGATTTATTTGCGGGCCATCTTTTTTGGATGCTCTGTTTGTTGGTATATTTTTATTCTTTATTTAGTTATAAATCTGTTCTCATACCAATACTTTTACTTTTTTGCTGGCTGCGGACATGGAGTATTTTGCATTTAGCCTCGGACAGTCTTGATCGTGCATCGCGATAATTTATTCACACTGTCAATGGTCATGGAATTGATTTGCTGACTGACTACAAGCACTATTTTATCTCTGGTGTGGAAATAAAGCGTGAATCTGTTCGATCCATCTGACTAATTTTCAAAAGAGAGACCGAATAAAGACTGTTGTCTATCTTCAATGGAAGAAAACACACACAGTAAAAATCCCAGTGTTAATTCAACTCCAAGAGAGTTTATTTGAGTCCAAGATGGATGGGTTGGTCTCATATAAACTCTACTGGAGTTGAATTAACACTGGGATTTTTGCTGTTCACGAATTAAAAGACCAAGAAAAGTCGATAGCTATCAATTTGCATTTTGTGAAGGTCGAACACAAACATGGCCAAGTTTGCACGTCTAATAATTCCTAGAATACTCGAAAAATTAGAACTTTTATGACTTTCGGACACGGAGATATATTAAAACCCTGTCCGACTTTCGCGTCTCTGCATTGACTTTGACTGTAATCAGTCGTGCGAGAAATTCGTTTCGCGTCCAGTGTGCAAGCGGCTTTACTGAGCATAGAACGCAAGCATTTTATATATATATATATATATATATATATATATATATGCAGTTTGTGGTTGGCTGAGAAAGATGTGAAGTCGTTAGTTTGCATCACAGATTCAGCTGCGTTGATTAAGCCAGGTGGAGTTTCCATTACGCGTCAACCGCCTTTAATCTGACATCAGGACAATCGATATAGATACTATAATTTATGTCTGATTCAGATAGTTACATTAAATAGTGGTTGCTGTAATTATTTATTGCATTGAAATGTGCCTGACATTCTGGAAACCTGCCTGTGAGGTTTCGGTGACGTGAGCGCACTGTGCGCCGGTCAGCCAAATTACCGCTGCACAGAAAGTAAACCAGGTTGGAGCTGGCGAGCTTTCTGCGCAACTTCAGCGACGACTTCTTCTACGAAACTGTCACTGCATCTAGATGAATATGTGACACCTCCCCCTACTACGCCGCCACACCCATCTCGGCGCACGTCCGTCTACCAAATTGCCAAAGTGGCTGCGCACGGTGTTGCACCGCACGAAATTACCACTGCGCGGGCTGCACCGGACTAAATTACCACTGCGTGGGCTGCGCTGCGCCAAGAAATTAGAGCCCCATGGATGTAAAACCGGATGTAGTGTGTGTTCAGGATACTTGGTTAAAACCAACTTTAGATTTTGTGGTGCATGGATATATAGTGATTAGGAAAGATAGAAATCATGGGGGAGGAGGAGGCTGAGCTACATTCATCAAACAAGGTATTCCATATACGGTTCTGGAAAAAGGAGATGGTCAGGAATATGTAATGGTGGATATATGGGACAGAGGGGAGCAGGTGGTTATAATTAACTACTACAACCCATGTTATAGGTTGGAATTGGAGAATTTATTGAGGATATAGGGACAGAACGGACATAAAGTGGTGTGGTGTGCAGATTTCAATGTTCACAGTACGTTATGGGGGGGCTTGCATGCTGATTCAAATGGAAAGGTAATTGAGGAGTTGAAAGGGATTTGGTCAGTTTGAATGATGAGAGAGGAACAAGAGTAAACATTGCAGCAGGTACTGAGTCAGCATTAAATGTAACATTAGCGTCTCATCATTTTGCTGGAATTAGCAGTGGGAAGTGTGGACAGAACAGTAGGCAGCGATCACTACCCGGTCTCATGTTCAGTGGGAGAAAAGGTGAAGTAAGCTCAGATGGTGGAACCCCAAAATGGGTATTTGGAAAAGCAGATTGGAATAAGTTTCAGAAGTTGAGTGAAGAAACACTGGAAAGGATTGACATGCTTGGAGTATTGATGAAGTTAATACTCAGGTAACTTCAGCAATTATAATGACAGCAGTTGGATCTATTCCCAGGAGTAAAAACAGGAAGAACAGAAAACTAGTACCATGGTGGACTGAGGAGTGTTGTCAGGCTGTAAAAGATAGGAATAGAGCATTCAGATTTGTTAAAAGAACCCATCACATGCAGCATTTGATTCAGTATAAGAAGGCACAAGTGGTGGTGAGAAAAACAGTTCGTCAAGCTAAGAGGGCAAGTTGGAGAAGCTTTTGAGATAAAATAGGA
Organism: Gymnothorax javanicus; assembly: GCA_029692085.1. Lineage (NCBI taxonomy): Eukaryota > Metazoa > Chordata > Actinopteri > Anguilliformes > Muraenidae > Gymnothorax > Gymnothorax javanicus. Next base: position 47,425,226 of record CM056197.1, on the reverse strand, counting down.
AGAACAACACCTGTGGGAGAAGTATGGGGAATGATAAGGAAGAGACAGAAGGGAATGGGACTATCCAGCTACGATATCTGAGGAGGAAACAGCAGTCTGTAATAGAGATAAGGCGGAGGTCATGGATAAGTCATTTGCAAAAATACACAGTTCTGAAAATTTGTCGGAAGAAGGGAGAATGAGAAGGGAAAGAACAATGAATTGTTATCCAGGTGTATTAGACATGAGTGAGGATTCAGATGACATAATTGACCAACCATTCACTTTGGCAGAGATGATGAGGGCTATAAATAGATCGAGACCAACTTCTCCAGGGAAAGATCAGATATATTATGCAATGCTAGAGCATTTAGGGCAAGGAGCTTCATCAAAGTTGTTGTGCCTTTATAACAGAGTGTGGGAGGAGGGAAGGTACCAAGGGCATGGAAAGAAGCAGTAGTAATTCCGAGTAGAAAACCTGGCAAGGATCCATCTAAACCCACTAGTTACAGGCCAATAGCTCTAACGTCAAACATATGCAAGGTAATGGAAAGGATGAAAACAGAAAGGCTATCATATACACTTAAGAAGAGAGGATTGCTGGCAAGTTATCAGAGTGATTTTAGGAAAGGACAGAATACCATGGACTCAGTAATATGGTTAGAGACTGAAATAAAAAAGGCCCAGTCAAATAAAGAATCGGTAATTGCAGTGTTTTTTGACATAGAAAAGGCATATGATATGATGTGGAAGGAAGGACTGTTAATTAAACTTCCCAAGATGGGCGTTGGTGGGAGAGTTTTTAACTGGATAAAGGATTTTCTGTTTGGAAGACAAATTCAAGTGCAAATTGGATCAGAACAGTCAAATCAGTACCCAGTGGGTAATGGTACACCTCAGGGCAGTGTGATAAGCCCACTACTATTTATCATTATGATTAATGACATCTTTTCAAGGGTGCCAGAAGATATAGGGAGGTCACTGTTTGCGGATGATGGGAAAAGGGAAGAAACTTGGAGCATATTATCAAGCCGGACGGGCTACACCTGAACCGGAGGGGTACCTTTGCACTGGGTTAGCGTATGTTGAGGGTAGCACAGGACTTTTTAAACTAGGGACTTGGGGGGCAGGGAGGTTAGAGAGTGTTATACATAGGGAAATGCAGACTGTCCTGATGGAAGCTGATAGCGTTACATGCTCTATTGACGATATATTTTTAAAGCAACAAAGCGTAGTGGGGGGCTTGGAGCAGCAGGCACATGGGAAATCAAAGGGGAAGAGCATTCGTAATAACCTGAAATGTTTTTATTTAAATGCAAGAAGCATAAAAAATAAATTTCCAGAACTTGAGGCCATTATGATTAGTGAGGGCTATGGCATAGTTGGGATTACAGAGACATGGCTTAGTGAAGAGGATGGAGATGAATATAATATAGAAGTTATAAGCTCTTTAGGAAGGATAGATGTAATAGGTGAGGAGGGGGCGTAGCACTCTGTGTGAATGAAAACATAAATGTGCAGGAAATCCCTGCAACTGAACATTCCTTGCCCTGCGAAGATATCTGGGTCAGGCTCATTGGCAAACACGAGACAGGTTTAAACATAGGAGTATGCTATCAACCGCCAGCTTTGGACAATATTGTCAATGAAATGCTCTTTAAGAGGATTAGGCAAGCTTGTAGAGGAGGAGGGACTATTATTATGGGAGACTTCAATTATCCTGGTATCGACTGGGAAATGGTGAAAGGACAGGGTAAAGGGGAGGAAGAATTTCTAGATGTTATAGTAAATGACAATTTTTTGGTGCAGTATGTTAATAAACCTACAAGAGAAAGGCAATTTTAGATTTAGTGCCTGATAGAATTGGCAATGTTGAGGTACTGGAGCCTCTTGGGACTAGTGATCACTCTACTGTTCATTTTGATGTTTCATGGGAAGTTAGAAAGGTGTCTTCGAAAACCAAAATTTTCAATTTTAGGCGAGCAAACTTTGACAGGATGCAACCATATCTAAGCGAAATAAAATGGGAGACACTCCTGGACTATGAGTCTGTAAATGAGATGTGGGAAAGATTTAAGGGGTTTTCTTGATTCACAATGCAGATTCATTCCAAAGGTGTCCAAAGGTAAGCTGAAAAAGCAGAATCCTCTGTGGATGACCACAGCTATTCGTAGGAGTTTGAGGGAAAAGAGGAATCTTTATAAGATATACATAAAGGATAACAATAAGATTACTAAGGCTGAATACTGTAAAATGCGAACTGTGGTCAAAAAAAGAGCTGAGGAATGCTAGAAAACTGTATGAAAGACAAATTGCAGAAGGGGCAAAAACTAACCCTAAGCGCTTCTTTCAGTACTGTAGCAGAAAAAGGAAAGTCAAAGAGGAGGTTAAGTGCATAAAGAATAAATATGGATCACTGCTATATGATAACAAGGATATTGCGGATACCTTAAACTGTTACTTTGTTGAGAATTTTACCTCAAAGCGGGTTTTTATTCGGCCAGAGGGCATGTCCAATGCTGAACATTATTGAGCTGAAATTGAGGTAAGGGATAATGAAGTACTAGACAATTTGCATAAACTAAAGGCAGATAAAGCGGCAGGTCCTGATGGCTTATATCCTAGAGTGCTCAGGGAAGTGAGTGAGATTATCTTTAAACCGCTCTCCGCTATCTTCAGACGGTCTTTAGAAACTGGAGAAATACCAAATGATTGGAAACAGGGCAATATAATACCAATATATAAGAAAGGGGACTGTACTGAGCCAGGAAATTACAGGCCAGTCAGTTTAACTTGCATTGCATGCAAAATACTGCAATCTATCATAAAAGAAGAGCTGGAATTATTTCTTGTATGTAATAATATCTTGAGGGATAGCCAACATGCTTTCCGTAAGGGAAGGTCATGCCTGACAAACCTCCTGGAATTCTTTGAAGAGGCCACCAACACTTATGATCAGAGCAGGGCTTATGACATCATATACTTGGATTTTCAGAAAGCATTTGATACAGTACGACATAAGAGACTGATTTTTAAAATGAGCTCCATTGGAGTCACAGGAGGTATTCTGGAGTGGATTCAAAACTGGTTACAGGACAGAACACAAAGAGTGGTGGTCTGTGGAATCTCATCTGAGCTAGGTATGGTGGGGAGTGGCGTTCCTCAGGTATCGGTGTTGGGACCCCTGCTGTTCCTCATCCACATTAATGACCTTGATAGGAATATTGAGAGCAAATTAGTTAAATTTGCAGATGATACTAAATTGGGAGGTTTAGCAAATAGTTTAGAGTCCACTAAAGTGATTCAGGATGATTTGGATAGAATCCAGAATTGGGCATAAATGTGGCAAATGAAATTTAATGTAGCGAAATGTAAAGTTGTACATGCAGGTAATAATAACATTAGACAGGATTACTTCATGGGAGGTTTAAAACTGGAATGTGCGCCATATGAAAAAGATCTGGGAGTGATTGTTGACCAAACCCACACAGGTTCTAGCCATTGTGCCGTAGCAGTTAAAAAACCCAATCGGATGCTGGGATACATTGCCGAAAGTATTGAGTACAAATCCAAGGAGGTCATACTTCTCTTGTACAACACATTTGTCAGACCACATCTGGAGTTTTGTGTACAGTTCTGGGGACCAAACTTTAAGAAAGGTATAGAGGCTCTAGAAAAAGTTCAGAGAAGAGCAACTAAGCTGATTCCAGGTATAAAAGATGAAAGCTATGAGAAGAGGCTGAAGATCCTTAATCTCTTTAGTCTTATAGGAAAAGGAGACTCAGGGGTGATTTGATTGAGGTCTTTAAATATACTCAGCGCCATTAAAAACACACAGGTGAGGTATGTACTGTATTTGAGGCAAATTGAAGAATTGATTGATTTTTATTGCTTTTCCAGTGAGGCACAAGAGGAAATAAAGAAAAGCGCATGGTATTGTAATCCTGACGCGCACCACGTGCACGCGCCAAGCACTTCAGTAATAACAAACATTGAGCTGTTCGTGATGTGTACAGTGACACTTGACTTGTTCTTTTTGGTGGTGTCAATAACCTACATAAAGCAAACAAAAAAAACGAAAAATGCTACTGCATCAAGAAAATGGAGCAGCTTGTGACACAGGAGAGAGAAAAAGAGCCTTGGCATGTTACGGGCTGATCTCAGCCGCCGAGAGGTGGTGCGTCATTTGCACTGTCACCGTTCAATAATCAGTCAGCTGTCTATCCGAGAATGGAACACAGGCACTATCACTGACCGACCCCGCTTAGGGCAGCCACAAGTGACGATGGCAGCTCAAGAGCACCACATCTGGTTACAGCCTGTACGTGACAGATTCCGGACAGCAACCAAAACTGATCATGAGATGAGGGCTCCGAGACGATTGAGGGTGAGCGCAAGTACTGTTGGATGCCGTCTATGTGAGCAACACATGCGTGCACACGGGTCCTACAGAAAACCCTTTTTTTGCCCATTTACGCATGGCTGCCCTTACCGTGGTCAGTCAGTGACAGTCCCTGTTTTCCATTCTTAGACAGATACAGGGAAATAAAGTGCCAAAAAATTACACAGAGGCAGGTGCCCACAGTCAGAAGTGAAGAGTTCCTACTCCTGTTGATGGGCAAAAAATGGGTTTTCTGTAGGGGCCGTGTGCTCTGAGTAAACCTACCGTCTGATCCACACTCCGGAGCAGAAGGTGGCGGTAATGCACCATTAAGCTGGAATATACACTAATAAACAAAAAGAAGAAGAAGAGTGCCTTGCGCTGCTTCAACAGGAGTCGGATGGTAGAATGTGAGGCTTTGTCAGAACATCTTAGACGCCTGACATTCTGAATTCATCGGCGTCCTGTTAATGCCTGCTGATTACCAAATCTTAGGTCAAGTTTTTCTTTGTCTTAAAATCTTTCTATCTCTAAGTTCGTGCGGACTTTACGGGATTCATCAAAAACGTCTTTCCTGTCGCGTAATTTCGACGAAAGTAAACTGAGTCGCTGTGTGTTACCACTGAGCTGCTAGCGCAAGACAAGACTGCTGTTTGAGGATTTTCTTACTTGCGAGCTCCGCGATTTAAACCGAAACATGTCTAATTTTGTTCCGTTTCAGAATCAGTTAGCGTCAATAATGGAAATACTAGCTAAAGCAGCGGTTGCTGAAATTAACCGATGTGTTGACGATAGCTGCGCCGTTTTCCGTTTGGAGATATCTCAGAGCCAGAAGGAGATTGAAACACTGAAACAAAAACTACAGGTTCTGGAGCTCGAACTTATGAAGACGCAAAGGCAAATGTCAGGTGGGAAACTAGTGGCGCCAAACAGAGGCGATGTTGACCAAGATGTGTATAAAATCATGTCGGAACGTTTGCTTAAAAAAAAAAAAAAAGGCATTGAAATCATACACAACCTCCACTTTTTTGGGTTTTTTTTTTTTTTTGGCCAGAATGATTTTAAAGGGGCACAAATATTTTTTGGGGGGTTTTATGAGTGAGAAGGGGGTTTAGAATGATGGGGAAAATTTTTAAAAGGAAGGGATAGATGCGGCGCGAGTAAAAACAAAAATTTGCGGAAATTCCGCTTTCCACGTCTGTATTGTTCCCTCGTGTCATTCACTCTGTCCTATCTCTTGAACGATTTATGTTCTTTCCTCCATCGATGAAGCTGTGAACAAAGGTTTACATGCTAAGTTAGACATTACATTAGTGTCTGCAGCGGGATTTGAACCTGGAAACCCGTGGAGAAAGCAATGTTAATCACACCACACACTGTGCCCTTAACCACTACACCAACTGAGTGTGTTGCCAATTCTGTGCCATTAGTTTCCATTCATGGCTGAAGGGTGAAAGACAACCGAAATATATAAAAGAAATAATGTTTTCTTTTTTTTCTTTTATTTATTGTTGTCAATGAGGAGACGTCGAGTGAATATCCATTTTGATGTCTTTCATGCTGGTGAGTTGGCTGATCTGTTGACACTGGGTAGAATAATTTGAGTAGAACAAACCATTGTTTGTGGCTGAGTTGGGTTAAGGTTAGGGTTAGGGATAAGGATAGGGATAGCATTCTTTATGAGTTGGATTAAGGTTAGGCACAGGGATAGGGATAACATTCCCTATGAGTTAGGTTAAAGTTAGGGATAGGGATAGCATTCCCTTTGAGTTAGGTTAAGGTTAGGGTTAGGGATAGGAATAGCATTCCCTATGAGTTAGGTTAAGGTTAGGGATGGGGATGGCATTCCCTATGAGTTGGGTTAAGGTTAGGCACAGGGATAGTATTCCCTATGAGTTAGGTTAAGGTTAGGGATAGGGATAGAGATAGTTTAGTTCGTTTGGTAAGTGTGAGCACGAGTGTGCGTGTAACAAGGCACGCACAGTGCAAAAAAGAAGATTCGGACAAGATCCATCCTTGTGCTTGCATCAAATGTGAAAAAAACCATACTTCAGATGGTAGATTACCGTTATGTGTCACGGTTGTCTTGTTCTAACAAATGCAGACGGAAAGAATCTCCCCAAACAAAGAAATTCAATACTTTCAGCGAAATGTAGGTGCCTGTTAATCCACCACTGGGTACTACGCACAAAAACTCGGAGGTTTTCGGAATAATTTATGCGCAGTTACATTGGCGTGCTTATGACAGAACAATAGATCAGTGTCGTGACAAATTACAGAAAATGTGCTGAGTCGCGGTGCCAAAGTCTTGCAGCTCAAGTTATGAGGCAGATAAATTTTCGTGGTGTGAGGCATGGATAACATAATCAGCCAAATACACAAACCGAAATTATAAGGTTCTTTTCCTTCTTAATTATTTATTGTTGTTAACGTCATGTAAATGGGCAGCCTTAAATGCACTCGCGTGTGTTTTCTATTTAGAATGGAAATAAAAGGCGTGATGAAATTGGTCATACGTGCACAGAATTAGTTTCAAGACTATAAAGGGTCGTTAGTAATCAGCGACAAACAAGAAGAAAAATTCTGATTGCACGAACAAGATGTGTGGAATTTATTGATTGAGTGCCAGTGGTGGCAGATCAAGAGGTCTTTGCCATCCACGCATACGAGCAGCAGCGACGGCTTAGGTTTTTATCTGTATATGTGGTGATGTAAACACAGCGGCGTCGACCACTTTACTCAAATTTTAGCCGATATCCTGCTACTGTACGCGCCACCTAAGAGTATGCAACACTGACACGACATCAATAGAATAATATCATAAAGCCAACCGATGTAAGTTCCAAACTTAATGTTGTTAAAGGCTAGGTGAGCTTAAGCACGCGAATTATTACTCAAACAGATAGGGCTGGGACGATTCTGAATCGATTTTTTTTTTTAGCGTAGTACCACTACCTGCTGCCATGGGGCAAACTTCCCATGTTTCCCTTTTCCTTTATCAAACCCCATCGGTTGAACGAAAAGAATAAAACATCAAAGGGCATGTGAAACATTCGGAAAAAAAACTGACTGACATCAGTATTTTTTCCTGCAACATGCTGCTCGGAGCCAAATAAAGGACTAATCATCACCTCCTATTAACCAATTAGGCTACTCTAAGAAAAGTAACCTGTTCCAGTTTACTTTTGCTTGATTAGCAATCAAATGGTGGATCGTTTACTCTCTAAGTTGAATGAATAGAGCTGTTTATTAAAACAGCATGTTTGATTGCTGCATTTTGAAATTTAAATGGCCATAGAACAGCACAGCATGAACATCCATTTCCATGTGTTTCATTTGGTGCGACTGTGATAATTTATATCTCACATTCACGTTTCATTAAGCTTTTTAGAATGTTTTCCAACCTTGTGCATTTTTTTAGACGCTTAAAATCCAGGGCGATCTTATAACAAATCTGTTTTAAATTAATCTTTAATAATGTCCTAAAATGCTACAACAGAGAGATGCAATTCAGAGGAAGATTTTTTTAATTATTCAAAGTATTGGCATTCTTTCACTCAAACACCGTTAGTTAGGTTTATCTGCTTTTCACCATCACATCTTAATCGTTATAGGCTACTGAAATTGCTTGATTGTTATTTAGGACAAGTACACGGAGCAGATTTAAGGAAGGGCGGAGCACCTGCAATTAGCACAATCGAAACTCAGGCGTCTTCCCCGAGGCATTTCAAATCGTTTAAGCCACTTCAGGTGTGTATGTTTCAAGCATTACACGAGACCCCATGACGGTTAGTGGTCTTATCACACTTTTAAAAAAATCCTCGTTCAACATCACCATGTTGGAGGAGAGCATTGCCTCAAGTGGAGGAGTTTAAGTATCTTGGGGTCTTGTTCACGATTGAGGGAAGGATGGAGCGTGAGATTGACAGACAGATTAGTTGCAGCGGCAGCAGTAATGCGGTCATTGTACCGATCTGTTGTGGTGAAGAAGGAGCTGAGCCGAAAGGAAGCTCTCAATTTACCAGTCAATCTACGTCCATCCCTCACCTATGGTCAGGAACTTTGGGTCATGACCGAAAGAACGAGATCTCGGATACAAGCGGCTGAAATGGGTTTGCTTGGCAGGGTGGCGGGCGCTCCCTTAGAGATAGGGGAGAAGCTCTGTCACCCAAAGGAGCTCAAAGTGAGCCGCTGCTCCTCCACGAAGAGGAGCCAGCTGAGGTGGCTTGGGCATCTATATCGGATGCCCCTGGACGCCTTCCTGGGAAGGTGTTCGGGCATGCCCACCGGGAGGACCCCGGGGAAGACCCAGGACACGCTGGAGGGACTATGTCGCTCAAGGCCTGGGAACACCTCGGATACCCCCGAAGAACTGGAGGAAGTGTCCAGGGAGAGGGAAGTCTGGGCATCCTTGCTTAGACTGCTGCCCCCGCGACCCGGCCCCGGTTAAGCGGAAGAAGATGGATGGATGGAACATCACCATATCCCAACTCTGCATTTCATCTCTCATTGTAGTATTTTTAGGAGATCTATAATGATAAAATAAACATAGAGATTTGTTTTAAGATCGCCCTGGATTTCAAGCGTCTAAAAAATACGCAAGGTGGAAAACATTCTGTAAAGCGGATGAAACGTGAATGAGAGATATAAATTATGACAGTCGCATGAAATGCCGTGGCAATGGCAATCGTGTTCATGTTGTGCTGTTCTATGGCCATTTAAATTTCAAAATGCAGCAATCAAACATGCCGTCTTAATAAACAGCTCTACTCATTCAACTTCGAGAGTAAAGGCATCCACCATTTGATTGCTAATCAAGCAAGTAAACTGGAACAGGTTACTTTTCTTAGAGTAGCCTAATTGGTTAATAGGAGACGATTTTTAGTCCTTTACTTGGCTCCGTGCTGTCGCGAAAAATACTGATGTCAGTCAAGTTTTTTCCGGAAGCATTTCAAATGCCCTAGATGTTTGGCACTTTCATCAACCTGCCGGGTTTAATAAAGGAAAAGGGGAAACTTAATGTTGTTATGGCAGCAGGCGGTGGTACTACGCCTTAAAAAAGAATCGATTCAGAATCGTCCCAGCCCTACAAACAGAGGTCCAGATGTGAATAACAAAACCCCACAATGACACAAACGGCTGGGTGTTGAACACACTGGTGCACGGAAACTGAGCACTCGCCCTCGCTGCATGCGCGTGCCTATGTGATACCGCGAACTATGCATACGCTGCGCATGCCCCAGTATTGTCAACAGTGTCATGGCTGCCACCTTTATAAGCCAGTAGCACGTATGGCCGCTCAAGAAATTAAAGTGTAAATTCTCTTAACTGGATGTGCTCTCAACGTTTTTCCACACTCAGATATTTCACTTGGTATCTAAACATTAAGGTTAGCCGAAAAAGTTGTGATTTTTTTTCAATTTTACTGGAGGTTGTGTGTGGTACTCTTACCAAAAAAAATTCTGATTACGTGAACCACAATATAGTTGGAAAGACTGACGTGTATCGGATGTTGCTGATTTGCACACTGATTGTTGGCTAAATTTATCTCTGTTTTACGTTTCACTTTGGCAGAGAGTGTCTTCGGGCATGAGTGGAGCTTCAGACCAAGGATGTGAAAATCGGATGTTTACGGAAGATGTAAGCACACCTTTACTGCCAAGCATCAATAGAGGCCAATTCTGTTCACCCGCAATGCTGCTAAATGCGTCATTTTTTTCTTGGAGGATTCCTGTTGCCTCCCACATTTAAGCGCCTGTTTTGTATGTGAATGAGGTGCAATAACAGACATAGGTTTTGGGTAAACTCACATTTTTTTTCTCTTGGCTCCTCTGATACAGTCTAGGTATGAGCAACTTCCTGTCAAGCTGGAGGAGGACCTGTCCTTTAAAAAAACATGCATCGTCAAGAGAGGAACAGGAAATACAGCCCACAGCTGAAGAGGAGGAACAGGTAACACAGCCTACACCTGTTGATAATGGGAATGAGCCAGACACTGGGTCCACACCTGTAGGAGACCCAGAGGAGCTGAGGGAGCAGCACAGGTGTGGACACGGTGATGAGGAGCTCAGTGGACTGGAGGTTGTGGTGAAGGCAGAGCCAGTGGAAGAGCATGTAGCCCAGAGACTCAATCAGACAGGATGTGAACTCGGTGCAGGAAGACTCAACACTCTGGACTCTGAGTATGTGATGTATGAGAGAGACAATCAACTCTCGATGTCATCTATCGATGGAGGTGAGGCAGAACAGTGCTCGCAGATTCTGTCTATTCAGTCACCACAATACCATACTCCTGCCACCATGGATGTTTCTGTAAACACGCTGTCCTCTTTTGGGGTTTCATATCCTGAGGAGTTTGATAAGATGGATGAGAAGCCATCTGTTTGCAGTGAGGACCTCAGATCAGAGGCCATTCACACACAGCAGGGTCAGTACAGAGAGAGACTTGTGCACACAGTGGAGAGAGAGAATCAGACATTACTGCCCCAGCAGCAGCAACATGGACCCTCAGTAAAACACAGGAGAGGCAGTGAGAGTCCAGCCCAGCCACACTCAGGCTCTCAGTACGAGACCGGCTCTGCTCTGAGTACCGGTGCTGTTAACATTGGGGAGAGGGTCAGGAACGAGGAGAGAGCTGGCTTTGGAAAGGAACAGTTTGTTTGCACATATTGTGGGAAGCTCTATCCTTGCCATAGTAGTCTCATCAATCACCAGCGTTTTCATACAGGGGAGAAGCCATACAGCTGTGCACAGTGTGGGCGGTGCTTCAAACGCAAAGACCATCTTGACGAACATGACAAACTTCACAGTGGATATAGACCCTTTGTTTGCCCTCAGTGTGGGAAGAGATTTTCTCGAGGAACTAACCTCCGACGACACCAGAGAACTCACACTGGAGAGAGACCGTATCACTGCACAGTGTGTGAGAAGAGTTTTTCTTACCGGTGTACCCTCTTAGTTCACCAGAGGAGCCATTGTAGAGTGAAAACACGCCAATCAGCCACAACATTTAAGCCACTGACAGATTAAATGAATAGTGATGATTATCTCATTTCAATGGCACCTGCCGAAAGGTGAAAAATAGTGGACAGGAAATGTGCAGTCAGTGCAAGGATAAAAAAGTGGACCCAAACTACGCCCGGAAAATGAATAGAAGCATTTACATTTGTTATTTGAGTCCACGTATTTATTCAGGATTTTTTTCTTTGCCACCCATCAGTGTGTCTCAGTCCTGATTTCAGCAAAAGCAGGACTGCCTGGGATTACAGGGGGAGAGAGAGAAGCAAGCAGGACACAATTTCCGCTGAGGAGTTTGGGGAATTCTGTAACGTGTGTAGCCCAGGGTTATTTAATAACCCCAGCTGAATAGACTGGGTACTGCACTATGCGCTAGTTCTGGTTTATGTTGGCTGAAGACCTTCACGGTGAAGCTACAGTCTCCTGGTTTTCACGCATACACAGTACTGCTAGTTATTTTCCACTGACCGTTAAATGTTGTTACTTTATTTTATTTACACGGTTTGTGTGAGAGCACAAAGTGGGCAGACCTAATGTGATAGCTGTAAGAATAAATAAGTATCCTAGGTCAAGTTCATGGTCAGTTTTACTGTTATCCTATTGGAGCACACAGTGGGTGGGATCTGGTGGGGGGAGAGGGGTAACGCACGCGCTCACACGGGAGACTGGAATAGGATTCACGAAAGAGAACGGGATCCGCACAGAGAATAAGAGTAAGTTGTCGCAACTCGCGCAGCTAACGAACTCTTTATTATGTAGATATTGTTTGTTTATATATTGTTGTAATAATAGATAGCGGCACCTAGCAGCTGTGTTGCATTCCAGTGTTTTTTTTTTTTCTTCACTTTTGGTAGCCTAGCTACTTTTAACTTGTTATACTGGCAGTTAGCTCGCGCCTGCTAAACTAATCACTCGGTGTCAGCCTTGCTTCTCGCTGTAGCATTAAAGTGGGAGCTGCCAGAATAAATAGTGTAGTTTTTGTATTATTGACTTGGAAGTTGTCCGATAGCGCCTCGAGCTACCGGGACGCTCGAGGTTCCTCGGATGACCAACGCGGGACATATTCTACCTGATTGCGCCTCGAGCTACCAGCCGGCTCGAGGTTCCTCTGATTAGCCACCGAGGGAGCAGCATTGAGGGAGAGCGCGCCCTGACTGACTGACCGGATTGACTGACTGACCGTGAGTTGAAACCAGGTTGAAACGTGGCTGAGCGAGACATCGGAGTGAGTGTCATGCGAACTGTGAGTAAGCTACCTGCTTTGGCAGAGGATCCATACCGACTTGCGAGGAGTTTGCACAGGCCTGCAACGGGGCTTTGCTTTTCTTTTATTTGTGTTGTGCCGGCTTGTACGTGATCACATTTATGTTTGTAGTTTGAGTGAAGTCACTGCAGTATTCTAATCGGTCTTGTTAACTGTACTGAGTTTTGTATTGCGTGTCCTGTGTCCATTCTATGGTCGAGTGGGTCAATTTGTAGTATTTATGAGATTATACACGGGGATTTTATCTGCATTTGAATAATTCAGTTTATGATATCTTAACTATTAATCCTAAATAGTTTTCACATATAGCAGTTCATTCTATTTGAATTTTTATTTACTTTCCAAAATACACTGGCGTCTTCTATACAGGTTGAACATATAGCTGTTCAGTTTTTTTAATAATAGTTTTTTTTTACATCTAATTATTTGGTATTCCCTTACAGCATTTAATAGCTTTTATTATATACTTTTTAGTCTGTATACACCAAACCAGCTGCTGTTCAAGCTGCTAAACTTTTGCCCTTTTTATGTATTTAAACAGTTTCATAAATTTGATAGTCTTTGAGCTATTGTTTACAGCCAGTAGTACGGCTGCATTTTAGGTTAATACACCATTACATACATTTTTACTGATTGGTTCTACCCACGCTGAGTAAATACTTTGGGTTTACTTTCTTTATTTTGCTTTTATTATGAGTTCAGTGACTCTGGGTTTCATAGAGGTTTGCTGGCCAGTTTCATTGTTACTCTGTAACCTATTGTATTCATTTAAATGAACTTCTTGACTATTTCTGTACCTTTTAATGAGGAATCTACTTGAGTTTTTTGCTCTATTGTGTCTTTTAATAATATACTATCTTGTTATATCTGGTCTCTGTGTCCACTCACTGGTTAGCATAGCGTGTTTATTTTGTTGTATTCAGTGCACTGTATGGGTAGTTAAGCCTTATAGTTTAACCAGAAGGCTTAACAGGTGAGAACCTAACCCATGAACCCAGGTTACGCTTATTACACCCCTCTGAGGGAAAAGAGGGTTACACATGCTTGGAAAATCCTTTTTTTAATGGAAGAAATGTACAATAATATATGGCAATATTTTACGTTTCAGTAGCATATATCTTTGGTCAGAACAGTGTAGAAGGCACTAGAAACATGAACACAAAATTAGGCACCCAACTCTTAATATTCCAAACTAGATTTTTGAAGACAAACGGGGGGTGGTAAATAAATAAATAAATGCAATCAATCATTAAACAGGAAAAAAGTTAAAGGGACTCATAAAAAAGGTTTAAAGCATTGATAATGTTTGCTAGTCTTTCAGCTACTTTATTTTCCACATGATCAATTGATTTGCAGTGAAGTGCCATTTCTTTCTTTAAGATAACTAAAAGGGGTTGTATTTCTAAACATTTGCATTTGTGGATAAAAAAATTTTCTCAAGCAAGAAAAACATTTCATAAAATCTCTACATTCTTGTCTTTGTTAAAAGTACCAAAAATTAATTCATTTATGGTAAAAACAGAGCGATGAGGTACTTGGGGTTCCAACCAGTCACGTGAAACACACCAGAAACTGTTACTGTATTTACAGGAGAAGAATAAGTGATCTGCAGTTTCTATATCCTCGTCACAGAAGGTACAATTATTATGATCAAAATTATAATGTTTCCTTAGAAGTTCAGTAGAAGGGTATATCATTCAGATTTTTAAAATTAAGTTCCATCATTTTGGGAAGTAAAAGGTTATTTTAAATTATTAGTGCATATTTTTAAAAGTAAGTTGGTCAAAGGTACAGTAAGCTGGGTTTTTGTTAAATTGGATAGGGTATAAATAGTTTGTGAAAAAACTGCATATTGTTTTATTTGGCAAATTCTTAGTTAAACAGTCATTATTTACTAGTAAAGAAGGGAGATGAGGTTGATTTATCAATTGGGCTTAGACATTTTTAACCATCAGACTAATTGAATTTGGTATGCTTTTAATCACTCTATCAAATTCTTTACGATCACATTGTAATAAATCTTCAAAATATAAAATGTTGCCAAATTCTGTGAAGAAATTGTTAACAGACTAGATATTCTTCTCCATCCATTCTCTGAAAAATGTATAGACCTGGAGTGAAAAAGGATAAATCTGCAGGTCCAAACAGGAGTATCATGTGGGCAGAAGTTGTGCTTGAATAATAGTCTCCAATATAATGAAACTGTGAATATTTGTGACAGAATGACCTCAACTATTTAGTTTTCAAGGTTCCGTTCAAGCATTCAAAATCAATAGCTTGTAATCCACCATCTTCATAACTTTCAACCATAGTTGCTTTCTTTAAATAATGAGTTTTTCTTTTCCATATGTAGTTAAAGTTGAGTGTATTAATGATTTTATGTTTGGAAGATCCTGCCAGCCTAATTTTTATGTGGACTGCTGGACAGCATCCTCTAGTGAAATATTGCAGTGTTAAAGATCCCATATTATGCTGTATTTTGTTGTTTAAAACATGTCCAATGGGTCTTTGAACTAGATAACTCGGTCGCCACAGGGACCGAGTCATGTATCTCCCCGATCCCCAAATTTCAGACAAAATGGCCGCCGGCAACCATATTGGATGTCCAAATTTTGCGAAAATCGGTCTTGAGCATTGTCCAATCAATATCTTCGCCTGTGTGAAATTTGGAGAAATTCCTGTAATAAGTGTGGCTTCCAGAGCCCAGAACAGAAAATCTCTGCGGCGGCGGCGGCCCCGGAACTAAACCATAGTATCTCCCGACTATTGTCATCGGGGAGATACAATAATGTTATGAATTCAGTTTAAAAAAATAAACATCCAGGCCCTGAGAGACCTCTTCTCTTACCTTGTCTGTGCCGACATGAACTACGAGCTGTTTTGAGTGGGCGGGGATGCTATGTTAGTGAGACACTGCTCTGATTGGCTGCCTGGCCACTTCGATTCTGGTGGAGAGTGCAGACCAGAAAAACCCGGAAACCAAGATGGCAAGTATTTCAGGACCGCTCTCTGTGGCATCTATTGCTGTAAGACCATTGATGTTTGATCCCGAACCCAATCCGGACTGGGAGAAAGCTATTAAAGTGTTGCAGCAACGTTTAGAGCAGGATGTCAGTGAGTGGTAAGTTTAAATTTTAGCATTTTGCTCGCACTGTCTCGCCTTACATGCATGTAGTTGTGGCTGTATTGTTATATAGTCATGTTATATACCCACTTATGCAGAAGAAACTTTGCTAAAAGCTCCTGATAACCAAATCTGCCAAAATGAAATACAATTCCGACACCAAGCTACTAAATGAGCTCGTAGCAAACACACAAACGGTGTTAGCGTTGTTTGTGTGGAGCTAGCGATCGATTCTACTGGAAAGAATTTCAGTTTCCAGCCTCCACTATTTTCAGCTTTTTATTTGCCAAAACAATTATTAAAAGGGGCTCCACAATATTTTGGGGGGGTTTATTAGTGATAACGGGATTTAGAATTGAATATTCTGAAGCGCAGTGAAAACAACCCATAAACCCGTTCTGACACACGTACATGAGGGTAAATATTCACTCATCTATGATCAGAATTTCTGAACGAGACTTCGGTGTATTGCAGCACCTCAATTTTCAAATATTATATCGAAAGTTTGATGAAATTCCACCAAGGCAATGCAGAGGAATTGTTTGTTATACCAGATAAGTCATAGTGCGTTTTGCGGCTGCTTTAACTGCGGTAGCGTCAGAGCTAGCCCACACAACGGCAAAGTACCCGGCTGACCCCGGTCATGGATAAGTAAAACGATCATTTCATAGCAGCAGTAAACAAACCCAAACACATACCCTAAGCTCTGCAAAGCCTATGTCTGGTCTAATTGCAGCCTTATCAGCCCAGCTTTGCAGACACATGTAACACCTCTCCAATTAGCTTCATGTATGACTATTACTGGGCGGCCGGTGAGACATTTCAGATGTATATTGACATTATAAGCTTTTATGACTAAGATGTACATAGAGCATGTCTCACTGACCTCGGTCATCAAAGTGTACTGAAAAATAAAGAAATATTCTTCTCCTCCTTCGTAGTTTTATGGTAGGTGACAACTCATGAATGTATAACCACGAAATGCTGGTGGATTTACGAGCTACTATTCAAAAAGTTGTTACTCTTTACAAAAAAAAAACAAAAACTCATCCTACCGCAGTTTCTCGATTATAATTACTGAAAATATCTAACTATCCGGCGTCTGGCTCCCACCAAAGCCCCTCAAAAGAATTCCTTGTATTTCATCCTCCATTACGTCAGTTATCTACAAAATCTTCCTGGCTGCATATACTACCATTCTAATCCTTTCGCTGTTCATTTAAGTCTCATTTGTGCAGTTCATAACCATAGCTATGAATGCTGAAAACCTTCTTTTGTCAATAGTTAAGCGTTCTTTAACAGATCCACTTTGCTCTTTCCTCACCATCTCCGCAATAGCGGTGGGAATTGTAAACGTGTACACGTGTACACGGTTAGTCAATCATAAACGTATATAAAAAAAAAAGAAAAACACTAACCGTGTACATGGCAGTCATCGGCTGCGTCCGAAAAATAAAGTAAAAAAAAAAAATTAATTATTGTCCAGTTCCTAACCACTTTTCTTTAACCTGTGTAAAACGTCATGAGGTAAAAGGAAAGGTGTAAAGGGAACTCTTTTACAGCTTAGCAAGAGACCAGCGCTAAAATGGGAATCGGAATGCACTTACACTAGGCACAGTGATCACCCGTCTCATGTTTGTTTTCGTGATTGGCCGGATGGACGGTTATCGCGGAATTGCGGGATAGTAGGCGAGAGCCGCCTTGATTGTAACGCGTCACAATTGTAACGTGCACGTTTTCTCTTGATTGGTTAATGCAGTCGTGATGTCATCACGTCAGCATGTGACAAGTACCGTAATACACGTGCCTGGGAAGTTGCAAGTCTTTTCATCCATGCTGCGGGGGGATATCGCCAGAGAAGTTGGTTTTCCACAAAGTAAGTAAAAATTCACTCCCACAGTATTTTTTGACTACAGATTTTTTCTTTAATGTTACAGACCTAAAATCCGCTTGATTGTCTGTATGTATATGTTCGTTACTAGTTTGCATCGTTTTAACACATTATGATTGTTAGGTCCGTTCTGTAAACAACGCCAAATGAACGGTGCGCCGAGCGGCGCAGTTGTAACACAGTACGTTTGAGACAACGGCAGATATTTGCAAGCACAGCTCAAATAATTCTGCTCTTTGTTTGCTTTTTTGTTTGTTTCACGGAATGTCCTCACAAAAATGCACATTTAAAAAAATGCACTAGATGCTTAACGGCATATATTATAATGTTCTTTGCACTGAGATGTGGGCTTAGTCCTACCTTGAAATTTAATAAGCTAACCTATTTGGTTCTGTCTGAAGGCAAATGTTATTGTAGCCTGTTTTGGATTTTTGCAATAAAACTTTAAAATACAAATAGACTGTTTTTCTATAGCATAGACTGTAAAAAAATAAGTGATTTGGGGTGCTGCTACATAATTGACCCAGCAGGGCTACCATTGCAGGTATGAATGGGACTTTTACAAAACTCGTGTCATATTTGCCAATATTCTGTGTTCAGTCAGCTGTCATTCAATTATATTCAAAATCAAATTAGGGTTGTATGACATTTTTACAACTCCATCAGTCAAAGTGGCTAACTTTGTAGGCACAATCAATGCATTTACCTATCAAGGAACTCACACAAACGCTCCAACTGGTACATCTGGTAAGTTTTAAAAATATACAATATTTCTGATAGGACATTCTTATCACATTATTGGTGTTAAAGAAATGTTAAACAGTTGCCTGAATGAAATATAATTGATTTGACCTGAAAACGATGAGTTTAATGCTACTTTTTAGCAGTGTTACAATTGTAACTCCTGCAGTTGCAATTAAGAATCAAATGCGCTTCAGTTGTAACATTGGACAGAGTCCGCTTTCAGTTATATTACTCAAGACCTGTTTTATCAATTGAAAAACTTTAAGTGGTTTATGATAGCAGACATGTGTTGGTGCTTTGCATGAAAATATTATATATGTAGGTAAAACGATCTCTTAGTAATAGAGTGAAAAGTGAAAAACGTTACAATTGTGGCGGCTCTCCCCTATTTCCTCCTTTCTTTTCGAAAAGGATGCTTCAGTGCACCCGATCCTAAAAGTGATAAATTAGGTGATAAATCCTTTACATTTAAAGAATTCAAACTCCTTTATCATGACTGCCATTTAAATACTTACGGATCTTTTTCTAGGAGTTAGGAACTTTCCTAAGCAAAAAAGACTATTCGGACGCAACCATCGTCTCCACGCTCAGTTCCTCTTTATGTTGCTTTAAAGCACGATTGGTTAATTGCTCATTATTTTATCTCGCATATTGTTCACCCACTGTTTTTTTTTTTTTTTTACATTTTTGGTGGACGTTCTGTCGGCCAAAAGCCTATATTTGCATGCACAATGTCATCCTCGCGTCTGCTAGTTAAAAGAAAAGCATATCGTCGGCCTGCTGATAAAACCTCGTATCTCCAAATTGATAAGAAACAAAAGCTCGTATGTCCACTATTCTTGCATGCAAAATTAAAAATTTTTTCTTTATATACTATTCAAAAAAAGTAGGGGATATTTTATTTTGAGATCAAAATTTTCACATATACAAAGGGATACGAAACCATGTTGTATAGTTCCTTACTGAGGAAGCATTCCAAAGAAATTCATCACCCAAACACATCAATGACACTCTCACGATCTGCACGGGATGCTATTGATGATCAAGGGGGTTGTGCCACAAATTTGCATGACTCTGAATTGGAAGGTTAGAGCCACTGTAAAGGAAGATTTTGAAGAGAAAGCATCAGATTATCAGTGGTTGAAGTCGTTAATTAAACAGAGACCATGCGCCGTCTAACACAGGAGGAGAGGTTACGTGCCCTTGGCATGCTACAGGTTGGCACAAGACAGGTCGTTGTGGCAAGGGCAATGAATATTTCCCAGTCTGTCATCAGCAGATTATGGTCCAGACATCGTGCTACAGGGTCTGTTCAGGATAGACCACGATCCGTCGACCAAGGGCAACAACTCAGGCTCAGGACAGATTCATCCGCACTATTGTCTTGAGAAATCGTATGGTAACAGCAAATCAGATAAGGTCTCAACTTCAAAGGGATACTGGCTTGGTAGTGAGTGGCCAGACCATCAGGAATCGTCTGCACAGATTTCACTTTTACACGCCCGACGCCCTCGTGTCATTCCCTGTTTGAGGGATCGTCACATTAGGGCCAGACTCAATGGTGTCGTCATCATCAACGCTGGGATAATCGCCGATGGAACAACGTAATGTTCTCAGATGAGTCGAGGTTCACTGTGGACTTCCTTGACAGACGCAGGAGGGTTTGGCGCCGACGTAATTAACGTTTCCATGACGTTAACATCATTAGACATGATCCGTATGGGGGTGGATCTGTAATGGTGTGGGGAGGCATCACTGCTGCCGCAGAACAGACTTGCATGTTGTTGCTGGACGTGTCACAGGGCAGTACTACCGACAACATCTTGGCACCCCATGTTGTGCCGTTTGCACGCCGTTATGGCCGCCGTTTCATTTTCCAAGATGACAATGCCAGATGTCATAGGGCCAGGATCGTTACAGATTACCTCCAGCAGCAGAATATCACCACATTACCATGGCCAGCACTCAGTCCGACCTTTCCCCCGCGAGCATGTCTGGGACATGCTTGGACTCTTGTTACGCCAACGCCAACAACCTCCTGCCAGTGTCCAAGAACTTGCTGCAGCATTGCAACAGGAATGGAATAACGTTCCCCAAAATGACCTGGGGACGCCTCGTTAGGAGTATGCCACGCCCGAATTCGAGCTTGTCTAGCCAACCGAGGGGTTTTACCCGCTACTGACTCTGTTTCACAATGGTGGTAAATTTGCTGTGTGACCCTGTGTTTGTGTCGACCCTTATTCTGGAGAATCTGTCCTTTACTGACTGTGCACAGGGTTTCAATAAATTGACAAATGTTTCCTTAATGTTTTTATGTCATTTGTTTCCTTCCTGACCTCATGATCTGCATTTCATGGTACTTGTAAATCCAATATCCCCTACTTTTTTTGAATAGTATATTTTAAATTATATTTATAATTTTTTAAAATATTTATTTTCCTGTGAAGTTTATCATTTTGAAGATACGAGGTTTTATCAGCAGGCCGACGATATTCAGTTCGTTATTTGAATGAGAACACGTAAAACGCAGTTTACATTTCTTTTTGTTTTAGCTTTGTGGATGTAAAAAGTGTTTCTCAATTTAATTTTACTTTATCCAGCTGCTTTTCCTCCTCAATTACAATTCACTTTAATGACGTTATGAAACGTAACGATAGTGAGACGCAGCTCCCGCTGTGAGTGAGGGATGCAGTTTGCTGTTTAAGTTCACAAAACAAATTGTTCAAAAACAAGGTACAATAATAAGGACAATGACAAAAAAAGCAGAGCTAAACAGTTAGAATTCGTTCATGTCTTGCTTGTCAAAATGATTATTTTCGTTTATGGTTAATTCATTTACATTGGTGAGAGGGCCTAACATTATTCATTTAGTTGTGATTTTATGCCTATCTGATGTAGGCCGTAATTTTGTATTAGAGTAACCTATAAATTCACTGTTACCGTCTATTGATTTAATAAACGTATCTGACTGATCACTGCGTTAATGGTTGTCTGGACTGTGTCACTGGAATGGTGGCAGTGCCCTCTAACGGTTGTATAACGGTCAAAATCCACTAACTCTGAAGACACGTGTACACGCAATTATACGGCGCGTGTACACGTTTAGAATTTTTTGTACACGTTCCCACCCCTACTCCACAATGCCGTTCCTGCCTCACTTCCTTTTTCAACCCTCACTTTATAGCCTCCTCATATGCCATTTTATTCTGAGTTCATGTCCTTTCCACCTCAATTTCTAATTTCCCACGTTCACGCTGCTTTGCCCCTGCTTCATGATTTCCCCGACAGTTGCAACTGACAGCCTTTTCTCCCGGTAATTCATAGTCCTCTTCCCATCACAGGTTTAAAATCATATTCCTTCAGTTTTAAGGCCCTTTCCCTTTGTTTCTTAGTCGTACGTTCGACGATGACAATACCGCATCTGCTCACCCTCACATCTTTTACTCACCCTCAATCTCTTTTCATGAATCCACTCCCCCATGTTTATCATTAAAACTACGGTTGACATCTCACCCATCTCTAAATTCTTTCATTCCGATAACAAAAATCCCTTCATTACTTTCATTTTTACTCCCTTTTCCTTTTCTTCCCACATCTCATCGCAAGTCATTCATCCATAATCTAAAATCCTCTCAAAAAGGGTGCAATTAATTCAATACAAAACAATCAGTCCTATGTCAAAATCCCGCCATGAAGCATGCGCTTTCCACACCTGCGCCAATAAAACAACATAGAGGAAGATTCCACCAACCAATAAACATCATTAGCGGCTTGCAAACTAGCTTATATTCTTCTTACCCTTCGGCTAAAACGCTACAATAGTATTTTGAATCCTTGAATTTCCAAAGAAAATTCCTTAATATGAAAAGGATAATGCCTGAGTTACTAAAATAAACAATGCGAAACAATGAGGGATCAGCAACAATGGAACCAGATTTTGACTATGATGTTTACAGGCAGTTGGCAAACCAGCTTATATTCTTCATTACATTGTTATGAAAAAGGCCGTCTTGACTAGTTTACTCCAAATTCTAGTTGTTTTTGCAAACAGTAAAAATTAATACCTGCGTTGGGACGGATGTGGCTCAAGAGGCAGAGCAGGTTGTTGCTTGCAGGACTGGCGGTTCCCCAGTTCCTCCTCTCCCAATTTTGAATTGTTTTTGGCGTAGACACTGAACTCCAGATTCTGCTGATGTTTGGCCTCACTACATGGTAGCTTGCTGCAGTCGGTGTGTAAAATGTGTTTGTGAAGCAGGAGTCAATGAGTGAATGAGAGGCAAAATTGTAAAATGCAGTTCATAACTTCAATATTTGTTCCTTCTCCTGAGTTCGACTCTATCTGCACCCTGGTTGCCACCAAACTTGGGCCATCCGTATATGATTTCTTGGTGATAACAATCAAAAATGTATTGTCGTGGTGTGGCGTCCGTTGTCCGGAACATTTTTTATCTTTTTTTGGCTTGATGAATTTTCCTGTAAATTTGCCATAACATACTACTAGACCATATCTCCAGATGTGTTTTTTTTTTTAAATCATTTTTGTCCGTTTTATGGGCCCTTGAAATTTTGGCCCCAGTGTTAAAGAGAGGACTGAGAAATTTTAAAAAATTATATCTGAAAAACTGCATGATAAATTTTTTTTATAAATCAGGCAATCAACTTACCTTGGTACGGTCAATGTACAGTGCGAGCACCATTTTTATTGAATCAATGGAAGTAGGTCTAGTGGGGGCGCTGTACTTTATGAGTACGCAAGATGGCCTGTGGAGGCCAAATGGTTGCAGATAGAGATTAAGTTTGTATTATCGACATATAGCAAGTCATATATGACCTATATTTTGGCAATATTAAATTTAACTATAGATGACTTTGAAAGGTCAAACTCGAGGTCAAGGAAAAAATGTTTTAACCATGTTAAAAGATAGGACTTGGAAATTTCAAAAAATTATTTCTGTCTGATAAATTTCTTTCTATATCTGGCAATCAACTCACCTTGATACACTTTATGTTCAGAGCAAGTGTCATTTTGATTAAATCGACGGAAGTGGGTCTAGTGGGGGCGCTGTACTTTAATATTGAGTCTTATGGAGAATGGGCAAAATTGCCTGTGGAAGCTGAATGGTTGCAGACAGAGATTAAGTTTGTATTATCAACATATAGGAAGTCATATATGACCTATATTTTGGATGTGTTAAAGTTGACCTCAGATGACCTTGAAACGTCAAACTTGTGGTCAAGCAAAATGGTACAATTTTCAAAGGCTTCTAGGCTTGAGAATATTGAAGACTGGGAACATATGTGTATTGAACACAGGAAGTCATATATGAACTTTCATTTGGTGGCCTTTAATTTGACCTTCGGTGAACCTCGAAGGTCAAACTTCACATGGTGAAATTTTAATGACCTCTATCACCAAAACTATTACAGATAGAGTGTAGGTTTGCATTGTGGGCATATAGGAAACCATGTGGGTCATTCCATATGAACTCAATCAAAGTACAAGAATCTTCCATGGTCACCGACTCAGATTTGGCTCAAATTTATTTTGGGAGTACCTCTATATTCGTGATGAACACCTGCAAAATTTTATGGTCCTAATCCAAGGGGTTTCCAAGATATGGCCCCCAAAAATCGGGGGCCATGCCCAAGTGAGTCGCAAACGTTAATTTATAGGGATTTTGGAGGCCAATATCTTTGGAACAAATATACTAAGCATCTCACTTGACCAGTAAGGTGGATCTTAAGATGGATGGTACTAAAACAGTAGCATACAACTTATATTAGCTTCACCTCATGGCATTCTTTCAAATCAAAAGCCATTGGTGGGGGTGGTGTCAACTTGACTGTCAGTGACCAGAGGGTCAAACTCAACAGTGAAAGTACAATGACTTATATCACCAAAATGGTCACAGATTGAGCCAGGGTTTGTATAAAGACATTTAGAAAGTCATTTATGAAGTCCATTTGCTGACCACAACTTGACCTTGTGTGGCCTTTAAAGTTCACAATTGACATAATTGAATTTTCAATGACTTGTATCACCAAAACTGCTTCAGAGCTTAGGATTGTGTTTGTATTACAGGAGGTCTCATGAATGTATGTGAACTTTTATTTAGTGGCCTTGACGTTGATTTTCATTTATACAAATGTGAAACTTCACATGAAATTTTCATAACTTGTATTATCACTATAAGACTGCTTTCCCGTAAGCTACAGGACCCTTGGTCCTATTTTTCCATTTTATGTCCTTACAGATGAACTTTCTGCGCTCACTTGGCAGTGCCTATCTAGCCGCCGCCACAAGAAAAATGCTCCGCTGAGTGGCCTGTGGTCTTAGTACAGCCTCAGGGGGAGGCGTGACAAGCGCCCCTTCTACAAGCTAAGACTGTGCGGAGTAATGATCGGTAGGCTATCGCTGAGATAGAAAGTAACTACAGTTTATTTTGGCCTTTTCTGGTTACATTGCATGTATAGGTATTTGAAACACCCAGAGCTGAGCCTGAAAGAGAGGTAGTGATTAGTGCATTCTGCATGAATATTTTTAATTAACTGATAAATTAATTAATCGGCCAATGATATCATGAAGTCTCTCAAAAGGATAAAATCAAACCAAGGGTATCGGTCAAAAACATGGCACTTTATAAGAAAGATAATTGTTTAAAAACCATATTAAATACATTGGCCTACTGCATGAACAATAAATTAAAAATACTATGATGATGCCATGTCATCATGTCTTTTAATTGTATCTACTAAGTTTTACAGTGTCTGCATTGAAGCCCTCAATCAAGGAAATACGGTGATTAGCCTGTACTGTGAATAGCATGCACACCTATTGACAGTTGTTACGAATTATTGTGTGAGCAAAATAATTCCTGTGAGTCACTGGAAACACTGTTCAATAGCCTACTTGAGTATAAAAACTTTGAGTGAGGTTCTTCACTAAATACATCTGGTGTGTTATTAAAATTTTACAAACTGGTTAAATTTGTAATTATGTCTGTGGTCCTCTACATTTTTAAAATCAATTGAGATATCAAAATTGAAGTGTGCATCAGGCATGTTAGATCACGCTATTGTCAGTTACACACCGTACTAAGCCACTACAAGAAGTTTCATCTTGCTCAGTGTAGATAATGTTGCAGACTAATCAAGTTTGTGTACACAAATGATGTTTCATACAGATGATGAAACATCCGCTGATCACCAAATAAATCTCCCTGAGTAATGAATAAAATTTATATCAGTGACATAACTGTTTCCCCATCTTTCTTTCCCTGAGCAAGCACAGGTGCCACACGCCATTTTTTTCTATCCAATCTGAGTAAGTTTGCTGGGGGCACTGCACTCACTGCTGTAGGTCATGTCAGAGGTGGGAAGATGGGCAATGCTAACAAGAATTAGATTTTAATTTAATTTGTGCCTAATACAGTACTATGTTCATCATTAAAAGAGTCACAAAGGACCATATTTCACCACATATATACTAAATATGTTGCATTTTTCTTGAATAAATGAACTAAAACCACAAATCCTGCAAGATAAAATCACAGAGGAATTTCCAAGTCGCCAGCTCCATTAAATGGAATGCAAGAGAAAAGGGAGCAGTCATTCTGTAAAGGCTGCCGTTTTGTGTCATTGTATGTACCATTATACCGTTTTATTTTAGAAGTATTAAAATAAAGTGTTGAAGTTTCATACATGGGAATACATTAACATTACTACAAGTATATCAGCTAAACATTCAGTGATTGTATGAGTTCAAAGTTCATATTCATATTTAATATTTTGGAAGTGAAAAAAGACCTAGGGCTTTAGACCAGCAGCAAGGCCCTAAACACGCTCGTTGGTGCATTTAGTTCTAATCTACATCGTTTGTCGGTAAAATGGTAGGATAAAATGATGTAAAATTTTAAAAATTCAAAAAAATTTTTTATCGGTTTCTTGTTTAGGAGCATGTCAAAATTATTTGTGAGTGTCACAGCCGCGGAAGTGGAGGATGCCCTCGAGCTTGCCCTGAAATTTGCACCCCATAGACAGTTGAAGTGGTGAGTCGTTGCAGTCTTTGTTTTCACTTTGCAGTTCAGCTTTTAAGTTATGTCATGTCAGTTCCTCAATTTACAAATAGCCCTTGTATTATTATCAACAACAACAACAATAATAATAATAATTTGACATTCAACCCATCTAACAATCACTCATCTGATTATTTTCTCTAATACAGATGCTGCCACGATAAGCCACCCACTCAGATGAATAATAAAGTTCAAGTTCCCTTCCAAAGTTTAAAAATACTTGAAATATCAACATTAATATACAACCCCAATTCAGAAATAGTTGGGACAAAGTGTAAATTGTGAATAAAATCCAAATGCAATGACTTTCAGATCACGAGCCAATATGTTATTTACAATAGAACGTAGATAACATTTCAAATGTTGAAACTGACATTTTACATTTTTATCCACAAAATGAGCTTATTTCAAATTTTTCGGCTGCAACAGGTCTCAAAAAATTTGGGACACATGCAAAAAAGGGCTGAAAAAGCAATTAATTTATAAGAGAATCAGCAGAAAGAACATTTATCAAGTAATTAAGTTAACTGGCATCAGGTGTGTAAGATGATTTGCTATAAGAGGGATGTCTTAGAGAGGCTGAGTCTCTCAGAAGTAAAGATGGCCAGAGGCTCTCCAACCTGTGAGGGCTTGCGTGAAAAAAAATTGTGGAATGCGTCAAAAACAATGTTCCTCAACGTCAAATTGCAAAGGCTTTGAAGGTCTCATCATCGACAGTGCATAACAACATCAAAAGATTCAGAGAAACTGGAAAAATCTCTGTGCGTAAGGGACAAGGCAGAAGACCTTGACTGGATGCCCGTGATCTTCGGGCCCTCAGACGCCACTGCATCACTCACCGGCATGATTCTGTCATTGACATTACTAAATGGGCCCAGGAATACTTCAAGAAACCACTGTCTGTAGACACAGTCCACCATGCCATCCACAGATGCCTCCTAAAACTCTATCATGCAAAAAGGAAGCCATTGTTGAGCATGATCCAGAAGCACCGCCGTGTTCTGTGGACCAAGGCTCATTTAAAATGGACTGTAGCAAAGTGGCAAAGTGTCCTTTGGTCAGACCAGTCCAAATTTAACATTCTTGTTGGAAATCATTGGTGTTGTGTCCTCCGACCTAAAGAAGAGAAAGACCACTCCTCCTGTTATCAGCGTTCAGTTAAAAAGCCAGCATCTCTGATGGTATGGGGATGCATTAGTGCATATGGTGTGGGACACTTGCATGTTTTTAAAAAGCACCATGAATGCTGAAAGGTGTATAAAGGTTTTAGAGCAACATGCTCTAAGCCTTGTGTATTTCAGCAGGACAATGCAAAACCACATACTGCAGCTATAACAACAGCATGGCTTCGTAGTAGAAGAGTCCGTGTGCTGAAATGGCCTGCCTGCAGTCCTGATCTTTCACCGATTGAGAACATTTGGCACATAATTAAACGAAAAGTCCGTAAAAGGAGACCCAAAACTCTCCAGCAGCTGGAAGCCTGTATTAAACAAGAGTGGGATCAAATTCCAATGGCTAAACTCAAGAAACTTGTCTCCTCAATGCCCAGACGCCTCCACTCTGTGTTAAAAAGAAGAGGGGATGCTGCACCATGGTAAAAAGGCCCCTGTCCCAACTTTTTTTTGAGACCTGTAGCAGCCATCAAATTTGAAATGAGCTAATTTTGTGGATAAAATTGTAAAATTTCCCAGTTTCAACATTTGCTATGTTATCTCTGTTCTATTGTGAATAAAATACTGGCTGGTGTGATTTGAAAGTCATTGCGTCTTGATTTTATTCACAATTTACACTTTGTCCCAACAATTTCGGAATTGGGGTCGTATAAGTTGCAATTAAATCTATTTCCAGGCTAATCTGATGTCCTGTCAGTTTTTAAAGTGTGTATGCTGGTCTGTGCATGGTCTACGGTAGCTTACAGTAGCACTGACTAAATCCAGTCAATAAAACAATTGGTCACATAGCCTAGTATATGAGGTAGGGTGTTCAATGTGCATTCTCTGAAGTCCAGTAAGTTAATCTTCTTTTCTTCTTCTGCCTAAATTTGGCCGACTAACTCCTCCTACACTGTTTAAGCTATTGATTTCGTTCAAACTTAAAAAAATTCAGCCTGTTCTGAATTACGTTGCATCTGTACTAGGGATGTGAATCTCCACCACTGAGCCGATTCGATCTTTGATCTCGAATCTGCCAGCGATAATTTTACATTAACGATACAGTGAAGCCCCTTGCCGATCGATGCGTCTGATTCACCCTTGTTCACTATTAGATGCGATTCGGTTCGATCGATTCGATTCAGCACTATGCAAATAATTTATAAGCCCACATTTGGTTTCTGACCTCACCAGCACAATTATTCTTTCCTCTCTCTTTCCTTGTCAGGGATGTATTCAATACTTGATTGTTTTCTATTACCCAAACCAATAAATTCAATAAAATAAAATGAAAATGCAATTCAATATGGTACAGACAGAGGTAGACGCAATTTATTTCTTAGTGAGGCACAAAAATGTAATTTCAAGATTAATCAATATTATAACAATATAAACTGCGCAAGCTGCATGCAGCTTGACGTTCGCTCCAGATGAGAGGGAGAAAACGCCTGTGATCTGTCGCTGTCTGACTGAACAGCCTCATGGAAATTATGTCTTACAATTCATCATATTATAAACTAACGAAATTCGTTAAGGCAAGTAGTTTGGTGCTTTCATAGTCATGGTTTTGAGCTCAGATTCCATAATCTGCTCGCATTCAGACAAACTGGGTGGCCGCACGGTGTGTGCTGCGGTATCAGACTGTCGGCTAAATAAAGTCAGCGATCACTCAAAGTTAAAAAGCAAAGTTATAAAACGCATCCACTCACTGGGTGGGAGGTTTAAGATGGATTCAGGAGATTTTTCTTTATTCAATGAGAACCCCATTTCACTAAAGCCCGCTGCATCTCTGAAGTGTTTTGCATAAAGTATGAATCCAGTGTTCTTGTAGTTTTGAGCTTTCACCTGGAGTTTTGTCTGAGATTTTAAATGTTGCAGTGAGCCGACTGTTGAGCCTCAGTCTTGCGCATTTTGATCCCTCCCTCAGACAGCGCCAGCATCCTCATTATTAAATGTTTTGAAGTAGGCTATTATGAAGTGTTTCCACTCAGAGCTGATGTCAAAAATCGTGTTGTGTTAGTCTAATTCAGATTATAGACCCACAAGTTACTTAACTAACTCTATTAACGGTCAGAAGTGTTTGAATTCAGGGCGACAATTGTTAATCAATTAAGGCCGATGTTAATCGCACTTATACCTGTGGCCAATGCTGAATTTTTTTGCTTGCAGCCACACTTACTCCCTGCGCCAGTTGATGACCATTCCAGTTTTTAGAAAGGCTTAAAATAGCCTACGTTTGGCCAAGAAAAAAATTTTACCTTTGGACACACTTATTTTAAGTGTGGGCATTGGAGCAATGTGCATCTTGGCCACACTTATAAGTGCTACACCTAACAGGCCCCTCGATCAATTTTTGTGACCTGGACGCATTTAAATAAGTGTGAATAGTCAGTTCGATTAAGTTAAGTATTCTCTTCCTCTGCACTCATATACACACACAAAACAGCTGTTCCGCCTGAAAGTCACACACAGCTGTTGAATATGTTTTAAGAAAGTAAAATAGGCCTACATATTTTCTAAATATATTCCATTATCTTATGAATATTTTTAAATGTTTTTTTCCAGGGTTTCTGTTTTCTATTTCCCGGAAACGGAAATGGTTTGGAGGTCAAATCCATGAATCCCGTTTCCCAGGATTAAACCCTACATTCAGGGCGCCTCGCAAACACCTGAGCCAGGGGAATAAAACTTGAAATAATGGGGTGTAAACCACATTTTACCGATACAGGGAAGTTAATCTTACATTTTCTTCAGCTGGCATTTGTGACCGATAACACTGATGCTACCCGATGCAGTCGCGCCATTCCGTTTAAACTCGGACCAATTACGCTTGTTCTGAATCTATGCCATCCCTAATCTGTACAGATTTTTGATTTTCTTTAGTTTTTGAAATATTTAATTTTAAATGTCATTTTTTGGGGTCCTATTCAATCAAGCCATTTTTGTGCTGATTCAGTAGATTCAGCTATTTTCTGCTATTTTTTTTTTACTCTGTCATACTTATACCTAGAAATGTCATTCAAACTGCAAAATGACAAGCTTGTATAATTTCTTCACTGTTCAAATTTTTCGAAACTTTTATCATTTTTTATTATAATTTTTTTAAACTATATTTGTTACAATACATTCTGGGAACTTACACTGTTGCAACGTCACTGTTAGAGTGGTGAACAGCTGTAAAATCGTCAAGAAGTCTTCTCTTAAACTTGCTCTAACTCCCACAGTGTTATTATCACACGCTTTCAATCATCAAGAATTCATCGATGATCATGTCAACATGGGCCACATACAGTACACTGTAAAAAAAAAAAAAAAAAAAAAAAAACTTTCAAAAGGGCACTTGCTTGGTCCAGAGGGCAAAGGGCAGGTGCTATAGCACCACCTAGAGTCTATCTGTGCATGCCACTGTACTACACGCACAATTTTGACATGTTTTGCTCAGCAGACTCTCCACTTCAGTATGGTACCTCCATTTCATAGATTGGACGTACTATCTGTGAGGTAGAGGCAATAGGATATTGAAGACGCCTTCGCTAAAATATCCGTTGGACCAAATGCTTTAATCATTCACTCAAATAGCTCAGAGTGACTCAGCAAAATTGTGGCATAGCGGTAGTACGGTTCAATTCTGCTCTCTGCTGGACTTGTTCCTGGCCTCAGCGTTATCATTGTTCGGATTAAGATTGATATGGCTCGTAGACAAATCTCATTCTTCTGCGTCAAACAATGGAAGAATTTTCGGTATCGTTGTTTGTACAGTCGCTCAAACCAGCACCAAGAGAGCACATTAGGGCAGCAAAGACCGGTCTTTTTACAGGGACCGTCCATGAGAACACGTTACAGTAAAAAAAATTGCAAAGCAGAAAAAAGTGCTCGAGCTCCTATTCCAGTATTTACAAGCAACTGTTCGCACTAGCTAGATATATTTACAATCGTATCTAAAACAGGCAAAATATTGGTATCAAAATGACCGTAACTGCCATCCTTGCTAAGCCAGCAGACGTAACTTTTCCATACTCATTGAGTAGTTTAATGGTTAACGTTTGCTAGCTATTGATTATGTCATCTGCAGTGATGGCAATTTCAACGCTCAAGTTCGACCTGTTTTGAACACGTTCTGTGCACTGTGTGTTCGTAAGCTAATCAGCTAATAATAGCACAGAAATAAAAATAGTGGCAAAGCCACTGCGCCCACTTGGCCAAACCATGGGCCAAACATGGCCTAAATGGAACGCCCCCTATTGGCCAAAGTATCGTCCGATTCGGCTCAAAATCGAACTTGGTCTAGACCTTATGACCATATATACACATATGAAATATGAAAAGGATCGGTCAAAAACTGAAGATGCTAGGCGCGCAGACAAGCCAAAAGTTTATTCACGCACGACGGGTGCACGACAGACCACCACTAAACAAAGATAGCATAAGCCCCTTTGGGCCTTTTGGCCACGCGGGCTAAAAATTATGCAATCACCACTCAGAGGATGTTTATCTGACTTTTTTACTTGTTGTTGATTTGCCTAACATTCAGGCTCCATGAAGCACTCCCCAAACAAATTACAATTATTTTCATTAATGGCATATTCATAGAGATAACTCCTACTCTCATAATCTATATAATAATAGCCAAGTGGACTCTGTGTGTGTGTGTGTGTGTGTGTGTGTGTGTGTGTGTGTGTCCGGCCAATCAGTTCTAGATTCCACCGGGCGGCTATCTGCAGCATAGCGTGATAACATCATAGCATGTGATGACATCATAATGCATTGTTATTTTGCTCCGTCTTGATCAGAATGGTTTATTGTTCACCCATGTGGCCCCCAAAAGTGGTTGAATCTAGAACTTTCACTGGGCGTATCTGCAGGCCCCATAAGCGGCTAAATTTTTTGGGGGGTACTTATTTTGCTCTGTCTTGCAGGCAACTTCATGTTCCACTAGAGAGCGAAGAATGTCAGCTCAGCGCAACATTTATGGAAACACCATAGCAACGTGATAACATCATAGAGGTGCATGTGGTGTCATCATAATGGTGCATTGTTCACTATAATAAAAAAGCGAAGTTTTTATTTCATTGAGCACTGATCAATGTTTTTCCTGAGTTGTTTCCATGAATGATTATGTCCATTAAAACCCGATGTTACATATATGTAACAGGGTGTAACAAAGCAGCCAAAAACTCTGGTAACTTGGGCACTGATCTTGGGCCCATATACATGCATATAAAATATGAAAAGGATCCGTTGAAAACTGAAGGCACTATTGCTCTGAAACAAAATCTGTGCATTTTACGACCTTTGACCTACATAACCTTTAAATTTAGGTCAAATCAAAAACCCATTTAATATATGATGAACCCTTGGGAGAACAACCTACAGTAAAAATCCGAGCATCTTAGCTCGTAGAATAAGGGAGCTAGAGCTGTTTGAAGTTTTGCAGAAAAAGCCGCCTGGTGGCCAAACCAAGAATCGCAGCACGACCAAAATCGAACTCAGACTAGATCTTGGGCCTATATACATGAATATGAAATAGGAAAAGGATCCGTTGAGAACTGAGGGCGATAAGGCTCTGAAGCCAAATCGGCACATTTTATGATCTTTGACCTATATAACCTTTAAAATTAGGTCAAATCAAAAACCCATTATATAATATAAGGAAGCCTTGACAGAACAACCCACAGTAAAAATTTGAGCATCGTAGGTCAAAGAATAAGGGAGCTAAAGCCGTTTGACATTTTCCAGAAAAAGCCCCCTGGTTGCCAAACCAAGAATCGCAGCATGCCCAAAATCGAACTCGGGCTAGATCTTGGGCCCATATACATGCATATAAAATATGAAAAGGATCCGTGGAAAACTGAAAGCTGTATCGCACTGAAACGACAATTGTGGATGCACGCACGCACGGACACACAACAGACCACCACTAATAACCCTAAGCACAGCATAAGCCCCAGTGGGCCTGTCGGCCAAGCGGGCTAAAAAGGGAGCCGTGAATAATATCACAACATCTGTTAACAATATCTTGTAGCTTGCTATTATTAGCTATTTAGCTAGCGAAACACACAGTACACAGAAATGAACAGAGAGCCGCAAATAGTAGCATTTCACAACTTGGCCAGGTCAGCGTTGTACAGTTTGGGACTGGGGGAGACACTGACAAGGAGCTATAAGCAACAACAGCTGCGGTAGTCAGCCAATGTGGCCTGCCATGTTTGCTCCGCCATAACGCTAATTTCTCAGCATGCACTGCGTTGACCTAGATATGCACAGAGCCACAGAGAGATGCGTCAACCTCATTGACTCCAATTGACCATTTTTTGAAGTGGAGTAGACTCAGTCATGATGCAGCTGAAAAGTCAGAATTCCTTCACCAATTACTTTCAGCTTTAAAGTCTTGTGTTTACATTTCAGCAGTTTTTCAACATTTCTTCAGCAATTTTCTTTGCCTCTCAGTCCTCTCAGTTTCTAAGCACCTTCATTTTGGAAGCCAACCTCTTCAACTTTTCTCCCTGAAGCAAGCACACAAATTTTTTTCAGAAAATTTAGCCTTTTCTAGTTTTTTACTGAGCTGCTCACTGATTCACCACTACCTTGAAACAGTTAAATGTGAATTGGATTAATGAAGCGTTTTGCTGTTATACTGACATTCACAGTGCCACTTTCACTATCTCATATGATGGCATTATTAGCCTATCTGAATTGGTAAACTGCTTGATTGTTATTCACGCAAGGTTGAAGGGAACAGTCTGCGGTTAACTGGGCGCTAGCTGTGCAACCTCGCCGGCGATTAGCTCAGCCTTTATGATAATGTCTAGAGATGGCTATTTCAAACTGATTCCCCGCAAGTTGGAAGAACAGCAGAAAGGACTGCCACCACAAGACTGGCGAAGTAGACTGAGGATGGGGCTTTTGGATGTTTGACGGGAGCTAATGCAAGATGTACACCTCAAAGCCACTGGCAACAAAGCCATTTCTGCAATCTTGTATGTAAGCCAGGTAAACTACAAAGAATAAGTAAAAATATATTTCTTATATACAATGCTTGGTTCAGAAAACGTTCCGTGAACGTTGAGAAAAACAACAGACTGCGAACGTTCGGTGAACCTATTTTGTAACCAAAAGTGAAAGTATGCCGAACGTCAAGAAAACTTTCCCAAGTAACCGCGAGGGAACGGTCGCAGCAGGGGTCCAACGAACGTTCCCCAACCCTTCAGGTAAGGTTCGCGGAACGTTCCCCGAACGGTACATTGTTTACTGGGATGTTTTTGGTCGACCGGAAATGGCTTACTTGAGCCATTTTCAAGAAATTCCTTGCATAAAATAAAACGTTGAAAAGACTTAAAAACTGTCTCAGTGTGATCAGCAATCTTTTATTTTTTACTAGATCACTGCATGATGCAAATTACACAAAATACCTCAAATTTTACACAGATATTACGATTCTCTCAAGGAAAGAAGCTAATTGTACATCCAGCTCAATTATAAATTTAAACAACCTGCAAGCATCAACAAAACAAGCCTTGTGCGGCGGCTACAATCGAAGCGAACCAGTTGTAAAGCTGCGCGGCCAGGGTGCGCATAAACAAATGGCGCGATTGCCTTTAAAGCAAATGCACACGCTGAAATCTGCTTTTGTCCCTTTAGATGTCTTTTGTCTTTTACCCCTCTCTCTCTCTCAAACACCTGTTAGACTATCGTTTTATGTCGAGATCTCGACAAAATTATCCCGTTATCACAGGAAAACGGAAGACATAAAATGTACGTACACAATTTAAAAAGTACTGTTAATGTAATGATGCAAGCAATGACTGCACCAATAAAATAATGGATAGGCTATAATCAGCTTCACATTGCTTTAAGTAACTTAAATCTATCTTTTCAAACAAAAGTTCATTTCAGTGTTAGTAACGTTAGCAGCCTGATGTTTTTACGAATTTTTTTATGTGGGCTTTCCGCAAGTGGTCTTTGCAGATATATGTTTCCAATTGACATTGTTGCAGTGACGCAGAGTAAAACTAGACCGCGCGCTCTCTATTCTTAGTGCATTCCGCCATGGTCATAGCCGCCAGCTTCCGGTCAAGGCAAAACGCCTCGTAAACATCGTAAACACCCCTGTTCAGAAATAAATTATCTAGAAAAAATAAGGTAGCTATAGAGCCATTTTTCAAATAAGGACATGCATATAAGTGAAAGCTTTCAGGATAAAACCAATATGATCAACATCATGTAATTTGATCGTTAAAAAACTCAAATATTTATTCATAAATATCAGTAAAGCTGCGGTTTTAATGTGAGTAAAAAAAAAAAGTATTTCTGCGCGGACTGCATGGTTTTCACAGCCAACAGCGAAACAGGAACTAACGATTTTACATGTAAATCATACGCATCCAAATTGGTAAAAGCACTGCTTTGTTTTGCCATGACCGGATAAAGCCGATTTACACGAGAAAAGGGGGCTTTGCGCGGTCTAGTTTTTTCTCAACGTCATTGGTATGTTGACAGAATTTACGAGACAGCACACCACCTGGTGCATAGAAGTTTCATTTTTTGGCTGATTTCGCCGGTGTCAGCGTCAACTTCTTTAACTGTTTAGGAGGGGGCGGGGGTGTCATGAGAGCAATGTACAGGTGGTCCCACGCATCAGCGCGCAGTTGGGAGGTGATTAATCTTCTAGTGCCAGTGAGCAAATTCCCAATTGAAGTCCATTCAAAACTCTGGATACAGGCCTACTTTGGCGAAATTACTTTATATTTGTCAATACTTAAAATTCTAAAATATCCTTTCTCTGAATTAATATTAATTCTGATATCAGCCTGCTCTCAGGGGAACGATGTCATTTAATTATTATTATTTTTTTTTTAAGTTGTTTTATTTATTTATCTTGACCGGTAGAAATAAGGATTCCGATTGCATTCTCACTGGGTACCCAGAGCACATGCTCCAGCGTAAAGATAACCCACCAGTGCGCATGCCTCGGCGTTAAAATAATCCCCTAATGCTCTGGTGACGAAAAAACCTCATGAACTGACTTCCAGCGCTTGTCTTCCGCAGAACTCTGATGGGAGAACGAGGGACTTTTTAAGAATATCCTAAACCAATTCTATTATCAGTTTATTTGCGTCCTGTTGATACCTGAAGGCAACACTGGGATAGATTGTTGATCAAAGAAAGACTTGACTCATTTCTATGGTAGTGCGGATATGTATTCCTCTCCTGTGGCGCAATAATGACGGAAGTAAACTGCGTCGCTTTGTTTTTATTCTGAACCGTTAGCGCAGGACTACAGTAGCTATTTTAAGCTTTTCAGTCTTGCTGGGCACGCTATATCAACCCAAACATGTCGAGTTTTGCTCCGTTTCAGAACCAGTTAGTGTCTATCATGGAGATATTAGCTAAAGCTGCGGTGGCTGAAATTAACCGTTGTGTTGATGATAGCTGCGCTGTTTTCCGTTTGGAGATATCACAGAGCCAGAGGGAGATTGAAACACTGAAGCGAAAATTGGAGTTTCTGGAGCGCGATCTTCACAAGACGCGAAGGCAAAGAACAGGTGGGAGTCTGGTGGTGCCGAATAGAGGCGATATTGATATTTTACGGTTCGGCCGGATGTTTTTTTTTTTTTTAATTCTGATTCCTGAATCATCATGTTGTTGGCTAGACGGACGTATACTGCTGAAGTGAACAATGACGGTTAAATTTACCCGTGTTTTACGTTTCACTCTAGCAGAGAATGTCTTTGGGCAGGATTGGCGTTTCAGACCAATGGGAGGTGAACATCAAATGGTTATGGAAGATGCAAAAATACCTTTACTGCCAAGCATCTGTAGAAACCAGGTTTGTTTGCATGAAATGCTGCTAAGTGTATCATTTGCTTTGCAAGGATTCGTGTTATCATCTACGTTTTGGCGACTGTATGTACATGAGATGCAGTTACAGACAGATATAGATTGAACTCAATGTTATCTCTTGGTTTGTCGGATACAGTCCAGGAGTGAACAACTTCCTGTCAAGCTCGAGAGACTGGAGGAAGACTTATCCCTTGAGAAACTACATGTGTCGTCAAGAGAGGAACAGGAAATGCAGCCCACACCTGAAGACGAGGAACAGGTAACACAGCCCTCACCTGTTGATGATGGGAAGGAACCAGACCCAGAGTCCACACCTGTGGGAGACCCAGAGGAGCTGAGGGAGCAGCACAGGTGTGGACACAGTGATGAGGAGCTCAGTGGACTGGGGTTTGTGGTGAAGGCAGCGCAAGAGGAAAGATGTAGCCCAGAGACTCAGTCAAACAGGATGTGAACTCAGTGCAGGAAGACTCAGCAGTTTGGATTCTGAGTCTGTGATGTATGAGAGAGACAACCAGCTGTGGACTTCCTTTACCCAAGGGAACAATGACATTGAAAGCAATGAACTAGGTTGTTCTATTTCCACAGAACAGTACTCAGAGGGTCTGTCAATTCATTCTCTAATTCAACAGACTCCTGCCACCATGGAAGTCTTTGTAAACACACTGTCCTCTTCGGAAGCTTCATGTGCTGAGTTTGAGAACATGGGTCAAAAGTCGTCTGTTTGCAGTGAGGAGCTCAGATCAGAGGCCATTCACACACAGCAGGGTCAGTACAGAGAGAGACTTGTGCACACAGTGGAGAGAGAGAATCAGACATTACTGCCCCAGCAGCAGCAACATGGACCCTCAGTAAAACACAGGAGAGGCAGTGAGAGCCCAGCCCAGCCACACTCAGGCTATCCGTATGAGACCAGCTCTGCCCTGAGTACCGGTGCTGTTAACACACGGAAGAGGGTCAGGAGAGAGAAGATGCGGGTCCGGAAAGAAACGAGAGCTGACTTTGGAAGGGAACAGTTTGTCTGTAAATATTGTGGGAAGATCTGTCAGTTCCATTGTAATCTCATCGATCACCAGCGTATGCACACAGGGGAGAAACCGTACAGCTGTGCACAGTGTGGGCAGTGCTTCAGTCGCAGAAGCAATCTTGTACGACATGAGAGGGTTCACAGTGGATATAGACCCTTTGGTTGCACTCAATGTGGGAAGAGATTTGCTCGAGGCACGCACCTTAGACGACACCAGAGAACTCACACAGGAGAGAGACCGTACCACTGCACACAGTGTGAGAGGGGTGTGACCCACCGGTGTAGCCTCTTACTTCCCGGAGGAGCCATGGTAGAGTGAAAACACACCGATCAGCCAAAACATTGAAGCCACTGACAGATTAAGTGATTAATGATGATTATCTCATTACAATGGCACCTGCCGAAAGGATGAAAAATATTGGACAGGAAGTGTGCAGTTAATGCAAGGATGAAAAAGTGACTCCAAACTAAGGCAGGAAATTGAATAGAAGCATTTGCATTTGTAATTTTTGTCCACACATTTATTCAGGATTTTTTCCTTCTGTGTCTCAGTCCTGATTTCTGCAACAGGGCTGCCTGGGATTACAGGGAGAGACACAAGCAAGCAGGACACAATTTCTGCTGAGGAGTTTGGGGAAGGTCTTTAACATGCTTGGAAAATCCTGCCTGCCTAATTTTTATGTGGAATGCAGGACAGCATCCCTTGGAGAACTGTTGCAGTATTAATGAATGGTGAACAGTGATTAATCCAAATAAGGATTTAGTTTTTTGACTTTCTTCACTTCTTTCAACTAAAATTGTGATATTGAAGGAAGTTCACTATTTTTTAATGAATATTTGCCTTGATTAAAACATATGTTCAAGACTTTTGCGACTTTACATGTGTTAAAAAGAAAAAGTGATAAAAAACTGCATGTAAAAGTTGAGCGTCAGTTTTTGTCTTCACATTTCGTTAACAAAATGGGAATATTTGAATTGAAAGTGTAATTTTGGCTTTGTGGTGGCGCAGTTGGGCCGTGGTTATTACTGCCACCTCATCAGCAGTTCGGTTGTGTTAGTTTGCATGTGTTCTCCTTGTGTTTGTGTGGGTTTCTCCTAGGCACTCCAGTTTCCTCTTGCTGTACAAAGACATGTATATCAAGCTGATTGGAGACTGTAAATTACCCATAGGTGTAGGTGTGTGTGTGTGAATGGTGCGTGAGTGGTGTGTGTGCCCTCAGATAGATTGGCGAGCTGTGAGGGTGTGTCCCTGCCTTCCGCCCATAGTGAGCCGGGATAGGCTCCAGCTCCCCGAGACCTCAGTGAAGAGGAAGCAGTGTAGATAATGGATGGATTTCGGCTTCTTTTTTTTTTTCTTCCTTTTACTTGAGTCTAAAATCTGCACAACTTGACCAAGGCCAATAATCCTCTTGGTCCTCTTTCTCTAATTTTGTCATTTTCTCTATGTAATTTTTTACATTACATAGTATAGTCAGGTTCTCTTTGCACTGCAGTTGTCTTTTTAAGTCCTTGTGAGTCTTCCATAACACCTTTTTCTTAGCCCTATGAGGTTTTCCGTCAAGGTTAAGGAAAATTGGTAAAGAATTAGATGATAACATAATTTTTTGACTATTTGACTGCAGCCAAGGTTTTAGATGTTGGAGAGGAGAGTGGATGACATTCCCCCCTGTAGTTGGTAAACTCCGGGGGTTACTGGCAGTTAACTGATGGTTGATTAAGCCACTAATGCCAGTAAGCAAATTTCCCATTGAAGCCAATTCAAAACTATGGCTAAACTTTGGCAAAATTACTCTCATATTTAAAATGCTAAGTCAATACTTAAAATTCTATATAGTCGGGGATCCACAGGCTCAAAAGCTCAATAAAATGGGTTGAACCTGATATGGTCTGCCATACTTTTTGTTTGTGCTTTTTCTGTTTACTTGGACACTAAGATCCAATAATTGAAGGGTCTGCTCTGCCGGAAACATTATGGGAAAAAAAAAAAAGCCATTTCAGTGTATAGACCCTTCATTTTTTGACAGAAAAATGAAAATTTTCTTCAGTTCCTCAGTGGGTTGGGTAGGCTGCCAATAAATGCATTCCAGATACACAGAACACATATGGTGACAATATCCACAGAAAAAAAAACTCTTAAAACTCATTTCTACATGATTTGTTATCAATTTAATGCAAAAAATTTAGGCGTTTTCTCACTTTTTCCCAATATTTTCATCTTCATTGGCAATCAACTATGGCCCCAAGTTATGACATCAGTCAATATGCCATTCTTTTCACCAAACAGTATACTCATTCCACAGAAAGAATTATAAAAATCTATCAAAAATCATTGGTTCTGTGATGATTTCACCATTAGCTGGCGATCAACAGGCTCGGAAGCTCAATAGAATTTTGGGTTACTCTCAAAATTCCTAAAGACATACTGGATATATAACATGATTGTTAATGTTCTCATTATTAAACATCATGGCCAAGGCATCTTTTTATTTTTTACATAACCCTGTTCTCCCAATAGAATTGTGCAACACAAGAAATATAACACAGCAAAATTATTTTTATTATTTTATTGCATCAGATGACAACTATTACAACTTTAATGGAACAAAATAATTTAACATAATTGACAAGGTGCAGGTCCCTGTGAGGTGGGATAGTCAGGAGGGATGCACACTGCAGATACTGCTCTGGGGACAGACCTTCACCCTCACCACTGGGGGAGACAGCAGCCATACCACTATTCGATCTGCTCCAGCTGCGTGGCTGAAGCTAAGCAGGTGTGGGCTTGGTTAGTACTTGGATGCGAGACCGCCTGGGAAAACCAAGTTGCTGCTGGAAGAGGTGTTGGTGCGCCAGTAGGTTGCGATCTTCCCTCTGGTGGAATAATCCTCAATGCCCCAGTGCAGTGACGGGGACACTGCACTGAAGGAGATGCCGTCTTTCAGATAAGACGTTAAACCGAGGTCCTGACTCGATCGGGCAGGAGGGACAGGTAGGTCCATGATATCTTCCATGGATGACCACAGCTATTCGTAGGAGTTTGAGGGATAAGAGGAATCTTTATAAGACGTACATAAAGGATAACAATGAGAATCTAAGGCTGAATACTGTAAAATGTGAGCTGTGGTCAAAAAAGAGCTGAGGAATGCTGGAAGACTGTATGAAAGGCAAATTGCAGAAGGGGCAAAAACTAAGCCTAAGCGCTTCTTTCAGTACTGTAGCAGAAAAAGGAAAGTCAAAGAGGAGGTTAAGTGCATAAAGAATAAATATGGATCGCTGCCATATGATAACAAGGATATTGCGGATAAGCGAATGTTGCACATTACAATGACAATATTACAATGAATATTGCAAAAAAAAAAAAAAAAAATGCAAGTTCAAATGGTACAACAAAATACAATATTGAACTTTCAATATATGTTGCACTAAAGAAACAATGTTACAATGTATGTTACAATAAAGTTGAAATATGGTGATTATTTTTTCTTTCCTATCAGAATAAGGGATTTTGATACGTAAAACAGCCACAGAAGAATGCAATAGAGCATTCAAGTGGAAATGCTGGGAACTGCCAGTGATGGTGTTTTGAATGTGTAACATAAGTGTTAATAACTCTGCTGGAATATAAAAGAATTTTGATGACTACATGGGAGAAATATGTTAATTCACTATACAACACATTATCCCACCGGTCACAATTGTGACTGACCATAAAACACACTTTTTCACCCACTTTTCCATGAAAGTTAAAAAATTATTGATTATTTCAAAGGGTTACTAATGACACATGATTTGGATATTTTCATGTCTGGGAAAAATTTGGGATTAAATGGGTTAACATTACAATCGGGCGGTATCCGCGGAGGCCCGATTAGCATCCCGCTCAGTAACTAACGCCATGCTCCATTTTATAACAATGAGAATCACTTGCTAGTGTGTTAGTTGGCTGTCAAGTAACTTTATTTGGATCTCAGCACCAAAAAAAGGCTCCCAGGTTTCATGTCACCTCAAACTGCCTGTCTGTGTTAAAAGTGTATAAATCTTTTAAGTTCATTAGACATGTAGTTAAATCGGGATTTAATATGCATTATGTGTCACCTTGTGCCTTGTGCCTTGTGTCTTTTATTGTATTTGTAGGCAGTCCTACTTACATATTATAAGATCTCTGACCCTGGAGTTTTTTACTCCTCTCTTCTCTCCACGGCTGCACCAGTTTAGCTGGACAGCCAGATGGGGGGCAAACACTTTCTGACATATCCTCCATATAATTTTTTTAAGTGTTTGCCCCCTGCTTAGAGACAGCATTGACACCTGTGAGTGAGACAAAAATGTATGATTACCAAAATGAGAGCTGGTGTATTTTGATGTCACTTACTCAAAGCTGCAGCATTAATAATGTGGGCAAGTTGTGTAGATTAAATCACATTCTTATACATCCAATTAATGATATTTTTCTCCTTCAGAATGGATTCCCAGAAATATTTCTGTGCCTCAGTGCTTCCCTACAGATGAATGGCAAGGTGTGTCTGTGATTGACCAAGTCTAGACTATGTAGACCGAGGTGTATCAAGAGCAGGTGGTTCTCAACCAGAGGTCCAGAGACCCCCACGGGTCCTTGAGGGAGTTCCAGGGGGTCCCCATTATTTTGTTGACTAGACCTTAGCCCAATGATGCATTTCTAGCTTAGAACTTACCTACCACCCAGAGAGAGACACTCCGAGAGCTTGCTAAAACGCAGTTTTCTGGCTGAATAGTTTGTGTAATATGGGATTAGTGACATCCTTAATTTTTTTTGTGACCATTATTGATTTTGGGCGCATTTCCCATAATTTGGACGCGTTTTTTTTTCCAATTCTTATTTTGGGCCAAATTTTCGACAATGCAGTTGAGAGCCCAGGGTGTGTAACATGATTGGCTATAAAAGGGATGTCTTAGAGAGGCTGAGTCTCTCAGAAGTAAAGATAGCCAGAGGCTCTCCAACCTGTGAAGGCGTGCGTAAAAAAAATGTGGAATACTTTAAAAAACAATGTTTTTCAACGTCAAATTGCAAAGGCTTTGAAGGTCTCATCATCGACAGTGCATAACATCATCAAAAGATTCGAGAAACTGGAAAAATCTCTGTGCATAAGGGACAAGGCCGAAGACCTTTACTGGATGCCCGTGATCTTTGGGCCCTCAGACACCACTGCATCACTCTCCGGCATGATTCTGTCATTGACATTACTAAATGGGCTCAGGAATACTTCAAGAAACCACTGTCTGTAAACACAGTCCGCCGTGCCATCCACAGATGCCACCTAAAACTCTATCATGCAGAAAGGAAGCCATTGTTGAGCTTGATCCAGAAGCGCTGCCGTGTTCTGTGGGCCAAGGCTCATTTAAAATGGACTGTACTTACTTGGCTTATTCACAGGTCTTCGAGATGTTATTCTGGGCCACAAAATAAAGACATATTGTAAACAACTTTTATCTATAAGTCATTACAATCATGCCATTCTCTGTTATCTGTAAGTCTTTATAATTACGGCGCAGTTGATATTACTGCTCATATTACTGTTATTACTGCTTTTAATAGTATTGTCATTAGCATTTCACTCAAGTTATTGTTGCGGTAGAAGTTAATCATGTGGAATGGGGGGAGAGAGAGAACTGCTAATTTGGCACAAAAGCGGTCAATTCATACGACCCGGAAGTA
Organism: Gymnothorax javanicus; assembly: GCA_029692085.1. Lineage (NCBI taxonomy): Eukaryota > Metazoa > Chordata > Actinopteri > Anguilliformes > Muraenidae > Gymnothorax > Gymnothorax javanicus. Next base: position 47,381,044 of record CM056197.1, on the reverse strand, counting down.
ATTGTGAGGGTTTCATTGAAGACCTTGCAGTCCTCGAAAAATGTCCATGCTGCTAGGAGCCTTACAGCTAATGGGCAAGAGTTCAAAAAGTATATATATGACCTAGTAGTAGTCGCGGATGTGATTTGTGTGCAGGAAACCTGGTTAAAACCTCATTTAGATTTTGTAGTACCTTGATTTAGCTCATTAAGGCATGACCGAATTAACAACCAAAGTGGAGGTGGGTGTGCCACGTTCATAAAAGATGGGTTGCCATATAGAATGATATCCACCCCTGATGAGGCAGAATGTGTCGTTGTTGAGCTTTGTAGCCCGTGGGTGGGAGGTAATATAAAAGTCTTTAACTTTTATAACCCATGTAGGTGTCTGACCAGCGAATTGTTTCTGGAAATTGCAGGAGAAGTGCATAAAAGGGAAATCTGGTGTGGGGATTTTAATACAAAAAATAGCCTATGGGGCAGCACTCACACTGACAGTAATGGAATTGTGGTTGAAGAAATGATGGATGATAGGTCACTAGTATGCATTAATGATGGACAGGGTACAAGAATTAATGTAAATAGGGGGACAATATCATGCATAGATCTTACACTGGTGTCAGATAATTTGGTAAATGCTTGTGAATGGAGTGTCAAAGGGGACTCCACTATAGGCAGTGATCATTTCCCAATTCTTACTATAATAAATAAAGATGTATATAGACAAGAGGGATGTACTTTCACAAGATGGTGTTTTAATAAAGCTGATTGGAACTATTTTAGGGTAAGGTGTGAGGAGACAGCATGTTTGATAACACTTGAAGGGAGTATAGAGGAATGCACTAGACAAGTAACAGAGCATATCTTAGATGCTGCAAATCAAAGTGTACCAAAAAGAACAACTAAGGGAGGGAAGAAGGTGGTACCGTGGTGGAGTGAGGATTGCAGCAAAGTTATTAAAGAGCGAAACAAGGCCTTCAAAGAGCTACGGAAAAATATGACACCAGAAAACCTTATAGATTTTAAAAGGAAAAGGGCGGTAGCTCGTAGAACAATTAAAGACACAAAAAAGAGGGCTTGGAGAGAATTTTGCTCTGCCATAGGTAGGGAAATAAAGTTGCAAGAGGTTTGGAATATGTTCAAACGTATGAGTGGGAAAAGAAGTTTAGTAAAAATGCCAGCATTAAATAGTGGACAAGGCATTAGTGTAACAAATAAAGACAAAGCCGATGTACTAGGCAAGGCATTTGCAGCAGTACACAGTGGTGAGCATCTTGGAAACAACCATAAACAGCAGAAAGAGCAGATGCTAAGGGAAAATAATGATGTCAGGGAGAAGAGGAAAGTGTTTACAACAACATTGGATATGGATTTCACACTGAAAGAACTCAAAATAGCGTTAAAAGGTACTAGATACACTGCCCCGGGGGAGGATCAGTTATCTTACGCCTTGTTTAGGCAGCTCCCAGATGTAACATTAAACAAAGTTTTAGAACTCTTTAATAAAATATGGAAAGAAGGAGTCATATCTAGCAGATGGAAATTAGCCATTATATTACCATTCAGCAAGCCAGGGAAAGATCCAGCAAACCCAAATAATTACAGACCCATTGCCCTGACATCTCACATGTGTAAGTGGATGGAGAAAATAATTGTCAATTGATTGTCATATACACTAGAGCAGAAAGGAATGTACAGCAAATATCAGAGTGGATTTCGGAAAGGAAGATCCACACTGGATGCCTTGGTGAGAGTTACGAATGAGATTGAAAAGACTCTCAAAATGAAAGAATTAATGGTAATAGTTTTTTTTGATATAGAAAAGGCGTATGATTCAATGTGGAGAGAGGGGCTGCTCATTAAGTTAAAACAAATGGTATTGGGGGTAAGATGTACAACTGGATAATGGACTTTCTGTCAGAGAGGAGAATAAAAGTCAAGGTGGGTACAGATTTTTCAAAAGAGTTCAAAGTAGAAAACAGTACCCCACAGGGAAGTGCAATCAGCCCAGTACTGTTTAACATAATGATAAACAATATATTCTCAAACCTAGATGGGTGTATCAAATCCGCATTGTATGCAGATGACGGGGCCATATGGACGAGGGGAAGGAATGTGACATATGTAATGGAAAACATAAGAATTTAGCCATAAATAAAGTGGAGGAATGGTCGTATAAGTGGGGATTCAAGTTGTCAAACAGCAAGTCATGTTATATGATATTTACTAATAAACGTAAGCTCAATTTGGAGAAGCTTACACTATATGGACAGCCAATGGAGATGGTGTCTGATTTTAAATATCTAGGGATGTGGCTAGACAATAAATATACGTGGAAAATACACATAGAACGTATGGAGACAAAATGCAAAAAGGCCATCAATCTCCTTAGAGCTGTGGCAGGATGTGATTGGGGGGCTGATAAACAATCATTATTGAACATATACAGAGCACTGATACGATCAACTGTTGACTATGGGTGTATAATTTATTGAGCAGCAGCCAAAACAGCATTACAAAAAGTTGACAGACTACAGTACAGAGCACTACGGATATGCACAGGAGCCCTAAAGACAACCTCAATCCACTACTAATAGAAGCAGATGAAATACCACTTGACCTGAGGAGAGATAAACTCATGCTTGCGTACTGGATTAAACTTAAAGGAGGTGCGAATGAGAACCCAGCTATAATAGCATTGCAAAGCTGCTGGGAATATTCAAGGTTCCAGGGGAGAGGCTTTGGGTGGAAGGCAAATGAATGCGCTAAAACATATAAAATGGAGGCCCTTGAGTTTTCCCAGCCCACACCAGGTAGTAGTGTTCCCCCATGGCTGTATCCTGATGTAAAAGTGGACATGAATATCTTGCAGAGGAAAAGAGATTGGACAATGAAGGAGGTGGGGGTTAAAACAAGCATATGTTTGAGAGAAAACTGTTACAGTTATCTTAAAATCTTCACTGATGGTTCTAAGAACACAAACGGAAATGTGGGAGTGGGGGTATATATACCAGAATTCAAGGTACAAATGTCTAAACGAATTTCAGATGGAATTTCAGTTTTTACAGCAGAAATGGTGGCAGTCATCGTAAGTCTGCAGTGGGTGGAGGATGTTAGGCCAGTCGGGTGGTAGTGTGCACGGATTCAGTGTTAGTTTTAGAAAATATAAAGTCAGCAAACTCCGATAGAGAGGACTTGCTTATAGATCTTCAGCACAGCTTGTTTCGACTACATAGAGGTGGGATTGATGATCATTTCTGTTGGATGCTGGCACATGAGGGTGTTAAAGGAAATGAAGCTGCTGAAAAATTGGCAAAAGGGGCGCTGGGAAAGAACAGCATAATGCAAATATCGCTAGGAAAAGGAGAGGGTAAAGCTCTGATTAAAAAGAATGGAATGGAAATATGGCAGAAGAGGTAGGAGAAAGATCAGAAGGGCAGGGGGTTCTACAATATACAAAAGTCTGTTACAATAAAGAATTATAAAGGAAGGAATAGAAAGGAGGAAATCACCATATCGAGACTCAGGCTGGGCCATACTGGACTAAATGACACAATGTTTATACTGGGGAAAAGGAATAATGACAAATGTGACAGATGTGGTGTTAAAGAAAATGTAGAACATGTAATTTTTAACTGTGTTTGTTACTCAGCAGAACGAGTGAGATTTCGGGAGAGAGTTATAGCAGCAGGACAGGAGTGGACCCTGGCAGGAATTCTGGGAACAGAAGGGGAAGAAGGAAGAATTGGAGCTGTAAGGAAGGCGCTCTTAGCTTTTTTACAGAACACAAACCTTATGGTTAGAATCTGAGGTTGATGACATAGTGCTACACATTCTTGTACAGTAGGTGGCGGTATGCACCTTCTTCTTCTTTCGTTTTACGGCGGTTGACAATCTTTTTGTGTATTACCGCCAACTGCTGTAAATTCAGGGTAACTTTTTTTAAATAGTTATTTCTCAAAAAAAAAAAAAAAACCCTCCACCCTAACCCGCATTCTTAAAAAACGTAATTTCCTATGTATAATTTAAATACTAATCGTTTGACTCCCCACCATGTCCTTTCCCTAAAATTCCCTGGATCTCCTCTCCCTTCACGTCGGTTATTTCTAAAATCTCCCTGGCTGCGTACACCACCATCCTTATCCTCTCCGTTTTAGATTCTATTTCAATTGCACAGTTAATAACCATTGCTATAAATGCCAAGAACCTTCTTTTATCTATATTCAAAAACTGCTTGTCCTGTTTACTTTGCTCTTTCCCCTTCATTTCAACTGTATCCATCTCTTTCCCCACTGCTCTCTTTTCTATCCGCACTTTCTTTACAGCCTCAGAGTATGACATCTTATTCAGTGTCCGTGTTCGCTCAACTTCACTTTCTAATTGCCTCCGTTCACATTGCTTTGCTCCCGCTTCATGATTCCCTCCACAGTGACAACAAACAGCCTTTTCCTTTGCCAACTCACACTCTTCATCTGAACAACCTTCTCTTCCACACCTTCTGCACCCGCAGCACTCTGTCTTGCAGACTGCTGCAGCGTGGCCATAGCCCTGACACCAGTAGCACCGAAGCGGAGCCCTTTCATATATCCACACCCGGTAACTAACGTAATCAATAAAAATCCTCTCCGGTAATTCCTTTTCAAACTCAAGGAGTAGTACCGACATACTATCGGTCTCCTTTCCATCACTATATCTTTTCAACCGCCGAGCGGCACAAATTCCCTCTACCTCCAAAAAAGTATCTTCGTTCACGGAAAATGAAACCCCTCTTATCACTCCCTTCACAGTCGGTTGTCGCTTCATAGGAAAACATATTATACGTTTATCGTTGAAGACTTTGATTTTTAGAGCCTTTTCCATTTGTTTTCTCGCTTTACATTCCACAATCACAATACCACTTCTAGATATCCTTACTGCCTTTACATCTCCAATTTCTTTTTTCACAAATTTTCCGACCTTATGATTATCACTAAATGTTCTGGTAATTTGCCAACACTCTCCAACTGCTTTCACTTCAACTACAAATGACTCTTCATCATCGTCATTTTCCATTCCTTTTTTCCTTTTCTTTTTCCCTTTCTCTCCCTCTTCCCACTCCATTCTTCCAAAATCTAAAATAACACCAATATCAAACAACCCGTCTAAGTTCAAAAATTCTCCCGCCAAAATCCGCGCGACTTCTCCTTCCTCGACAACTTCCTCCTCCCTCACATCAGTCCAGCCGAGAGAGTCCTCGACCTGGTTTTCCGGTGTGCACCAGAAAATTGCTTTAGAAGAAGAAGATGGCCATGTGGCCTTTTTGTTTGCGGTTGGTGGTAAAGTTGTTCCCGGTCCCGGGAGACTAATTAGGCAATCAATCTTAAGATTGGTATCGATATAGACTCATAGACTAAGCGTCAAGTGTTTCAAATCTTCTGTGAACCATTTTAAGAAATTTAACCAAATTTCGCTAGCGAGCACAAACTAGCTAGCTAGTTAGCAACTGAACAAACGGACGCTCACAATTTACTTCAATGGGGGGTAATCCGAATCTCTTGTAACGTCAGTCATTTGATGAATTGAGGTTATTTAAGATAAGGTGGTTAATTTTAAAAGTTGGACCGAAATGTCTTTTGGCTGATTATTCGGGTTGCAATCAGCTACTTGATATCCAGCGGTCCTGGAAGTGCTCAATTCTTTTTACCATCAAATGGGTATCAGACCAGGCGTCATTAACCTGCCATGTTTGGAAGCTCGGCAGCCGACGAATAAGTACACAAAGTTACTCGTATTAATATTGACAACTAAATTGAGGGAATTATTGATAGAATTTACTTGCAGTTGTGATTTGTGGTGATATATTTGTTGCACTGATTGAGTAAGGTAGCGGGAGAGGGCAACGTACTGCAATAGCGCAGCCTGAACTTCCACGCGCTGTTAAACTGGCTAGCTAATAAGCGGAGATTTGTCAGCTAGCTAGCTAACGTTTCATCGTCATTGGTGGACTCGGGAATACATTTTTTTCCCCCGAGCTGCGTTTCGGAAATGACCCAACATTCATTGTAAACACGGAACATACAGGTTATTCGTGTCACCTTGCTGCATGTGGTGTAATAGTGCACTGTCAGTGGGGTATGCTGTTTTCGCTTTCACAGTCTGAGCAGTAAAGTTACTCTGTAAAGATGTGCTCGCGCAAACATGTCAACCGTTACCTAACGAACTTTAACCACGTACGACTGTGTTTTGACAGAAGTTACTCATTTGACAAATAAAATTAATTGAATAAACGATGCTCTCGAACTAAGATTTTCTGAATTGAATGACCATTTGTTGAAAAAGTAACTTACTTGCCTTAAACGATTGATCTTCTTGGCGAAACTAGCTAAACTGTCAGCGATGGATATCGAGTATGGAACTAAGTTTGCTATCTAAAAATTACGTGTAACTATTCCAGATGACATACAAATAAAACCTACTGCCTAAATCACTTACTGGCACTAAAATCTGTCCATATTTATCTAAATGTCTATGTATAAAGATAAAGTAAATGCGTATGTAGCTGTAGTTCGCTGAATATCTCCGTCGCTCGTCTCAAACAGCCACTAAAGTCCGCACAGATTGACAGGTATCCAAGGGCGACAGGACGACTGGTTGACTAGCACGAGACGTTTTGAAGTGCAGCTTCTTCAGGTGGGATACCTAGATGGAAATTCGTATTTGGGACAGGACTTTGCCTTTGGTTTACATCGCTTTGATGATAAACATTGTCGGGTCTCATTAGATCAGCAAAAGCTCTATTCTACCACCTCACTTGGAAAACGCATTCAGATGGGAGCTTACTGAATTCCTTTACCTGCAGTGTGCTTTTGTATTCACATTCCAGTTGAATAGGCACATCAACCTGGGAAGTGCTGGGAGTGAATCAGTGTAGCTGAGGGAAGCTGATTTGGAAGTGACATCATAGGAGCTAGATGGATCTGCTTTACTGCAAGTAGAAAAGGGTGGCATGGAACTAATGGATAATAAAACAGGAAACATGAGATGAAAATTGTCCTAATTTCAAATGTATTTCTCATGCATTGTTATATAAACTTTGAGACTAGCTATTGACTGGCAGTTTTATTTTATACAGCTTGGCAGGCTTTCACATTCTAGCAAACCGATCATTCTCAACAATACTGTTGTGCCCCTTGTTTGCATCAATATTAGTAGGCTATGATAATATGTTAGAGAAAAATGTGCAACACAGTGATGTATTATCATGCCGAATGGTGAATGAATTATATGTGGACTACTTACTTGTCTGATGGAAATGGTGCATCTCTAGGGCAGAATCCAAAACTGGCATCCTCTGATCTTGAGTCCATGAACATTGAGGTTTTCTGCTTTGCTTTTTATCTTGTCTCTCAAAAATAGGTTCTCAACATCTTCATTGACTTATTTGTGAAAGTGTGACTGCACTTAAGGTACTGTCATGTTCTCATTTTTCTTGGTTGAAGTTATTCACCTTGTCTTTCAGGGACAATAAAGACATCATTCTCGCCTAGACATTCAGCAAGTCCTAACTGCTTTATCATTAATACTGGTAATTTTTTTTTTTTTTTTTTTTTAATGGCTATTTTATGAGGACACAAAAAAAATTGTGATATTGTGTAGAATTTATTTCCTTTCACGCTCTAATTCTTTAAAGTTTCCCAATTCTTGCAGACAAGAATTATCCTAACCGCAGGATGTTACCTGTGCCATATTTTACGATCAGGATTGTGTGTCCTGAGGCATTGGTAGGGTTAGATTTATGCTATGTGTAGTGCTTTGAGGGTATGGTAAGCATTTTCAGAGGGGTTGAACACTTCTGCAATTTACCATTGATGAATGTGAGTCCAGATGTTAAGATGTTTTATTTTAACCCTGAAATAGTATAACAAATTTGTAATCTTGAAATAATGTTGTTATAGGAGAAAATGCCAAGGCAAGGAGATCGTCAGAAACCAGAAAAAAAGTGGTTTCAGTGCACGACGGATGGAGAAGGGGACGAATCGCCACCTAATTTCTCTCTATATACACATACACACACACACAAAGTTGTGTTTTTTGACATAACATGCAATTGCCAGTTTTTTAAACACACCTAGCAAAAGATAATGCAGCAGTCCTGCAATAATTCACCCTTCATGACTGATATAACATTCAGTTTATGTTGAAACAGTTTGAGGTGGTGATTCAACTGTATGATCAGATAATTTAGATAGTGGTGCCGTCAGTGTATTGAATTTTAAACTCAGCTGTTATTTCGCCTGACCGCACTGATTGGAAAGAGGAGGGTCAGAGTAATTGAAATGAATGTTGGTTACAACCCAGTACAGTTCAACAGCAACACAAATTGCAGTCCCCAAGCTAAACACACTATTGAATCGACAGCTCTCTTAATTAGTTCAAATTCTGATCATTATACCCTTGTGAAGCCAAGATTTATTACAGCATTGGTGTGTAAGTCTGCCTTGATTTTAGTTAAATGTCCCAAATACACTGGCCATTGATTGTATTTTGTACTTGTTTGTACCAGATGTGATTATCAATAAAACATGTTTAGGTTAAAGTTGACATTTTTATACTATCGCCTTATTGTAATTGGGTCATAAATAAGCAGAGTGTAAATTTCCATTTTTACTAGTACAACATAGTCATCAGTATGTCTGTGAGTCTGTCCATCTGTAATCATTTCTCTTTAGGAGCAGAAATGAAATATACAATATTTTTACGAAACTTGCTGTGCGTATTAATCGGGTCCCAGACTGGTGCCTAGTGATATTTTGGGATTTCTGACATTAGATTATGGGGGCCGGGGGGCATTGTCATCTGATGACTCTTGTCTAAAATTTGAGAACACAAGGTATGTGGAGCAATGTGTGCTTATTTTCAGTTGACTGGAGTTATAAAATATACATCATAATCGGCGAATCTCCTTATTTGCCAGATGTGTAAGGTCGCACTGTTATTAGGGACGCCAGGTCAATACGGGGTGCTCTGACCCCATTATCTTCTGGAGAGGGAAATCTATCGAGTCCTCATTCGTGTAAAACATGAATTGGTAAATGCAAAATATGAATAGGATAATGCAAAATAATTATGAAATGGTTTGTTTGCACAGAGCGCCTGGTAGTTGTCAGTATTCATTAAGAACTGGTCGCAAATTTTGTTTGTCTTATTTCTTTCGATTCGTGTACACTACTTCCTGGGTGAAGAGCGCTGGCCAAATGTGTATGCAAGTTCCCACCAGCCAAATATTTCATCGTGACTAAAAAGGGCAGTATGTTTGTTGCATGTTACAAAAATAAATGTACATCATAATGTCTGTTTTTCAAAAAGAAATAAATAGTCAGTTCTGTGAAATGCGAAGGGCAGTTTTGCTTCAATAATTAAAACTTTGCTTACAAATGTCGTGACTCGGAGAGGCTATATGAATAGGGCATGTCACAGGAAAAAGGACTGGTTACTGAGATGACAATTAAACAAGGTTACTTACTAATTTGCTGGCCAGAAGGAAAGGAGGGAGGAGGGAAAATCTTACGTTGAAGTAGTGCTACTGGCCACTGGGTATATAGCACTACAGCAGGGCTGCCCAACCCTGTTCCTGGAGATCGACCATCCTGAAGGTTATCACTCCAACCAAAGCAAACCACACCTGCTTTCCCAGTTAGGGATCTTGAGCTGCAAATTAGCTGAATCAGGTGTGTTGAATTAGGGACAGAGTAGAAACCTACAGGATGGTCGATCTCGTGTGTGTGGGTTTTTTTTTAATTTTTTTTGCTGAGCTGGTATGTGCTGAAGTCATTTGCTGAACACAGATTCGCTAACTGGAGAGCAAGGGGAATGTGTTTTGTGGGGTGAGGAATCGCGCTTCTGTATCTGGCAGTCTGATGGACAAGTCTGGGTTTGGCGGACGCTAGGAGTACATTACCTGCCTGACTGCATTCAGTGCCAACTGAAGTTTGGTAGAGAAGGGATAATGCAATGGTGTAGGCTTTCAGGTGCTGGCCTGGGCCCCTAAATTCCAGTGAAGGGAAATCTTGGTACTTCAGCTAACCAAGACATTTTGGACAATTCTATGCTTTGAACTTTGTGGGAACAGTTTTAGGAAGGTCCTGTTCTGTTCCAGTGTAACTGCGCCTCAGTGCACAATGCAAATGCCATGAAAAGCATGGTTGGGTGACTTTAATGTGGGAGACACAGACTGGCCTGCAGAGAGCCCTGACTAGAACACCTTTGGGATGAACTAGAGCATAGACTGCAAGCCAGGCCCTCTCATCTAACATCAGTGTCTGATCTCACAAAGGCTCTTTAGGGTGAATGGGCAAAATTCCCACAGATTCCCCAAAATCTTGTGGAAAGCCTTCCCAGATTCCAGTATGAGTGGAAGCTGTTAGAGCTGCAGAGCAGGGACCAACTCTATATTAAAGCTGCAGTTGGTAAGTCTTATAAAAGTAACTTTTTGTCATTTTTGCTAAAACTGTCACTGTGTACAGACAGTATTACATAAAACTAGTACTCTGTAATTAAAAAAAGGCTCCTTTTAAACCTACATACTGCTCTTACTGCAATTTAAAAGAATCGTTCGGACCGACCAAAAAGAACCAAGTAGAGCCAGGATGGTGTCTGACAGCCGTCAAACAGTGCTCATGCACGCGCTGCGGACAGCCTCCTCCCCCTTCCTCCTCAGCTCACGCCAGTGCTCAGTCAAGCTCAAATCTCCGAGAGAGGCTTCAGGTCGGAGCTTAGAGAAACTAATGGCACCACAACAGCCATCAGCGAGGAAAGAAATACCGATGCCTCTGTTACCGACAACAGCACACAGGGCTAAGACAAGTAAAAAGAGGAAGCCAGATGAAAAAAAGCACAAAAGAAAGAATTAGACAAAGACCGGGATAAAACCAGAGTGAACATCGGAGTGGCTTTTTAGAGGTGGAAGGAACTCCGTGATCTGGAAGGATTAAAACCGACGAGAGTTGGCGACTTTTCTGCTTGACAGGTAAACCCCTGCTTTTATTCGTTGGTTCATTTTTGCTCCAATGCTCTGGAAATAAGCGAGTTGGCGCTGCTCACATGCACAGCTAGAACTAACCCCAGCCCTAACCAGCATCCATTCATTTTTGCTCTGCAACAAGCAAGTGAACGCCGCATAAGCTCAGTCGCTGTTCAATAGCCAGCGTCTTGTAATTGTTACAGTAGACTACTCCGTAGTGCATGTGATGTTACTGTCGAGCTAACGTTCGCTTGTTTCCGATGCTAGGGCTAACGTTACTGGCGTCGTTTTATTAGAAAGCAGCAGAAAATATCTTTATGAAATGACCTGGCAGTCTTATCGGTTGTGTTGTCCTCATAAATATGTGTAACGTTTCTGTGCTCTCACAGCTAAATGCTGTCATACATGGTTTACTGGCCATTCAGCAGGATTCACGACAGTTTCTGTACTCAAAAAAAAAACGGGCAACTTACTGAAATAAGCGTGTGCTGGGTTTTTACTGAATACATACTGCTGTAGATTACTTTTCATGTCGATGATTTATTTCTGCTCGTTTGTTGGTAGGCGGCGTTTAGACCTTTCGAGCTAATATCCTCCTTTATTGAAAATAATTAGTCCTGCCTAATTCTAGATGGGTTTCCTTTTGACATCGTTTTTCCAATTCAAGAATAATCAAGTGGCAATTGAAGACACTGCTTCTCTCCCCATGCGATCTAAAAGCGACAAAAAAATGGGCTACATTCAGTACAGAAAAATAATTCTTATAATTAGGTCTATGCCTTTATTGATGACGTATTTCAGAACTCTTCAGCGAATGAAGGTAATTTTGGTGACTAGTACGTGGTTTCATCTGCTTTCATTTTCCAATTGGACAGTTGTTTATTTTTTTTTTTTTTTTACAGCGAGTTGAGGACCGTGCTGCAAAAAACAGGTGTAATGATTTGTCGCCAAATTACCTTCATTCAATGAAGAGTTCTGAAATGCCGCCACTCTAGACCTAATTATAATCAAATTATTTTTTCGGTACTGAATGTAGCCCATTATTTTGTCGCTTTTAGATCGTGATGGGGGAGAGAAGCCGTTTCAATTGCCACTTGATTATTCCTGAATTGGAAAAAACGTTAATAAAGGAAACCCATCTAGAATTAGCCAGGACTAATTATTTTCAATAAAGGAGGGATATTAGCCCCGAATTTTCAGGTCTAACGACGCCGCCTGTTTGTTGGCCAGCAGTGTTGACTGTGTTCACAACAGTAAAGTCTAGCCTTGGCAACTTGGCCGCTTTCATAATGTGAACGTGCAAAATCTCTCCACTGTCGCATGCACAACAGCTCGCGTGCCTTCGCGTGCACGGCAGCCTTCTGGGGGAGGGTCTTAGGAGTGCAGTGGAGAGGGAGGGGGAGGGATCTGAAAGTTGAATTTTTTTTCACATTTTTATGTCAAGTCCTCTCTCTCCTCAAAGTTACCAACTGCAGCTTTAATGCCCATGGAATTTTTTAGAAGAGATCCTGAAGGTGTAATGTGTTTGGTGGTCCAATACTTTTGTCCATTGCGTGTGTCTGTGTGTAAATTTACCCCGTTCAATATTCAGTTCACATTTTGGATGGGTTGCAGTAGGCCTATCTATGAATACTGATGAATATCAGATGAATACTGGAAAATGATAACGCTTTTTTTAGTAAGAACGTTCAACATTTTCTGATATCGCTGAATCTAACGTTACAGAAAGAAAGGCTATACCATTTATTAGAGCGGTACAGTTTGTGTATACAACTAGATTGTTGATTTTCTAATCAGAATAAATCATTTTCTAAATTGCAGGCATAGGCTTATATAGCCTAGTAGACTATAACTTGAACGTCCCATATTCATGGCTCATGCCTCCCGGTAGCCGTGTTTTGAGTTTTGCGCGCAAAATTCTGTCATTTAACTGTTGACATACGAAATATCCTAAAAGTTAACTCGGCATTTATGGCAATTAAGCTTATGGAGGCCTGGTTTTTCAGTTACTGGATAGGCTAATCTCTGCGCAGGGCAGAATAAAGACAAACCGAAACCCCAGGATTTTTGATTAGGTGTTGATTTTTAAATTTGACTACGCGAGTCTTTTTTTTTTTTTTTTTTTTCTGAGAATGGGCTGCTCCATAGTAATTGAATGCGAGCACTCGAATATGGAAATTGGTTAAAATGCCCATCCAGAGTACGTTTTTTCAAGGCCGTGGTAGGTTTCTTGATCGTTCGCCGAATTGAGTGCACTTGCGTTACCGAGCAGTGCAATCGTTTGGAAGTCGCATGCCAGATAAGAGACGAGTGTATGGAATTCCATCCAGCAGCCGACTATGGCCCGCGTCCGTTTTACGATTGATATGCGAGTGCGACTTGGCGCCACCACAAGCGACTCAGGAACGACTCTTGGCCAAAGTCGCTGGCTGTCGGGGTACTATAAGTTAAAAAAAAAAAAATTATTGTGAGTACGTGAAGCTCATATAAATGGCAAATTCGGCCACTGGAGCATTTTACTGTGCAATAAATAAACAAAATAATGGGTTGTAGTAATTAAAATTAGCCTTGAGAACCTGGGAATAGTGGAGCAATCACCCTCCTTGGATGCTACGTGATGCCGACGCATTACCGACGTTTTGAATCCGCGGCTGTTTGCATCGCACTGCCGATCCCCAGCCGACGTCTACGCTACATACAGAAATGGAACGCGATGTAGTGGCGACGTTCCTCTGTAACGCCGACGTCGCTGCGACGGAGGGTGCTGTCTGGGATAAAATCCGGTATATTCGATGTTTATTTAATGGAAAAACATTACAGAAAAATCGGGACTTGAGCTGTTATCCAGTATGAGCGATTTTCCGTTTTATACGAGGACGGTTCAGGCGAGTTCAGTGCTGCCAACTCTCCCGAATTTTTCGGGAGTTTTAGCAGCATATTCACGTTCCTGTTGCGTACTCAGCAATTATTCAATTAACGCGTATTAAAGAGGTCCGCCCACAGAATTGAAGTCCTTGTGCGAGGAGGTTTATCAATTTCACCTGCGTTAAGGTGGATTTCACCACTAGTATTATGGAAACCGATTATGACTCCAGACGTCGTACTCTTTTCTTTACTCAGGGGATGGAAGCAATTAAAGACGTTTCACACGGTCTTGTATCATTTAAACGATCATTAAACACATGCTTTGCTTTTAACCCATGAGAAAAAGAAAACCGCAAGACGACAAGAGTCATAATGAGTTTCCATATCACTAGTGGTGAAATCCATCGTAGCACACGTGAAGCTGATAAACCTCCATGCGCAAGGGCTTCAATTCCACGTTGATTCAATTCCATCTTTTAAATACGCGTTGGTTGAATAATTGCTTACTACGGCACGGGAGCATGAATATGCCACTAAAACTCCCGAAAAATTCGGGAGAGTTGGCAACACTGCGAGTTCTACTGTATTTTCCATTGAACGTCTGCCCCGACATACATACACAAGATGGCGGCCGTGTGCTGCCACAGAAACGAGGCGATAGGCCTATTTCACCTTTCCGGGTATACAAACCGGATAGCAGGTAAACTGACTTCCGCCAATTTATGCTCGCTTGATGCTCCATGAATCAACAATGGCAGAGTGTTAGTATTTGGGTGTTCCCGGTCCTGACTGTTCAAACTGTAACTCGAAGAAGCAAGCCAACCTCTCTTTTCTCGGTTTGCCCACCGAAGACGACGTGAGGAGATGGATTTTGTCCATAAGAAGAGATGACGGCGCAAGATTTAAGATTATGGGATGTGGCTAGCTAGGTACCTGAGTGTGCAATGCTCACTAAGCTGTCCTATTCAGATCCATGTGAACTGGGGCATGAAAAATACGAGTGACGGCAACGGCGAAGAAAGGGGTCTGCGATGGAGTCAGGTTGAAAAACCGATAAGAAAACGGATTCACCTGGTGAGACTAGTGCTTCGTTTTGTCCAATTGTAGAACTGCGCAGAAATCTTCGCTTCAGTCACTCCGGGCAGCACCCCAGGCTTCCAACGTAGAGCCAGACGTCGGAAGGATCCGCTTTGGCGAGGAAAGAAAACAAATAAATATTATAAGTGAAACGATAATTGAAAATTTGAATTGGCGGTTGGTATAAACTGGTATGTGAATGGATCGGGATGGCGAATCAGGGTGTAGAGTTAGATGATAATATGGATCTTAGCGAATGGACGACAGCTTCGAAGAGTAAAGGACAAGGAAAGGGAAAAAGCAAGCGAAAAGAATTAAGTCAGAGGAGTCTTGAAGAGAATAGTTCGGATGAAGGCAGTAATGAAAGAGTGATTCGTAAGAAGGTTGTGAGGGAGGAATTTAAAATTTAAATTTAGAAAGGAAGACGAACATGTTAATGTAAGTCCGGTAGCATTGTCTAAGGAAGTGATAAAGAAGATAGAAGTAGAAACGGCTAAGACTTTGAGAGATGGAAGCCTGTTGGTAATAGTCAACAAGGAAGAGCAGAAGAACAAAGCTTTGAAAATTGATAGTATTTGTAAGAAAATGATCATTGAAAGAAGGATTCTAGGTGAAAACCCAGTAATACGCGGGGTGATTACGGGTATTCCTACAAACGAGGACCTAGAAAAACTTAAAGGGAATATTTGCGGGGGAGTGGTGACTAGAATAAGGAGATTGCAAAAAACAGTCAATGGCGGAGGGGTCGATAGTTTATCAGTGCTTTTAGAGTTTCAGGAATCTGTACTTCCAGGAAAAGTTAAAATTGGGTGTATGAGCTTTCCAGTTAGGCCTTATATCCCCCCTCTGCTTTGATGTTTCAAATGTTAAAGGTATGGACATATAGCTGCGGTTTGTAAAGGAAAACAGGTGTCCCAAATGCGGCGGTGATCATCAATTTGAAGAATGTAGCGATAATGTGCAAGTGAAGTGTTGTAATTGTGGTGGGAACCACACGGTTACATATGGGGGTTGTGAAGTCAGGAAGAGAGCCGTGGAAATTGAGCAAGTAAAAGTAGTGAATAATATCAGTTATGCAGAGGCAGTGAAGAAAGTCCAAGGACAAAGGGAAAGGGATAAAAGTGACAAGGCTGGGCAATTTTTTAGAACAGAGGTAAGCAAAATAGAGGAAACTTCAGCACTAAATATTGATAAGTTGATACTGTTCATTGCCTTTGTGATAAACTCTACAGAGCAAGTCAAACACAAGACAGAGAAAATTAAAATAATTGTGAAAGGAGCTGAAATATTTTTTGGTGGAAAAGATCTATCATGGGAGTCTATCAGTAAAAGACTTGAAGCAGCAGGGAAGCATGAATGATAAGGTGTTATGATTGTGTTGCAGTGGAATGCAAGAAGTTTGATTGCAAATGGTCAAGAGTTTAAAGGATTCATTAAACACCTTAACAAAAAACCAGAAATTATATGTGTGCAGGAAACGTGGCTGAAACCAACATTAGATTTTGTTATTAATGGATATGATAGTATCCGCCGAGATAGAAGGGAGGGAAGTGGAGGAGGGTGTATAATATTTCTTAAGCAAGGAATGCAATATAGAGTTGTGGGGAAAGGAACAGAGCTGGAATATTTAGGTATTGAAATTTGGGTAAGACGAGAAAAAATTAAAATTGTGAATTTTTACAATCCATGTAATAGACTCTCAATAGAATCAATGGGTGAACTAATGGTACATTTAGGAGGGAAAGTAATATGTTGTGGGGATTTTAATGCTCATAATACTCTATGGGGTCACGGTAATGATAGCAGTGGAATGGTGATTGAAGAGTTAATGGAGAATAAAAATTTAGTGTGTTTAAATGATGGAAGTGGAACAAGATATGATGTCAGAACTGGGGCAGATTTGGCAGTTTAACACTCGTTGTTCTTTCTGCAATGTTGCAACGTGGTAAATTCAACTAAGAACATTGTTTTAATTACGTAAATAAAAAAAGTGAAATAAAAAATTACACTACTCTGAACTTCTGTGCTTGCTTTTGGCACATCCTGCAATGCAGGCTATCCAACTGGCGCTTCATATTTTCAGTCCATTAGCCACCTCTTATGTAGATGTAAGGGATCAATTTGTTCAACTTCTTTTGTAATTTCATGAAGACACAGTGACAACCTTTAGCTGCTTAATTATGACTTATTGGTACTACTTGCTTCGATCTTCGCAAATTTACCAAGGTGTTTTATGAGTGTTTAGTGGTCCTTTGCACTATTACCTTGTAATATACCGTCCTTCGGATAGTACTCCAACTACTCATGTACTATTGCTCTTTTATCATCTAATCTCCTTGGGTTTTTACACTGTCTTTGTGCCATATTTCTTATTAATTAAAGAAGTTTTATTTTGATTGTATGACATTCTATACATAAATTGCTTTGCCTTTTTTGTTATTTCATCAGGTGCACTTGCTCACCTTTGGAAAGGATCTGAGAACTGGAGGACATGGGGTACATCTTAAATCTTATTTGATACTTCCTTGCTCTTCACTTGAAGCAGAAGTTTTCATGTATCAGCCATCTTGCAGGTCATATCAAAGCTCTCAGTTCTGCTGCGAGGAGAGAGCTCTGAGCAGCAATGAGCGAGTATTCACAAGGGCAGCCTTCCTGAAAGACTTCAGCTGAAAACCATGCAGTCAGTCTGTAATTACAGATCCAGCTGTGTGCCATCATCAGAAATGGATGTGGATTCATGTGATTCTTCAGAGGAAAGGATTCCTTGTGTCTTCCCTCCTCGCATAGTTTCCTTGCATCTCTCCATGGTGGGAAGGACTGAGACGCTAGGAAAAGACTAGTGAGGGAAAAGGATTCCTTGTGTCTTCCCTCCTCGCATAGTTTCCTTGCATCTCTCCATGGTGGGAAGGACTGAGACGCTAGGAAAAGACTAGTGAGGGAAACATGGATGCTATTTAAGAGAATTGAGATGTACCCATGATGTCGTGATCTTATCCACTCAGGACCCCTTTTGGAAAGTCAGTTCAGTGCTTGACAAGCCATCACTAATCTTTGCTGTAAGCAGCTGTGGTCGAAGGCCAATTATTGATGCTGTTGCAGTCAAGTTGTCCTTGTTAGGCAGTGGTCCAGAAACATTAGTGTGTAAAGTTTATAGTTTTGCAAATGTGCAGATTTGGGATAGTTAGTTCTGTAGTGTTGACTGCACAGAATTTGTTCCTGAGGCTGTAGAATTGAGCACTACAAGTGCACCAGCTGGCTCTGAAGCAGTGACCTAACAAAGTACATTTTTTTCAAATAAAATTGGTTTTATTAAAGTTTTTCATTTTCATTCATCTTTGTCCGGTAATGACTTGAGTTACTCCCTTTTTACATAAGCATGGGGCCTGTGCCAAATCTGTTGTATGCTCATGTAAGCAGCAGCAGGGACATATTTGGAACCAAGGGTGCTGTAATGGGCTATGATGTAAACTTTGTTTGACATCTTAATTTCACAAGTCCTGGAGATTCATTGAGTACACCCAGGGTAAATTTAATAAATAAGGTGGCCAGACTTCTTAAGTCTCAGACTGGGACACCTGGCAGTTTACACGTGCCACCCAGTTGGGCTTGCTTAGCGTACTCATGGATTTTACCAACAATGATATTATAGTTACAATTCCATTCATTCACTGCTGTTAGATGTCTGGATGTGGAAAACCCGTGGGTGTTCAATTTCCTTGATGGGGCATTTATTTCAGTATGTCTCACATATGATACCTGACTATTAAAAAAAAAATAATAAAATAAAATAAAAAATCATCACATGAGCAAAATAAGATTTACTCTTGATCGACATTTCTAATACATAAAGGGCAGTAAAACGTAATTTTGCTTTTCATTTTTGCAGTATCTCTGTAGTCTATATTACAAGGTACATCAATTACACATTTACCAAGTAAGCAATAAAAATCATTATCACCGTGTTGTTCCGAATATAAGAGGATTTTGGATATAAGACGACCCCCCTTTCTCAAGACAAATTTTTGGGAAAAAGGGGGTTTTCATGACATCTTGTATGTATGTATGTGTGTACATATATATATATATATATATATATATATATATATATACACAAAACCCAAAACCAGTGAAGTTGGCACGTTATGTAAATCGTAGATAAAAACAGAATACAATGATTTGCAAATCCT
Source organism: Gymnothorax javanicus (assembly GCA_029692085.1). Classification (NCBI taxonomy): domain Eukaryota; kingdom Metazoa; phylum Chordata; class Actinopteri; order Anguilliformes; family Muraenidae; genus Gymnothorax; species Gymnothorax javanicus. The sequence goes on along the minus strand of CM056197.1, from coordinate 47,361,938 downwards.
TTTCAACTTATATTCAATTGAATACACTGCAAAGACAGGATGTTTAATGTTCAAACTGAGAAACTTTTTTTTTTTTTTTTTTGCAAATAATCATTAACTTAGAATTTAAAGGCAGCAACACATTGCAAAAAAGTTGGCACAGGGCCTTTTTTTTACCACTGTGTTACATCACCTTTCCTTTTAACGACACTCAGTAAACGTTTGGGGAACTGAGGAGACCAATTTTGAAGCTTTTCAGGTGGAACTCTTTCCCATTCTTGCTTGATGTACAGCTTAAGTTGTTCAACAGTCCGGGGTCTCCGTTGTCGTATTTTTTACGCTTCATAATGCGCCACACATTTTCAATGGGAGACAGGTCTGGACTACAGGCAGGCCAGTCTAGTACCGCACTTTTACTACGGAGCCATGCTGTTGTAACACGTGCAGAATGTGGCTTGGCATTGTCTTGCTGAAATAAGCAGGGGCGTCCATGAAAAAGATGTTGCTTGGATGGCAACATATGTTGCTCCAAAACCTGTATGTACCTTTCAGCATTAATGGTGCCTTCACATATGTGTAAGTTGCCCATGCCTTTTGGGCACTAATACACCCCCCCATACCATCACAGATGCTGGCTTTTGAACTTTGCGCCTATAACAGTCCGGATGGTTCTTTTCCTCTTTGGTCCGAGGACACGACGTCCACAGTTTCCAAAAACAATTTGAAATGTGGACTCGTCAGACCACAGAACACTTTTTCCACTTTGCATCAGTCCATCTTAGATGAGCTTGGGCCCAGCGAAGCCGGGCGCGTTCTGGGTGCTGTTGATAAATGGCTTTCGCTTTGCATTGTAGAGTTTTAACTTGCACTTGCAGATGTAGCGACGAACTGTAGTTACTGACAGTGGTTTTCTGAAGTGTTCCTGAGCCCATGTGGTGATGTCCTTTACACACTGATGTCGGTTTTTGATGCAGTACCGCCTGAGGGATCGAAGGTCACGGGCATTCAATGTTGGTTTTCGCCTTGTCGCTACGTGCAGTGATTTCTCCAGATTCTCTGAACCTTTTGACGATATTACGGACCGTAGATGATGAAATCCCTAAATTTCTTGCAATAGCTCGTTGAGGAATGTTGTTTTTAAACTGTTCGACAATCAGCTCACGCATTTGTTCACTAAGTGGTGACCCTCGCCCCATCCTTGTTTGTGAATGACTGAGCATTTCAGGGAAGCTGCTTTTATACCCAATCATGGCACCCACCTGTTCCCAATTAGCCCGTTCACCTGTGGGATGTTCCAAATAAGTGTTTGATGAGCATTCCTCAACTCTCTCAGTCTTTTTTGCCACTTGTGCCAGCTTTTTTGAAACATGTTGCAGGCATCAAATTCCAAATGAGCTAATATTTGCAAAAAATTACAAAGTTTACCTGTTCAACATTAAGTAGCTTGTCTTTGCAGTGTATTCAATTGAATATAGGTTGAAAAGGATTTGCAAATCATTGTATTCTGTTTTTATTTACGATTTACACAACGTGCCAACTTCACTGGTTTTGTATATATATATATATATGAAAATACTGATAAAACCTTGAGAAAAACCAATATAAAACAAGGCAGACAGTAGTTCGGCGCCATCTATTGTTGTCAACGTATATTGACTATAGACTAAAATACATAGAATCACTGATTTTGACCAAAAAACGAGCCCCGAAAATAAGACGAACCCACTTTTTCAAAGGGGATTTCCGGGAAGAAACATCGTTTTATATTCAGAATAGCACGGGTAAATTTTTTTTTTTTTTTTTGGTTCAAGGCTTCACCTTAACCAACTCTGCGCAGGTATGGTATTAATTTTGTTGATAATCGGTGCCTTGACGGAAAACTGCATTTTCGCCTTTGCGGGAATACTGCTTCTGGAGAAGAAAGCGCTGAGTTGGCGAAGGTTACTGGGCTCTCACTTGCTGCCCCAGACGGAATGCCACGGTGTCTGTTGAAAACGCAAGTCGTAGCAGCTGCAGTAATCAAAAAGAAACGCCTGGTGGTCATTAGCCAGCATGCATTTGCAATATGGGTAATTCCATATGAAATCACCCAAAATGGGGGGTGCTCCCAGCTTGATGGTTTTAGAATTGCTTCATTTGGTGATATTTTGTTGCATGTGATGAGCAAATCAAATCACAGGTGGTTTCAAGTTGATATCTCGTTCCGTTCTCATTTTATGGGCCCCCGAAAAAGGGGGCGTGGCCCACGTTGACCCTCTGGTCACAGTTTGTGACCATTTTCAAAGGGTTATAACCGATGAACTAATAAGGATACAAATTTCATTCTTTCAGGATATGTTTATTCTGTCTAATAGTCTGCAACAAACCTTTTAATACAGTGGTTAACCCTTTGAGTGGTTTGCAATTAACCCCTAAACATTGAAATTTGGTGCCAAACATGTCGATTTCAAATGAAATATTATGCAAGTATCCTTAGAATGTTCCCTTTGCCGTTTACATTGTTGATAGTATACCTTTTGGAGTTTCAACTGAAGGTAAAAACATCTTTCTATCTTCATCCAATTTGGAGAAACATTAACCCCTTTTCAGCTTAATACCGAAACGGTGCACTTTTTGACCCTCATTTTGACCATGTGGGCCTGTTTTGATTTTCAAAAAGTTGGCCTCAAATGAAAGCTTATCACAGAACTTCAAAATGCAACACAATCAAACTTGGAACAAATACTCGATGAGAACCTATTGTTTGTTGATTAACCAATTGTTTACATTGATTAAATGAATGGTTAAATTGTTTCCCTCAGCAGTTATTTGTACTGGTTTTTAATATATCTCAACTTGGATATGGAATTTTTATTCTTCATGGTATGTATAGATTTGTCAAATGTGGAAGAAGAGGATAAAGAACTGCTGTAAACGTAAATGCGCCTAATTAAGACAAATCCACAGCTTTTTAAAAATCCTAAGATTGCAATTATGGTTGGAACAAAAACCGGCATACATAGTGGGGTGCCAGGACCGAGTTTGACAACCACTGATTGCTGAACGTTTAACCTGCACCAAGGCTCGAATGTGTGATTCCCAAACAAGATGGGTAGGGGAGAAGTTTTGACAACTCTGATTGGCTGAAAACAAGTTAAAGCCAACTTTGCAAGCAATAAGCTTATCGGGAGGGCATACACACTGGTAGGGGGAGGCACGAGCCCTCTTATGATTGGTTGCTTTCAACGAGATCACGCCCACACAACCTCTAACAGCTTCTTGTTAGCCGAACACAGCAAGCATGCACTTTGGCTAGAGACATTATCATTAGCTGTCTTATGTTGTTCCGTATAAAATTGCAAATTACATTATTGTAGAGATTATATAGCCATCTAGCTAGCTAGCTAACGTTAGTTAAGAAAAATCTTTGAAAATAGTCATTTAAAGGGGCAATAAGCGGAAATGCATCATTTCTAGATTGAAGGAATTAAAAGTCGCCATGTGATGAATGAGAGGTGTAATTTCATCTGGAGTATAGCAGGACATCACACACCCGCTCTCTGTTGATCTCCAGCCCCTTGTTTACAAGCCCGGTCCGGCTGCGCGTTCATGTACGTTCATGTGAATCGCCGCCTCCTCCTTCCCGAGAATGCATTCATACAGCCAGTGAGCAGAATCGCCGCCTCCTCCTTCCCTAGTATGCATTCATACAGTCAGTGACCAGTGGCAGCGCGTATTTTTTAAAAAGCGAAATGGCGGAGAACAGAACGAAACGTTCACCTGAAGACGAGCAGGATCCGAAATTACTTCTAAAGAAACAACGGTCGTTGGCGAAAAAGTTGTTGGATAAAGAAAGGGACAGAACCCGGATTAATATTGGCCTTGCATTTCCAAGGTGGAGTGCATTGTGAGAACTAAAGGGGCTACAATTTGACCCGGAGCTAGCTCTTCTTCTCCTGGACAGGTAAGTAACAACATAAAGTCAAATGTCTGCTTTAATTAGTGTTACAGTAACGCTAGGCACATGTCGCTATGTCGATTTAATTAAATTTAATGTTACAATCGTAGCATGGGTTAATGTCCGGAGCTTGAGTTGTTAGCGGCTCAGTCCCAGCAATGGGCCAGGCGTTACGGTTGTGTTAGGTGAGTAGCCCGGCAGCCAGCTAACATTTGCAATTAGCGCAAATCTGCAGTTTCGTGAGCATTTCTGGCTCAATGTGCTGAGTAATAACGCTGCGGAAACTTAAACTGGCCCGTCATTCTGCCGAATAGCAGAGGTAGAGGGAGGTGTGGCTCATGACGCACTTTGTTTTGGTCTACAGGCAGTGCACAACAGCAAACCTAGCGATGAAACAATTTCGCTTATTGCCCCTTAAAGCGAGGTGACGTGGTTTTTGTCCTAACTAGCAAGGTTTAACAGTTATTACTCTGGCGTTTACTGTTTTCCTGGGGGGTTTGGAGATGAAGCGTGTGACTTACAACAGTCGTCTAACATGCAGAACCTGAGGGGGCGCTGTTTTGAAAAAATTCCAATTCCGACATAATGTGGTTTAAAAGTCGCTGGGCTCAGGTTCTAAGTAAATATGTATTTTGATCTTCATTTTTTTTTTTTTTGTTTGGTTTATTTTATTTGTGAAAGGACAGTACACATTAATTAACATCATTGTAAATGAGCTAGTTTTAGCCAATTGGCTAATTCCCAACTGCAGTCCTTCGGCAAGATGTTAAGAAACCGCAAACCTAAAAAAGTAACAATAAAAGTTAAAATCAACAGTATTTACAGAACAGGACACCATGGTAATGCATGATAGCCAGTACAAAAAGCACAGAACAGCAACATGCAGACAGATAGCAATCTAAACATATAGACAGCCTTGAAAAGCAGCAGTATACATGCATATAATCAGCCATGCAGAGCAACTGTATACATGCACAGTCAGCCATACAGAGCAGCAGTAGACATACATATAGTCAGCCTTGCAAAGTAGCAGTATACAAACAGGGCAGCAGAACTTGAGCAAAGTAAAATAATACAGTCAAGGCATTAGTCAAACTATTAGGTGTTCGTACATTCCAAGCCAAGCAAAGCTGGGAGCCTGACAATGAACAGAGGCATTTAGTAGGTTAGCAGGTTATTAAACAATAGTGAAGTACACAATTAGGAGTGATCACATTTTTGTTTTTTTAAAAGCCAGGTCTTAAGTTTTTTTGTGAAAGTTTGGTAGGTGGCACAGGGTCTTATTTCAGTTGGTAAGGTGTTCCAAAACTGTGTAGCTCTAACAGCAAAGCAAGATTGACTAAAGGAGCTGGACCTGTAAGGAACAATACCGTCCCCTCTCTGGGAAAATCTTGTAGTTCTGTTATCAGATGTTTTTACCTTAACAAAGGCTCTGAGAGGTGGAGGGGCCATGCCATTTATAATCTTAAATAATAGGCAGGCGTCAGTGTGTTTTGTGAGGTTTTCCCAGCTGAGGATTTTATATTTGCCGAGAATGTGACAATGATGATGAGCATTCGGTTTTCTGTCAAGAACTTTGAGAGCCTGCTTGTACAGAGAGAGGATGGGTTTCAGAGTTATGCTTTTTGCATGGGTCCAGCTTGTCATACAGTATGTTAAATGGGAGATAATCATTGCGTTCATATAGAGAAGCGCAGCAGTGGACGTAAGACAGTTCCTCATGTATCTAAAATTAGCCAAGTGATATTTGGCAGTCTACATGACTCTTTTTATTTGCTTTTTGAAGGATAAGGTAGAGTCGAGGATAATGCCAAGATACTTACACTCTGTGACTATTTGGATTGACTCTCCAGCGAAAAATACTCCAGGATTGATATTGGATGTCGAGCTTGTTTTTGTAAAATACATACAAACAGTTTTCTTAACATTGAGAAACAGTTGAGACTTGTTGATCCAGTTGTTAACCTTCACCATCACAGCATTCAGTTTAGCAGCCGCCAGTTCTTTAGTTCTTGCATGGACATAAATCACGGTGTCATCTGCGTACATCTGAACCTCGCACCCTGAGCAGATGCACGGAAGATCATTCATAAATAAACTGAATAGGAGAGGCCCCAAGATAGATCCCTGGGGCACACCCATTTCGTTGCGCAAAAATGGTGATGTTGCTTTGATGGCAGTTATCAGAGTACTGTTATTGCAAATTCTTAATAAATTTCAGCGATGGGTGAAAAATTACGTGAGATTAAGTAGTCACCCCCATAACCCCGCACCCACCTCGATCCAGGGTGGTTTTACTGCGCTCTTTTCCACCTTATGGGCTACGCCAATATTTTGATCAATTTCATTACTCTGATATATTTTGCATTAAATTTATTTTATTTAAAAATCAAAAAACATGGTTATTTTGTTCTACTTCAGAACTAAAGCCCTTTTGAGAATTTTCCCCAGAAATGTGTCCCCCCCCACCTTTGAAATCAAAACTACGCCCATGCAGAGGACAAGGCTATGATAATGGTGCAAACATGTCTGGGAAAGTTAAGGGAGTACAAGCCCAAATACTGAAGAACAACAGGCTCTCCACATTTTCACCTTGTGCTTCCCACACGTTAAATCTCGCTGGGGTACATGCTGCAGGATCAAGTGATGAAGTGTCAACTTTTTTTGGCTTCATCAATTGTCTTTACAAATTTGTAAGTGCCAGTCCAGAACGATGGGCCATATACAAAGAAAGTACCGGCTGCTTTCTCCACAGCTTGTCTGACACTCAGCTGGAGTGCAAGAATTGATGCTGTTAAACCAGTAGCATAACACTTACCTAGTGTCATCGAGGCCCTTAGTTCCATACTCAGCACATGCAGTCTTTCAAATGATGCTAGAGCTGAAGCTGTTGGTCTGAGGAAGTACTTTATGTCATTTGATGCCATTGTACTTCTTACTATTTGGTTGAAAGTATTGCTGTGTATTGATTGCAGAAATGTGATACTCCAGTTGGGGAAAGTTTCTCTTGAGGTGGAGGCAGCCAATGTAAGTGCACTCAAAGATGAGATGCAGGCTCTTAGAAATGAATGGGATTCCCTCCTCTCTGAGGCAACATTGATTGCTAATGAAATGGGGGTTCCACCTCACTTCAAAAAAGAACTCAGTCGTGAGAGAAAGAGAAAGAGGTTCCATGATGAGACCGCAGAAGAAAGTTCAGGGAGACTGTGCAGAGACATTTCGAAACACAGTGTTTTTCACTGCCATGGACCATATCATTAGTGACTTGGACACTCGGTTCCAAACCACAGCAAACATTGTTGAGGAATTTGCAGCCATTATTAAGATTGGTCAGTTAAGGGACAGTGATATTGCTGCTGTGTGTCATCCACTCATTAGCAAGTACACACAGGACCTCACACCTCAGTTTGAGAGTGAAATCAGGCATCTCAATGCAGTTTTTTCTGCCACTTTCCCCTCTGATTGCACCAGCCTTGATCTCCTCAATTCAATTTACAGAATGCAACTCCAGAGCATTTTTGGAGAAGTCTGTATTGCCATTAGGATTTTTTGCACTCTCCCAGTTACTGTTGCTGGTGGAGAAAGGGCATTTAGTAAACTGAAACTTATCAAGAGCTTCCTCAGGTCAACAATGGCACAGGAGAGGTTGAACAATCTGGCGATCCTCTCAATTGAAAGTCAACTGGCTCTTTCTCTGGACTTCAAAGATTTAATTCATGACTTTGCTACAAAGAAGCCTCAGCGTCTAGACTTTGGCATTTGAATTAAGAGAGAAAAGGAGAGTTGTGTGAGAAAGAGAGAGAAAAACACTAGCAATACGATCATGAAGACTAGCCTGTATCATAACTGATACTTGCATATACTGTTGATGATACTGCGTGTGAAAGAAATCACCTTTTTTCATTAGGTACCTTTATTGTATAATTAGTCTAGATGTTTTGCCATTCTTCATGTGTGGATTTGTTGATATTGTTATATATTGATATTGTATTGTAAGTATTTAACTTGAATATTTGTTGTGTTTTCTAATAAATGTGTTCTGCCTAAAAGAAACCAAAATGCTCTTTTCACTCATTACTTGCAGCGCACTATGTAATTGTATCAAATAACTAGCCTAGTTATTCATCAAAGCATACATTTGATCACATACCATAAATCAATAAATGAAGGAAACAAAAGGAATGAATTTTGAATGCAGAATGTTGTAAATCCATACTGACACAGTGATGCATGCAAGTTCTCTCAACACATGAACATTTGGATTGAATGAACTCCTACTTGCCAGGTAGCTGATCACATGCATAGTAAGGTATGTTGTATGTAGCCTAAGTAAGTGGGGGGGACCGGCCCTAACCTGCAATCTTTCATGGGGCCCAAGATTTCTAGCGGCGCCCCAGGACGGTAGCTTTTCCGGATTCGCACTTGGCTAGGTTTACCGTGAGGTTTGCCTCCGCCAATCTACGGAACAGCTCTCGCAGCTTTTCACAATGTTCAGACCATGTCGCACTATAGACTATGTCGTCTAGGTATACTTCCAGCCATACCAGAGAGGACGAAGTGTACAAGGCGCTGAAAAGTAGCTGGAGCATTACGCATTCCAAACGCCATAACATTGTAATGCAGGAATGAGTCAGGAGTCACAAATGCAGATACGTTTTTTGCTCGAGATGTTAGAGGAACTTGCCAATTGTTAAGACGGGCCTCAACCTGCACGCAACGAGAGGGAATAGAAACTGCATCATCAGTTTCAATTCTCGGAAGAGACCAGGGCGGCCGACGCAACAAGTTTAGGTAAGTCGTTTTCAGATTTAAATGCATGTGTCAAGATTGATTCACGAGCCACGTAAGGCTTCAACATATTTACTTGGCACACACGGGTGCTTTGACGCCTGTCTGGAGTAGCAATTGCATAGTCAAGATCGGAAAGTCTTTTGTCAACAACGTATGGCCCGCTATATCGCGCTTGAAACGCTGATCCTGCCACTGGCAACAGAACTAAAACTTCAACACCAGGTTTAAATGTGCGAGACCTCGCATTGCGATCATATAAAAATTTTATTTTGGTTTGAGCGCATTCTATATTTTTCCTGGCGAGTTCGCGGGCTCTATGTAATCTAGAACGAAAGTCACTCACAATTTTTAAAATACTATTAGGAGTAATCTTGGCCAACCATTGCTCCTTCAGCACGGTTAAAGGGATAGTTCACTTTTTTTGAAGTGGGGTTGTATGAGCTGCAAATTGCCACTACTTACATTAGATGCAGTAGAAAACTCTCTGATCTCCTCCAGGTAGCCGCACCCGCGCATGGTGCTGGGTGGAAATTTAGGCGATACACTGTTGTGAACGGGACCAGGGAAACAGCGTATTTTTGCGGCCTAAAAGAGGTCCTACTTGAAAATACTACACCATTTCAGTTGTACGCTATATTAAAAAGAATTACCGCGCTTTGCCTGCTCGGAAAAAAAAAAAACACAATTGCTCTTGAACTAACCAACTGACGTATTCCATCGGAGTAAACTGCGCGCTGTAGCGATCAGCTGTTTGGGTCAGACTGAGCGGTTTGAGACTGAGACGGCATTTCAATGACATAGAATTACGTCTCAAAGTAAAAATAAAAATCCCTATAATAACCAGCACCGCAGATTGGCCTACACAGTATGTGGCTGCGTAGACCCTATGCGATGTCAATTGGTGCTGCAATGTTACATTAGACTTTTTTCACAGGTGTTTCACTCCCTTACCTGATGCATGGGTACAGCAGTGCTCTTCAGCGTGCACCGTTGAGATTTCCCTGAATGTAGCCTCACGAAATCCTCTTTGGAAAAATGAATACTGCAAACACGGAGCTTTTTTAGGGATACGGATGGCGTATCAATATCCATGTTGAGCGCAGGAAGCCACAGCTGCCGAAGTCCATCCCGCAGAGGAATGCGGTGGAAGCTGTAAGTGCACCGGGATACAGCTTTGCTTTCACGTCCAGGAAAGCAACACACACGGACCATTTTCGAAATATTTGCACAAGTTTAACGACCGTCCGACCTCGCAACCACAGTTAAGCCGCTTGCTCACTGGACGCGAAACGAATTTTCGCAAGACAGATTACAGTCAAAGTCAATGCGAAGACGCGAATACTCGCATTTCGCGTGTATTCGCGTCTTTGCATTGACTTTGAATGTGTTCTGTCGTGCGCAAAATTCGTTCGCGTCCAATGCTAAGCAGCTTTACTGTGACCCAAACAGCTGATCTCTACAGCGCGCGGTTAACTACGATGCGCCGCGTGGAGGACTACGTCAGCTGGTTAGTTCAAAAAACTGTGTTCTTTTTTTTTTTTTTCCGAGCAGGTAAAGCGCTGTAATTCTTTTTAATGTAGCGTACAACTGAAACTGTGTATTATTTTCAAGTAGGACCTCTTTTAGGCCGCAAAAATACGCTGTCTCCCTGGTCCCGTTCACAACAGTGTATCGCCTAAATTTCCACTCCGCACTATGCGCTGGTGCGGCTACCTGGAGGAGATCAGAGTTTTCTACTGCATCTAATGTAAGTAGTGGCAATTTGTAGCTCATATAACCCCACTTCAAAAAAAGTGAACTATCCATTTAATGGGCCACGTAAGTGATGCGCAAAGACCAACTCTGCCGGACTGAAACCAGTCGACTCTAGCACAACCTCTCTAGATGAAAATTGCAGCCAAGGAATTGCATCCTCCCAGTCTCTACCAACCTCCAAACAATACGCACGTAGCATCGATTTGAGCGTTTGATGGAACCTTTCTAAAGCACCCTGGCTCTCAGGGTGATATGCGCTAGACACGCAGTGTTGGATTTTTAGTCGTTTCAGTACCTGGGAGAACAACCGGGATGTAAAGTTAGTCCCTTGGTCACTTTGTATCTTTGTATTCTTTTTGGCAAGCCAACAAATGAAAAGAACTTCAGCAAGGCTTTAATAACCGTTTTTGCCGTAATTTTTCGCAGAGGGACTGCTTCGGGGAAACCGGTAGCTGCACACATTATGGTTAGTAAATACTGATAATCTTTTCGATCTGGGAAGTGGCCCAACACAGTCAATTATGACACGCTCGAAAGGTTCACCAATAGCTGGAACAGGGTAAAGCGGTGCGGGAGGGATTGTCTGGTTAGGTTTGCCACGGACCTGACATACATGACATGATCAGCAATACCGCGACACGTCCCGCTTTAGACCGGGCCAGAAGAAATGCTGAAGAATTCGACCATATGTTTTCTTTACACCCAAATGTCCGGCAGTCCAGTCATGTGCAATGCTCAATATTTCATCCCGATACGGAGACGGAATTACAATCTGGTCAACTTCATTCCAACCGCCAGGGTGGTTATAAGGTCTCCACTTCCTCATCAACACATCATCACTGAGGAAAAAACCAGGAGGCTTATCAACAAGGTCTTGACTGGTGCTTAGGCGTTCATAACACCAGGACAGGGTAGAGTGCGGTCTGACTTTTGTGCTTTAATTCATTCCTCGACAATGATACGTCAGTTTTCTCATTAGCGGATACTTTGTCTACAGGCACGGGGGTGCTGCCGCGCTGAATAGAAACTGGTTTATGACAAGGTTTTTCGCGCTTTTCAGGGCTAGGAAGAAACGAATCACTCAAATCGATGTCGTCCAATTCAGAAGAAGCAAGTTCATCAAGCTTTTTCTTTTGCGACCGAGTGACCGCGCAGGCAGGAAACACGTCGGGAAATTCCTGGGGCACACTGGTCCGGACCATCTGGAACGAGTGGCACCGGAACAACCTCGGGTAGAACATCATAGTGACTCCACACATTACCTGCGGCCAAATCATTCCCGAGAATAAAATCTACATCGGGAATTGGTAACGAGGGACGAACTCCAACAACCACCTCACCACTGATTAGGTCTGACTGTAGGTTAATTTTATGTAAAGGCACTTCAACAAACCCCATTTCAATTCCCCATACGAGAACACTGCTTCCTGTCGTCGTTTTGTTGGACAATGACAAAACCCCTTGTAACACAAGACTGGGCTGCCCCTGTATCCCGCAAAATACGCACAGCCACTGAACTTTCTTCCCCAGGCACAGAGATGACGCCGTCACCGAGGAAGGGTTCGTAACCGGATGGCAAATTAGAGTTAGCCTAGATGTACCGGCTTCAGTGAACGCCGTTTCGACTTTGCAGTTGACAAAATTAACCCAACAGATTTAGTAGCTAGCTTTTTCTTAAGCAACAAACAATCAGCCACAATATGGCCAGGCTTCTTATAATAGAAGCACGTTCTGTCATCACCCTTATTTGGTGCAGTAAGCTTTGACGGTTCTGACATTTAACTTTTTAGTTTAGACGGATTAGTTTTAGTGGCACGATATCGCTCTCTAGCGACTTTGTGCGTTAACACATACTCATCTGCTAAAACGGCAGCTTGTTTAATGGACTTGGCCTTTTGTTCGCTCACGTAGGTGGCTACCGCTTCAGGAAGGCAATTTTTAAGCTCTTCGACAAGAATCAATTCACGCAGTTTTTGTATATAAACAATTTCTTCTGAAAGACACCACCCATCAAATAAAATCTCCTTCTCCCTTGCAAACTCCACGAAGGTCTGATGCTCAGTTTTTCTATAACGCCGAAAACGCTGTCTGTATGCCTTCGGCACTAGCTCGTAGACTCGGAGAATACACGCTTTGACCCCATCATAATCAGAACTTTGCTCTACAGACGAGGAAGAATATGCTTCCTGTGCTTTGCCAACCAAAACGCACTGTAACAAAAGGGACCAGACTCTTTTCGGCCAATTTAAGGTCGTGGCGACACGTTCAAAATGAATACTTTTCTACATCCTTTTCAACAAAAGGTGGAACCATGCGCATACATTTACAAACATCAAACGATTCAGAGAAGCTAGGCGTTGTAATACCATCTCTACTTGCTTCAATTTCCTATTGCCTTAATGCGAGTTTACCCTCTAGCTCTTGTTCTTTAGCTCTCGCTCGTATTCGTTCACGTTCGCAATCAATTTCTTTTTCACGCAAGGTGAGTTCTTTTAATTTGACTTGAAGCTCTAGTTCCGAAGCACCGGGATTTTTTTCCTCCAGAGCGAGCATTATTCCTTTATCAATTAACGCGATTCTTAATGCGGTTTTAACAGTTTCCTTATGACGCTTCTCAACGCTTGTAAGAGTAACATCATAAAAGGTTGCAATTTCCAACAGTTGGTCCTAAGTAAAAACTTCAAACAGATCTGCAGTAGGACTTTGAATGAACTCATCTACCGACGCCATGCTATAGCGGCTAAATGATTAAAACAACAAGTACACGAAATCAGATTTTTTTTTTTTTGCTTGAAACTGCGGCAAAACTAGCAACGCAGAACACTCATTCGTAGTCACGAAAGATTCACCAAAAATCAATTGACCTTGCCACAAATCTTCACGTATACCCACGCAAAGCAACTTAAGAGCTAAATATGCAGCACATTCGAAATACCAGCACTGACACAGGATGTTAGAAATAACCACAAATTAGGCAATACTAACAATTAACGAATTCAGTCTGGTACACATTGACGCACAAAACCCGCGATCAAACATTAGTGCAATAGACTACGCGACTTCTAAATCAGTCCAAGCTGATGGGCATTAAAGCCTATAGGCCACACACCCTAAACCCTACGAAAGTTACACTAACTTATGCCTCTACTGGTCTTCGGTGGTGTACTCAGCTCGAGGCCCCTTTAAACGTTGAACTCAGAGCACGTAATAAACCAAGGACGCAGCGTATCACGACGCTCTGAAACGTACCCCCACCGAGATAGCCACCAAAAACAACAAACTAAAACAAAAAAGTGACAAGCTTCATGCTCGTCCGTCGACTAACTTATTAGGGTGTGCAACCCGTAACAAAGGCAGATAATTACCCAACAGAAAGTACTTACGTATAGTCGCAGTTTCACAACAGGCCCGCAAGAAAATAACAGAACTCGAATTTTCAAAACTCTCAATTCTCGAACGAGGTCCTAATTAATCCTCCCGGACGAGCCCCCAATTATGTTATGTCCGGACACCTACGAACGCAACACAAGGGTGGACAACACCGGGTTGGCACGTACAACAATAGTTCTATTGCTCACATTTAACAGAGGATATAGTCTAGGGGAAAAAACGTATAACAATAACGCGACGCGGAGCCTGGGTCGACGACCAGCCTTGCACAAAGAGGAAACCGTTCCTGCATGGAACTGTGTGTGTCCCTGCCAGCCCCGGTGAATGCCAACCTCAGGGTCCTGCAGGAGGGGTTTTGTGGGCACGGCCTAGCCACCACAGGTGCTCTGCATTACCTGTAGTTTAAGGGGAAATTAAAAGACAGACCACTACCAGCAGAGGTAGCCAAAACCAACAATCACACCTTAAAATGGAGCCACAGTAGGCTGAGGGACGTAACAGCAGGATTGGTGCTTCAGACTAATAGGAGGGGAAAATCGAATGGTTATGGAAGAGGCAAAAATACCTTTACTGCCAAGCATCAGAAGAAATCAGGGGCAGGTTGCATAAACTTAGTTTAAGACTGGTTTTCACTGTAGACTGGTCTTAAATTGTCAAGTTAGACTAGTCTAATTAAGACTGTTTGTTGCATAAAGCTTAAGACTGACTTAATTTGAAGCAGAAAAATGAGCCACCTCTCCCCCTGGCTAAGCCTGAGATGAGAGCTTTGTTGCCATGGCAACACATTGTTAGAACAATTGTTAGAGGACACAAAGATACAGCAATATTTATTGTTTTTCTAACAAAAAAGGACAAAAATATTTTACATTGGAAACAGGATTATCAGCTCTGTTTTTTATATTTATTTATTTATTTATTTTTGTAGTTTTGGAGGGGGTCCTCCTCCGGTGGCTGGATTTTTTTCCTCTTCCGTATTTCTGTCTTAAGCTGCTTTCACACCGGACGCGAAACGAATTTTTCGCACGACAGATTACATTCAAAGTCAATGCAAGGACGCGAATACCCGCGTTTCGTGTCTTTGCATTGAATTTGAATGTAATCTGTCGTGAGAAAAATCCTTCTTTGGAAAGCAGCTTTTGATTCTTCACCATATTTTTAAAACGTTTTTGAACATCTTTTACGGTTCTCATGACCGTTGATACTGTTCGCCTTTTCTGTAATTTTCTCCCCTAACTTGATGACATGTCAAATTTCAGTTCGCTTGATTATAACTATTGAATAAAAGACTTTTTTCGGCATTATATTCCCCCAGCAAGCAAAGGTTTTCCGTTGCGCTTAAGTGCGGTGATCTCCCGCTGCCACCGAGTGTCGCTGTTGTGTCCGCCATGTTTTTCTCCTCTGTTAAGTGTCTTATTTTACCCATGATACATAGCGCGACAGGCTATCCAAGTCAGTCTTAAATAAGTCATTCATAGACAGGTTTTATGCAACAGGCTTATTTAAGTGTCTATAGTAAGTCTGACTTAAAATGACATTTAAGTCTAAGACTGCGTCTAATTTTAGGCAGCCGGCCCCAGGTTTGTTCACATGAAATGCAGCTAATTGTATTATTTACTCCGCAAGAATTCCTGTTATCACCTACATTTTAGCACCTGTATGTGCATGAGATGCAGTTACAGACTCAGATTTAGGTTGAACTCACGTTATCTTTTGGTTGGTTTGATACAGTCCAGGTGTGAACGACTTCCTGTCAAGCTTGAGAGACTGGAGGAGGACTCGTCCTGTAACAGACAACTCATATCTTCAAAAGAGGAACAGGAAATGCCACCCAAATCTGAAGAGGAGGAACAGGTAACACAGCCCTCACCTGTTGATAATGGGAATGAGTGAGACACAGAGTCCACGCCTGTAGGAGACCCAGAGGAGCAGAGGGAGCAGAACAGGTGTAGACACGGTGATGAGGAGCTCAGTGGACTGGAGATTGTGGTGAAGGCAGAGCAAGAGCATGTAGCCCAGAGACTCAATCAGACAGAGAGTGAATACAGTGCAGGAAGACTCAACACTCTGGACTCTGAGTATATTATGTATGAGAGAGACAATCAACTGTGGACTTCCTTTACTCGGGGGAACTGTGACATAGAAAGTAATGAACCAGTTTGTTCTAATACTACAGAACAGTGCTCACAGAGTCTGTCAATTCATTCACCACTTTACCATACTCCTGCCACCAAGGAAGTTTCTGGAAACTCTCAGTCCTCTTTTGGGGATTTATATGCTGAGTTTGCTAAGATGGGTGAGGAACTCATATCAGAGGCCATTCACACACAGCAGGGTCAGTACAGAGAGAGACTTGTACACACAGTGGAGAGAGAGAATCAGACATTACTGCCCCAGCAGCAGCAGCAACATGGACCCTCAGTAAAACACAGGAGAGGCAGTGAGAGCCCAGCCCAGCCACACCCAGGCTCTCAATATGAGACTGGCTCTACTCTGAGCACTGGTGCGTTTAACACTGGGAAGAAGTGCAAGACTTCAAGGAGTCTTGGCCTCAGAGAGAGACTTTTCGTTTGCACATTCTGTGAGAAGAGATTTAACTACAACAGTCTGCTCAAAATGCACCAAAGAATCCACACAGGGGAGAAACCATACAGCTGTGCACAATGTGGGCAGTGCTTCAATCGCAAAAGCAATGTTGCACACCACGAGAGGGTTCACAGTGGATATAGACCTATTGTTTGCACTCAGTGTGGAAAAAGATTTGCTCGAGGAACTCACCTTGGAGAACACCAGAGAATTCATGCTCGGGAGAAACTGTATCAGTACACCCAGTGAGAGAGAAGATTTACCCACTGGTGTAGTCTTATAGTTCACCAGAGGAGCCATAGTAGAGTGAAAGCATACACCGGTCAGCGTCAGCATTAAAACCACTGACGGCTGAAGTGAATAATAATGATTGTCTCTTTAGATTGGCACCTGCCAACAAGTGCAATCTATCGGGCAGCTAGTGAAGTCAGTTCTTGATCTCTCCATGTAAAATCAACCAACTCTGAAAAATTTACTGCCTCACCCTCTCTGATTAAGCTGATTTTCTTTTTACAGTAATTTTAGTATATTTAATGATGAAATTCAAATGTTCACCTCCATAATATGAATAAAGACAAACTGCTCTGAAACTTCCATGCTACCTTTTCCGCACATCAGGCGATTTAACTTGCACTTCATGATCGTTTAAATTCATCGTTTTAAAAACTGGAAAAACTTCCATGCATAGAGACTTCAATTCCACATGAGAATCTCGTAAAATTTATGATTGTTACACGGGCCAATTTTGATGACACCTGTCCGCAATTCCACAGCAGGCTGTCAGCCAACAAATCGATTTTGGAGCAAATTCACTCATCAAACAAATATATGTAGGCTAATTTGAAGAGCATTTGTCTCTGTGTTGAGGTCATGTTTTCGGAGGCCTATGAGGTTGACATCTCACACACACACATAGCCTACTAGAAATCTAAGAGATCAAAGAGATATAATGTGTTACAATGCTTTGTTTAAAAAAAAAACGTTCAGTTGGTGTATTTTCCAAAACTTTCTTCAGCTTCAGGCTAATTCATAAAAATAAAAAAGTCCCACACGATACTCATTCAATGTCTCATCATATTTTATCTTAAATGTGTAAATAGGCCTACCAAAAACATACATCATTTTCCCCATTAGACTATGTTGTGAGCAGTAGTCCTACGTGCTGAAATTGAGCGTAATATCTGCGTCTGTGACCTCACATGCACGCACACTGCGGTCACGCGCAATTTTAGTTTCAGGAAATCTGGTCACCTTAAATCTTGCGGGTTTCGCCATTTCAACCCAAACATGGCTAATTTTGTTCCGTTTCAGAATCAGTTACTATCCATCATGGAGATATTAGCTAAAGCAGCGGTGGCTGAAATTAACCGATGTGTTGACGATAGCTGCGCTGTTTTCCGTTTGGAGATATCTCAGAGCCAGAAGGAGATAGAAACACTGAAAAACAAACTGCAGGTTCTGGAGCGCGAGCTTCTTAAGACGCGAAGGCAAAAAACAGGTGGGAGACTGGTGGTCCCAAATAGAGGCGATACTGACGTCTTATGGTTCTGCAAGATATGTATAAAATCTTGTTGTAACGTTTGTTTTTTGGTTTTTAATTCTGATTCGTGAATCATGAAGTTGGCAAGACATTCGTGTGAGCGATGTCTTTCTGAATTGCGGTATGACTGGTCGCTGAATATACCTGTGTTTTACGTCTCATTTTAGCAGAAAGTGTGTTTGGGCAGGAGTGGAGGCTCAGACCAAGGGGAGGTGAAAATCGAATGGTAATGGAAGATGTAAACATATCTTTACTGCCCAGCAGCAGCAGGAACCAGGTCTGTTCACCTGACATGCTGCTAAATATATCATTTATTCTCCCCCCCAATAAGGATTACCATTATCACCAACATTTTAGCGACTGTATGTGCATAACATGTAATTACATGACTCAGATTTAGGGTAAATACACATTTTATCTTTTGGTTCCTCTGATACAGTCTAGGTGTGAACAACTTCCTGTCAAGCCAGAGAGACTGGAGGAGGACTTATTTCGTGACAAACAAATCAAATCTTCAAGAAAGGAACAGGAAATTCAGCCCACACCTGAAGAGGAGGAACAGGTAATACAGCCCTCACCTGGTCCATTCCACGTTACGTATGTTCCAGTTCAGAAGCGTTGTCCAAGGTTTTATTTGGACTTAATTTTTCCAGAAAACCAGATTTTCTTCAGGTTATCCATGTAAAGTGGTCCTGGGTCATTACTCACTTTTACTGAAACCTTTATTGGCAATTTTTCAACCAGTGGTGTAGCATTTTTTTGTTGGGGTATACTTGACTTAAAGATAGAAATACCATTGAGACATTTTTTATGAGTATCTGAAGTGATATATTCACAATAGTTAAAAACATTTTTTGAAATGTCTCTTTTTTATTAACTTTTTGTAATTAACACTAAGCCTACCAATAACAATGGAGACACAAGACAGTTTTAGTATAAAACAAATATATTTTAAATATAAAATTGGTACTGTTTATGACTGGGCCACCACTCTTTGCCATTCATTGTGTTATCAAGTTATAGTTCTTGGTCATGTTATGTTATGTTATGTTATGTTATGTTGTTAAATATAAAAATTAAAAATTGTGTTATAAAAAAAACTAGGATATTCACTTTCTGACTGACAGTTTTCATGCAAGGCGATGGAAGCCAAGGTTTATAATCCAAACACAGACAGGGTCCGTTTAATGATTCACAAAATGGTTAATAAAAGTTCATCACTTTTCAGAAAATGCTGAGATTCTGTGAAGTGTGTGGTAGGAAATACATAAATTAGAGATATTGTTTGCTCAGATACTTCGCAATGTCATATCAAAAAAGGATCAGGCATTCAGCAGCAAGGATTTCTGGGAATCAGAGGATTTCAGTGTTACGTATGTTACAAAAAAAAAAAGTTACATATGTTACTTGTCTGATATAGTTATGCGTAAAAATGATTTCAGTTTAATTTTATTACTTTTAATGTGGTTTTCTAGACTGAAATAAATGATTTTTATAAATAAAATGTATCCAGAAGTTTGTTTTGTGTCAGATTTGAGTTTTGAAACCATTCATACTAGCCATGAAAAAAATGAAAGTCATGAAGCCAAAGATTGGGTTTCTTTGAAAAATGAAAGTCATGGAGCCAAAGATTGGGTTTCTTTTTGAAGAAATTCAAGTCTGGTAAAGATTCAGACATGGCTCCCAGTCATTTATATAAAAGGCCATTGTCAAAGAAGGCCCTTCAGAACACATTTATTAACCCATTGGCGGAATATGAAGCCAAATCTGGTTATTTAAGGGTTACCTTATTTGTGATGGCTTTATAATTCAAGATTACAAATCACACCAGCTTTTTATTCACAGACAGGAAAGGAATAGCAATCAACTGAGTCTTTCAGACACAGGTCTCAAAAAAGCCTTTTAGACTGCCAAAGATCGTATTTCAGCAGTTTATTTATTATTGCAGTTCTGCTGAAATACACAAGTATTTGAAGGCTAAAAACCTTTATATACCCAGCATTCATGGTGCAGGATGCCCCCAAAGATGCAACTGAACACTGGGCATCAGCAAGATGTCATATGGTTTGCTTGCAGCAATGGCTCCCAAAACACGGATTGAAATGTTCAAAACAAATGGATCAGACAGTAAACCATCTGGCATTTAGTAGAATATGGGTGAAGGAGACTCAAAACACAAGTCTCCAGGTTGGTTTCTCTGAATCTTTTGGGCTTTGGTCCTTCAAAGCCTTTGCAATTTGACGTTGAGGGTAAGCAATTCCAGGTTGGTGAAGTCTGTAGCTCTGTCATTGGCACTGATGATGTTCAAATGTCTGTGATGTACCCTTTTTTTTTTTTGAGTGTCTAAAAATAAAAATTAAAATGTCTCAGTTTCAACATTTGAAATGATATCGGTAAAAATACTGGCCTGAGAGAACAGATGTATTTACATACAGACTTGATGATGCACTAGGAAATTGAGTTCACCAGTTCCGTTGGTGTGGTCGGAGTTGATGATAGTGAAAGTGTACTTTATGAATTTGAAAGAGACATAAAACACTAAAAATCTGGCAAATTCCCATCTAGCATGCATAGGAAGTCTTGAAATGTGTTAGATATGTTCCTCTATGCAGATCTTTTCAAATCACAGCCAAAAAACACAAGTTTGAAAGTTGTATCTGAGGTTGACATATATTGTGATTTTTTTTGTAACATACGTAACGTTACGTATGTTACAAAATTCGGGGGGACTGTTGAGACTGAAAACGCAACAGTTTGAACTGATTCTTTGTTGTAGTTGATTTAGAGATATATTCTGACTTTTAATCAGAGATCTCATGATTCTGAGGGGTCAGCCTCCCCTCCCACAAGAACAAATGTCCGATTATTGTTACGTATGTTACACTGGCATCTGACCAAACTTTCACCCCAATATAGTATATAAGTATGAATGTTGAGGGGAAAATGTGTTTTCTTTCTGTAATTATGTACTTTAACCTTGTCAAAATTCATGTAAACTGTTTTTTTAGAGTTAGATGTGTAAATAAAATATAGAAAGTATGTATTATAGTTTATTTTTTGTTTCTGAATGCTGAAAATAGCTTGCACTTTGACTGTCTTCCTGGAACTAGCAACTCCATGAAGCAATGTGCCTTAATTATTTCCAGGCAAGTTAGATGTCACAATTATTAAAAATACCCATCCTAGCTGCAAAATCCAAGATTTAATTTTTCTGATCCAGGACCACTTTGCATGGAATGGGCCAGCTGTTGATGATGGGAAGAAACCAGACACAGAGCCCACACCTGCAGGAGACCTAGAAGAGCTGAAGGAGCAGCACAGGTGTGGACATGGTGATGAGGAGCTCAGTGGACTGGAGTTTGTGGTGAAGGCAGAGCATGAGGAAGAGCATGTTGCTCAGAGACTCAGACAGAGAGTGGACACAGTACAGGAAGACTTAACACTCTGGACTGAGTATGTGATGTATGAGAGAGACAATCAGCTGTGGACTTCCTTTACCCAAGGGAACAGTTACACTGAGAGTAATGATCCAGTGTGTTCTATTGCTACAGAGCAGCACTCACAGTCTTTGTCACTTCTCTCACCACTACACCATACTCCTGGTACCATGGAAGTTTCTGGAAACACACTGAACTCGTTTAGGGCTTATCCTGAGGAGTTTAGTAAGATGGGTGAGAAGCTGTCTGTTTGCAGTGAGGAGCTCAGATCTGAAGCCATTCACACACAGCAGGGTCAGTACAGAGAGAGACTTGTGCACACAGTGGAGAGTGAGAATCAGATATTACTGCCCCAGCAGCAGCAACATGGACCCTCAGTAAAACACAGGAGAGGCAGTGAGAGACCAGCCCAGCCACACTCAGGCTCTCAGAATGAGACCAGCTCTAGTCTGAGTACCGGTGCTGTTAACACAGAGAAGAGGGTCAGCAAAGAAACGAGAGCTGACTTTGGAAGGAAACAGTTTGTCTGTAAATATTGTGGGAAGACGTATTATTTCCATAGTAATCTCATCGAACACCAGCGTTTTCATACAGGGGAGAAGCCGTACAGCTGTGCACATTGTGGGCGGTGCTTCAAACGGAAAAGCCATGTCGTCGACCACGAGAAACTTCACAGTGGACATAGACCCTTTGTTTGCACTCAGTGTGGGAAGAGATTTGCTCGAGGAACGCACCTCCGACGGCACCAGAAAATTCACACCTGAGAGAGACTGTATCACTGGGCACTGTGTGAGATGAGTTTGCCCCAACGGTGTAGCCTCTTATTTCACTGGAGGAGCCATGGTAGAGTGATAACAAACCGATCTGGCACGACATTAAAGCCACTGACAGCTGAAGTGATGATGACTATCTCAATACAATAACACCTGCCGAAGGGTGAAAAATATTGGACAGGAAGTGCTCAGTCAGTGCATAGATAAAAAAGTCACTCCAGTCCACGCCAGGAAATTGAATAGAAGCATTTGCATTTGTTATTTTTGCCCACACATTTATGCAGGATTTTTTCCTTTGTCACCCATCTGTGTATCTCAGTCCTGATTTCAGCAATAGCAGGGTTGCTTGGGATTAGCGGGAGAGACAGAGGCAAGCAGGACACAATTTCCGCTGAGAAGTTTGGGGGAATTCTGCCAGCCTAATTTTTACGTGGAATGCAGGACAGCGTCCCTTAGAGAACTGTTGCAGTATTAATGAATGGTGAACGGTGATTAATCCAAATAAGGATTTAGTTTTCTGACTTTTCTCTTCTTTCCGCTAAATTTGTGATATTGAGGAAGTTCACTAATTTTGAATGAATATTTGCCTTGATTAAAATATATGTTTAAGACTTTTGCAACTTTATGTGTGTTAAACAGAAATTGTGAATAAAAGAACTGCATGTAGAAGTTGAGCGTCAGTTTTGGCCTTGACGTATCTTTAATAAAATGGGAATATTTGAATTGAAAGTGTTATTTTGGCTTTGAGTTGGCACGTTGGGCAGTGGTTAGGACTGCTGCCTCATCAGCAGGTAGGTTGTGGGTTTGAATCCGGCCTGGGGCCTTTCTATGTGGAGTTTGCATGTGTTCTCCTCGTGTTTGTGTGGGTTTCCTCTGGGCACTCCGGTTTCCTCCTGCAGTCCAAAGACAAGCATATCAAGCTGATTGGAGTCTGTAAATTGCCCGTAGGTGTGAGTGTGTGTGAATGGTGTGTGAGTGGTGTATGCGCCCGCAGATAGATTGGCGAGCTGTAAGGGTGTGTCCCTGCCTTCTGCCCATAGTCAGCTGGGATAGGCTCCCCCAAGACCCCAGAGAGGAAGAAGCAGTGTAGATAATGGATGGATTTTGGCATCTTTTTTACCTGAGTCTAAAATCTGCTCACCTTGACCACAGCCAATGAAAGCTCCAGTGGTTGAAAGCACCATAACCCTCATAGTCCGCTTTCTGTATTGTAGTTTTCACACCCATATGATTACATGTCAAATTTTCCATGTCAGTGTTATGTAGTGGCATTGGGGTGCAATAATTAGCACTGTTGCCTTGTAAAAAAATAAATTTTGAGTTGACGTCCTAGCTGTCCCAGACCTCTCTCTTAAAAGTATGTACAGTACCAGTCAAAAGTTTGTATATACCCCCATTTTTCTTGCAATGCATGTTAAATAAAGAAAGATCCACCCTTTTTTTTTTTTTTTTGCAAAAAAAGATCTAGTTCTTAAATCCATCAAACAAACCAGTGTTTGTTGTCATATTTGCTGAGCATACTCACATTTTTTTCTTTACAAGGGCAGTCATATGGCTATAATGAGTTTGCAGATGAGTGCATCTAAGTTCCCAAAAATGCGGTTTGCTTTTCATTGACCTTTTTGCCCAATAAGTCCCAAAACAGCTTGACTTTTAATTCAGTTGTTGGAAAAATGGAAGGAGCTTGTTTGTCTGTTTACTTCACAAAATATGGCTTCTTTGACAATTCCAAATTTTGGACACTAATCAAACAAGTAAATTTTTTTTTATTATTATTTTTCACTTCTGACTTTACCTCTGACAATATTCCATTTGAGATTATATAGAGAAGTTAAGTCATTTACATTTCTCCAAAAACAGAGCGCTGTAACATTAGCAAAGTGTGTCCAAACTTTTGACTGGTACTGTATATTGTCACATTATTTGCATGTGTTTCCTCCAGGTACTCTGGTCTCCTCCCATTAAGAAAGATAACCACTGTAACAGAACTCCTATCATTGCCCCTGCCGAAGGCTGTGGCTTTACTACTACAGTAGCTCCCTGGATGCTGCACTGTGGCTGCCCATTGCTGTGATGTAATGAGGATGTGTTAAATGCAGATGACAAATTACCACACAGTTTATTAAAGTCCACTGTATAGTCAAAATTGTGTGGGCACTACACTGAAGCCTCAGAAGAATGGGTAACCAAATTTTCCTGGCAGTTATGTCATAGTATTAAAAGATCTTAGATTTTTTCCCCCTAAAATATTAATAAATTTGCAAAATAATTATAAATATCAAATTTTTTTTGTATCCATCATTCATTGACGTGCGTCAAGACCTGAAATTTAATACTAAGTGCATCAACACAAACGCAACAACATAACCAATGGGTCTCACTTTTTAAACTGCAATTTTCATTCAGTAATCTCAATCTAAATTATAATGTGGGTTAACACTGGGACAGCATATGTTGAGGGTAGCACAGGATTATTTAAACTAGGGACTTGGGAGGCAGGGAGGTTAGTGAGTGTTACAAATAGGGAAATGCAGACTGCCCTGATGGAAGCTGACAGTGCTACATGCACTATTGATGATATACTCTAAAAGCAACAAAGCATAGTGGGGGGCTTGAAGCAGCAGGCACATGGGAAATCGAAGGGGAAGGGCATTCGTAATAACCTGAAATGTTTTTATTTAAATACAAGAAGCATAAAAAATAAATTTCCAGAACTTGAGGCCATTATGATTAGTGAGGGCTATGATATAGTTGGGAATACAGAGACATGGCTTAGTGAAGAGGATGGAGATGAATATAATATAGAAGTTATAAGCTCTTTAGGAAGGATAGATGTAATAGGCGAGGAGGGGGCATAGCGCTCTAAGTGAACGAAAACATAGATGTGCAGGAAATTCCTGAAATTGAACATTCCTTGCCCTGTGAAGATATCTGGGTCAGGCCCATTGGCAAACACGAGACAGGTTAAGACATAGGAGTATGCTATCGACCGCCAGCTTTGGACTGTATTGTCAATGAAATGCTCTTCAAGAGGATTAGGCAAGCTTGTAGAGGAGGAGGGACTATTATTATGGGAGACTTCAATTATCCTGGTATCGATTGGGAAATGGTGAAAGGACAGGGTAAAGGGGAGGAAGAATTTCTGGATGTTATAAATAACATTTATTTGGTGTAGTATATTAAGAAACCTACAAGAGAGAAGGCAATTTTAGATTTGGTGCTTTGTAATGACTCTGATAGAATTAGCAATGTTGAGCTACTGGAGCCACTTGGGACTAGTGATCACTCTACTGTTAATTTTGACATTTCATGGGAAGTTAAAAGGTGTCTTCGAAAACCAAAATTTTTAATTTTAGGTGAGCAAACTTTGACAGGATGCGCTCATATCTAAGCAAAATAAAATGGGAGACACTTCTGGACTGTGAGTTTGTAAATGAGATGTGGGAAAGATTTAAGGGGGTTTTACTTGATTCACAATGTAAATTCATTCCAAAGGTGTCCAAAAGTAAGCTGAAAAAGCAAAATCCTCCATGGATGACCACAGCTATTCCTAGGAGTTTGAGGGATAAGAGGAATCTTTATAAGACGTACATAAAGGATAACAATGAGAATACTAAGGCTGAATACTGTAAAATGTGAGCTGTGGTCAAAAAAGAAATGAGGAATGCTAGAAGACTGTATGAAAGGCAAATTGCAGAAGGGGCAAAAACTAATCCTAAGCGCTTCTTTCAGTACTGTAGCAGAAAAAGGAAAGTCAAAGAGGAGGTTAAGTGCATAAAGAATAAATATGGATCGCTGCTATATGATAACAAGGATATTGTGCATACCTTAAACAGTTACTTTGTTGAGAATTTCACCTCGGAGCGGGTTTTTATTCGGCCGGAGGGCATGTCCAACGCTCAAGATTATTTTGCGGAAATTGAGGTTAAGGATAATGAAGTATTAGGCAAGTTGCATAAACTAAAGGCAGATAAGGCGGCGGGTCCTGATGGCTTGTATCCTAGAGTTCTCAGAGAAGTTAGTGAGATCATCTTTAAACCGCTATCCACCATCTTCAGAAGGTCTTTAGAAACTGGAGAAATACCAAATGATTGGAAACAGGGCAATATAAAACCAATATATAAGAAAGGGGACCGTACTGAGCCAGGAAATTATAGGCCAGTCAGTTTAACTTGAATTGCATGCAAAATACTGGAATCTATTATAAAAGAAGAGCTGGAATTATTTCTTGAACGTAATAATATCTTGAGGGACTATAACAATGGCTGTGTTCAAAGCCCCCCCCACCAAATAAAGTTCCATACTCCTTGAAAAAGACCCGAAAGTGTGGCAGCCATGATGAGTGCTTTTTGAATTCTTTAAACACACTGAGGAAAGGTGCTTCACTGCTTGCGTTCTTATGTTTAGCGTGGAGTTCTCTCTACCATCCCTAATGAAAAGAAAGGTTGCAACTCCATCCCACAAATCCTTGTGGCCAAATATTTAAAGCAATGCACCATCCATCCAGCCATTCATAAAAACAAACAAACAAACATGATGGACAAGGGACACATGAGGACAATGCGTTGTGCAGTCGGGTTTTCTTTGCTCTGCAGTTGTCTTTACCTAAGTCGTCGTGAGTCTTCCATAACACCTTTTTTCTTAGCCTCATGAGATTTTGCGTCAAGGTTAAGGAGAAGTGATAAAGAACTGGGTAATAGGATGTAATTTTTTTTTTTTTTACTATATGACTGCAACCAGGGCTTTAGATGTAGGAGAGGGCAGTGGATGACATTCCCCAGAAGCTGGTAAACTCCGGGGGTTACTGGCAGTCAACTGGGAGCTGATTAAGCCTCCAGTGCCAGTGAGCAAATCCTCAGTTGAAGAGCATTCATCATAACTATGGCTATACTCTGGCAAAATTACTATATATTTGTCAAAACTTAAAATTCTAAAATGTCTTTTCTCTGAATTAATCAGTCCACTCTGCGGAGAACGATATCATTTATTTTGTTTTATAATATTTTACTTTGACCGGTAGGAATTAAGATTCTGTTGATCAAAGAAAGACTTCACTCATTTCTACGTGCGGAAATGTATTTCTCTCCTGTCGCGCAATGTTGACGGAAGTCAACAGCGTCGCTTTGTTTCTTCTCTGAGCCGCTAGCGCAGGACCTCAGTAGCTATTTGAGGATTTTCTATCTTGTGGGGTGTGCTATTTCAACCCAAACATGTCGAGTTTTGTTCAGTTTCAGAATCACTTAGTGTCCATCATGGAGATATTAGCTAACGCTGCGGTGGCTGAAATTAACCGATGTGTTGATGATAGCTGCGCTGTTTTCCGTTTGGAGATATCTCAGAGCCAGAAGGAGATAGAAACACCGAAGCGAAAACTGGGGTCTCTGGAGGGCGATCTTCACAAGACGCAAAGACAAAAAACAGGTGGGAGACCAGTGGTGCCGAATAGAGACGATATTGATCTTTTATGGTTCGGCCGGATGTTTTTTATTTTTATTTATTTATTTATTCTGATTCCTGAATCATCATGGTGTTGGCTAGACGGACGTGTGCTGCTGAAGTGAACAACGACTATTAAATTTACCAGTGTTTTACGTTTCGCTCTAGCAGAGAATGTGTTTGGGCAGGATTGGCGCTTCAGACCAATGGGAGATGAAAATCGAATGGTTATGGAAGATGCAAAAATGCCTTTACTGCCAAGCATCAGTAGAAACCAGGTGTGTTTGCATTAAATGCTGCCAAGTGTATCATTTGCTACACAAGGATTCCTGTTATCATCTACATTTTGGTGACTGTATGTACATGAGATGCAGTTACAGACTCAGATATTGGTTAAACTCACATTTTATCTCTTGACTCATCTGACACAGTCCAGGAGTGAACCACTTCCTGTCAAGCTCGAGAGACTGGAGGACGACTTGTCCCTTAACCAACAACATACATCGTCAAAAGAGGAACAGGAAATGCAGCCCACAGCTGAAGAGGAGGAACAGGCAACACAGCCCTCAGCTGTTGTAAATGGGAATGAGCCAGACACAGAGTCCACACTTGTAGGAGACCCAGAGGAGCTGAGGGAGCAGCACAGGTGTGGACACAGTGATGAGGAGCTCAGTGGACTGGAGTTTGTGGTGAAGGCAGAGCAAGAGGAAGAGCATGTAGCCCAGAGACTCAATCAGACAGGATACGAACACAGTACTGGAAGACTCAGCAATTTGGATTCGGAGTGTGTGACGTATGAGAGAGACAATCAGCTGTCGACGTCCTTTACCCAAGGGAACAGTGACGCAGAAAGTAATGAACTAGTTTGTTCTGTTGCTACAGAACAGTACTCGCAGGGTCTGTCAATTCATTCTCCACTGCACCAGACTCCTGCCACCATGGAAGTTTCTGTAAACACACTGTCCTCTTCGGAGGCTTCATGTGCTGAGTTTGAGAAGATGGATGAGATGCCGTCTGTTTGCAGTGAGGAGCTCATATCAGAGGCCGTTCACACACAGCAGGGTCAGTACAGAGAGAGACTTGTGCACACAGTGGAGAGAGAGAATCAGAAATTACTGCCCCAGCAGCAGCAACATGGACCCTCAGTAAAACACAGGAGAGGCAGTGAGAGCCCAGCCCAGCCACACTCAGGCTCTCCGTACCAGCTCTGCCAGCTATGGGTTCTGAGTAACACAGGGAAGAGGGTCAGCTGTTACCATTTGTAGTACATGTGGCAGGAGTTTTACGTGCTGCAGTAATCTCATCAATCACCAGCGAGTTCACACGGGGGAGAAACCGTACAGCTGTGTACAGTGTGGGCAGTGCTTCAATCGCAAAAGCAATCTTGTACGACATGAGAGGGTTCACAGTGGATATAGACCCTTTGTTTGCACTCAGTGTGGGAAAAAATTTGCTCAGCGAACTCACCTGAGACAACACCAGAGAACTCACACAAGAGAGAGACCGTACCACTGCACACAGTGTGAGAGGAGTTTTACTCACCGATGTAGTCTTGTAGTCCACAAGAGGAACAATGGTAGAGTGAAACCACACAGTTGAAAATGGAAAGAATAATTTTCTTTTTTATATTTCTTTTGAACATGTTGAATGCTAGCACTCTCCAGATTGATTGAAAAAAGAATGCCCATACAATGAGTGCCATAATTGATTGGATAGCACTCTTGTTTATTTTGGTTCTAAACTCCTGTTCTTTGAAAGGAGACAATTGTTGAGATTTTGGTGCAGACTGTTTCTTTTTAGTGTGTTTTTCCTTCATTAGGTAGTGGATCATTTATATATTTTGTTGTATACTCTTTGCACGCGATGACCGTTTGAAGTCAGTGACTCTTAGACGTCACCAGATGCTGGGTATCTTCCCTGGTAATGCTCTGCCTGGCCTGTACGTGTGCTTATTTGTCCTAATCAAGCTGTGGTACTGCTTCCTCTCTGAGCCATGCTTCAGCCAATCAGATTGTACGTAACTGGAATTTTTCCCTAATTTGTTTTTGAAAAATAATCCGGCAGCCTGTTAAGGAAGCTGTCTTCTGTTCCTGTTTGTTTTTGGGACTTTTTGACTTTGTTCTCTCATCTGTCATGTAAAATACATGTTCAATAGGATTAAAATCCTGTTATTGACTGGGCCAACAGAACCAAAATAACAAATAGTGCATCACTAGCCAATGAAATATTGCACTGTATTTGTATATTTACAAAATCTTTACTTTGAAACTAAAACAAAGTTCGAGAAAATTCTTGATTAACCATTGGTGTTTCCCTACATGTGGCTTTAATAAAATGAAACATTTTACTTATCATGGTTGTTTTTTGGTTTGTTTTGCCGTTTTATTTTTGCCAAGTAATCTGAACTGCTTCTTAGAGTACGAAGACTACACAAAGTAGAAACCGCCTGGTCTGTCTGCAGTTCTGTATTGAAGTTTTGAGGCTGATTGGATTTCCAAATGAAATATTTGTAATGGCTTATATGTTGATTGTTTTGTTAACGGAGACGTGCACAAGTGTGTGTGTGTGTGTGTGTGTGTGTGTGAGAGAGAGAGAGACAATAGTCAGGTCCTTCAATTTTTGGACATCGACTATGTTATTGGATCCCTGGATGATGAGTTCAGTTACTGTGGATTAGCGATAGTCCTACTGCTGCCACATCCAGAGAGATTTTATTGTGAGCACTTTACAGGTCACAAGCTTCAACCCATTCATTTCATACTTGGTGTGTGTTTTGTGTGTGCTAAGGTCATGAAGCCTTTTGATTCTGAGAGAGATTGCTTCAGGGGTCCGGGGACACATGTCAAAAAGCAGGAGACCGATTGTCTAGTTTTATAGCTCAAGTCAAGTCATTCTCCACTGCACCAGACACCTGCCACCTTGGAAGTCTCTGTAAACACACTGTCCTCTTCGGAGGCTTCATGTGCTGAGTTTGAGAAGATGGATGAGATGCCGTCTGTTTGCAGTGAGGATCTCAGATCAGAGGCCATTCACACACAGCAGGGTCAGTACAGAGAGAGACTTGTGCGCATATTTTATTCACAGAGAGAAGCAGACATTACTGCCCCAGCAGCAGCAACATGGACCCTCAGTAAAACACAGGAGAGGTAGTGAGAGCCCAGCCCAGCCACACTGAGGCTCTCGGTATGAGACCAGCTCTAGTCTGAGTATGGGTTCTGTTAACACAGGGAAGAGGGTCAGCAAAGAAACGAGAGCAAACTTTGGAAGGGAACAGTTTGTCTGTAAATATTGTGGGAAGAATTATTTCCATTGTAATTTGATCAACACCAGCGTGGTTACAGGGGAGAAGCCGTACAGCCGTGCACAGTGTGGGTGGTGCTTCAAACGCAAAAGCTATCTCGTCGACCACAAGAAACTTCACAGTGGATATAGACCCTTTGTTTGCACTCAGTGTGGGAAGAGATTTGCTCAAGGAACGCACCTCCGACGGCACCAGAAAATTCACACCTGAGAGAGACTGTATCACTGGGCACTGTGTGAGAGGAGTTTGCCCCAACGGTGTAGCCTCTTATTTCACTGGAGGAGCCATGGTAGAGTGATAACAAACCGATCTGTGCGACATTAAAGCCACTGACAGCTGAAGTGATGATGACTATCTCAATACAATAACACCTGCCGAAGGGTGAAAAATATTGGACAGGAAGTGCGCAGTCAGTGCATAGATAAAAAAGTCACTCCAGTCCACGCCAGGAAATTGAATAGAAGCATTTGCATTTGTTATTTTTGTCCACACATTTATGCAGGATTTTTTCCTTTGACCCCCGTCTGTGTATCTCAGTCCTGATTTCAGCAATAGAAGGGTTGCTTGGGATTACCGGGAGAGACAGAAGCAAGCAGGACACAATTTCCGCTGAGAAGTTTGGGGGAATTCTGCCAGCCTAATTTTTACGTGGAATGCAGGACAGCGTCCCTTAGAGAACTGTGGCAGTATTAATGAATGGTGAACAGTGATTAATCCAAATAAGGATTTCGTTTTCTGACTTCCTTCTCTTCCTCAACTAAATTTGTGATATTGAGGAAGTTCACTAATACTGAATGAATATTTGCCTTGATTAAAATATATGTTCAAGACTTTTGCAACTTTACATGTGTTAAACAGAAAAAATGAATACAAGGACTGCATGTAAAAGTCGAGCGTCAGTTTTGGCCTTGACATATCTTTAATAAAATAGGAATATTTGAATAGAAAGTGTTATTTTGGCTTTGAGGTGGCGCGGTTGGACAGTGGTTAGGACTGCCGCCTCATCAGCAGGTACGTTGTGGGTTTGAATCCGGCCTGGGGCCTTTCTATGTGGAGTTTGCATGTGTTCTCCTCGTGTTTGTGTGGGTTTCCTCTGGGCACTCCGGTTTCCTCCTGCAGTCCAAAGACAAGCATATCAAGCTGATTGGAGACTGTAAATTGCCCGTAGGTGTGAGTGTGTGAATGGTGCGTGAGTGGTGTGTGCGCCCTCAGATAGATTGGCGAGCTGTAAGGGTGTGTCCCTGCCTTCTGCCCATAGTCAGCTGGGATAGGCTCCAGCTCCCCCAAGACCCCAGACAGGAAGAAGCAGTGTAGATAATGGATGGATTTTGGCATCTTTTTTTACCTGAGTCTAAAATCTGCTCACCTAGACCACGGCCAATGAAAGCTCCAGTGGTTGAAAGCACCATAACCCTCATAGTCCGCTTTCTGTATTGTAGTTTTCACACCCATATGATTACACGGTAAAATTTTCCATGTCAGTGTTAAGTAACGGCATTGGGGTGCAATAATTAGCACTGTTGCCTTGTAAAAAATACATTTTGAGTTGACGTCCCAGCTGGCCCAGACCTCTCTCTTAAAAGTATGTACAGTACCAGTCAAAAGCTTGTATATACCCCCATTTTTCTTGCAATGCATGTTAAATAGAGAAAGATCCACCCTTTTTTTTTTGCAAAAAAAGATCTAGTTCTTAAATCCATCAAACAAACCAGCGTTTGTTGTCATATTTGCTGAGCATACTCACATTTTTTTCTTTACAAGGGCAGTCATATGGCTATAATGAGTTTGCAGATGAGTGCTACCATTTGTTTTTTTGTTTTTCATTGACCTTTTTGCCCAATAAGTCCCAAAACGGCTTGACTTTAATTCAGTTGTTGGAAAAATGGAAGGAGCTTGTTTGTCTGTTTACTTCACAAAATATGGCTTCTTTGACAATTCCAAATTTTGGACACTAATCAAACAAGTAAATTATTATTATTATTATTTTTCAATTCTGACTTTACCTCTGACAAGATTCCATTTGCGATTATATAGAGAAGTTAAGTCATTTTCATTTCTCCAAAAACAGAGCGCTGTAACATTAGCAAAGTGTGTCCAAACTTTTGACTGGTACTGTATATTCTCATATTGTTTGCATGTGTTTCCTCCAGGTACTCTGGTCTCCTCCCATTAAGAAAGATAATCACTGTAACAGAACTCCTATCATTGCCCCTGCCGAAGGCTGTGGCTCTACTACTACAGTATCTCCCTGTATGCTCCACTGTGGCTGCCTACTGCTGTGATGTAATGAGGATGTGTCAAATGCAGATGGCAAATTACCACTCAGTTTATTAAAGTCCACTGTATCGTCAAAATTGTGTGGCCACTACACTGAAACCTCTGAAAAATGGGTAACCAAATTTTCCTGGCAGTTATGTCATAGTACAATCCCAATTCCGAAATAGTTGTGACAAAGTGTAAATTGTGAATGAAATCAAAATGCAATGACTTTCAGATCGCATGAGCCAATATGTTATTTACAATAGAACATAGATTACATTTCAAATGTTGAAACTGAGACATTTTAAATTTTTATCCACAAAATGAGCTTATTTAAAATTTTCTGGCTGCAACAGGTCTCAAAAAAGTTGGGACACAGGCAAAAAAGGGCTGAAAAAGCAATTAATATATAAGAATCAGCTGAAAGAATATTTTGCAAGTAATTACATTAACTGGCATCAGGTGTGTAACATGATTGGCTATAAAAGGGATGTCTAAGAGAGGCTGAGTCTCTCAGAAGTAAAGATGGACAGACGTTTTCCAACCTGTGGAGGCTTGCGTAAAAAAAATTGTGGAATACTTTAAAAACAATGTTCCTCAATGTCAAATTGCAAAGGCTTTGAAGGTCTCATCATCAACAGGCATAACATCATCAAACGATTCAGGGAAACTGGAAAAATCTCTGCATGAAGGGACAAGGCCGAAGACCTTCACTGGATGCCCGTGATCTTCGGGCCCTCAGACGCCACTGCATCACTCACCGGCATGATTCTGTCATTGACATTACTAAATGGGCCCAGGAATACTTCAAGAAACCACTGTCTGTAAACACAGTCCGCGTGCCATCCACAGATGCCACCTAAAACTCTATCATGCAAAAAAAAGAAGCCATTGCTGAGCATGATCCAGAAGCGCCATGTTCTGTGGGCCAAGGCTAATTTAAAATGGACTATAGCAAAGTGTCCTGTGGTTAGATGAGACCAAATTTGACATTCTTGTTGGGAATCATGGGCGTCATGTCCTCCGGGCTAAAGAGGAGAAAGACCACCCCTCCTGTTATCAGTGGTCAGTTCAAAAGCCAACATCTCTGATGGTATGGGGATATGGGGGCTGACTGCTATAAACAGTTATGTCCAATATATAACATCTGGACATAACTTTTATTGCATGTTTTGAAAATGTTTTAAAAAAATCACCATGAATGCTGAAAGGTATATTAAGGTTTTAGAGCAACATATGCTCCCCTCCAGATGACATCTATTCCAGGGAAGGCCTTGTGTATTTCAGCAGGACAATGCAAAACCACATTCTGCAGCTATTACAACAGCATGGCTTTGTAGTCAAAGAGTCCGTGTGCTGAACTGGTCTGCCTGCAGTCTTGATCTTTCACCGATTGAGAACATTTGGCGGATAATTAAACGAAAATTCTGTCAAAGGAGACCCAAAACTCTCCAGCAGCTGGAAGCCTGTATTAAACAAGAGGGGATCAAATTCCAATGACTAAACTCAAGAAACTTGTCTCCTCAATGCCCAGACGCCTCCACTCTGTGTTAAAAAGAAGAGGGATGCTACACCATGGTAAACAGGCCCCTGTCCCAACTTTTTTGAAATGAGCCATCAAATTTGATGGATTTTAAAAAATTGTAAAATTTCTCAGTTTCAACATTTGCTATGTTATCTCTGTTTTATTGTGAATAAAATACTGGCTGGTGTGATTTGGAAAGTCATTTTGATTTTGATTTTATTCACAATTTACACTTTGTCCCAACTATTTCGAATCGGGGTTGTATTGAAAGATCTCAGATTTTTCCTCCTAGAATATTTCTAAATCTGTAAAATAATTATAAATATCAATTTTTTTTGTATCCATCATTCATTGATGTGCATCAAGACCTGAAATTTAATACTAAGTGCATCAACACAAACCAACAACATAACCAATGGGTCTTACTTTTTAAACTGTAATTTTCATTCAGTAATCTCAATCTAAATTATAATGTCATTAACTTGTGGAAATTAACATGAAGGGTGGCAGTCCTACACCTTGTTGCAGTTCCCAAAATGGTGCATTAAAAGTGCTTTTGCAATGGTTGAAAAGGACTCCAACCCCCCATCCACACGCGTGCTCATACACACAATGTGGGTGTTCTATGTAGGTTTCATAAATGCTGCTTTTAAATCCAGGCACCCTCGAGTTCCAGAGCATGACAGGTTCTCTTTTTGCTGATGCTATGGAAGTTTGAATTTCTAGGTGAATGTGTAAGGTGTAGTGTGGCATTTTGGACAATGGCTGTGTTCAAAGTCCCCCCTCCCCCCCCAGTAAAGTTCCATACTCCTTGAAAAAGACCCCAAAAGTGTGGCAGCCATGATGAGTGCTGTTCGAATTCTTTAAACACTGAGGAAAGGTGCTTCAATGCTTGCTGTCTTATGTTTAGCATGGAGTTCTCTCTACAATCCCTAATGAAAAGAAAGGTTGCAACTCCATCCCACAAATCCTTGTGGCCACAATATTTAAAGCGACGCACCATCCATCCAGCCGTTCATAAAAACAAACAAACAAACATGATGGACAAGGGACACATGAGGACATTGCGTTGTGCAATCAGGTTTTCTTTGCTTTGCAGTTGTCTTTTCCTAACTCCTTGTGAGTCTTCCATAACACCTTTTTTCTTAGCCTCATGAGATTTTGCGTCAAGGTTAAGGAGAAGTGATAAAGAACTGGGCCTGGTTGTTCAAAGCTCCGTTAATTTAACGGCTGGCTAGCACTAAACACCTGACATCATGACCACTCTCTAAATAAGATTCTCGCGAACGCTCTTCACTACTTAAACTAATCAAGGGGAAACCTAAAAATGCAGCAAAAATATACAAACATCTGTGCTTTCATTCAGAGATATAGATACTGTGGTTTAAACTTAATCACCGGTTAAAGTTAAAAAAGCTTTGAACAACCGGTCCCTGGGTGATAGGATGTAATTTTTTTTACTATTTGACTGAAGCCAGGGTTTTAGATGTAGGAGAGGGCAGTGGATGACATTTTCCCCCTGAGCTGGTAAACTCCGGCGGTTACTGGCAGTCAATTGGGAGTTGATTAACCCTCCAAATTATGCCAGTGAGCAAATTCCCAGTTGAAGTCCATTCATCATAACTATGGCTATACTCCGGCGAAATTACTCTATATTTGTCAAAACTTAAAATTCCAAAATGTGTTTTCTCTGAATTAATCAGTCGACTCTGCGGAGAACGATGCTATTTATTTTATTTTATAATATTTTATTTTGACCGGTAGAAATGAAGATTTTGTTGATCAAAGAAAGACGACTCATTTCTACGTGCGGAAATGTATTTCTCTCCTGTCGCGCAATGTTGACGGAAGTAAACAGCGTCGCTTTGTTTTTACTCTGAGCCGCTAGTGCAGGACCGCAGTAGCTATTTGAGGATTTTCTATCTTGTGGGGTGCGCTATTTCAACCCAAACATGTCGAGTTTTGTTCAGTTTCAGAATCCGTTAGTGTCCATAATGGAGATATTAGCTAAAGCTGCGGTGGCTGAAATTAACCGATGTGTTGATGATAGCTGCGCTGTTTTCCGTTTGGAGATATCTCAGAGCCAGAAGGAGATAGAAACACTGAAGCGAAAACTGGGGTCTCTGGAGCGCGAGCTTCACAAGACGCAAAGACAAAAAACAGGTGGGAGACCAGTGGTGCCGAATAGAGACGA
This sequence comes from Gymnothorax javanicus, assembly GCA_029692085.1. Taxonomy (NCBI): domain Eukaryota; kingdom Metazoa; phylum Chordata; class Actinopteri; order Anguilliformes; family Muraenidae; genus Gymnothorax; species Gymnothorax javanicus. The sequence goes on along the minus strand of CM056197.1, from coordinate 47,325,038 downwards.
TATTGATCTTTTATGGTTCGGCCGGATGTGTTTTTTTTTTTTATTTATTTATTAATTCTGATTCCCGAATCATCATGTTGTTGGCTAGACGGACGTGTACTGCTGAAGTGAACAATGACTGTTAAATTTACCAGTGTTATACGTTTCGCTCTAGCAGAGAATGTGTTTGGGCAGGATTGGCGCTTCAGACCAATGGGAGGGGAAAATCGAATGGTTATGGAAGATGCAAAAATACCTTTACTGCCAAGCATCAGAAGAAATCAGGTTTGTTCGCATGAAATGCAGCTAAGTGTATCACTTACTCCGTAAGAATTCCTGTTATCACCTACATTTTAGCACCTGTATGTGCATGAGATGCAGTTACAGACTCAGATTCAGGTTGAACTCACGTTATCTCTTGGTTGGTTTGATACAGTCAAGCTTGAGAGACTGGAGGAGGACTCGTCCCGTAACAGACAACTCATATCTTCAAAAGAGGAACAGGAAATGCCACCCAAACCTGAAGAGGAGGAACAGGTAACACAGCCCAAGCCTGTAGAAGATGAGAAGAAACCAGACACAGAGCCCACACCTGTAGGAGACCAAGAGGAGCTGAGGGAGCAGCACAGTTGTGGACACAGTGATGAGGAGCTCAGTGGACTGGAGTTTGTGGTGAAGGCAGAGCATGAGGAAGAGCATGTTGCTCAGAGACTCAATCAGACAGAGAGTGAACACAGTACAGGAAGACTCAACACTCTGGACTCTGAGTATATTATGTATGAGAGAGACAATCAACTGCGGACTTCCGTTACTCAGGGGAACTGTGACATAGAAAGTATTGAACCAGTTTGTTCTAATACTACAGAACAGTACTCACAGAGTCTGTCAATTAATTCACCACTTTACCATACTTCTGCCACTATGGAAGTTTCTGGAAACGCACAGTCCTCTTTTGGGGATTTATACACTGAGTTTGCTAAGATGGGTGAGGAGCTCAGATCAGAGGCCATTCACACACAGCAGGGTCAGTACAGAGAGAGACTTGTGCACACAGTGGAGAGAGAGAATCAGACATTACTACCCCAGCAGCAGCAACATGGACCCTCAGTAAAACACAGGAGAGGCAGTGAGAGCCCAGCCCAGCCACACCCAGGCTCTCTGCATGAGACCGGCTCTACTCTGAGCACTGGTGCGTTTAACACTGGGAAGAAGTGCAAGACTTCAAAGAGTCTTGGCCTCAGAGAGAGACTTTTTGTTTGCACATTCTGTGAGAAGAGGTTTAACTACAACAGTCTGCTCAAAATGCACCAAAGAATCCACACAGGGGAGAAACCATACAGCTGTGCACAATGTGGGCAGTGCTTCAATCGCAAAAGCAATCTTGCACACCACGAGAGGGTTCACAGTGGATATAGACCTTTTGTTTGCACTCAGTGTGGAAAAAGATTTGCTCGAGGAACTCACCTTAGAGAACACCAGAGAATTCATGCTCGGGAGAAACTGTATCAGTGCACCCAGTGAGAGAGAAGATTTACCCACTGGTGTAGTCTTATAGTTCACCAGAGGAGCCATAGTAGAGTGAAAGCATACACCGGTCAGCCTCAGCATTAAAACCACTGATGGCTGAAGTGAATAATAATGATTATCTTTACAATGGCGCCTGCCAACAAGTGCAATCTATCAGGCAGCTAGTGAACAGTTAGTTCTTGATCTCTCCATGTAAAATCAACCAACTCTGAAAAATTTACTGCCTCACCCTCTCTGATTAAGCTGATTTTCTTTTTACAGTAATTTTAGAATATTTAATGATGAAATTCAAATGTTCACCTCCATAATATGAATATTCTCTGAGTTACAGGCCCTCAAAGTATATTGGAGGGGGGGCTGTCAAAATCTGCACTTTTTAATTCATATTATTTTAGCGAGCATTTTTGAGCCCTCATAACTTCATTTTTACATGTGATAGCCATATGACATTTTCAGGGAAGAAAAACACATTTGAGCTCTGCTAAAAACTGCAGCCAAATTTATTTTACATCCACTTGAGGTGTCATAATGTAAAGCCAAAATCTCGACTTTGTTCAGTATGATTTTTTTTCCAAAAAAAATTTGAGCTTCAACGTCATGGGACATATCACAGTTTTAATGGCAAAACTGCTCCAATTTACTTTGTGTCAGAGTAATAGAGGCAATCCTTGCTTTTATTGGATGTGTTAGTTGTTTTCTAATAATTCAGTTAGGTCACTTACGTGAGATTTAATCATTTATTGCAGGACGACCTGCATTTAAGTTTGGCCGTGACTCTGCTTGAGTGATGCTCTGGAACAATCTGAGCAAGCATGACACAGACAGTCCCTGAGATCACAACCCTCCCGGCAGAGCCTGAGATCATTTTAAATCTCGTAAAGTTTAAGTTATTGAATATGATATGAACAAGTGCTGCTAGTGATGATGTGATGAGGCCCCGTGAATGTATCGAATCTTTCCATCCAATTGCTCCATAAATAAAATATTTGGGAAAACATCTGCTGGTCATTTGAGGAGGCTCATTCTCTCTGTGCGTTTGGAATTGATGAGATTTAGAAATATCGTATCAAAAGATCCTTCTCCAAGTTACTCCTCCAAACAGGCTTCATTTGGACAGTTTCAGTGTCAGCAAATCCAAAGTGAAGTTTTAACAGGAGGCTGGGAAGGTGGAGGGAGATGAGAAAGAGATTTCTTCGTTACTCAAGTACGGTGTAGACGAGCACGGTGTCAGAGAAATGAAGGTTATAAAAGCTCACCAATTAGGTGGGAGGAGCTAAAGTTAAGAATGATTGGACAGAAACAGGCTTGTGAACAGCCTGACTACCGTGCCTGACTGAACTAACGCCTGCAGCTCCATTTGGCTAGAAAAAACTAAAAAGTGCATATTGGATACATTTTCAAGGGTCATATCACCATTCTGGATAGGTGGTTGGCTAAAACAAATTATGGCATATTAACAGTCTCATTTTTTTCTACGTTTTGATATCTGGCTCCTCATTTTGCCATGATTTCTTCTGTGTCAAAATAATTTGTCTTGTTGAGTCATATTTTGACACTAATGTAGTTTTGACTGTGCAATGGAGAAACAACATTGGTGCTCACGTTTTATGTAATAGTTCGAATAGGTCTCATTGATCAAACACGTTTTTGATATTTCCAAGGTGCCCAGACTACTTTTTACTGGCTTGAAATGAATGGTGAAGGGATCACAACAGTTCTCTCAAAATTTGTATTTGCCCAAATAAAACATCTTATATTGCTATCAACTTGTCACAGCACTGGTATCCACTGACAAATCTATCCAAACACAAAGAGAAACTCACTTTTTTCATTGTCCAAAATCTCTTTAATTTTAAGAAGTTTTTGATTTCTGCAATGGGTGTCTTTTAGCAAAAATCCTTTGTGAAAATACCATTTGTACAGGTATCGAGGTCGATGATGTTTATGTCATGACATTTGTTGGGTATTGACCCTTCAAATTATGCCCCTGAACTGACTTCATGGCACCAGCTAAGCTTCACGTGCTTATGATGAGCAGTTGAGTCATTATTTTTTCATGACATCATGATTACCAAGACCGGGGATGTTGCTCATGACATCAGCATAAGGTGACAGTTAAACTTGCAAACCACACCTTTGTTCGTGTTGCTCACATGTATAGTGCTCGCTCACTCAGCATTACCATGGTTTTAATTCCTTGAGTAAGTACAATATCAAATATTACATTTTGTGCCTATATTAGAAAATTGTTTTTACCCAGAAGGTATCATGGCTCAAAAATGAGCCTGGTATCAAAACGGGTAAAAGTGAGACATTTTATATGCTTTAACTCCTTTTGACCAACCATCTATCCTACATGGTGACATGACCCTTAAAGGTTTACCCAAAATGTGCTTTTTAAAGTTTTTCCAAAGAAATTTCAGAAAATTAAGAACACATCCAGGATAGCAATGCCTGTTTCTATTACCCTATGTCATAGATATTAAATTAGAGCAGTTTTGCTTTTGACATTACGAAACATCCCATGATATTGATGGTCAAAGTTGGTTTCAAAAAAATTTACCAAACAAAAACAAGATTTTGGCTTTAGATTGTGACACCTGGTGTGGATATAAAATTGATTTGGTTGCAGTTTTTAACAGAGCTCAAGCTGTTGACTTTACCTCCAAATTCGCCAGATCTCAGTTCAATGGAGCATCTGTGGGATGTGCTGAAAATACAAGTCCAATCCATTGAGGCTCCATCTCGCAACTCTCGGGTCTTGAAGGATCTTCTGCTTATGTCTCGACGTCAGATACCACGGTACATCTTCAGAGGTCTTGTGAAGTCCATGCCTCAAAGGGTTAAAGCTTTTTTTTTTTTTTTTTTTTCTGCACGAGGGGGACCTACACAGCCATCAAATTCAAGATGAGCTAATATTTTTCATGAAATGGTATAATGCCTCACTTTCAATATCATATTGTTTATGTTCTATTGGGAATAAAATGTCAGTTTATGAGATTTGCGAATCATTGCATTCTGTTTTTATTTACATTTTACTCAGCATCCCAACTTTTTTGGAATTGGGATTGTATATTAATACCTTCCGATGGCCCGCTGACGAAAAGTAGGAGAAGGGCCACCCACAATCCTCACACAGCTCCCTGGAAATCCATCATCGGTTCTTCAAATTTTCTCCATGTCAACGCAAGAAACTGCCAAGAAATGCGTTAAATGAGTCAGATAAAATTGCTGAGCTGTTTGCTTGCAGACACGAACGGAACAGCCAGCAGAATGTCGCACAAGCACGAGAGAAACAGCTGACCTGAGCATGGCAGGCAAAATTGGGGTATTTAAGAGGAGGAGGAGGAAGGTGGGAATGATTGAAGCTAGGGAGAGCTGGGGGGACAAGGAGAACCTGTTGTGTTCATTGCATTTTGAGATAGTTTATTTTGAGCCAATCATAGGAGGCTCCACAAATTCATGCAAAGACTAATAATACTTCCAGCTTGACCTGTCATCCTGAATTGTCCTGCCAAACATCAGTTTGACCTTCCACATAGAATAAACAAAAGGTCCAAAACGAGATGGCTTTGTCATCATGATTTAAAGTAAGTTCGTCGGACTCTTTCCTAGTTATGAAATATACATGAAAACGTCATCTCTTTTTCTAATTTTCCCACACTTTCAGTAGGTTAACAAGCAACTCACCAAAAAAAAACATCCTCAAATCCCCTAGTACTGTGGTTCCCAAACAGAGTTCCAGGGACCTCCCTTTGTATGCTGGTTTGTGTTCCACCCACAGTTGCGATCCCAGAATTTTAATGAGCTGTCACTTGTTCCAAAATGCACTTTTTAAGTTTATTGGGATTTCTTACCCTTTCAGGGTGCAAGTCAGAAATAACTATGCATGCCATAAAGAATCAAAGCTCTGTATTTATAGTGAGCCAAGTTGGTAATTATTGTTCCATTTTTTTTTTTTTTTTTTGCATAAGACAAGGAGAAATTTGTAAATGAATCGGCTGATGATCTTAACTGATTGTGACTGATGATCTTGAGGACACACTGTATGGTCAAGCATTTATTATGTAATAAAGAATTTCAAGCGATCAAACCTGTTGGATGCTATTTTTGTATTTGGTTTGGAAAGAACAGAACACCTGTGTTCAGAAGCCGAAGTTGCAGTTTCCTGAATAACAAGAGTCTTGAATTTGGTCAGTGTCATGGCTGGCTCAACAACCATGATAAATAATGGGAGGTGAAACAAGAAGTTAAAGCAAAAAGCATTCATTTATTTAAAAAACTGAAAATACCAAAGCACTATGGGGTGTGGCCGTCAGTAGGTCAGTGGTGTTAGTTTGTAGGCATGAATGATAAATATTGAGTGGAGTGTTGCATGGCAAAAGTAAATTTAAAAAAAGCTTTGTGACTGTATCTTGAGAGGTTGCGATGATGTCTTGTTCACAATGATCACCCACAAACAGAAAAACAGACAGAGAGACTCGTAAACACCAGCAAAAATAGTATTTCATAGCAGTTGTATAGTGGTTTCAGACTAGTCTTGTTGAAGTTTGCATCGATGACACACACACACACACGCGCGCACACCTAAACTTCGGAACTCATTACCTCAAACTCTCCATGTTATATCTTCAATTTCTGAATTCAAATCACAGCTGAAAACTCACCTTTTCAGACAGTAGGGGAGGCTGGGGACAGTTGGACCACAGGGAGAGTTGGGCCACCCTTACTTTCATGGAACTTGGAACCTGTATTGGGCAGGTTGTCGCATTAGGGGCAGGGAGAATCTTCCTCCTTCTTTTTCCCCTTTTTCCCCCTGTAACAACTCGGTGAGCAAACAGCCAAATTAAGTCGCTAATCTGGTCAAACAAAGGCGACGGGGGTTTTTTGGGTTTTTTTGGGGGGGGTTTCAGTCTCCCGGGAGCAAAGCAAAGTAAGGTAAAGTAAAACAAATTTAAACGCTAAATTTAGAGAATAAATTCAACGCTAAATAATTGTCTAACTAAGTGAATTGTGCGATATACAAAAAGTAAAAACAGTTGTTTTCAAGGACTGAGGTACTGTCGCCTGGTTTTTTTTTTGTAGCTGACTTAGCTAATCTAACCCCCAGCAAGCTCTCAACGCCAAGAATATTATCGAATTACCTGGATATCTAACTATAACCCGGCTTGGTTTCATACTTGGTCGCTTGCCTTTCATACAGTCTTCTAGCCAATAAATATTGACGTTCACCGGGTTTTTTTTAGTCCCCTTCGTTCTCTATCCTGACCGTGATACCGATAAACGCATTGCCAAGCTTGAATATTAATGCGAACCAGGGTTTTGTCTTTTTTCGCATTTTATTATTACCGAAGGGCTCTTCTGATTAAACACACTGTAAATTATCCTATCTTTGTATTTTCCTCCGGTTGCTGTGTCTTGATCGGCTGATTAAAGTTTAACTGCTTGTTAGAGTGCTTAGGACAGCTTGTTGGGGGAGGTACCGTGTTTAGTTCGCTCACATAGTAAACGACTTGTTTATTCGGTCTGTTTTAATTTAAGGAACCGAGGCTTTACTCTCTTCTCGGTTACCCTTGGTTGTATTTTGAAAGCTAGCTAGATAAGTACTGTTTGCATTTTTGGCTGGGGATCTGAGATTTAGTATTAAGTTAGTAGGGCAGCAGTCACTTGAGTCGTCCATTCGTTTAGGTTGGAATTTAAACGGTAAAGTTTACCGGAGTGCTCCGCCTCCTCCCTCCTCCAGTTTCTCCTGGGTGTTGTAGCCATTCTGTTTTATCTGGGTTCTCAGCTAAGCCCTGTGATATTTTTAGGTTAGTATATTAATAGTATTGGGACTAGATAAACTCAAGTCGGCTTATTAGGAGTGCTTATTACAAATAGAGTTTGGCTCAATTTGATATTTCATTTCTTTTAACTGAGACTAAGCCCCTGTTAAAAGAGGCTTATAATCCATCTACATAGTTTCCCCACAGTTTCTACTGTGACTGCTGCTTAGGGCTTCTTAGGTTAATAAATTAATAAATTGTGGTTCCTCAGCTTCTGTCTCGGCATTAGTAATTTTCTTTTATCTAGGGTGAGCGAGGTCATTAGGTAGGGGGTTCAAAATGTCGCCAAAACTATGTGACGGTTGCAGGATGATCGCGCTTTTGGAAAGAGATTTCCAGGGTGGGTTTGTCTGCCACCGGTGCCAGCTAATTGAGCATCTGGAGAGCAAGATCCTTGATCTTCAGGGCCAGTTGGCGGCATGACATAGTTCACAATCAGTAGAGTTCCTAGAGGAACTAAGTAGTATGTTGTTTAGAGAAATGGTGTGTACGCCAAAGCAGGGTGGTACAGGGATCCCAGAGCAGGCAGGGAGAGAAAGTTGGGTGACTGTAGGTCGACAGCGCAGGAAAGGGCGTGCACGCTGTACAGGGACAGCTCCGCCAGTGGTTGAGGTGTCCAACCGATTCCAGCCCTTGCAGGAACTCGAATTGGCCCCTGACCCTGAGAGTGAGGGGACTGATGAGCAGCAGGGCACCCTGTTGGCCTCTACCCCTCAGAAAAGAGAGTTAGTGATAGTGGGGGACTCAATACTTAGAGGAATAGATAGCTTAGTCTGTTCAAGGCGACAAGGAGTCTCAGACGGTGTGTTGCCTGCCTGGTGCCCAGGTAGGAGACCTCCTGGAGCGTGCAGACAAGCTCCTGGCCAGAGCGGGGAGGGATCCAGTTGTCATGATCCATGTTGGGACAAATGACATAGGTAAGGGTAGGTTTGAGGTTCTGCAAGGTAAATTTGTGGAATTAGCTGAGAAGCTTAGGAGCAGATCCTCAACGGTAGTGTTCTCCGGGATTCTACCGGTACCACGTGCAAGCAGAGGAAAGCAGAATTTTATCTGGAGGTTTAACACGTGGCTACGAACCTGGCGTAGGAAAGAGGGGTACAGGTTTATGGGGCACTGGAACTTTTTCTGGGACAGGGGTGACCTGTTCAAGCCTGACGGGCTGCACCAGAACCGGAGCGGTACCTTTGCTCTGGGTCAGCGTATGTTGAGGGTAGCACAGGATTATTTAAACTAGGGACTTGGGGGGCAGGGAGGTTAGTGAGTGTTACACATAGGGAAATGCAGACTGCCCTGATGGAAGCTGACGGCGTTACATGCACTATTGATGATATACTTTTAAAGCAACAAAGCGTAGTGGGGGGCTTGAAGCAGCGGCCGCATGGGAAATCAAGGGGGAAGAGCATTAGTAATAACCTGAAATGTTTTTATTTAAATGCAAGAAGCATAAAAAATAAATTTCCAGAGCTTGAGGCCGTTATGATTAGTGAGGGCTATGACACAGTTGGGATTACAGAGACATGGCTTAGTGAAGAGGATGGAGATGAATATAATATAGAAGGTTATTAGCTCTTTAGGAAGGATAGATGTAATAGGCAAGGAGGGGGCGTAGCAATCTATGTGAACGAAAACATAAATGTACAGGAAATTCCTGAAATTGAACATTCCTTGCCTTGTGAAGATATCTGGGTCAGGCTCATTGGCAAACATGAGACAGGTTTAAACATAGGAGTATGCTATCGGCCACCAGCGTTGGACAGTACAGTCAATGAAATGCTTTTGAAGAGGATTACGCAAGCTTGTAGAGGTGGAGGGACTATTATTATGGGAGACTTGAATTATCCTGGTATCGATTGGGAAATGGTGAAAGGACAGGGCAGGGGGGAGGAAGAATTTCTAGATGTTATAAATGAAATTTTTTTGGTGCAGTATGTTAATAAACCAACAAGAGAGAAGGCAATTTTAGACTTAGTGCTCTGTAATGACCCAGATAGAATTAGCAATGTTGAGGTACTGGAGCCACTTGGGACAAGTGATCACTCTGCTGTTAATTTTGATGTTTCATGGGAAGTTAAAAAGGTGTATTCAAAAACAAAAATTTTCAATTTTAGGCGAGCAAACTTTTGACAGGATGCGCTCATATCTAAGTGAAATAAAATGGGAGACACTCCTGGACTGTGAGTCTGTAAATGAGATGTGGGAAAGATTTAAGGGGGTTTTACTTGATTCACAATGCAAATTCATTCCAAAGGTGTCCAAAAGTAAACTGAAAAAGCAGAATCCTCAGTGGATGACCAAAAGTATTCGTAGGATTTTGAGGGAAAAGAGGAATCTTTATAAGATGTACATAAAGGATAACAATGAGAACACTAAGGCTGAATACTGTAAAATGCGGGCTGTGGTCAAAAGAGCTGAGGAATGCTAGAAGACTGTATGAAAGACAAATTGCAGAAGGGGCAAAAACTAACCCTAAGTGCTTCTTTCAGTTCTGTAGCAGAAAAAGGAAAGTCAAAGAGCAGGTTAAGTGCATAAACAATAAAAATGGATCGCTGCTATATGATAACAAGGATATTTTGGATGCCTTAAACAGTTACTTTGTTGAGAATTTTACCTCAGAGTGGGTCTTTATTCGGCCAGAGGGCATGTTAAATGCTCAAGATTATTTAGCGGAGATTGAGGTTAGGGATAACGAAGTATTAGACAAGTTGCATAAACTAAAGGCAGATAAGGCGACGGGTCCTGATGGCTTATATCCTAGAGTGCTCAGGGAAGTTGGTGAGATCATCTTTAAGCCGCTATCCGCCATCTTCAGACGGTCTTTGGAAACGGGAGAAATACCAAATGATTGGAAACAGGGCAATATAATACCAATATATAAGAAAGGGGACCGTACTGAAATTACAGGCCAGTCAGTTTAACTTGCATTACGTGCAAAATATTGGAATCTATCATAAAAGATGAGCTGGACTTATTTCTTGAACGTAACAGTATCTTGAGGGATAGCCAACATGGTTTCCATAAGGGAAGGTCATGCCTGACAAACCCTCTGGAATTTTTTGAAGAGGCCACCAAGACTTATGACCAAAGCAGGGCTTATGACATCATATACTTGGATTTTCAGAAAGCATTTGATACAGTACCGCATAAGAGACTAATTTTTAAAATGAGCTCCATTGGAGTTACAGGAGGTATTCTGGAGTGGATTCAGAACTGGTTACAGGACAGAACACAAAGAGTGGTGGTCAATGGTATCTCATCTGAGCTAGGTATGGTGGGGAGTGGCGTCCCCCAGGGATCGGTGTTGGGACCCCTGCTGTTCCTCATCTACATTAATGACCTTGATAGGAATATTGAGAGCAGATAAGTTAAATTTGCAGATGATACTAAATTGGGGGGTTTGGCAAATAGTTTAGAGTCCACTAAAGTGATTCAGGATGATTTGGATAGAATCCAGAATTGGGCAGAAATGTGGCAAATGAAATTTAATGTAGCGAAATGTAAAGTTGTACATGTAGGTAATAACAACATTAGACGGGATTACTTCATGGGAGGTTTAAAACTGGAATCTGCTCCACACGAGAAAGATCTGGGAGTGATTGTTGATCAAACCCTCACAGGCTCTAGCCATTGTGCCATAGCAGTTAAAAAAGCCAATCGGATGCTGGGATACATTGCCAAAAGTATTGAGTACAAATCTAAGGAGGTGATGCTTCTTTTGTACAACACATTTGTCAGACCACATCTGGAGTATTGTGTGCAGTTCTGGGGACCATACTTTAAGAAAGATATAGAGGCTCTAGAGAAAGTTCAGAGAAGAGCCACTAAGCTAATTCCAGGTATAAAACATGAAAGCTATGAGAAGAGGCTGAAGATCCTTAATCTCTTTAGTCTTAGGAAAAGGAGACTAAGGGGTGATTTGATTGAGGTCTTTAAATATGTTAAAGGGATTAACAAAGTGAATTATGTAGGATTCCTTCGACCAAGTGTTGTTAGTAGAACTCGGGGTCACAAATGGAAGTTGATCAAAGGTAAATTTAGCACTGATATTCGGAAATATTTCTTCACCCAAAGAGTAATTTCGATGTGGAATAGCTTGCCTGACCATATTGTTGAGGCAGAGACCTTGGGGGTTTTCAAGAGCAGGCTTGACTTAAAGCTAGATACCATTGAGTCATTGAGTATCTGAAGGGATATATTCACAATAGTATAATAAACTGGCAAGCGTAGTTGGGCTGAACGGCCTGTTCTCGCCATTCATGTTATGTTATGTTAGGTGGTGCCATCTAATGGAAGTACTAGGCATTATCTTTTTATTGACATAAGGGACTGCAGAAGTTTTGGCTGTCTGTCCATGTTTTTGCAGAGAAGTGCATTTTTGACTCAGAAGAGTAAAAACTGGAATTCACGGTAAGCATTTTTGTATCTCTTCAATACTATACAGTATACTGTCCTTAGTTGTTCCACAAGATAGCTGTGACATTCCTCCTCCATCAAGGTATTGGCCAAATCTGTGTGATATATTTCTTTGCTAAAATTGTCACTGAAATAAATATGGCGGACATTTGGAGAGTTGGGACACTTGTGGTTGGGAGAGTTGGGCCATATAAAGTTATACTTGGAACATATATTTTGCTGATAAAGGTTAACTTTTCCTGGAGGGGTTGTATCAGAATTTATTTTGATAAGCCTAGATAGCCTTTGATTGCAAAAGTTTGTAATCAAGTTGTTCATAATTTGCATTGACATGAGAATGTGACAGTTGGAAAATGTAGAATATGTTTCTTAGCAATGCTGATATTATCTGGTGAAGTTCAATGTTTAAACAGTTACTTTATATAATATCTGGTATTTAATTGTTCACATTTTCCGCAAAATTCTTAAACAGTTAACACAAAATGAGTTGCAAAAAGTTCCTGTTCAGTGTTGACTTTTGCTAGTGGATTTCTACTAGAATATTGATTAATTTCATGTTCATTGTTATTTCATGAATTTGGAATTAAACTGTTCATATTTTCCTTGCCTGGATGGTTGTTGTGTGTCTTTCTTAACTCTCCTGTATGTGGTCCAACTCTCCTCAGCAGTGGCCCAAGTCTCCCCTGACCCTGGACCAACTATCCTCACTAGGAGGGAGAGTTGGGCCAAAAAACATTACTTTAAAACTTGCCTCCCCCTCCTACACATATGCTTGCATTCAGAAACAGCTGATACAGGAAGTGTATTATTGGATGTGTGTATCGTAAGTGGAATCAATGGTTATATGCCGTGAATAGAATTAGCTTGATATGCTAAAATATAAAAAGTGGTCCAACTCTCCCAAGCCTCCCCTACTAACCAGTTGTCCCTCTTAAATGTAATGATTATTGATTTTATTGAAGATTTTTTTTGCCTTCCCTATTTTATATTGATCTTTTATCCTGTCATCTGTATTCCCTCATTTTAATGTCTCTCTGTATGGCATGTAAAGCAATCTTGGGTTTAATAAAGGCGCTATATAAATAAAATGTATTATTACACCAACAAAAATCAATGCCAACATCACTAGTGCGGCTGGTAAGAAAACAAACCAGCCAGCCTGAATGATGTCTTGTGTTTATAGATGAAAGAACTTTGTCCGGGTTCTCTACAGTGACTTAATTAGCTTTTACCTCCGGGTACTCCGGTTTCCTCCCTCAGTCCAGAGACATGCACATCAGGCTAATTGCTGACACTAAATTGCCCTTAGGTATGAGTGCGAGAGTAAATGAGGTGTGAATGGTGTGTGCGCCCTGCCATGGATTGGCGAGCTGTCTAGGGTGGGTCCCTGCCGTTCGCCCATGGTGAGCTGGGATAGGCTCCAGCTGCCCCAACCCTCGTGAGGAAGAAGTGGATATAGAGAATGGATGGATGGATGGATGGATGGATGGGTGGATAAATTAGCTTTTTGTATATTGTTAGCCTCTTAGCATAATTGCCTGAGTCATATTTTTGCCAAATTGAGATATCTGCTGCCTGTCCTTTCGTGTTGGCAAAAAAAAAATTTTTTTTTTTCATTTTTTCTCAGAACCTTAAAAACGAAAAAATAAAAGAAAATCCATTCTCTGAAATAATAATCAAAGTTTAAAAAAAAAAACCTTCAAAAATGAGATAGGCAATTCTGCTATTAGGCTTACTTCATATGTTGCCAATGGTGTCTGAAGTAGCACACTCCCACACAGTAGGTGGCGACATAAAACGATTAATTCAAAGTATAAATATAATTATGGAAGACAAAGAAGAAGAAGAACACGGCTTGGTCTGTCGCGGAATTTTAACGAAACTCAGCTGCGTCGTCTTGTTTTTATCCGAATCTTTTAGCACTGGACCTTCCTAGCTTGGTATTATTTTAGGATATTATATCTTGCGGGGTTCGCCATTTCAACCCAAACATGGCTAATTTTGTTCCGTTTCAGAATCACTTACTATCCATCATGGAGATATTAGCTAAAGCAGCGGTGGCTGAAATTAACCGATGTGTTGACGATAGCTGCGCTGTTTTCCGTTTGGAGATATCTCAGAGTCAGAAGGAGATCGAAACACTGAAAAACAAACTGCAGGTTCTGGAGCGCGAGCTTCTTAAGACGCGAAGGCAAAAAACAGGTGGGAGACTGGTGGTCCCAAATAGAGGCGATACTGACGTCTTATGGTTCTGCAAGATGTGTGTAAAATCTTGTTGTAACGTTTGTTTTTTGGTTTTTATTCTGATTCGTGAATCATGAAGTTGGCAAGACATACGTGTGAGCGATGTCTTGCTGAATTGCGGTATGACTGGTCGCTGAATATACCTGTGTTTTACGTCTCATTTTAGCAGAAAGTGTGTTTGGGCAGGAGTGGAGGCTCAGACCAAGGGGAGGTGAAAATCGAATGGTAATGGAAGATGTAAACATATCTTTACTGCCCAGCATCAGTAGGAACCAGGTCTGTTCACCTGACATGCTGCTAAATATATCATGTATTCCATTACATGATATAAGGATTACCATTATCACCAACATTTTAGCAACTGTATGTGCATAACATGTCGTTACAGACTCAGATTTAGGGTAAATTCACATTTTATCTTTTGGTTCCTCTGATACAGTCTAGGTGTGAACAACTTCCTGTCAAGCCAGAGAGACTGGAGGAGGACTTATTTCGGAACAAACGATTCAGATCTTCTAGAGAGGAACAGGAAATGCAGCCCACACCTGAAGAGGAGGAACAGGTAACACAGCCTACACCTGTTGATGATGGGAAGAAACCAGACACAGAGCCCACATCTGTAGGAGACCCAGAGGAGCTGAGGGAGCACCACAGGTGTGGACACGGTGATGAGGAGCTCAGTGGACTGGAGTTTGTGGTGAAGGCAGAGCAAGAGGAAGAGCATGTAGCCCAGAGACTCAATCAAACAGGATGTGAACTCAGTACAGGAAGACTGAACACTCTGGGCTCTGAGTATGTGATGTATGAGAGAGACGATCAGCTGTGGACCTCATTTACCCAAGGGCACAGTTACACTGAGAGTAATGATCCAGTGTGTTCTATTGCTACAGAGCAGTGCTCACAGTCTTTGTCACTTCTCTCACCACTACACCATACTCCTGGAACCATGGAAGTTTCTGGAAACACACTGAACTCATTTAGGGCTTATCCTGAGGAGTTTAGTAAGATGGGTGAGAAGCTGTCTGTTTGCAGTGAGGAGCTCAGATCAGAGGCCATTCACACACAGCAGGGTCAGTACAGAGAGAGACTTGTGCACACAGTGGAGAGAGAGAATCAGACATTACTGCCCCAGCAGCAGCAACATAGACCCTCAGTAAAACACAGGAGAGGCAGTGAGAGCCCAGCCCAGCCACACTCAGGCTCTCCATATGAAACTGGCTCTGCTCTGAGTACCGGTGCTGTTAACACGGGGAGGAGGGTCAGGACCGGTAGGCCAGGTGATTCTGGAAAGAAACTCTTCATTTGTAGTACATGTGGCAGGAGTTTTACATGCTGCAGTAATCTCATCAATCACCAGCGAGTTCACACGGGGGAGAAACCGTACAGCTGTGTACAGTGTGGGCAGTGCTTCAATCGCAAAAGCAATCTAGTACGGCATGAGAGGGTTCACAGTGGATATAGACCCTTCGGTTGCACTCAGTGTGGGAAGAGATTTGCTCAGCGAACTCACCTGAGACAACACCAGAGAACTCACACAAGAGAGAGACCGTACCACTGCACACAGTGTGAGAGGAGTTTTACTCACCGATGTAGTCTTGTAGTCCACCAGAGGAGCCATGGTAGAGTTAAACCACACAGTTGAAAATGGCAAGAATAATTTTCTTATTTATATTTCTTTTGAACATGTTGAATATTAGCACTCTCCAGATTGATTAAAAAAAGAATGCCCATACAATGAGTGCCATAATTGATTGGATAGTGACTCTTGTTTATTTTGGTTCTAAACTGTTCTTTGAAAGGATACAATGACAGCAAGATTCAGGTGCAGACTGTCTTCTTTTATTTTAGTGTGTTTTCCTTCATTAGGTAGTGGATCATTTTTATATTTTGTTGTATACTCTTTGCACGCGATGACCGTTTGAAGTCTGTGACTCATAGACGTCACCAGATGCTGGGTATCTTCCCTGGTAATGCCGTGCCTGGCCTGTATGTGTGCTTATTTTTCCTAATCAAGCTGTGGTACTGCTTCCTCTCTGAGCCATGCTTCAGCCAATCAGATTGTACCTAAGTGGTATTGTAAGCCAATCAGATTGTACGTAACTGGAATTTTTCCCTAACTTGTTTTTGAAAAATAATCCGGCAGCCTGTTACGGAAGCTGTCTTCTGTTCCTGTTTGTTTTTGGGACTTTTTGACTTTGTTCTCTCATCTGTCATGTAAAATACACGCTCAATAGGATTAAAATCCTGTTATTGACTGGGCCAACAGAACCAAAATAACAAATAGTGCATCACTAGCCAATGAAATATTGCACTGTATTTGTATATTAACAATATCTTTAATTTGAAACTAAAACAAAGTTTGAGAAAATTCTTTACCTGATTAAGCATTGGTGTTTCCCTACATGTGGCTTTAATAAAATTAAACATTTTACTTATCATGGTTGTTTTTTGGTTTGTTTTGCCATTTTATTTTTGCCAAGTAATCTGAACTGCTTCTCAGAGTACGAAGACTACACAAAGTAGAAACCGCCTGGTCTGTCTGCAGTTCTGTATTGAAGTTTTGAGGCTGATTGGATTTTCCAATGAAATATTTGTAATGGCTTATATGTTGATTATTTTGTTAACAGAGACGTGTGCAGCGCATGCATGTGTGTGTGTGAGTGAGAGAGAGAGAGACAATAGTCAGGTCTTTAAATTTTTGGACATCGACTATGTTATTGGATCCCTGGATGACGAGTTCAGTTACTATGGATTAGCGATAGTCCTACTGCCGCCACACCCAGAGAGATTTTATTGTGAGCACTTCACAGGTCACAAGTTTCAACCGATTCATTTCATATTTGGTGTGTGTCCTGTGTGTGCAAAGGTCATGAAGTCTTTTGATTCTGAGAGAGATTGCTTCAGGGGTCCGGGGACACACGTCAACTAGCAAGAGACCGATTGTCTAGTTTTATAGCTGTGTTCCTCGCCATATTGGAGAATGAACTAAATGAATATAAGCTCAACATGAAGACTCTCAGCTTCAATTTGAGAGCATTCACTGTGAAAGTGGGTGAACCCTGAGGAATAACAGCACTTTTTATATGTGGTCACTCCTTTTTAGGGGATCAAAAGTCATTTGTTTTGTGACTGCGTAGCTCTTCCATGGCCAGGTACGTGTGATTCCCTCATTGTTTCATTTTCAAGTAAGCAGATGTGACCATTTCAAACCTTTGTCACATTTTCAAAGCTTTCAAAATTATTTAAACAATGTTTCTACAAGTAGTGCACAGAATACTGGTTGAAACTTTTATTGCTGCAATTATAAAATTTTTTGACTGCTTTGTAGTATTTTAATAAATATATAATCAAAAATTGATTAATATGAATAATTGAAACTTTTTAAAATATTTACCAGGCCAGCAAACTTAAATTATTATCATTTTCATTATTCGTGAGGCGCATTTGTTTTTATTGTTTGTTGTCTTTTTAATGCCTTATATTTTAATAAACATATAATTTTAATTATTAGTTTAATAAGAGAGGAAAAACAATATTTTTTAACCCCTTTGCACAGAATACAAATAATGCCAATTTTTTTCTCGTGATGCATGAGCCTATTTAGGCTCAGTATTTGTGTCACAGAGACTCTGGAAAATTATTCCAGTAAAGCAAGACATTAGGAAATTCGATTAGAGAATTATTTAGGAATAATATTTGGAATTTCCGGACACTGGCATCTATATCTACGCAAAGGGCTTAATAGCTACTAGGGCACTGGACCTAGAGACATAAAACAGAACCTAAATTACATTACATGTGCTGAGCTGACGCTCTTCTCCAGAGCGACGTACAAAGTGCAAAAGTTTGGTGCCAAGGTGCTGAGCTCCAAGGAGACAAGTTAAAGTGCTAATAGATCATGTGAAAAAAAGAAACACTAAGTGAAAGTTGTAGAACTAGAACGAACCGTAGCCAACCGAAAGTAACCGGCAAATTTAACAAAAACCAGCAGCACAGTTAACAAAACGAGACTCCGACATCGTGACACGTGACATAAGGAGAGTTACACCGAGGGCAGTCAAGTATTGGAAAGGTGGAAATGATTCTAATATTCTCAATAAGGTACAGCATTTTTCAGAATATGCATTTAATTAATATTTAATTAAATAAATAGAGTAATTTGATACAGGCAAATTGACTTAGGAAAACTGGAAAAAAACCGTAATAATTCAAATATTCATTCTACATGAGGCACACTTTTTTATTTTTAGACTTTACTTCCTGGCATTTCAAAAAATAATTAATGAAAATTAATAAAATTAATATCATTTAAAAAATATATATTTTTAATAGCTACCAGGTAACTTGACACAGGGATACAAAACAAGAGCCAAATAATTCTCACATTCATCCTTCATGAGGCAGATTTTTTTATTGCCCGAACATTTCTGGTTTGTAAATCATAATTTAACAAAAAATAAATAGATTAATATGAACTGAAAACCAGTTGACTCAGGGACTCAAACAAAACTCAAATTATTCCAATATTCATTCTACATGAGGCAAACCTCTTTTTATGGTCTGAACATGCTTTGTGGTTTGTGAATAATTTATTTAATAAAAATGAATAGATGAACATGAATTGAAAAATATATTTTTTTTCAATAGCTACCAAACCACTTGACCCAGGGTTTAAAACAAAACCTAAATATTTCTAATATAGATTATACATAAGGCACACTTCTTTAAATTGTCCTAAAATGCTTTGTAGTATTTTGATAAATATTTAATTAAATTAAAAGATTAATTTGAATGGAAAAAACTATATTTTTTCAGTACCTGCCATACCAAGGAACTCAAACCAAAACTTAAATCATTCTAAAATTTATTCCACATGAGGCACACCTCTTTTTAATTATCAGATTATGCTTTCTGACATTATAGTAAGTATTTAATCAAAGTTATTAATTTGAGTGAAAAATGATAAATTCTTTACAATAGCTACCAGGCCACTCAAAACAAAACCTAAATAATTATAATGTTCATTCCTAATTTGACAGGGCTCTTTTTATTTTTAGACTATGCTTTCTGGCATGTTGATACATTTTTTCCTGAAAAGTATTGGTTTAATGCAAGTGGGACTGTCATATTTTTTTCAATAGCTACCATGGCGCTTGACACACAAACTAAAAAGAAAATGCATACATTATTCTAATATTCATTCTTCATGAGGCACTCCGCTTTTTATTTTATTAATATGAAAATGCTTTTAGTAAAAATGGACATGTCACTTGGACTTTTTTGACTTTTTGCTATAGTTTGTTGTCGATATGTACCCATGAAGTATTTGATGTCAAGAAATTAGAGTGATTCACCTATTAGTTTAAATGGAATCATGTAAGAAGTAAACCGCTATTGCAGATCAAGTAAAAAGTGCCCAACTTTAACAGACTATTTCGTGAAATTACTAAGTATCATGAAATTTCCTATTTTATTTGATGTGTTCATATGTGCTTTCTGTTTTTACAGAAACGGCACATGAGGCACATGTCGTGTTTGGTCATATTGTCACATTTCAGTCAATATTTAATGAAAGTTATTAGTTTAATATGAGTGGAAATGATAAATTATTTTTCAATAGATACCAGGCCATTTAACCTAGAGTCTAAAAACAAAAAAAAAAAAAAAAAACTGTTATTCATTCTACATGAGGAACACCTCTTTTTATTTTCAGAATATACTAGTTGGCATTTAAATAAATATTCACTTAAATGGATAGATAACATGAATTTATTATTATTATTATTATTTGATAACTACTGGGTCACTTGACTCAGGAACTCAAAACAAAACCTAAATAACTCCAATGTTCATTATACATGGGGCACACCTCTTCATTTTTAGAATATGCTTTCGGGAGTTCTAGAAATAATTAATGAAAATTCCTGGATTGATATAAGTAGAAATAAACTTTTTAAATAGCTACTAGGCAATTTGACCCAGAGACTCAAACAAAACTTTAAAAATTCTACCATTCATTCTTTATGAGGCTCACCTTTTTATTGTTGGAAAGTGTTTTGTAATATTTTAATATTTGATATAAATTAATAGATTAATATGTATGAAAAATATTTTTTTCATTAGCTACCAGGCCACCATAATCAAGGACTCAAACCGAAATGTAAATTATTCCAATATTCATTTTAAATGTGGCACACCTCTTTTTATTGTCGGAAAAGCAATTATTGCTCAATAGATACCAGGCCACTTAACCCAGAGTTGGAAAAAAGCAAAATAATTCTTCTATTAATTCTACATGAGGCACACCTCTTTTTATTATCAGAATAAACTTTCTGGATTTTAAATAAATATTTACTTAAATTAATAGATTAATATTACTGAAAAAAAACAAATTTTTTGATAGCTACCTGGTCACTTGACCCAGGAACTCAAAAGCTGAATAATTCAAATATTCATTCTACATGGGGCACACTACATTTTTAGAATGTACTTTCTGGAGTTCTAAAAACAATTAATGAAAATTACTATATTAACATGAGTAGAAAAAATCTTTTCTGTCAATAGTTACTTAGGAACATGACCCAGAGACTCAAAACAGAACTCAAATAATTTTACTATTCATTCTTCAGGCAAACCATTTTATTATCAGAAAGTGTTTTGTAGTATTTTAATAAATATTTAATCTAAATGACTAGTTTAATATGAATGAAAAAAAGAATATTTTTCATTAGGTATTTTCATTAGTCCCATAATCAGGGACTCTCTCCAAAATGTAAATTATTCCACTATTCATTTTAAATGAGGCATACCTCTTTTTATTGTCAGATTATGCTTTCTGACATTTTAGAAAATATGCAATTATTATTATTATTATTATTATTATTATTATTATTTATATGAGTGAAAAAGCAATATTTTTTCAATAGTTACCTGGCCATTTGAACAAGAGACTAAAATCAAAGCCAAATAATTAGAATATTATTCTTATTAAGGCATACCTTTTTTTATTTTCAGACTACGGTATGCTTCCTGGCATTTTACTGGATATGTAATGAAAATGATTAGTTTAATGTGTATGGAAAAGCATTATTTTCTTCAATAGCTTCCAAGCCACTTGATCCTGAGACTAAACACAAAACGAAATATTTTTCACATCACAGGGGAAAAGAAAAACATGACAATCAGCCTGAAGGCATGGGTCACCACAACTGGACTCTACTTACTGAGAGTTTTATTTGGCCATGATGAGGAAGGGTGTCCGAAAATAGGTTGCCAACATACATGATGAGAACACGCAACCTTCATTCCGCAGGGCACATCTGACAAACAACACGGCCCGTGCAGGTCAAATGAGGCCCTGTTTGCACAGATGACTTGCTAGCATGCTAAAGCTTATCGTTATTTAAGTATAAAGTTACACGTGAAACAGTTGTCATTGAAACTTGAACTTATTAATTTAACTTGGCGAAAGGTGTTATCATGCTACCTAGCGAATTATTCATCCCATTGACCGAATGCAGAATGGATGGGGAACATTCAGGACCAGAGCAGTTTGGGCTCGGCTTACTAAGCAGCGATTTCAGAAATTACTAACTCACAGTGATATCTAGACTTTTCCTGTGACTCAGGATCTGGCTGCTAAAAGCAGTCATCAGGGAAGTGTTAAGATTAATAGATTGATATGAATGTAAAAACTATTTTTTTCAATGGCTACAAAGCCACATTACCCAAGGACTCAGAACAAAAACTAAATAATTCCAATAGTCATTCTTAATGAGGAAAACCTCCTTTTATTGTCTGATTGTGCTTTGTGGCATTTAAAAAAAATATTCAATGATAATTATAAGTTAAATATTTTTTCATATTATTTCATATTTTTTTCAGTGGCTGCCAAGCCGCTCAACTCAGGACTCAGCACCAAACCTAATTAATTTTAATATGGTGCATTATTTTTGCAGCACTTATTCATCCTCTGAAGCCATATTTTGACAGGTATCTATAAATGCCATATAGAATGAATATTCCATATCCACATATTGACAGGAATACCTGCCCACAAAGTGGAAAAAAATTTAAGCAATGAAAGCACAACATCTTTGAGTTCTTAATCAGTGAAACTGGACATATGGTCAGGAAAACTAACAATTAATTTGCCAAGCAAATTATTCTCACACCTGTTTTTTGTCATGTTTGAGGAGGTCGGGCATCCCTTTCTACATTGGGCTCACCTCATGTCATTGTCCCCGACAATGTTTGTAGTGTTTAAATATTTTTTTTCGAATTTTAGATGTCTTTGATTTGGGAAAATTGCTTTTTTTTTTTTTTCAGGAGTTGCACTGGTCCCCTCAGTCCTGAGCAAGACCCCAAGATATTTGAACTCCGAGCAAAGCTCTTGATTTACTGGGCGATCTACGTTCCAATCCTCACCTATGGTAACAAGCTTTGGGTAGTGACTGAAAGAACTAGCTCACAAATAGAAGCGGCCAAATGACCGTCCTTCCTTAGGGTGGCTGGGCGAGGAGCTTGGATGTCTGGGAGCGGCTCAGAGTGGAACCGCAGCCCTCCACGTTGAGAGGAATCAGTTGAGGTGGTTCGGGCATCTGGTTCGGATGCCTCCCTTTAGAGGTTTTTTCGGGCATGTCCAACTGGGAGGAGGCGCCGAGGCACACCCAGGACATGCTGGAGGGATTACATCTCCAGGCTGGCCAGGGAAAGGCTTGGTGTTCCCCAGGAGGAGTTGGAGGAAGTGGCTGGAGAGGGGGATGCCTGGGCCTCTCTAACTCCGCTACCCCCGTGACCCGGCCCCAGATAAGCAGCAGAAAATGGATGGATGGATGTCCTGGTCCAGACTTTCAAATACTAGAATATCTAGGAGGCATACAGTAATGCACAACAACATATTTGTATAGTTTTTTTTGTAATAACTATAGAATAGACTATTGCAAGTAAACTAAACTATTGCAACTAAAAAGGTTTTTGCATGCATCACAAATGGGAACTTTGTAAGCACGGTAATTTCTGTGCTTGCTGGGTTGTGCTTTGTTTTCACAGTATCTTTCACAGAAACAAATGCCTGTCAGGTCATGGGTGATGGAGCATGTCTTTAGACACCAGAACAAGAGATAGAAATAAGAACCCTCCATTAGTGCAATAACTCAGCAGCCATGCCATTACTCGAGCTGCTCGTGGTTGAAGCTAAGCAGGTGTGGGTTTGGTTAGTACTTGGATGGGAGATCTCCTAGGAAAACATTGCTGCTGTAAGTGGTATAGGTGGGCCAGTACGTTGCAATCTTTCCTCTGGTGGAATAATCCCTGATGGTGCAGTGATGGGGACACTGTACTAAAACAGACACCAATTTTTTTTTTTTTTTTTTTTGGGATGAGATGGTAAACTGAGGCCCTGATTCACGGTGGTCATTAAACATGCTGTGACACTCTTCAACGAGAGTAGAAGATTCCTAGATATCATGGATAAATTCCCAACTCGGCTCTTTCAACCTGCCACATAATCATTCCCCAATTTATTTCGCTATGTAATTCGTCCTCTCCCTCTCCATCTCAACCCCAGGGATCCCTTTAAAAGAGATTTTGATCTCAGTGGGACCTCCCTGGTTAAATATAAGATAAATAAAAAATTAAAACCCTCAGGAAATCAACAGGTCAATCACTGAAGTCCATGCCAAGTTAAGCAACATGGTTCCAATGGGCTTATCAGCATCATAAATAATATAAATATGATTTTAATTTATACAGCACCTTTCAAGCAATGCAGCACAAAGTGCTTCACAAACAGATAAGGGGACATCAAAAATGTAAACATATATATAAAACCATAACACAGTGTGGAAAAGTTAGAGAATTAAACATCAAAATAGGAACAATAAGGATTATGATAACAGACTTGCACAAAATAAAACCAGAAAAATAATAATTCAGTAACAGAATATAATCAATAAAAGCAAGCCTTTAAAAGTAAGTCTTTAAAAGAGATTTAAATGGAAATAATGACTCCTCAGGCCACTTCAGAGCCTTGGAGCCATGTCTTGCCTTTTGTACCTTTTGTCATCAACTTACTCTGGAACATCCACTAGTGTTTGTTTTGAGGACCTGAGCAATCGATTGCAATTGATCCTGTGGGTCTATTCAAGCGCACCTGATTCAACTAATTAGCTAAACAAGATCACTAAGCTGGGCAATTGAGTGGCTAATTAGTTGAATCAGGTGTGCCGCATAGGAACAGAGTTGGTGACCCCTTCATATTCTGGAGCCAAACCATGAGGTGCTTTGTAAGTAATCAATAAAATTTTAAAATAAATTCCACAATAAATTGTCAGCCAGTGCAAAGATGCTAAAATTGGAGTACTATGGGTTCTTCCATTTGTCTTGGTGAGCAATTTTGGAGCTGAATTTTGAACAACTTGTAGTTTGGTCAAAGATTTCTTATTCAGACAGGTAGAGACAGACAGAGCAATTCTAATCTTGATTAAATAAAAGCATGAATAATTTTAAATATCCGCCAAAGACATAACAGACCTAATTTTAGCAATGTTTCAGGGTTGCAAACAGCATGACTCTACAAGCCTCTTTATGTGTAGCTCAAATTTGAGTTTGGTATTAAAAATCACTCCAAGATTTTGAGAAAAGGCCCTAAAATTTGAAGCAAGAGGTACAAGAGATGATTGAATTTTAACAACACTCAACAGTCATTTTTGAACAAAGGACACTTATTGTTGGAGTTTCAAAAATAGAATTTGTTCCCAGGCTTGCATGATATATGACTTCAGTTGAAGAGCCCAGGCTTTTTTTTTTTTTTTGTACTTCATAATGCACCCCACATTTTCACTGGGAGACAGGTCTGGGCTGCAGGCAGGCTGGTATATTCATACTCTGTGTCTACAATGCCCTGTTGTTTAAATACAAGCAGAGTGTGGCTTGGCATTACACTGTTGGAACAAGCAATGGTGTCCTTGAAAATGACCTCTGAAAGGCACGTTGTTCCGAATGTGTATTCAGCCCTCTACACCAAATGAGGACATTTACGTGCCAAGAACACTAATGCAACCCCAGACCTTAACCGATGCTGGTTTCTGAACCTGTCCCTGCTAACAGTTGAGATGGTCCCTCAGTTTTCATCTCTCACAGTTACATAGTGGTGAATATGCACTATCCCATGACATTTTCTGACTTTGCAACTTTAAATTTTAAGCATTTTCCAATTCTCCTGAGGTTGAGGTTGCATAAATCACTTAACTAAATAAAGTTGCTCCACTTTGGAAATTAAGCAGTTAAGTCTTCAATCTTATCCAGTGATTTTTTGAATGCTTGATTCTACCCACCAAGGTCATGTTGAAACCCCTGATTAGGGAATATTAGGTGCAAACTGTAAATGCAAAGTTTTTGTGGATAAGATTGGAATATATGGGTAAAATAATAAAGAGACAAATATTGAGAATTAAAATAAATGCATCCTGTTTTTTTTTTTTTATTTTGGCTTTGATTCCAGTGATCATAAATAGAAAGTGATGAAAAAACTCTTTGTTCCATTAATTAAGAAAAGAATTTGATTTTTTGGTGAATAAAATGTAAAGCTATTGAGGTGCTGAAATATTAAATATTCCATGAAATATCACTTTTCTATCTAGAGGTTATGGGTCTATCCCCTGAGAGATGACAGATTTTATGGGGTCACCAACCCTGTTCCTGGATCCTGTTTTCTGCTCACCAACTAATTAGCCACTTTGCCCAGACAATCTTGTTATGTACAGTTGAATCGGTGCGTTTACACCACACCATCGTAGTAACTCAGTTGATCAATGACCAGCTCTCAGAAATCTGGGAGACTACTTCCTGATGTGCCCCTGGAACATCTGCTTGGACTTACAGTCAATGCAGCATCAAACATGGCCGAATTCTGCGTTCACACTGGAACCCACTAGTTGCTCTGGTCATGGTGAGGGTTCCTGAGCTCTTCACAACACTAATGGAATCAGTAATCCAAAGTTTTGACCACCGTAACGGTCTAAGTGAGGTCCGAACTAATCGCAAGTTATGCCTCCAAATACAGAAAAATGAGACCAAGCAATGACCATCGCTATCTCTAATCCCACAGAACTGAGTTCAGGATAAATAAAATAAGCTTAAAAGAATTATTGTAATTGGTTTGCATTTTATTCGTTTCCATTTCATTTAAACCACATGAAAAGAAACAATGCCTAATATGAAATATTTTCATGATTTCTGTGAAAGTCTTTTTAATTCAAATATATGGCAAATATTTCAATCATTTATACAACCTTGTTTACAGAAAAATTGGGAAGTTGCGTAAAATGTAATTATACATATGATACTTAATGATTTGCAAATCATTTAAACCATGTATTTGATTGAAAATAGTACAAAGACAAGATATAAAATGTTGAAACTAACAAATTTTATTTTTTGAAATACATCAGCTCATTTTAAATTTGATGCCAGAAACACATTTCAATAAGGTTGAAACAGAGACAACAAAAGACTGGAAAAGTTGTATGATGCTTAAAAAATACAGCAGGAGGAACATCTCAAACCTAATTAGGTTAATTGGCATCAGGTCCATAACATGACTGGGTAAAAAAAGAGCATCCCACAGAGACAGACTCTTCCAGAAGTAAAGATGGCGAAGGGTTTCACCCCTCAGTGAAAGACTGCATGGGTAAATAGCTCAGCAATTTAAGAATAACATTTCTCAAAGTAAAATTGCAACATATATTGCCATCCAGACAGCTTAGTTTTCAGGGAAGGCCTTGCTTATTTCAGCGATGCAAAACCACATTCTCCTTCTATCACAACATGACTCCGTAGTACGAGTCATGCTAAACTGGCTTTCGTGCAGCCCAAACCCCGTCACCCACTGAAAACATCTGCTGCATTGTTAAAAAAAAAAAAGATGACAAAGCAGACCGCAAATTCTCGAACGGCTGAAATGCAACACCAAGCAAGAATGGGGAGAACATTTTGCATTCAAAACTACAGTAGCTGGTCTCCTCAGTTCCCAAATTCTTAGTGTTGTTCAAAGAAGAGGTGATGGAGCACGGTAGTAAACATGCCCCTGTTCCAACTGATTTTAAATATATTGCTGACATCCAATTCAAAATGAAAATTTTTTCCAAACCACCCCCAAAAAAAACAGTAAAATTTCCCAGTTTTTACATTGATATGCTGTCTTTGTACCATTTTCAATTGCAAACAGGGTTTAAATGATTTGCAAATCATTGCATTGTTTTTATTTATATTTCATTAGCTTCACTGAAATAGTTGCCCAAGTCATATTTTTGCCAAATTGAGATATCGGCTGCCTGTTCTTTCATCTTGGCTAAAAGATGCGTTTTCTCCTTTTTTCTTCAAACCTTTGAGGTTAAGCAATTATGCTATGAGGTTAACAATTTTACAGTCTCCTAACTTTTCTGGAAACTGATTTGTTGTAAATATTTCAACCAATGTGGGAAAAAGAAAAGTATTTTCAGACTAGTTACAGCTGTATGGTTTCTCCAGTGCGACTCTCTCATGCACTAGAGCACTGTGGTGGGCGATTCTATGATGTGCCCTCAGGTCAGTGCCCCGAGCAAATCTCTTCCCACACTGCGCGCAGCCAAATGGTTTATTCCGACTATGAAGTCTCTCGTGCCGCACAAGGTTATTTTTGCGACTGAAACACCTCCCACACTGTGTACAGCTGAATGGTTTCTCCCCCGTGTGAACACGGTGATGTGTTATGAGATGACTGCAACGATCGAAGGTCTTCCCACAATATATACAAACAAACGGTTTATTTCGCAAGTCGGCTTGTCTATCTACCTTGCCTTTCTTCCTTGCGTTAAAAGCACCAGTGCTCAGACTAGAGCTGGTCTCATACAGAGAACCTGAGTGTGGCTGGGCTGGTCTCTCACTGCCTCTCCTCTGTTTTACCGAGGGTCCATATTGCTGCTGCTGGGGCAATAATGTCTGATTCTCTCTCTCCACTGTGTGCACAAGTCTCTCTCTGTACTGACCCTGCTGTGTGTGAATAGCCTCTGATCTGAGCTCCTCACTGCAAACAGACGGCTTCCCGCCCGCCTTATCAAATGCAGCACATGAAACCCCAAAAGAGGACTGTGTGCTTCCAGACACTTCCATAGTTGTGGGAGCATGCGGTGGTGCTGAGTAAATTGACAGGCTAAGTGAGCACTGTTCTGTAGCATTAGAATAAACTGGATCATTACTCCCCATGTCACTGTTATCTAGGGTACAAGAGGTCCACAGCTGATTACCTCTCTCATACATCACACATTCAGAGCCCAAAGTGTTGAGTCTTCCTGCACTGAGTTCACATCCTGTCTGATTGAGTCTCTGGGCTACATGCTCTTCCTCTTGCTCTGCCTTCACCACAAACTCCAGTCCACTGAGCTCCTCATCACCGTGTCCACAAATGTGCTGCTCCCTCAGCTCCTCTGGGTGTCTCGAAGCCCTGGGATCCTTTCCCTGTTCCGATTCTGAAGGTTCTGACTGGGTTATCTGCTCCATTTCAGCAGGTGTGGTCTCTCTTTTCTGTTCCTCTCTTGCAGGTGTGGGCTGTTGATCATGAAAAATCAAATCCACTTCCTGTGTCTCCTTCTTGATTGGGAGTTCATCAGGCTTGAACTGAAATGCAACACATTAAAAACCATTTGCCCTCAACCTGTAATCACAACTACATCTCATATACACACAGGTTCACATGTAGGTGATAAGTGGGTTCCTTAAGGAAAAAGTGCTAAATTAGCATGATTTTGGTTAACAGACCTGGTTTGTGCTGGAATGTAAAGGTGACTCTACTTCTTCCACTGCAGTGGACTTTCCCCCTCCTCTTCGCCTGAAGCTCCATTCCTGCCCAGTGACCCTATCTGCGAGCGGACAATTTTTCATCATAGCGGGGGAACAGACTGAAATTTAAATAACCGGTCAATGTAATGTGACATTTTTCATTCACTAATACAAGAGTAATAAACACGCAAAGTTTGACAAATATTTTTTCATCTCGGAGTTCAGAATTCAACAACAAGACAGTGCCATAACCTCAAGTCTCCCACCTGCTTTTTTCCTTCGCGTTTTCATAAGCTCGCGTTCTAGCATCTCGAGTTTGTGCTTCAGGGTTTCAATTTCTCTCTGGCTCTGAGATATTTCCAAACGGAAAACGGCGCAGCTATCGCCAACACACCGGTTAATTTCAGCAACTGCCGCTTTACCTAATATTTCCATGACGGACAAGAATTGGGTCTGAAATGAAGCAGGATTAGACATGCTTGGGTAGATATACTGGTCTTAGCAAGAAATAAAAACTCCCAAAGCACAGATGAGCTGCGCTAAAGTATCGGGAGGAACACTCCGAAGCCTTGCTAGCTAGATTATTTCCGTAGAAATTGGGCGACTGGTACATCTACCGTAAACACCCAGGAATAATCGCAGACATTAGAGACGAGTCATTTGTCTCTCGTTTAGCCGACAGTGGTTCAGGCGAGATTCATTATCCACAGACATCGACTGGACGCCCAAAACAACAACAGAAAACAGGACCAGTCCGTAGTATTTCGAAAACCAATTCGAATTCGGACCTTTAAATTTTACCCATCACTAACTTCTTCTCTCCCTTTGAAATTAATATAAATACCCTTTAGGTGAATACTGCCACCTACTGAAACGGAGCGTGAAACATCTTGTCATTCACTCCTTTTTTATATTCTGCCCACCAGACCTGCGCTGACCAAAACGGGAAAAAATGTCATCCTAATAGTATCTGTTACTTCGTCTTCTTCAACTCCCAGTATTCCCTCCAAGTCCCTCCAACTTTCCGCCTCTCTAACTTACCCCTGCAACCCTTCTCTTTCCATTTCATATCTGGGACAATCAGTGCAATAAAACATGTTCAACATTTTTGTTAGCGCCACGTTTTCCACTCTTGTCACAGTTCCTTTTCCCAAGCATAAACATGGTGACATTAAGACCTGTATGTCCAATATAAATTTTGGGGTGCTTCCGTCATGATAAATGATGCTTCCTCGAATCCTTTCTTCCCCTGTGACCCGAAAATCGTTCCCACTCCGCCATTGCAATGCATGGAGGATCTTCCAAACCCGTAAGTACACCCAGAGAAGACAAGAAATGAGGTGGAAGGAAACTTCTGGAGGAGCTTGGAGTGAGAAAACACAGGTGTATCCTGTACGGAAGTTTGACATTGTTTAATGGAACCTAGGATTTCTCATTTGGCAGCTTCAGCTCCTCTGTCCTTGCGACTCTTCATCGCATCTCCCACTCCGATCCTCACTAGGAGGAGAAAACGTGAGGAAAAGATGCAAATGAGGGAAGCATGGAGACACATCAGAATGATGAAAAGCACTCTTGCTGTGCATATTTCCTCCATTCTGTCCATTTCTTAAGAGCACTTTATGATTGACTTTGCATCTTATGAGAACTCCTTCCTTTCCTGTCCTCATCCCATTTTTCCACCTCGTTCCAAATCCTTTTTTCATCAAACCACCTCCACATCCTGTCCTTCCTGCTTCAACTCTAGCATGGGGAACTTAAGTTTATTCATTTGCAAAGCAACTTTTGGTAAAGCTACTTGAGACTACAAAACAAAAAAAATGTGCTGATGTCTGCTCGGCTGCATTTTTGATGACAATCTGCAATTATAAGAGTTCTGGAAAATGGCAAAAAAATTTTGGCCAGTTGAGAGCACCATCTATAGGTGCAGTCAGTGACTCATCAAGAGATTTCAATTTCAACAGCTAATACTTCAAAATGTCAACTTCTAACTTTCAAGAAATTGACCCTTCCTAGAAATGTAGGATTTTTCTACCTGCCCATTGGCAATCCAGTACCAAAATTCAGCCAAATCTGACGGGATCAAATATCACCCTCTGATATAAATCTCCCAGAATGAACAAAAAAAAAGAATTAAATATTTTTAAAAAATTAACAGTTACAAACAGACACATTTGTTTGGAGGAACAAACATAAGTTGCCACCTAAGCAACATCTTTTTCAGGTCCTTTCCTGCTTGTTTCAGCAAGACAACACTAAGCCACATTCAGCATGTGTAATAACAGTATGGCTTCGTAGTCAAAGACTGCAGATGCTAGAATGTCCTGCCTGCAGTCCAGACCTGTCTCTTGCCATAAACATGCCGCTTATCATGCAGTGCAAGATACGACAGCAGAGAGCCTGGACTGATGAGCAGCTTCAGCATTATATGAAGCAAGAATGGGAAAAATGACGCTTTCAAAACTGCAACAATTACTGCCCTCCATTCCCACGGGACTTCAGAGCGTTGTCAAAAGGAAAGGTAATGAAGCACAGCGGTAAATGCGTCCTTGTCCCAACCTTTTAGAGACGTAGTTCAGGCATTGCGTTCAGAACAATTAATGTTGACACAACAGAACATTAAAGTTGATCAGTTAAAACATCTCTTCTGGGTACAGTTGTGAATCGAATATAGTAGGTCAAAACAGAACTGGAAATCATTGATTTCCATATTTTACTTTATCCACCCATTCACAACTTTCTTAGAGTTGGGGATGTGGAATAAGCAATGATTTACGCCAAACAAGACTGCTTTCTGCTGTCAGACGCAATTCACTTTTCATGATCATTTTGTCTAAATATTTGTCTTTTCACAAAACAATCATTGATAAACTGATGATTTGGAGAATAAAATAACACTGTTGCACATTCAGAAATAAAACATGGATTTTCTCTCCTCCAAGGTAAAATGGGAGCACACGTCACTCCATTTTGCACATCACTGATGCCGATGCGTTTCACATTTCCAACTTGTTCAGGGATTTCGACCAAAGACTGAGTTTGTTCCATATCCTCCCACTTGTGGACATGCAAGTTCTGTTGCTATATTAAAAAGCAGAATTAAGTCAGTGATCATTATTGTTGTTGGGGTACAGTGTCAGCTGGTTTTGTCTTTGCTTTAATGCCAACAAGCAGTTCAGACTGATGAAATTTCAAAAGAAGAATTTGACAGACTGCTTTCATTTACCAATTATGTCCCAAGTAACAACAAAACTGTCGACTCCTTGGCTTGTCTGAATCAGATCGCTGTGGATGTTACAACAGTTAAATATAGGATTCTGTAGTAAAACGGTGGATTTTGTTGTTTTTTTTCAGTTTGGAAAATGTTAAGACAGAGTGGATGGGTTTAAAAAAAAAAAAATTAGGTTATTCAAAAAGGGCACACTGACACAGTGGGTAGCACTGTTCCCCAACAGCAAGAAGGTTGTGGGTTCGAAGGTCATGACGTTAGCATGTTGTCCTCGCGGGATTCCTCCCACAGTCCAAATGCTAGGTCAACAGGAGACTTAATTGCCCATAGTTATGAGAGAGTGTGAATGGTGTATGAGCCCTGCGATGGATTAACGCGCCATCTAGAGTGTATTCCCACCTTTTGCCCAATCAGCTGGGACAGGCTCAAAATGTTCATTATTTTAAAAAATCATAATTACGGTTATAAGTAAGTCAAAAACTCAGTCTAAAATTCTGGTTGCCACTCCCCATTTTCAGTAGCCATTCCTCCAGTGGTACAGACACACGGTCTCTCCATGTCCCTGTAGTTATAATAATGTGCGGTTGTGCTAGAGCTGAAAGTACAGCCATGATATTATGCACAGGAGGAGAGAAGAATAAATTTCTGTCAGTTCCAGCAATGCAGTGCCACAAGCCCAACTCAGGTCACAGGAGACTATTTTCTGATAAATGTTTCATACATTAAAGGACATGCTAGACACTAAAATGAAACATCGTTCACACAAATGAAAGTTTACTTTATTGCAAATAAATAGTCTACAGCGTAACTTAAACTAATTTCACAATACTGAGGTCAAAAACTATGTAATAAGCCACTTTAATCCAAGATGGAAAGTATAGTACTGTTTATGCTTGGGTAGATCACCAATTGACTGCTTCCCACATTTGGTAGTTCAGACAGCTTTTTTGGCACATAAACACTGAAAACATTCAAAGTTCACTTCAGTTCACCTTTAACTTCACAACAACAAGAACCCAGGTGCAAGAATTTGAACAGTGACAACAGTTTTATATTGGGTCTAGACATAGCAATTTGGATGTGAAATTCTAAGGTGACATTGTTCTATGCCACATACGATGTAATCGAGGAGAAAACTAAAAATTCTGCCCCAATATCCATGGACTGCACAATACATCTCATTCCTCAACTCCTTCCCAACTGGCCTTTTTGTCTTGAGGACAAAATGGCTAAAGAAAAACACAGCAAAAGAAAAAAAATCCTCAAAATATTTTATGGGTGGCCTGTCAATGTCATAGCCTGTTCACCTTCTGACAAAATATCACTCCACTCCGAAGCATTTCCCATAGAAAACTCTCACTCCGAAGCATTTCCCGTAGAAAACTCTTCTGGACTACTCTTCAGGGCCAACTCCACTCTACCACATCAAATGCCATTTTGGTGTCATGTTCCATCATTTTGATTGATATTTTTCGAGTGATACTGACCAAAAATGAAACGGATTGCAAAGCATACACAACATCCGCCACGTGCGAGCAATCATAAACAAAGGATGTTTCTAGGATATAACATCATGTCATTCGATGAGCCAAGTCGAACATATCCATGCATTGGTGTCTCCGGAATGAGCAGACTCTCAGCTTTCTTTTAAAGGTCCCCCATTATGTCACCTGGTGCAGAGACAGTTATTACAAGCCATTTCAAAATCTTTCCCCTCTTGACATCACATGGGGAAGTAACCAACCAGAGGCAAGAACAACTGATCAACTTCAGCCAAGCAGTCAATCAGATTTCATTATTCTGGGTGGTCACTCCCCCTTCTGATGTCAGGGAGATTTTAAACAGGCTCATAATAGCTAATTAGCTGTGCACCTGGTTGCATAATAGAGGACCTTTAATGCAATGTATCAAAGTAATCAGTATTACGGAAGAATTACGATCGTGGAGCTTTTCATAACCTCTCTTGCTGGTCATATCTGTCTGGGATTTGGCAATGCTGTCGGCACAACGTTTAACCACAGTTTCACCAATATTCTGTCATTTGTACAAAATTATTCCCTACATCCAATCATCCTCTCCCAGAATGCAGGATTCAATTTCTGCAATGAAGTCTCTGGTGTGTTCTAAGGCTACTTGACTGAGAAAAGCCCCTCTCACATTGGCCGCAAATAAATGGTTTTTCTCCCGTGTGTATTCTCTGGTGCGTTATAAGATTAGACTGTTGGGCAAAGCACATCCCGCAATGTGTACAACAGAACGGTTTCTCCCCGGTGTGAAGTCGCTTATGAGTCCTGAGGTTGGACATTTGACTGAATCGTTTTCCACAGTCAGCACAGCTGTATGGTTTCTCCCCTGTGTGACTTCTCTGGTGTATTACAAGTTGACTGTTTTGTTCAAATCTCTTCTCGCATTGCGTACAACTGAACAGCCTCTCTCTAAAGCCAGGCCTCCTACGAGTCTTGCGATGATTTCCAGCAACGAAAGAACCTGTATTCAGAGTAGAGCCAGTCCAATACAGAGAACCTGAGTGTGGCTGGGCTGGGCTCTCACTGCCTCTCCTGTTTTTTACTGAGGGTCCATGTTGCTGCTGCTGGGGCAGTAATGTCTGATTCTCTCTCTCCACTGTGTGCACAAGTCTCTCTCTGTACTGACCCTGCTGTGTGTGAACAGCCTCTGATCTGAGCTCTTCACTGCTAACAGACAGCTTCTCACCCATTTTATCAAACTCCTCAACATATGAAGCCCCAACAAAGGACAGCATGTTTCCAGAGACTTCCATGGAGGCAGGAGTAAGCTGTACCTGTGAGTGAATAGACTGACGCTGCGAGCACTGTTCTGTAGCATTAGAACAAACCGGATCATCACTCTCTATGTCACTGTTGCCTTGGGTAAAGGAAGTCCACATTTGATTGTCTCCCTCATACATCACATACTCAGAGCCCAGAGTGTTGAATCTTCCTTCACGGAGTTCACATCCTGTCTGATTGAGTCTCTGGGCTACATGCTCTCCCTCTTGCTCTGCCTTCACCACAAACTCCAGCCCACTGAGCTCCTCATCACTGTGTCCGCACCTGTGCTGCTCCCTCAGCTCCTCTGGGTGTCCAAAAGGTACGGCTTGTGTCTCCTGTTCCTCTCCCGTAGATGAGGACTGTGGGTCACGGCAACACAAGTCCTCTTCCGCCCTCTCTCTTTTGATGGGAAATGGTACAGGTCTTGACTAGATCAGACAAACCACAAGATAGCGTGTCAGTCCAACCTAAACTGGAGTCTGTAGCTGCTTTGAAAGCACATATAGGAGCACATTTGAAGGAGATCACTGGATTTATAGTGAAATAAATGCCCAGTTATCAGCATTTACATGAACAGACCTGGTTCCTTGCGACGCTGGGCTGTGAAGGTGACTCCACGTCTTCAACAGCAATAAGTTCTTCCTCACTTGATCTGGAGCTCCACACCTGCCCAAGGACTCTCTCTGCTGGGGAACACACTGGAATATCGAGAACAAGTCGATTTTTAATTTGCGGCCATGTTCATTAAAATACGAAGAGGAAACAACAACTCAGTCTTGCAAACTGGATTAAAAACAACGAGTTTAAAAAAAAAAACAAAAACAGCTGTAACAAACTTTTAGGCTATTCTTCTTTAGCCGGACAGTCACACGCCAGTGCTGCTATTGTTTTACACCATTAGCTTCTCACCCGTTTTTCGTATTCGCGTCTTCATAAGCTCACGCTCCACAATCTGTAGTTTGTGCTTCAAAGTTTCAATCTCCTTCTGACTCTGAGATATCTCCAAACGAAAAACGGCACAGCTATCGTTAACACTTCGGTTAATCTCTTCCACCGCTGCTTTAGCCAATATCTCCATGATGGACACCAACTGCGCGCGAAACATACTGAAATTAGACATGGTATGGCTAATACCAGTCCCCCTTCAAGTGAAAATCCTAAAAGCAAGGACGAAACGTTTAACTATAACAGCGATGTAGCCTCGGAAGTCAACACAGCGGCGCAGTTTACTGAAGTCAAAACTGCGTGACCGAGGACCATTATTACCGTAAATACTGAAAAACAGTCACATATATTTTAGATGAGTTTTCAGTTTTTTATTCTCAACCGATAATCTTCTATTTTGTTTACCCACTCACAAGATTCAGTCGCACGCCCCTGCACCAAGAAAGGAGTGTATGTTTTTGTTTTTTTTTAAATCATGTTAATTAAAAAGGAAGAAGAAATTTTTCATTATTTACGGTAAGACCACTCATTCACCATTGGCTGGTCAGCCTTTACGCGTGCGAAGACAGCCTGCGCTTTGAAATAAGTGGATGCCTCCACTGACCTGTAACGAGGTTATCTCAGATATTGCTGCAGTTTTAGATGGCAAACAGTAAATAATTTCATCCAAATGGAAGACTGAAAAAACAATTCCACTTTGGACAGTCCTTTCGTGTTCTAAAATTTCCTTTTGTTGGGCTAATTACTCTTGTGGGGCAGTTTCTCCTCGCGGGGAATACATTCCCATTCAATTTTCATTGCCATCAATCTTTCCCCATTAGGTACAGAATGGGTATGCTCTTGTGCCAAAAAGCCCCCGAGGGAGAATTTCTGGCCTCATTCAAAAGGCTTCCTTGTACCAAAGAGCAGCTTGAGTATGAGTCTATGAAACCCATGAACAGAAGCTTTCCTTGGAGGGCAAGGGCTACTTATGAATGTGATCAAAAATGGTCAAGAGTTTAAAGTACAGAGACGGCCATTTGCTATTTTCAAAAATTCTAACTGTTTATAAACTTACAAATTCCTTCTCCTTCAAAACTAAACTCCCCTGTGAAAAGCAGAGAGGATTTTTTGCCAAGACTATTTTGCAGTACAAGTATTAACATGCATACTGGAAGCTGGTTTCCATCCATCTCTCGGAGATGATTTGGCTCAACGAAGGTATGGTGTGGAAAAAAAAAAAAAAAACCACATGCACAGCAGCTTAGCAACAAATGTTACAGAGGTATTTAGTAAAGGAGTCCAAACCCCATATCCAAAATACACTTTTTGATCAAACTGAAATAACCAATATGTAAGGCAGTATAATAAAGCTATCTTCAGTCCGGATAAACTGGGTTACTAGGACAAAGTATAGCCTCATGGCTATGGTCCTTAAGTGGAACCCGCAGAATTGGTGGTCCAAGATCCAGTGTTGGGATAGTCAGATTACAACAGGTTTTGGGCCCCAGAGTAAGGCCCTTAACCCAACATTGGGTGGTTGGGGGAAGAAGCTATTGGGTCCTGCTGCTTCACCTAATCAACTGGAAGTCAGGTTGTATAAAAACGTCAGCTCAGTACCTTTAAAGAGAAGTCATTATTCCATATTATGAACAACAACAATAATAATAATAATAATAATGTTGCTTAGACTCTTTTGCTCAAAACAACTTGCAGTTGAACAGACTAATGAGGGGCGAATCTCCCCAGGAGCAATCTGGGGTAAAGGACCTTGCTCAAGGACCCAACAGCTGAACTGATCTTATTGCGGCTACACTGGGGCTTGGAACACGTACTCTCTGGGTGCAAGTTCAGCACCACAGCCACTAGGCCAAAATATGTATTTTTTTCCACTGAGTAAAGACAACAAACAGTTTAACTGAGAAGACACTACTGCTGAGTTCTGTATTTGTGCAATAATTTCCCCACATGCAAAATGAAACAGGAAAAACCTTTCCTTAATACGTCTCGATACTCGGTTGTTGTATGCGCTTCACATTTCGTGTAGGTTCAGGAATTTCCACCAAAATGGACACAATGTGTGAAAAAAAATGGACGCAGCAGGCGAGGAACATATTATGAAAGTTAACTCAGACTCAATTCACTGATAAAAAGTTATGTATATTAAAAATACATTATAAATACACAAAATGCATTAAAAAATGCAGCATTATTCAGAGTAAAATGAGACCTTTACCGCAAAATAAAGCAAAAAAAAGAGAAAGAAATCACCATATAAATTCAAATAAAACTTCATGCCAAATTTTAAACCAGTTGGGGCACAAAATAAAACCATTTCAGAAATCAGTATAACACTTTTTAGCAAGGAGGTGGCTCAGCCGTTCTATTCTCAAGGCTTGCTGGTGGAGAGTATCTTGCAGAGAATCATTCTAGGTTTTGCTGATAGAGTACTCTGCGTCAATTATTGAACCCTGTAAATACCAACAAACCCATACATGGGTTCATCAAATGTAGCTGCTATATTCAAATCTCTGGAACTTCCGGCATATTTTAAATTCTAGAGGAGAACTCAATGTTTCCAATGATCCCAAACATGTCCTGCAAAATTACAGAGAAATGTGTATAACATGATGAACAAGACCTAGAGATTTCTCATTTGATGCAATGCTGAGGCCATAAAAACATGGCATCCTGGGTTTCAATGTTTCTGCCAATATGAGTGATGTCCCCCCAGTGATGCACTGCAGCTAGCAGTTACAGAATACATATGCGACATTGTCCCACAAAATGAAAAAATGCTTTTTATGACTTTTAACCTACTTCTTAAAGTGCCATAAATATAGGAATAATCTATAGAGTTGGGATTCCAACAATGTTCACACAATTTTGATTTTAATGCCACAACACCACAGCTGATAAGCTTCATCTCATTCCCAAATGACCCAATTGAGGACAAAATGGCTCAATAAAAACACTGCCACACAAAAAAATTAAATATTTTATTTATGTCCTTTTTGTTTTTGACCAAGATGTCTTTATGGTACCTCATGAGAAAGCTTGGAACTAGTACTTTTTTAAAGTATGATTATGACAATATTTTGCCTATTATATAACACTGTATGCAAATGAGCTCTCATGAATATTAATAAGAAAATGGGTGAAAACATGCAAAAAAAAAAAAGTTTTCTTGATAGATATCCACAGGAAATTTTTACACCAATAGTCATCAAAATTAGACAAAATATACTTTGAATTGTGTACGTGACAAACAGGATGTCATTTTGTGCTTTGAGGGGCTACACGATTCCGACGATACAACATTAAGTAATCCGATGTCATACGAAAGAGATAGGATCGCAGAAAGCAGTAACCTTTCTCACCGGTCAAATCTGACCGAGATTTGGCAGTGCCATCGGGAAAGAGTTGAAGGCCTAAAATGCCCAAGTCAATCTCTGCCATGAATTCTCTGGTGCGTTTTAAGATTACTTGAATGTGAGAAGCCCTTCCCACACTGACTGCAAATAAATGGTTTTTCTCCTGTATGTATTCGCTGGTGCGTTGTGAGACTAGACTGCTGGGTAAAACGCATCCCACAATGTGCACAACAGAACGGTTTCTCCCCAGTGTGAAGTCGCTGATGAGCAGAAAGATTACCCCACTGACTGAATCTTTTTCCACAGTGAGTGCAGCGGTAGGGTTTCTCCCCTGTATGGATTCTCTGGTGTATTTTAAGTTGACTACTCTGAGTAAATCTCTTCTCACAGCATGTGCACACAAACAGTCTCTTTCTGAAGCTAGTTTTCCTCGGAGTGTTGCGCTTCTTACCAGCTTTAACAGCACCAGTGCTCAGAGTAGAGCCCCCAGTGTTAAGCACTGCTGTGCTCAAAGTAAAGCTGGTCTCATACTGAGAGCCTGAGTGTGGCTGGGCTGGGCTCTCACTGCCTCTCCCGTGTTTTACTGAGGGTCCATGTTGCTGCTGCTGGGGCAGTAATGTCTGATTCTCTCTCTCCACTGTGTGTACAAGTCTCTCTCTGTACTGACCCTGCTGTGTGTGAATGGCCTCTGATCTGAGCTCCTCACTGCAAACAGACGGCTTCTCATCCATCTTATCAAACTCCTCAGCATATGAAACCCCAAAAGAGGACAGTGTGTTTCCAGAAACATCCATGGTGGCAGGAATATGCAGTTGTGCTGACTGAATTGACAAACTAAGTGAGCACTGTTCTGTAGCATTAGAACAAACTGGTTCATTGCTTTCTATGTCACTGTTCCCTTGGGTAAACGAAGTCCACAGGTGATCGTCTCTCTCATACATCACACACTCAGAGTCGAGAGTGTTGAGTCTTCCTGTACTGAGTTCACATCCTGTCCGATTGAGTCTCCGAGCTACATGCTCTTCCTCTTGCTCTGCCTTCACCAGAACCTCCAGTCCACTGAGCTCCTCATCACTGTGTCCACACCTGTGCTGCTCCCTCAGCTCCTCTGGGTCTCCTACAGCTGTGGGCTCTGTGTCTGGTTTTTTCTCCTCTTCAACAGTTATGGTTTGAATTTTCTGTTCCACTCCTGTAGCTGTGGGCTGCACATCAATGCAACACAAGTCCTCCTCCAGTCTCTCTCTCTTGACAGGAAGTGGCTCAGGTCTGAACTAGACCAGACAAACCACAAGATACAATGTTAGTTTAACCCAAATTGGAGTTTGTAACTGCATTACAAGTACACATAGGAGCACAGTAGTAGGTGATCACTGGATTTATTGTGAAATAAATGCAAATTTAGCATCATTTACACAAACAAACCTGGACCCTCGTGATGCTGGGCTGTGAAGGTGCCTCTACATCTTCAACAGCAGTAAGGTCTTCTCCACCACTCAATGTGGAGCTCCACTCCTGCCCAAAGGCTCCTTCTGCTGGGGAGCAATGATCAACCATAGCAGGGGAACACCCTAAAATATGCAGAACATGTAAATGAAATTAATAATGTTTTATTCATCAAAATATGAGAATATAACCATGCCCCAGGCTTACTAACCAAGTTATCATTGACAAGCTCAGAGTTCAAAAACTAAAACAATGTTGAAACAAACATTTAGGCTATTCTTAATTAAAATGTATATGACAATTTTTTTCCCCCCAGTATATGGTTCTTTGATATGCGTAATCAAGCATTCTGTCATTAAAACACCTCTAAAATTTAACTGAGCCCATTTTTTGCATTCAAAAATACCTCTATTTTGAAATTTGATGGAAGGATGCGCAGTCAAAAAGTCAAGTGACTAATGCCAGTTGATTTGACTTGCAACAAAACATGGCGGAGAGCAATAATAATAATAATAGGTTTTATTTTTATGACGCCTTTCTTAGACTCAAGGTCACTTTACATGGCACACAGAATATACTGAAATTTTAAAAAAAAGACGATACAAGCATGAATGTGTCATGATGGGAAGAGAGCAATGCAAAATTGGGGAAAAAAATGTGATCAATGAAACTTAAAGGGGAAAAGTAGATTGATAGCACTGTCTAAAGAGGTGGGTTTTTTTGATTTGAATTCAGAAATTGAAGAGATTATATGAAGAGTTTGAGGTAATGAGTTCCACAGTTTGGGAGCCATGACACTAGCTATGTTTACATGGACACACATAATCAGAATAAAAGCCCAGTCAGACTAAAAATGCTTCATGTAAACACGTCAATCGGAAGACTCTGACCCAATTCGGTCCATTCGGAAAGAAATTTCATTCCGAATGAGAGGTGGTTTATGCCGATCATCATTCCGAACGGCGTCCATGTACGCACCCATTCAAATCCTGTCTTCGTGGTTGGGGTAAAATTGTCTTCACTGCGCATGTGTGCTACAAAGAGCGAACGAGGACGTGCAGACAACGTGGCGTTTGTTTACAACAGAGGCTGAATTACAGCTTTTTCGTCTTCTACTTCTTTTAATATTTCCGGAAAATCGGACAACTCCGCGCATGCCCAAATGATTCATTCTGATTAAACGCTTGGTGATGTATACGCAAGTCATGATCGGATCACGTCATTTAGTGTCCATGTGAATTTGGATTTGGAATTTCCGATCAACCGAGGTTAGGATCGGATTGGAGAAATTTTGCACATGTAAACATAACTACTGAATGCCCCGCCACCCATGCTGGAGAGCCTAATTCTGTGGACAATAAGTGAACTGGAAGCAAAGGACCTTAGAGCACGGACAGAAGTATATGGCTGTCAGACCTCAGAGAAATAACAAGAGGGAGACAGTGATAAAATGAGGACGATATTGTGTGGTTGGAACGTCGAATTGTACGCATACGTTCTACACAACGGGCATATCGATGCATGCATTTCCCTCACATCCTTCTTTGAGAGTAAAATGGGTTAAAATTGTGAAGCTGCACTGCACTGATTTTGGCGAGCAAATTTAAGTGAAATGACTCAAAGTTGAACCACGCCGAGACTGCAATCAATTTCACCCAAGTCAAAAGCAGGTATTCGGGTCATTCCATGTCAGATCATCAAATGGGTCTCACCACCACTTTCTCAATTTTGCTAATTTTTTTGTGTTCAGCTGTATAAATATATATCACCGACAAATCTGAAATTTCAGCTCATTCGGACCAAAAATGAATTTTTGGCTAATTATTTTCTAA
Organism: Gymnothorax javanicus; assembly: GCA_029692085.1. NCBI lineage: Eukaryota > Metazoa > Chordata > Actinopteri > Anguilliformes > Muraenidae > Gymnothorax > Gymnothorax javanicus. The sequence goes on along the minus strand of CM056197.1, from coordinate 47,282,648 downwards.
GGGTACGGTCTGTCAGTTTTGTCAATTTTTTTTACGAATTCATGTCAATTTACATTTTTCTTGTATTTAACATGGCATAACTTTTTTATTATTACACCTATAGCTTTGAGACTTTGCATCTAAGCTAATGTTATACTGCTACATCAGAAAATGCAGTCCATTTTACTTTATCTTTCTTGGTTGTGGAGCTATGAGGACACCAAAAGGGCCTTTTTTCCAGGACGTTCCATATTTAGGTCCCCAAAGCACCCCCAATATAAATCCTAGCATAGGCTCTCTGGCATTTTTTACATTCATGTGTCTCTGCTGAATGTAAATCAGGCTGAACTCACCGTGAATTCATCACCAACTGCAGTCAGTACCTTGCCAAATGTGAAAAAGCAGCTAAAATGCTCACGACATTGCCACCTGTTCAAACCCCCGTATCTCCAGGGGCACACCTTGGATTTTACTCCATTTTTTTACTGATTCCTCTATCATAGCAGAAAGACCACTCCAAAAATTGTTGATTTGTTTTGACCAATATAAATTTTACAGGCGTCTGAACAGGGGTGGGGTAATCTCAAGAATCGCTTGGCATTTTCAGCTTCTTACACAATGTTAATGATTATCGAATCACAATAATTGTAAGTTCTGAATTCATCAATGCAAGACACATTCGCAGAAAGGTCAGTATATGCAGGTTGGTAGATCATGTTGGCAGGGAGAAACCTGAACCAGTTATTGATTTATAATTTCTGATGACATCAGCAAGTAATATCATGGTTTTCTCCCCGCTGGATGCCAATGGCAATCTGGCTGGGACTAGGACCATGGGCCTACGAGGAAAAGGAGATTCCAGGTGCCAAGGCTGGGGGTGAAGAACTGGATTTAATGATAAACAGCATACAAAATAAACAGGAACCAATGTTCAAAACAAAAAGCACAAGGTGACTACTAAAACACACACCTGCTGTGACCAGAGCAACTTTGGCTGGCACCTGCCAGCCCCAAATACTCTGCAATCACCTCCACCTTAACGGGCTGCAGCTGTGGCCCGTCAAGGTGGAGGTGAAAATATGTGAAAGGGGAGGGGCTGTAAGGTCTAAACCCTTACAATTAAGTTTTATTTTGACAGTCAGTTTACAAGAGTTAGTGTCAGTAAATTTTATTGAGGCAAAGAAGTGTGATTCTCAAAAATTCCCTGACCCCTATTTAGACAGTTCTGAAATGTATGTCGTTCAAGTCACATCAACAATTTTTGTTTTATGTCTACTATAATACAGGAATTAGTACAATTTAGTATGTGATTGACTAATGATTGAAAACACTTAAAATGTTGCATAGTTAAATATGTAAGAAGCGGAAAGTGCCACGCGATTCTCAAGATTACCCCACCCCTGTTCAGACACCTGCAAAATTTATATTGGTCAAAACACATCAACAATTTTTGGAGTGGTCTTTCTGCTATAATAGAGGAATCAGTAAAAAAAAAAAAAAAAAAAAGTAAAATCCAAGGTGTGCCCCTGGAGATACGGGGGTTTGAACAGGTGGCAACGTCGTGAGCATTTTAAGTTTTTTTTTTTTCCACATTTGGCAAGGTACTGACTGCAGTTAGTGATTAATTCATGGTAAATTCAGCCTGATTTATATTCAGCAGACACAAATGAATGGAAAAAATGCCAGAGAGCCTATGCTAGCATTTACAATGGGGGTGCTTTGGGTACCTAAACATGGAACTGCCTGAACAAAAGGCACCTTTGGTGTCCTCATAGCTCCACAACCAAGAGAGATAAAGTAAAATGGACTGCATTTTCTGATCTAACAGTACAACATTAGCTTAGATGCAAAGTTTCAAAGCTACAGGTGAAATAATAAAAAAGTTACGCCATGTTAAATACAAGAAAAATGTAAATTGACATGAATTCGTTAAAAAAATCGCCACAAAGCTGCCGGATAGCTCACTCGGTTAAAGCATCGCACTGCGAAGCAGAAGTGACTATCCCCAGTTTGAGCCCCGGTCGTACCAACCGGCAGTGGTCGGCAGCTTTTTCAGAAGTAGCGCACAATTGGCCATTGCGCTACAGGTATGCAAATTGGGAAGGGCCCGGGAAGGGTAATATAACGTGGCTCCATTGTTCGTTGCTTAGGCGCCTCCTGTTGGTCAAGACGGGCGCTTGTCGGGAAAATTCTAAGCTTGTTCATGTTCGGGTATCCTCCGCCCTCGCTCTGAACTTGCGATGATTCAACCAATGAGTGTATAGAGTACTAAAGTGACGACGTCACCGCAACTTAGCTTCTGGTGTCGGAAGTAAAATCCCTATGGGAATTTATAATGGGGTTTGGACACTTTCTGGCATTGCTTGAACTCGTATTAATTCTAAGAGCCGCCTCGCTCTGAGATTAGCCTACAGGATATACAGATTCAAATGATCACATTAAATTTGTAGTTTATTGCCAAAAATTATATGCTTTGGCACTTGTAGTCCAGTTTGCTTCTCCGAACTACATATCCGCTACACAAGTGGGCGAGTACCCTGTGATTTGTTCCAAGCCAATGAGGTACCTCAGTTTCAGCCAACGTTCATAACGTACCACGACGGTAGCCCATCAGTGCCCTACATTGCTGTATGTCCGTGCATCCGTTCCCACATAACAGGCTACTATTAGCTAGCTACATACAAATGAAAGGATCACAATGAATAGTTATTTTGCCATTTAGCTAGCTAGCGAACCACCCAGCTAGTGAGCTTATTACATCTAGTGCACATAGCTAAACCGATAGAAACAGTAAATGGTAGTTTACCGTCACTTGCTGTTATTTAGCAAGCTAGCTAGTACAATTATTCAATAAATATCACTAGCTAAAAGCAGTGAAGAGCCATTATTTGGCTACTTAGCTAGCGTTGAGCTGCAAGCATTTCACCAGCTGGCATTTAACTAAATGCACCAAATATAAAGTTAGAAAACAACTGAAGTCGGTAAACTAGCTTGCTGGCTAAGTTAGCCTGCTGACAGCTACAGTGCTGTGAAAAAGTATTTGCCCCCTTCCTGATTTCTTTTTTTGCATATTTGTCACACTTAAAAGTTCCAGATCAGCAAATAAATTTTAATATTAGACAGAGACAACCCGAGTAAATACAGAATGCAGTTTTTAAATGAAGATTTAATTTATTAAGGGGAAAATGTTATCCAAACCTACCTGGCCTGGTGTGAAAAAGTAATTGGCCCCTAAACCTAATAACTGGTTGTGCCACCCTCTGCGTCATCAACTGCAATCAAGTGTTTGCGATAACTGGCACTGAGCCTTTCACATCGCTGTGGAGGAATTGTGGCCCACTCTTCTTTGCAGAATGTTTTAATTCAGCCACATTGGAGGGTTTTTGAGCATGAACGGCCTGTTTAAGGTCATGCCACTGCATCTCAATTGGATTTAAGTCCAGACTTTGGCAAGCTACTCCAAAACCTTCAGTTTGTTTTTTTAAGCCATTCAGAGGTGGACTTGTTGGTGTGTTTTGGATCATTGTCCTGCTGCATAACCCAAGTGCGCTTGAGCTTGAGGTCACCAACTGATGATTGGACATTCTCCTTCAGGATTTTCCAATAGAGAGCAGAATTCATAGTTCCATCAATTACGACAAGTCGTCCAGTTCCTGAAGCAGCAAAGCAGCCCCAAACCATCACACTACTACCACCATGTTTGACTTTTGGTATGATGTTCTTCTTATGAAATGATATGTTAGTTTTACGCCTGATGTAACAGGATGCACACCTTCCAAAAAGTTCAACTTTTGTCTCGTCAGTCCACAGAATATTTTCCCAAAAGTCTTGGGATCATAAAGATGTATTTTGGCATACGTGAGACGAGCCCTTGTGTTCTTTTTGGTCAGCAGTAGTTTTCGCCTTGGAACCCTCCCATGGATGCCACTTTTGCCCAGTCTCTTTCTTATTGTTGAATCATGAATACTGACTTTAAATGAGGCAAGTGAGGCCTGCAGTTCTTTAGATGTTGTTCTGGGTTCTTTTGTGACCTCCTGGATGAGTCCTCGATGCGCTTTTGGAGTAATTCTGGTAGGCCGGCCACTCCTGGGAAGGTTCACCACTGTTCCAAGTTTTCTCCATTTGTAGATAATGGCTTCCACCATGATCCGCCGGAGTCCCAAAGCCTTAGAAATGGCTTTGCCACCCTTTCCAGACTGATAGATGTCAGTTTCTTAGTTTCTCATCTGTTCTTGAATTTCTTTAGTTCCCAGCATGGCATGTTGCTTTTTGAGATCTTTTAGCCCACTTCACTTTGTCAAACAGGTTCTATTTAAGTGATTTCTTGATTCAGCAGGTCTGGCAGTAATCAGGCCTGGGTGCGGCTAGTGAAATTGGACTCAAAAAATGTGGTTAATCACAGTTAATTCATGATTTAACAAGGGGGGCAATTACTTTTTCACATAGGGCCAGATAGGTTTGGATAGCTTTTTCCCCTTAATAAATGAAATCATCATTTCAAAACTGCATTTTATATTTACTCGGGTTATCTTTGTCTTATATTAAAATTTGTTTGATGATCTGAAACATTTAAGTGCGAAAAATGTGCAAAAAAGTAAGAAATCAGGAAGGGGGCAAATACTTTTTCACAGCACTGTAGTTCGCTGTCAGTTATGCTTTGACAAGGCTGATAAGCTCATTCGCCAACTACCGAGTTTTTAAGCAAACAAACGTTGGCCAAAGATGCCTGGCTATTAAAGTAAATTGGCGCTAATTGTAAAACTTGATATCTAGCAAGGCAAGTGTAACCAAGTAGAGCGTAGAGTGGCTAACTAATTAAGCAAACAAACGGCTATAGCAAGGTGCTGGAAAATTCGAGACAGGAGACTTCTAATGCATCCTGAACTCCTTCAGCCCTGGAATCAGGAGGATCATGAGACGTGTAGTTTTTAGACTACAAAGAGGATTAGCATGGTGGTGAAAAATTAAAATGATTTGAAATATAGCTGATTCCGGTCAAGAACAATTATATTCGTTTTTAGTTGGAAATATAATGCAAAATCTCAAAAAAGATAGAGGCTTGAAAACAATGGGAAGTGATTCAAAAGTGAACTGAAAAAACAGTCTATGGGTAAAATGAATGGGAAATTTTACTTCCGACACCAGCGTGACATCATCACTTTAGTACACTATAAGAAGCGGTAGCTGACGGGCGCATGCTTCGGAGGAGAGCTGCGAACTGTCCGCACTCTCCTGAATTGGCAACAGGGGGTCGCATACGAGCAAGTGTTGTACTTAGTTCCCCAATTAGGCATTCCAGATTCGGGAGGGATTGGAGATGCCAAATAAAAAAAGAGAAAAAAAAAAATCGACACAAAACTGACGGGCAGTACTCTTAGAAAATAATTCACCAAAAATTCATTTTTGGTCCGAATGAGCTGAAATTTCAGATTTGTTAATCACTAATACATATTTATCCAATGTGAAAATATGGAAGCAATCTATGACTACATGGTGACAGATGTTTTGTATATCTGATGATTTGACATGGAATGACCCATTCTCAAACCCATTCTCAGACACAATTTTAGAGGCAAAATCTGCGTATTTTGTAGCCTGGTAAAACCAGACTCTGCTACTTCGTTTCGTACACAGAAGCTGTGTTCGAAATCGTCCACTCATTCACTCACTCCCTATTCCCTACATCGTGTATATGATATAGTGCACTACATAGGGAATGACCAAAGGAGATTTCAGACACTACACCGGAATTTTCTGAACATGGTTGCGTCAGCAAACGCGCTGGATATTCCTGTGATGTAAGCGGACGCGCCGAGCATCATGAAAACAAACCGCACACTTAAGCTGCTTTCACACCGGACGCGAAACGAATTTTTCGCATGACAGATTACATTCAAAGTCAATGCAAATGCAATTCATTGACTTTGAATGTAATCTGTCGTGCAAAAAATTAGTTTCGCTTCCGGTGTGAAAGCAGCTTTACGGGAACATTGGAGAATGTATTTCTGCAGGGCGGAGCCATCTCGCTCTTCGCATTCTTCTTCAGTGGAAAAACACGACCGGAGTGCATTGTGGTATACGGCACTACAATGTAGTGTACCTCGCTTGCTCACTTGATTCCGCTGTGCATTATGGGTATTTTATAGTCCACTATATAGTGGATGAAAAGAATTTGAACAACACTACAAAATGGCGGACACACTATATCCGTGATAGGGGGCGATTTCGAACGCAGCTAGAGTCTGGCCAGTCGTCATTAACAAGTGTTTACTTCCTGGTGGGTGGGCGCTTGTCTGAAGTGTAAAATCATTGGTGTACCCGTAAACTAATCACTAACGTTTGGCGATGACGTATGTTATGCGCCGGCGCAGCCGCCCAGTACATCTGCTGTAAACACAGTCCTTCATACCAGGAATGCAGCAAAAACAAACTGATCAGTACATTAGAGTTAATACTGTACCCATACATATGCCCATCTACCAAATTTTAGCCTTCACTCATTCACTTAAAAGAACCAAAGGTGCTCTTTCTGTTCTCCTTACAAGAAACAAACTGTTGAGCTATCCTTTTTCCTGCAGATACTGCTGATGTTAAAAAAAACGTAAGAGACCCGAAACCAACGGCAGAATCGACGAGAATAACGCATTATTTACATCAGGACGAAATCTGCGTTGACACGAACTGAATCGTTAACCATACTTGCGCTAACATCATACCGAGCTCGCTATCTAACTTTATAGCAACACAGTTTGGCTCTAAGCGTTTGGCTGTCTCAGACAGCCATTTCATTCATGGATAATGACAACACTGAGACAGCGAATAGGTCTTGTGACATGAACAAAAACACGGCTTTTAAAAAGTTTGCTGCTACCTTAAATAGTGTGAAATTTGCGGACAATGAAACACTAGAAGCTACAAGCTAGCTGAGGTGGTTCGGCTGTCTCTCACAGAGATGAACAGGGTGCCTATTTCATGATGGCTATTAAGTAGATATGACAATCCGTAGGGAGCAGCGCTACAACATCATTTCCATTCAAAAAACTAACCAACATTCATCTTGTTGTGGCTTTAAGTCCCTGATACCCGGGATTTTCTCCACGACAGAGCGAATGGCCTCCCATGTATCTATGTCCGTGGCCATTGTTGATTTCGGAGACTACAATTTCAAACTCGGTGCAGCTGCTACATCATGGCTCTTGGCCACGCCTTCTGTTCGTTGGTTGGTCTGGCGGACTTTCTGCCGAGGTAAACGAGGCAGGGCGCCGAGTGACCAGACAGTACCGAAGCGAAATGAAATTAAGCGGAAGTACGAAGGCTGGTGGAGTCAGGCTACATATTTTGGGCGACATAAAGGAATTTTTTTTTTGTCGTTTCTCAAAAAAGTTTTTGTTTATTGCATATTTAAAACAACCAAAAACCGGAAAATATTTTTGCATCATACACTAACTGGACAGTAAAGCACCAATACTGCCAGCGTTGAGTCTTCCTGCTTTGTGTTCACTTTCTGTCAGACCGAGTCTCTGAGCTACATGCTCTTCCTCTTGCTCTGCCTTCACCACAAACTCCAGTCCACTGAGCTCCTCATCACTGTGTCCACACTCACTCAGCTATTCTGAGCTCCTCATCACCGTGTCCACACTCACTCAGCTGTTCTAGGTCTCCAAAGGGCTTGTCCGAGTTTTTACAATCTCCAACCGGTGAGGGCTGTTTTGCCATCGAAGATGCGGAGTGAGGGACACTGTCACACAAGTCGTCTTCAAGTCCGACTCTTTTGACAGGAGTCAGTTCAATCCTGAACTGGAACAGGGGAGCCAGTAGATTACTTAGGGGCTTATCTTGAATTTGAGTAAATAACTGCTACTTATGCATACAAGTAGAGATGAAGGTGATAAACTGACCTGATTCCCCATGATGCTGAGCTGTGAATATGACTCTACCTCTTCCACATTCGTGGGTTCCTCTCCTTCCTTTGGTCTGAAGCTCCACTCTTGCTCCAAGACTCTCTCTGCAGGGGGAGAATATGATGGACTGGAGGTATACACTGTCAATAACGCGAATTTACTGAGGGTCTGCCTAATTAAAATTGACAAGGAAAAAACAATTTAACAACAAATCAGGCTTGAGTAAAGCATTCCGGTTAATGAGTTGATATTCAATTCAAAAACTAGACAAGTGTCATGGACACACACTTCTTCAAGTTTTATCATGCAAACACTCGTCAACATTTGCACCGTTTACCCCCACAAATCTCGCACCTTTTTTCTTTCGCGTTCTCATAAAATCGCGCTCCAGAACCTGTAGCTTGTGCTTCAGTGATTCAATCTCCCTCTGACTCTGAGATATTTCCAAACGGAAAACAGCACAACGATCGCCAACACATCGGTTAATTTCAGCCATCGCTGCTTTTGCCAATATCTCCGTGACAGAAAATAACTGTGTATGAAAATTATCAAAATTAGGCATGCTTGGATTGGCAACTCGGTTGCCGCTTGAAATAAAAATCCAAAAAAAGACGCGTCGTTTTGCAAACTGTGAAGAAAGCACCACTGCGCTGATATTTCTGCGAAGATGGTCGACTGATCGCGGAATATTTCTTCTTCTTACTTTTGTTTTATGGCATTAGTCTAACAACTGTTAGGTGCATACCGCCACCTGCCTTACCCGACTATGTAGGACAGGGTCTAATTCTTCTTCTTCTTTTTGTGAAATATTCTGTAAATTCGACGCATCTAGGCGTATTACTGCCTACCTCCGGATGCGGGTTATATTGATTTACAGCCTTTAAAACTAAATAAATAAATAAATAAATTTAAAAATATATTTAAAAAAAAAACAAAATAGTACCCAACCCATAGCCTTAATCCTTAATCCCATATAAAGAATATTAACATACACTATCCCTACTCCCTTTGTGTCTGACTCACTCCAAAGCCTCGTGCCAAAAAATCCAGTATGTCATCCCACTTCACATCCGAAATGCCAAGAATTTCCCGCATCTACCATAATCCTAATGTTCTCCGATTTCATTTCAGTTTCAGTTAGTGAATATTCACAAGCAAGCCGAGCTCATTTAATACTGTTTTTGTACATTTGAAGTTATTTTTATATCTCTTAGTGATTTTATTTGCTGTTGCACTTTGTTGTTCTTGCGCTACAAATTATTTTTGCACATTGCTGTCATAGTTTTTTGAAACCAAAAATAATAAACCAGAAGACTCTTTTACAGTAAATGCATTGTCTACTGGTTTATTTTTGTTACTTTTAGTAGGCCTAGATGATATTCAGTATCCCACTTCGTGCTTTATCACTTGCAATATTGTGTAAATCAACCCCAGTCCGCTCTTGTAGCTGAATGTGCTCCCTTTTTTGAGATTAAAAACCATACATGGGTAAAGACATGTCAGGCTGACAATAGGATAATGTAAACAACACTGCCAGAGCTGCATAGTTAGTTTATAATAGGTGTATTAATGATCAATAATCAATATTATTGGCAGAAATAGAGGTTCCCAAAATCAAATTTTGCTTAGGGCCCCATGGAGGCTTGGGCCGGCTCTGATGAATGATGAATGTTTACGATACTCAAATATTAGCATTTATTCTGACTAAATTTTATATGGGAATGAGGTTGCCATAACTGAGCTATCTGTAGCTACGAGAGAAGCATAAGGGAGGCAGATGAGTACGTTTTGGGAATTATAAATTTTTGGCCCGGTGTAGCATCAACGAACGTTAGTATCGCACCGAGTACATGTAGCATGCGTGTCACACACGGTCCATCGTGATCACTGTACATAGCAGTATTCACAGTGCACGCTGGCTGTGTGGCTAGCTGGGACTAAAAAGAGACAAAACGAGAGAGGCAGTTCACTCTCGTCCTTTCATTTCCTGATATGAAAAAGAAAATGCCCGAGAAAGAGTATCTGCGTTCGTGTTGTTACACCCTCCAACAACACAGGTACGAGGCATGATGCCTCCAAAGTTCGGGAAACCCGTTGAAAATAGGAAAATATTAGAGCAGATTCCAGTTGTTGCATGTACCACCAATGTTAAGTTTGTGAACGTTCTCACTGTCTGACGTCACGGGTCAAACGTCATCGCTCTGACAGGCTGCGCTGTGAGGGCATTTAAATCGCCAAATTTACCAATTTAGAGTTCGGAAATTAGGGGAAAAAATATATTGGCAAATTTTTACAGCATCAAGGTATATATTAACGTTAACATAGGTTTGGCGGTTACATTCCCCTTTAATAACTGACTGTGTCGACATCAAAGCAGCTGTCAGGTGTGCTGCGCCAAGGTAAATTGCGCTCCTCCCAAAATTTTTAGCACCAGCCGCAATAAGACTGGGTCACCAGGTACAAACAGGGGGACTGGGGTGAGTAGTGGCTGTATCCAGAGAGAATAAGTATTAACACAGTGGGGAATTAGTCAGCTGTCATGGGGGAAGGTTACCTGTTCTGGATAGAAGTGCAGTTCACCACTCGTACTCCATCTGGTGCCTATGGTCAACACGCACACACATAAGCACAACCACTACAAAGAAGTTATTTGAATCAAATTGTGAGGTGCAAGTTACCACTAATACGCGGTGCAGTGCTCGAAGGAGGAGGCAGCAACCTGCCCTGCAAACAGCTTCTCTAATGTTCTGAAGAGGGGAACAAGGGAGAGGAGGTCATTAGATTAGGAATAGCTGGCAAAATTGGACAAGATTATCACTACAGTTTCTAAACTACTGGGGCAGCCAATACCACGTCAACCAATGCGTTGGAGGAGGAGGGGGCCAGGCACAGACCACGACCAGTCAACTAAACCCAAAAGAACAAAAGAATATAAAGAAAGACAAAGCTTAATGTTACAATTTCATATAAGCAAAGCAGCAGGAGCAATCTGTCTGTAGACACAGAATCATTAAAATTAATCACATGTTCAATACACACAAGGCGTAGAAAATCCCAATTGTCACATAATACAGTACATATTATTCTTCACTTCTTTTACCTCAATGTGTCTCGGACACCACAAGGGATGACCAATGGAAAGCGGCCCTGGCGCCTGTCTTCACAACCCTACAAAAGTGTTATTGCACACAGCATGTCTTTTAAGTACATTTCAACTGACAGTATAAAGGAAATTGCATACATTACATCAACATCACCATGTCAGTTTCCTTTAATAAACATGCAGGGCTATCGATACACATGCACACTGGTCTTCTTAATAAAAGTAACGAGCAGATTTACCGTTTGGATGAAAAGTGCAATTCAAATAAAATAAATTATAGACGAGCTGATAGTAAATTTAAAAAAAACAAAACAAGTATTATCTACACATATTAATTCATATTTTATCATACAAACACATGATAACCTTACCACCGTTTACCCCCACTAACTTCGCACCTGCTTTTTTCCGTCGCGTTTTCTCAAACTCACGCTCCAGAACCCGTAGTTTGTGCTTCAGAGCTTCAATCTCCCTCTGACTCCGAGTTATTTCCAAATGGAAAACGGCGCAGCTATCGTCAACACATCGGTTTATTTCAGCCACTGCTGCTTTTGCGAGTATTTTCTTGACAGACAGCAACTGCGAATGAAAACTATCAAAATTAGACATGCTTACATTCACAACTCGGTTCCGGTCTGATATAATAGTCTAATTTAAAACACGCCTCGCACTGTACACTTGGAGGAAAACAGAACGGTGTGGTGACCTAGCCAACTGAGTAGGGTGTTCCTGCAGAGCCGGAGGCAGCAGTTTCAGGTCCGCACTTTCAGGACCGCAGTTCTAGGACCCTAACCCTAACCCTCGATAGGTGGCGCTGTCGCAGAAAACCTAAGGTCCTAGAAATGCAATCCCCGAACTGCGGGTGGGTCTGAATCTGCAGCCTCCGGGTCTGCAGAGACATAGGCCGTGTTCAAAACCGCGCTCTACGGTCTACATACACTATTCTCACTACACACTAGTAACACTACATGCTACGGACTACGAACAAACCATAGACTGTATAAAAAGATGGACGAAACAACTGTGACGTCACCCATTGGTTTCAGCATACCATTTGGGTAGCCTCGATTTTGGCAATTTGAACAGCACCATTTTGTCATTTTGAAACCGGGTGTGATTCCTATTGGATGCCAGCGTGAATTGAAGATCCAGGGAGGAACGTGGCTCTGGATCTGACCGTATCGGACGAGGACCAGAGGATAGCCATGCCCCTAAAGCATATTCTGGCTTTATCCTTTATTCTAGTCTACTTGGGACCATAATTTACAGAAATGAACATCACAATATATCGAAGGAGACTTGAAACTTGCGATAGATACCATAAAATGATGTGGAAAATCATTATTGAAATAATAAATCAGGTGGCAAAGTAGGGTCATTTTCTCATAGACTTCAATAGCATTGAACTTCTTTCTGCAACCACCGGCGTCGCCATCTGCTGGCCATTAAATATAATGCAAATTTTTGAGATTTCCGCATCGGCCTCACTTTTCAGACCCGGGTGCTGCGTCCATCTTTTTATACAGTCTATGGAACGAACCCTTCCTTCTTTTTCTTTTGAGTTTTATGGGGACTGACAAACCAATTTGTGTATTACCGCCACCCTCTGTGTGGTATAAAATAATGATTTACAAACGAACCCGTTTGAGAAATGAATATTTCCGAGTGTTTTCTACTAAATAAAACCCCCTTAACCTAACTATACGCAGAAGACCAAAAAGGGAAAAATCGTGTAATTGTTTTGAAAGGATTGAAACAGGAACATATAGCCTCACTTTAGCCAACCAGAAATAGCAGTTTTCGACCTCCCGACCGGCATTTCGCCGTTATGCCTTACCTGGTGAAGATCCGTCAGCAAGGAAAAGACAGAGACAATCGGCCCGCCGTCTGCGTTTCATCTGTACGCTTATGAATTTTGAATTTTCCTAAGAGGTAAGATACCATTTTAAACAAGTTTCTACTTTCACTCAGCTTACTTACTCCCAGTGGATGATGTGAACGATGAGAGTGAAATATTAGCTTGGCTTCAACCAAAGAACAATTGTAAGTATCAGAATACTGAATGACCATGAAGAAAGTATTCTTTAAATTATCATCTAATGTTAATTCTCATGCATGATGTTTTATCATCGTATTTCTACTTGAAACATAACAAATCCAAACAGCTGCGGGTATGGAGCAGAACTCGCCAAAGGCTCTACAAATGAAATTGGAGGGAAAAAGTAGCCTACATTTACAATTCATATTAACCCTTTTGCGCAGGTATAGACACCTGTGTCCATGAATACCGAAATGTAATAGCTAAATTAATTCTGTAATTGAATTTTCGAATGTTTTACTTCAATGAGAACAATTTTGGCCAGTATCTGCGATACAAATACTGAGTGATGAAGCATGAAATAAGCTCTTGCACAACAGGAAAAAAATTTGCTTTGTTTCTATTATGCATAAAGGGAAACATTTGAGCTCATAGATATATTGAAATCAAAAAAATAATAATAAGATGGCAAATGTGAATTTAATCTTTAAAAAACAGTCATTATGCAATAATTTCATAGAAATATTTCAATTAGAAATTTAATAAAGTACTTCAATCACTTCAAAGAAAAGTTCAATTAAATTCTCGTATAATTTAAGAAAATGGTTCTTTAAATAATTGCATGAAATAGTTAAATAATTTCATATACATTAACAACAGTTAAAACATTCAACACATAGTCCAATAAATAATTTAAAATATTGTCCTTTACAGTTCAGTTCGAGAGGGCCATACTGCAGGGTGAATCCCCATGGTCCCCTGTTGCGCCTCTATTTTGAGGGAGGTGACCTGCGGAAGGACTTCCGCCTATCAAGGTCATCGCTGGACAGCCTTATCCGTCTCCTGGGAGAGAACGACCGTGGATGGGGGAAGTCGACAGAGGTGCTGGTGCTTGTGTACTGGCTGGCCTGTGGAACGTCCTTCCAAGTCATGTCAAAGGCCTTTGACATTCCCTGCACCACATGTCATGACATGATCCACCGGGTCAGTAAGGGCATCCAGGGGGTTTTCAGGAGGCTCATCTGCCTCCCCATCCCCGAAAAGCTGGAGGAGATTGGAGCCGGGTTCCAGCAGCTGTCTGGTTCCCCAGCCTTTGGGCAGGTGGCAGGGAGCATTGATGGCTGCCACGTCCGCATTGTTCCACCTGGGCAGTTTGCAGCGGACTATTACAACAGGAAGCTGTTCTACTCGGTCCAGTTCCAGGCCATCTGCGACCACAAGGGTCGCTTTCTGGATGTGGTGGTGGGATTCCCTGGCTGCATCCATGATGCCCGGGTCCTGAGGTGCAGCTCCTTCTATGTCCACCGGCTGTACCCACCTCCTGGATGGTGTCTGCTGGGCGATGGCGGATACCCGGGCTTGGCAGAGCCCATCTGCCTGATGACACCATTCCGGGAGCCTGTCTGGAATCTGGTGGAGGGCAGGTACAACACCAGGCTGTCCAAGGCACGGTGCGTGGTGGAGAGGGCATTTGGGGTCCTCAAGACCAGGTGGCGCTCCATTTTCCTGAAGGCACTGGAGGTGAAGGTGGAGTTTGTGCCTGAGGTCATTTGTGCCTGCCTTTTCCTGCACAACGTTTGCCTCGGGAAAGGGGACGTCTTGGAGCCTGAGGTCGAAGACGAGGATGACGGGGATGATGTTGAAGCCCACAAGCCACTCCAGCGGTCGGGGACACCCTCAGGGGCAGACTTGCAGCATCAGTGTCTGCTCCTGATATTCCCATTGCAGTGCTGCAGGAACATGATTATTGTTAGTTTTTTTTTTTTTGGTTTGTGTTTCTCTGCCCAGGGAGTTCTTTGTTCCTGATTTATCTCAAATGTTAAGTGTTATTCAACCCTGTTGTACATAGTTGGATTATAGTTCTTTTATAATTGCCTCTTAAAAATCCAACCCCTCGTCCGAGTCGTAAGAGGTGGAAACAGGTAAAGTACAGGATTTGCCAGACAGGGCGAAGTATGGTGGGTGGTTTAACCACCCGGGCCGATATGGTAACCATGAAGGCCTGTCTGGATCTACCTGGAAACACGCTGGCTAACGGGGCTCTGGTAAAACTATGTGGACCAATCACCTGCTTAGCGGATAAGTTATGATTACAGAAACATTCCTGGAAAACATATAGCTAAGTGTGGAAGTCGAAGGTCTCTCCCTCAAGCATGGTGCTGGACAATGAAAGCTAAAAAGAAGTTGCTCAATTCATGTATGATCGTTACTACCAGAAAAACAGGGGTTTTTAGTGAAGTTAGTCAACTGGCTGATATTTGACTTTCACATGTTCTCTTGCAATATTTAGTACATTTCTGCAGAGCAAAAAAACAGACGCAACACCTTCCATTATTGTTTAGGTTCTCTCAGGCAATGCAATTTGTGTGTGTATTCCATGGTACTTGACAGTTTTTCTCTTTCACGCAAGGTTGTTATGCATCATCAGACCAAAACAATGTAAAAGTATATGAAAACCCACAATGCAATAAACCAGCTGGTCACAACTCTAATATCACTTGTTGTCTCTTACATTTTCATTATCTCTTGCAAATCAACAACCCTGCCTTTTCCCCCTCAACTTTATTAAATTTTTTCCAATTCAGAACAGAATTATACTAAAAGCATTTTTTTTTTTTGTTAACATTTCAATTAAGCTCAGGATCCCCATCATCATCTTGTTTCTTTTGTGTTGACCATAATGCATATGATTTTTCGACTCACTTTATATTTCTGTTGGAGGTTCTCCCATTTCTTTTTTATCCACCCTGGCTCCACCTTACCCTCTAGGCCATGTTCCTTTATGAACATTCTACAGAAACATAACATCAGTGACATTGACTTAACTGAATATAAGCATTTACTAACGTTGCAGTACTCCGAGAAAATTATTTACATACTGAAATCCTCTTACCGCCGCATTGCGCCCCCCTGTGGAGAGCGCCTCGTCGCTGGCTCTCCAGGAGATGAGGCGCCCTGTACCTCATCTGTCCCTATAAGAAACGAGCAAACGAGCAAGATGTGCGTCGTTAGATCCAACATTTTACACGAATTAATCATCAGAAGTCCTAACTTGCACGCCAGTAACAACTGCGATGTAAGCTCATTTTTGCTACATTGACTAACGGTCAGATTTATGTATGCTGATGCTGACAGTATATAACCGGGCGGTAACGTCTTTACAACTCTGAAATAATACGTTCAATACATCTTCAGCTGAATATTATTTTACCGTATATGAACCGTATTACAAGATCGGTTAACAACATTTCAACATTTTACTCATATTTGTATTGATGCTGCTGCTGGCTGGTGCCGACGTCGCCTCCCACGAATTCCGCAATTTTGCAGTTAAAGTTGCTTCTTCTTATTATTCCTCAGCGAGTTTTACCTGTCGGTGTGCGTCGCGTTGCATCTTGGGCAATTTATGTATGAATAGTGTGCTTACTGCTCTCACAAAATATCTGCCAGTTCTAGACTGCGGTCAAGCCAGCCTCCACTCCGGAACACACGGTCAAGCCAGCCCTCACACATTTAAGTGGTGTGCGAATATACGCGGCATTACGGTAACAGCGTGTCTATGCTGATTTCAAATTTTCAAAATAAAAGCTGGCTTACAAAATGCGTTATGTCAATAAGGAATTAGTTAATTCAGAAAGAAATAGAAACTGAATTAATGACTGCAATAAAAAGAATAAATACGAAACTGAATAATTAATTTAAAATTAATACTAATTTAAAAAACAAGATTAAGATGATCAGGTAATATTCTGAGGAAGTATTTCAAAACTAAAACGCCCTTTAAAATATCATGTATTTTTTCTCATATTTGCTCGAATTTCACACTAGAATTTAAAATTTTGTGTTGCCACAGAATAATTTCTCTGCAGCATGAGAGTAAGTCACTTCACAGAGTCACGCAAAGAATATCATGACATTCTGAAGTGACATTTCAAAATTAAAGCCCTCACAACATAAATGTGTTGTTTTCCCTCCAAATTTGGATTAGAGAGAAAAAAAAATCCATGGTACCACAGAATCATTTCACTACAGCGTGATAGAACGGTACTGAAATAGAATGTACTTTTAGCTATGTTGAGTGGAAATTCAGATTAGAATTAAGTGAAAACTCTCAGTTGTCACAGACTGATTTCACTACAGCATGATAGCACCATACCTCACAGTGTCACTCAGGGGATATCAGGACATTCTGATGTGGCATTTCAAAATTAAAGCCCTTTGAAATAGAATATAATTTTACCTATGTTGAGTGGAATTTCAGATTAGAATTAAGTGAAAACTCCGTGTTTTCACAGGCTGATTTCACTACAGCATGATAGCACAGTACCTCACAGTGTCACTCAGCGGATATCAGGACATTCTGATGTGGCATTTCAAAATTAAAGCCCTTTGAAATATCATCTATTTTTTTGCTGTGTTCAGTGGAAATTCAGATTAGAATAAAGTGAAAACTCCCCGTTTTCACAGACTGATTTCACTACAGCATGATAGTACAGTACTTCACAATGTCACTCAGCGGATATCAGGACATTATGATGTGGCATTTCAAAACTAAAGGCCTTGGAAATATTGTGCATTTTTTGGTATCTTCCCTCTATTTTCATTTTAGAATTAAAGGATTATTCCTTGTTCCCACAGTTTATTTTCCCATCACCGTGACTGTAAACCATGGCAAAGTGTTACTCAGACTGTATCACAACATCCATCCATCCATCCATTTTCTTCCACTTATCCGGGGCCGGGTCGCGGGGATCAATCAATCAATCAATCAATCAATAACCTTTATTGCAGGGAAGTCCCACTGAGACAGAGGTCTCTTTTGCAGGGGAGCCCCGATAACAATAAAACAATTACAATGGAAGGTTAAAGACAAACAGCTCACATAAAATACACAAAAGTCACAAACAACAATTTCAGATTAAAGGAATATCAAGTTTTAAACTGGAATAAAACATAATAAAAATTAATTAAAAAAGAAAAAAAAAATATATACACACACACACATATAAAAATATGTATATATGTGTATATATATACATATATACATATAAATAAATGTATAAGAACATAACGACAGAGAAAAATAAATGAGCAAATCCTACCATAAACTAAAAGCAAATACATCTGGCCTCCAGAAGGAATATATCCAACACTAATTTCTTGAAAGACGCGAAGGGGATAAGGCAGTCTAGCTTCAAGGTATCCTGGAAATTATTCCACATACAAGGAGCGAATGCACTAAAAGAGGTACCTCCCAAATTTTTTCTAGTCCTGGGAGCCTCTAACAAAAACCATTCTTGTGATCTGGTATGCTGACTTCTGATTTTGATGGATAAGAGCTTAGTAAGATATAAGGGAAGTTTGCCTAGCAAGGCTTTATAAATAAATAAAATACAATGTAGCTTCCTTCTAAAATGAAGGGAAAACCACCCCACAGAATTATATAAAGCACAGTGATGGGTTTGGAAACCATCACCTGTGATGAAGCGCAATGCACCATGATAGATTGCATCCAAGGATCTTAACGTACTAATAGAGGCATGCCTGTAGAGGACATCTCCGTAATCAAGTATGGGTAATATTGTTGCCTCTACAATCCTCTTCCTATTGTCCCAAAGAAAAACAGGACCTATTTCTGTAAAGAAACCCGATTTTTATTCTAAGTTTCTTGGACAGGTTGGACACATGCGTCTTAAAAGAAAAGTCATGATCCAACCAGATACCCAGATATTTGTAAGACTGAACCTGCTCAATTTGAGCACCAGTCACTGAGAAAATAGAGTCACCTGACATAATTGCATTCTGTGCTGAAAAGATCATGAACTTTGTTTTATCAGTGTTTAAAACCAGTTTAAGATCAGCTAGAGCATGCTGTATAACGTTAAAAGCAGATTGTAAATATGTGAGGGCCTGTAAGCATGTTGGAGCAGAGGAATAAAGCACTGTGTCGTCAGCATAAAAATGAACCTTGCAATTAGTTTACATTACGAGCAATGTCATTTATATAAATTAATGAATAAAATTGGACCAAGAATGGAACCTTGGGGTACACCTTTTGTCACCTTTAAAAATTGAGACTGCGCATTCCCAGAAATAATAGCTTGTGTTCTATTTGAGAGGTAGTCCTGGAACCATGATTATGCTCTGTAACCAAGACCAATGGAGGACAACTTATTTAATAAGATATTATGGTCTACTGTGTCAAACGCTTTTGCTAAATCAATAAATAGGGCCGCATATTTTTGTTTACTATCCAAAGCTGTTACTAAATCATTTATAACCAATGAAGCTGCTGTAATGGTGCTATGTCCAGGCCTGAAACCAGATTGCTGTGATGTTAAAATGTTGTTGGAAGTTAAGAAATTGCAAAGTTGTTGTTTTACAAGAGATTCTATAATCTTAGCCAGGCATGGCAATTTTGAGATGGGCTGATAGCTGTTTATTGAACTGGGATCACCCCCCTTAAATAAAGGAAAAACATGAGCCGCTTTCCATATACTGGGAATAGACCCGGTCGATAATGAAAAGTTACAAATATTAGTTATTGAATGTGCAATCAGTGGGGCTGCAAGACGCAAAAGACTCGGGACTAAGTGATCCTCTCCAGTGGAATTATTTACATCTATACGATTTAATTCTAGAAGGACCTCATTCACGCTTAATTCCCTGAAAGAAAACAATACTCTAGGATTTTGGGAATTAGTAAATGCACTAGAGCTAAGGTCAGACATATCTCCTATAGTGGATTGATTATTAAAATTTTCAAAAAAGGTTTCCGGCCGCTATAAAATGTTCGTTAAAAAAGTCACAAATTTTGTGCTTATCAGTAATAGGACCAGAATCCATGTGGATAGAATGAGGTAATGAAGAAGAAGGACTATGATTCAGGGACTTGACAATTTTCCAAAATTTTGCCGGATTACCTTGACATTTAGCCAATGACGTAATGAAATATTCAGATTTTGCCTTTTTTATCAGTAAGCAGCATTTATTTCTTAGTTTTCTGAAAACCTGCCAGTCTGTGAGTGTCTGAGTTTCGCTTCGCTTTTATGCTCAGCTCCTTCTTCACCACAATGGACCGGTACAATGCCCGCTTCACTGCAGACACTGCAGCAATCGGTCTGTCAATCTCACGCTCCGTCCTACCCTCACTCGTGAACAAGACCCCGAGATACTTGAACTCCTCCACTTGGGGTAACAACTGACCCCCCACCTGAAGGGGACAATCCACCTTTTTCCGGGAGAGAACCATGGCCTCAGATTTGGAGTTGCTGATCTTCATTCCAATCGCTTCACACTCAGCTGCGAACCGCTCCAGTATGCGTTGGAGGTAGGTCACAGCATGATGAAGCTAACAGGACCACATCATCTGCAAACAGCAGACATGAAATCCTGAGGCCACCAAACTGGACACCCTCCAAACCTCGGCTGCATCTTGATATCCTGTCCATGAAAATCATGAACAGAATAGGTGACAAGGCACACCCTTGGCGGACTCCATGTCCCCAATCTCCCTCGGGATATGGGAAAACTTCTTCTGGAGGTGAGAGTTGAAAATCGTCTGGACAGGGTCCTCTACCAAACATTCCCAGTCCACCCTCACAACATGTTTAGGCTTCCCAGGTCTGTCTGGCAGTCTTCCCCGCCATCTGATCTAACTCACCACCAGGTGGTGATCAGTTGACAGCTCAGCCCCTCTCTTCTCCCGAGTGTCCAAGACATACGGCCGCAGATCTGATGACACGATTACAAAATCGATCATCGACCTTTGGCCAAGGGCGCTCTGGTACTAAGTACACTTATGAATGCTCTTATGCTCGAACATGGTGTTCGTTATGGATAATCCATGACTAGCACAGAAATCCAATAACAAAACGCCACTTGGGTATAGATCAGGGAGGCCGTGTATCACAACATTCAATTTTTATGCTTGAAAATGGCATGTGTTCTCTCATGTGATCTCTCTTATTTCAGATAAGCTTCATTTTTCAACAGGATAGTTTCACTTCACAATAGCATTGAGCTGGAGCATCTGGTTGAGGTATGCACTGTTAACAACTTGTAGCTGAATAAAGTGAAGAGAGTGGGAAGGGGATTGGACTCTGGGAAGAACACACCCTCCCCATATTCAACATCACTGCTTCTGCCATTGATTCCTTCATGTTTCTGGGATGTAATCTCTCTAATACCATGAAGTGGAGGACTTACATTGGCTTTGTTGTCAAGAAGGCCCTGCAGAAAAAATGAATAGAGGTCATTCCATGTCAAATCATCCAGGGTGTGCCAGGTCACCTCCTAAAAAATTCTTTGAAAAAAATTCACGAGTAAATATTCACACAAAATGAAAAAATGCCAAATATTTGGCCAGTGTCTCAAATAGATTTCAAGTTATAGCCCATTGAAATTTGAATAATATTTCAAATTTTTTGGCGAACCCATTTTCAGCCAACTTTGGCAACTTATTGCTCCAAAGTGATTGCTTATACAAGGCTAAAATTGGGTATACTAACCATATTCATCCTCTAGAATCTGAAAATGGCCTTAGTTTCTGTGTATTTTGATCCACTTTTGTATGGTAAAGCCTCGAAATCAGCCGAAAAACACAAAATGCCCAAAAACGAGACCACATTTTATGACCTGTAACTCAGGAACTAAGATAAAAGGTTAGAATTCACTTTTTGTGATTTTATGATATATCTCTTTGTAAAAATGCAGTAATCCAAATAATATCATTTGTACAAGTTTTTTAATGAAATAATTTCCAAGTAAATTTTTCCAGTTTTGCCCCAAAAAATTTTTTTGGGCCAAAAAATGACCATGATATCTGCTGAATGACACTGTGAAGCACTGTACTATCATGCTGTTGTGAAATCAGTCTGACTACTGGGAGGTTTCACTTAATTCTAATATGAATTTCCACTGAACACAGCAAAAATACATGATATTTCAAAGGGCTTTAAATTTAAAATGCCACATCAGAATGTCTTGATATCCGCTGAGTGACACTGTGAGGTACGGTACTATCATGCTGTAGAAAAATCAGTCTGTGACAACAGGGAGTTTTCACTTAATTCTAATCTGAATTTCCTCTCAACATAGGTGAAATTATATTCCATTTCAAAGGGCTTTAATTTTGAAATGCCACATCAGAGTGTCCTGATATCCGCTGAGAAACACTGTGAAGTACTGTACTATTCTAATCTGTACTTATTCTAATCTGAATTTCCACTGAACACAGCAAAAAAATAGATGATATTTCAAAGGGCTTTAATTTTGAAATTCCACATCACAATGTCCTGATATCCGCTGAGTGATACTGCGAGGTATGGTACTATCATGCTGTAGTGAAATCAGTCTGTTACAACAGGGAGTTTTCACTTAATTCTGATCTGAATTTCCACTCAACCTAGGTGAAATTATATTCCATTTCAAAGGGCTTTAATTTTGAAATGCCACATCAGAATGTCCTGATATCCGCTGAGAGACACTGTGAAGTACTGTACTATCATGCTGTAGTGATATCAGTCTGCGACAACTGGGAGTTTTCACTTAATTCTAATCTGAATTTCCACTCAACATAGCTAAAAGTTCATTATATTCAAAGGGATTTAATTTTGAAATGCCACATCAGAATGTCTTGATATCCGCTGAGTGACACTGTGAGGTACTGTACTATCATGATGTAGTGAAATCAGTCTGTGACAACTGGGAGTTTTCACTTTATTCTAATCTGAATTTCCACTGAACACAGCAAAAAATACATGATGTTTCAAAGGGTTTTTATTTTGAAATGCCACATCAGAATGTCCTGATATCCTCTAATTCACACATTTAGGTACTGTACTATCATGCTGTAGTGAAATCAGTCTGTGACAACAGGGAGTTTTCACTTTATTCTAATCTGAATTTCCACTCAACATAGGTAAAATTACATTCTATTTCAAAGGGCTTTAATTTTGAAATGTTACATCAGAATTTCCTGATATCCTCTGAGTGACACTGTGAGGTACTGCACTGTCATGCTATTGTGAAATCACTTTGTGGCAACAGGGATATTTATCTTAAGTACAATCTGAATTTCCCCTGAATACAGCAAAAACTACATGATATTTCAGACGCCTTTTATTTTAAAATGCCACATCAGAATACCTTGATATCCTCTCAGTGACACTCAAAGATACTGTTCTATCACACTGTAGTGAAATGATTCTGTGGTAACATGGAATTATTTTTTTTTTCTCTCTAATCCAAATTTGGAGGGAAAACAATAAATTTATGTTTTGAGGGCTTTAATTTTGAAATGTCACTTCAGAATGTCATGATATTCTCTGTGTGACTCTGTGAAGTGGCTTATTCTCATGCTGCAGAGAAATTATTCTATGGCAACACAAAATTTTAAATTCTGGTGTGAAATCTGAGCAAATAAGGGAAAAAATACATGATATTTCAAAGGGTGTTTTAGTTTTGAAATACTTCCTCAGAATATCACCCGATCATCTTAATCTTGTTTTCTAAATTAGTATTAATTTTGAATTAATTGTTCAGTTTTGTATTTATTCTTTTTATTGCAGTCATTAATTCAGTTTCCATTTCTGTCTAAATTAACTAATTCCTGATTGACATAACGCATTTTGTAAGCCAGCTTTTCCTTTGAAAATTTGAAATCAGTATAGACACGCTGTTACCGTAATGCCGCGTATATTCGCACACTCCTTAAATGTGTGAGGGCTGGCTTGACCATGTGTTGCGGAGTGGAAGCTGGCTTGACCGCAGTCGATAACTGCATATATCCGGCAACTTTTCGTGGACACAAAATCACTCCCCACGCATAAGTGAACACCCTACCCCAGTGGTAGGCAACGAGGGCCGTATCTGTTCTCACACCAACTTCTGGCCTTTAATTAGTTGATGGTCTAAATTAGTCAAACCATTTTTGAAATCTGACATTTCCGGCGCATTTCTTTACATTATAATGAATGACCACCAAAGACTGTTCTTGTCTCCCTTCATAAAACATTTTTCTTTGATCCAATCATTGGACAAAAATTTATATTTGTGTATGCAACCAATTAAGTCAATTAGACAGGGTAATTGATAAAATAAAAAGCCTGCATACACACCGGCCCTCCAGGACCGGAATTGCCCACCCCTGCCCGACCCCCTAAATCTGACGTCATCGGTAGTGCGAGCGATGCGAGGGCGGTTCGAACACGGCCATACTATTGAGCCAACTTCTTCCGTGGAAAGAATTAACTGATCGATTAAAATTTATTCTCTTCAGGTATGGACTTCTTTTATAAACTCTTAGGTGCATACCCGCCACCCACCTTACCGGAGTATGTAGAACAGGATCTAATTCTAAAGGAGCTGTTACGATTAAGCTGGATTTATGGTTCTGCGTCGACTCCACGCAAAGGGCACGCCGTCGCCTCGACGCCGTCGTGGACCTTTCGAAGTTCTGCGTTGAGGTCGTTTGCGTCATGCTGTGCCGCAAAGCAATTCACCGACAAACCGCTAGGTGGCGTCAGGTTTCCGAGGGACCTGTCGTGAAATCACGTGAGACTCGAGTAAAGTGCCCTTGCGGTCTGCGTCGCTTTGACGTGCAGTTAGAAAATTTTCGAGGTGCACGGAAAGCGACGCAGAGGCTCTGCGTTGGGGGTTCACGTCGCCGCAGAGGCTCTGCGTAGCGACGGCGTCGGTTTGACGCCGAACCATAAATCCAGCTTTACTCCGCATGCTCAGAACTTACATCCTAACGAAGTCAATCTGCTTGGCTGAAAGTCATCGGCCGTATTCGACCGGTAGTTGCAGAGAAGTAAAAAAAAAAAAAAAGTTCTCCGCCCACTGCGCCCAGCAGTGAGCGACAGCTTGTTCATGTTAGCAAGTCTGCCAGTGGAACGAGTTTTTGAGATCTATACACTGGTGCTCCTACAACGGAGGAATCTCTCAGGAAAAATAAAGGAGAGAAATCATGTCGTCGTGCCATAACAAAAGAACTAGAAGCAAAAAAGTGGGGGATGGTTTGTTTACTTTCCTGGTTTGCCGCAGTTTGCGGCAATTCCTAATGCAAAACACACATTGTCGCCCATCACAAAATTCTTTTGAAGCAGCACAATCACCGAACCAGGATACAGGTGCTTGAGTCCATTTTCTTCCCCACGCCACCCACGATAATATGCAATAGCAATTTGCCATTCATGTGCTTCCGCAATGTTTTCTATTACTTCACAAACGTCATGCAGGTTTCTCAGTGGTGAGTAATCACATTTCTGCGCTTCCGATGCCAATCAAATTAATTCATAAACATTTACAGAAAATAATTACTTCACAAAAGCACCAGTCAAACGCGGCCATCGGCTGCATTCAAATAATCCTTTTTGCTCAGGAAAGTTCCTATCCCTTTGGTTCTTTTGACCTGGAATTATTTACGTGGCAGCCATCATAAGTGCGTTCAAATTCTCTAAATGTAAAATCAAAGGCCCCCCTTAACCGATCTGTGGATTGTTGTAAGTAGTTGTTTTGATTAGTCAGTGTTATCAGAAACCTGCAACAAATAAAGTAGCCTACTCATCCACAGAAGAATGCCTAAAGCCATTATGCACATTCTTCATGATTATTTTTTGAATGTTTACATTTCTTGCTCCATGCATAAGTCACTTCACATTAACAGCTAGTGATGTTACATCTGATGCCGAGGCTCTTCGGTCAGTTAAAATGCACACCCTTTTTGCAGTTAAAGACTATTTTTATTGCTCCTAGACCTTGTACAGCTACAGCTATTTGAGACAATGTGGCTCAAGAGGATAAATAATCAAACATGGAAGGGACCTAATTCAGAAAAATTAGCCTTCGTTTAAAATTGTATTTTCAGTTGCAGTTATAACAAAAATCAGCTTATTCAGGGGGTCTCCACACCAATTGAATACCACAGCATTAGTGGTTGTGGAATTGGCGTTGTTAATTGCGATTATTGTCCAGCACATCTTGCACATCTGCTGCCCCACTGTAAACACCTCAGCCGTAAAATCTTGAGAACTACATTCATACCGCGATAAAACTGGAATCAGATTGCTAACTGACCTACTGTGTTAAAAAAGAACAACACAGACCCGTTCATAAAACACTTATTAAGTGTATCATAACAATCCCGTTAGAGTGCACCATTATTTGACTGCAGCACATCTATTTTGTCAACAGAAGTCACCCACGAGCACTGTGAATGAAGCTTCAAGAAATGAACCAGTTTTCAATATAGTGATTTCAGGAGGTTGAAAGCTTCATAAGGCCTTGTTTTGCTAACACTAGCCACAGCAACAACTTTTGGTTAATAATCAAAGAAAAAAGGTTCCTTTACTCAGAATTTAAAAAACTGCATGAATAAACTCAATCATTTGGGTTTGATGGATGCAAAATTATTCTTTATAGATGCACTGCCCGGCTAAAAAAAAAATCGTCATTTGGTTTTAAATTAGAAAATACTCAGAGCATATGACTGAATCATTATTGCAGTGATGAATATATTTCAGCTGGCAATAATTCTTCCAACCCCGAGTGATGCAGTGCATAGCTTCTCATTTCTTAAACAACCATGTCGGAAGATGTATCACATGGTCATGGAAAAGATGTCACCGTGTTTAAAGAGGGGCAAATTATTGGCCTGCATCAAGTGAAGGAAACAACCAAGGAGACTGCAGAAAACACAGGAATTGGGCAAAGGACTGTCCAACGCATTATGAAAATCTAGAAGTAAAGCAGTGGGCTGTCAACTTGACAGAAAAAATGATTCAAACAAAAATCATGGATCATCGTGATTGGAGAATACTAAAACACTTGGCAAAGTCTGATTATATATAAAAAAAAAAAAGGCAGGAGAACTGATGGTTATGTTCAATTGCGAAAGTAAGAGCATTTCCACAGTCAAAATATGGCAAAGACTTGCAGGATTTTAAGAGGCGTATTTTGCTGCATTTTGCACAAAATCGCTTATGTTAATTGCTTCAAGCACAAGTCATGGCAAATCTAAGGTAACTATCGTGCGAAAACTTATGGAAGTGTGTGACAGCATGGGGAGCTTGTATATGGGACAGGACTTTGGGGTTTTTGGAGAGAAAAGATATAATTGTGTACCCCTTTTAAATTTTTGTTGAATCAAAAAAATTTTTGTTCCCTGACATTAATGTGATACGATCCGATCCGTGAGTTTACTGATCCGCTGCACATTTTTTTTTTTTACTGCCAGCTGATGTCGGTACCCCTTGACGTCGTGGCTTTCTGCTGAAAGTGTTCAGGGAAGGCTGCTCTCTTGTGTCCTCGCTCATCGGCTCGTCAGAGCTCAATCCTCCCTCCTCTATCCTCTCTCTCTCAGCAGAAATGGGCGCATTGAGACGGCCAGCGAGGAGGGAGACATGGAACATCATCTGGTTCAGTAGAGGATAGAAGACATAACAAATAAGCAAACTGAGATGCTCCCCAGATTTTCATGGCAACCTTCACCATTATGAAGCATGCAAAATTTAAAGTTGCTTGCACAATGGGTTAAGGATTATGACCATTTGTTTGCTTCAGCGCCAACTACGAACGGATTAAACCAAATTCAGTGTGAAGTTGCATGACCCATAGATGTATGGTCTCAAGTTTCCTCATGATTGGACATTACATTAAGGTGGTGTATCCCAAACCTCTCCTGGCGTACCCCTTGTCCTGCATGCTTTAGATCTCTCCCTGCTCCAGCGCACGTGATTCAAATGATTCACTTATTATCAAGCAGCTTCTGGGGTTAATTATGACTTGATCATTTGAATCACCTGTGCTGGAGCAGGGAGAGATCTAAAGCATGCAGGACAAGGGGTACGCCAGGAGAAGTTTGGGAAACACTGCATTAAGGAGTTAAAGCCCTTTATATCAATATAGGCCAAGCCCTTAAATTTTGTCTGAATTGATCTCACTTCTTAGGAGATAAAAATTAAAGGTTTCACCAACAATTCAAAATGGCAGAAAGTTTGCAAATACAAAAATGGGTGTGGTTAACATGGATTGATTGGTCTTGACCCCCAGAATCTAACAAAAAAGAATTTTGTTTCTACGACCTATGGCTTTAAGGTTATTGCCCAATACATATTTTTCCTTTCTATAGCGCCACCATATGGCCAATCAAAGTAATTCTAATAAAAATGGCTCTTTTCCACATCTTCAACAAAAATATAAAGTTTGATGATGACAGGTGACAGCTAAAGCGAGTATAAGGGCAACTGAAATTTGATAGGCTAATCTTCGCCATGTTGTTTCATTTATCAATTCGTTCTTATAGAATTTCATAGCCACCGTGACTAACATGAAGCATACAAAATTTCAAGTTGATTGGACAAATTATTCAGGAGTTAGGACCATTTGTTTGCTATAAAGCCACCTATGGACACATTTACACCAGTTGAACCATTTATAATCTGTCCATCCATTTATACTTTCCCACCAAATTTCACCTTGATCCCTTCAGTGGTTTGGCAGAAGAATTTCAAAGACAACGCAGACGTCAACGTCGACACCGACGCTGATGCTGGCCATGTTGATAAATGATTCAGGAGTTATAACCATTTGTTTGCTATAGCGCCACCTATGGACAGATTTACTCCAGTTCATGGAGTGGTTTGACTCTCCTCACAAGAGATTTCGGCCAAAAATTAATGCAACTGTGGTCGGAAATAAATGCTGCAACATTGCGTAAGTTTGTCGACGCAGTGTCACAGTAAATGCTTGCCATGATCAAATCTAAAGGCTGTCCTATAAAATATTACGGTGTGTGACTTTTTTGGCCAGTCAGCATGTTTTTATTTACAGTAAATGAGGCATCATGTTAACAACCCACGTGCAAAATCCATTCAGAGAGGCCCAGGCTGAATTCAATCCCATGACCTTTTTTCCCCATGAGGACAAATTACTGCTGATGCTGATCCACTGTGCTTAATTACAATCCCAATTTTTTACCTCTGTAATACTGAAAACAGTACATCACCACATTGCCTAATGCTCTAATCTGAATTTAATTGCTTAATGTGAAAATACACAAAGGGATGACTGAATAGAGAAAAATAAGCAGACACAAAATGAGCTTATTTCTGGCTGCAACAGGTCTCAAAAAAGTTGGGACACAGGCAAAAAAAAAAAGGGCTGAAAAAGCAATTAATATATAGGAGAATCAGCTGAAAGAACATTTAGCAAGTAATTAAGTTAACCGGCATCAGGTGTGTAACATGATTGGCTATAAAAGGGATGTCTTGGAGAGGCTGTCTCTCTCAGAAGTAAAGATGGCCAGAGGCTCTCCAAACTGTGAAGGCTTGCGTAAAAAAAAATTGTGGAATACTTTAAAAACAATGTTCCTCAACGTCAAATTGCAAAGGCTTTGAAGGTCTCATCACTGACAGTGCATAACATCATCGAAAGATTCAGAGAAACTGGAAAAATCTCTGTGCGTAAGGGACAAGGCCAAAGACCTTTACTGGATGCCCGTGATCTTCGGGCCCTCAGACACCACTGCATCACTCACTGGCATGATTCTATTACTAAATGGGCCCAGGAATACTTCAAGAAACCACTGTCTGTAAACACAGTCCGCTGTGCCATCCACAAATGCCACCTAAAACTAAAGGAAGCCATTGTTGAGCATGATCCAGAAGCACCGCCGTGATCTGTGGGGCAAGGCTCATTTAAAATGGATTGTAGCAAAGTGGCAAAGTGTCCTGTGGTCGGAAGAGTTCAAATTTGACATTCTTGTTGGAAATTATGGGCGTCGTGTCCTCCGGGCTAAAGAGGAGAAAGACCACCCCTCCTGTTACTAGCGTTCAGTTCAAAAGCCAGCTTCTCTGATGGTATGGGGATGCATTAGTGCATATGGTGCACTTGCATTTTTAAAAAGCACCATGAATGCTGAAAGGTACAAAAAGGTTTTAGAGCAACATATGCTCCCCTCCAGAGGACATCTATTCCAGGGAAGGCCTTGTGTATTTCAGCAGGACAATGCAAAACCACCTACTGCAGCTATTACAGCAGCATGGCTTCGTAGTAGACGAGTCCGTGTGCTGAACTGGCCTGCCTGCAGTCCTGATCTTTCACCGATTGAGAACATTTGGCGCATAATTAAACGAAAAGTCAGTTAAAGGAGACCCAAAACACTCCAGCAGCTGGAAGCCTGTATTAAACAAGAGTGGGATCAAATTCCAATGGCTGAACTCAAGAAACTTGTCTCCTCAATTCCCAGACGCCTCCACTCTGCATTAAAAAGAAGAGGGGATGCTACACCATGGTAAACAGGCCCCTGTCCCAACTGTTTTGAGATCTGTAGCAGCCATCAAATTTGAAATGAGCTCATTTTGTGGATAAAATTGTAAAATTTCTCAGTTTCAACATTTGCTATGTTATCTCTGTTCTATTGTGAATAAAATACCAGCTGGTGTGATTTGAAAGTCATTCCATTTCAGAATTGGGGTTGTAATTATTAACCTCTTTGCGTAGAAGAAAAAATTATTTGCATTATTTGTAATGTTATGCAGAAGCATATTTAAGCTTTATAACTCAGAATTTGCATCATAGAGACTCTGGAAAATTACTGCAGTGAAACAAAACATTTGGAAATTCAATTACAGAATTATTTAGGAATTAAATTTTGTAATTGACGGACGCCGGCGTCTACATCAGCGCAAAGCGGTTAATAAATAGCAGCATACACCAATGGCAAGGCACAGGTCACTGTGCCAAGGTCAAAAGTCAAATCCAGTAATAACCCTTACCTTGCACCCCTAACCCTCACAAGGAACCTGCAAATCAAATTTGAAGGTCCCGTGGCCTACACTATCGGAGATATGGCCCGGACAAATTATGGAGCCACCGCCTGCCAGCCCACCTGCCCAGACGCCCCAGGGTATAACAATATCCCATCAGCTCATAAGGGCTCTGGGGTAAAAAGGCAGTCAATTACCACTGTGGAACATCAGTATATCTTTTAATCACACTCATTCAGAATCTGGGTACTGCATAAAGCAGTTTGTCAGGTTTAACAAGTGAAATTTTCCCACATTCCTCCATAATATAGTTCTTCAGCTGCACAAGTGTACTAGGCTTTCGTTGGTGTATGTATTGCTTCATGTATTGCCCAATAAATTCTCAATCAGATAATGTACGCAGGCAGGCCAATCTAGCACCCGAACTGTTCGCATACGCAGCCCTGCACATGTATTCCGTGCACAACGTGGTTTGATGACTTCTCGCAGGAAAATTCAGGGACATCCCGAATAGACGACAGCCAATCTTGCTCCAAAATTCATAACTGTCATTCCGCATTGATGGTGCTATTGCAATTGAGCAAGTCACCCATGCCATGTGCACTGACACACCCCAGTACTATGACAGATGCTGGCTTTTGGATCCGATGCCAAGAACAGGGTCCTCCTTGTCATCCCTGGTACAAAGAACACAGGCAGTTTTCCGATAACTTGAAATGTTGACTCGGACTATAAAACACCCCTCAACTGTGCTACTGTCCATCTCAGGAAACTGAGGCAGCGCTGGTTTTGGAAAGTGTTCATGTATGGCTTTGGCTTTGTAAAGGTAAAGCTTTAAAATTAATCTTGGTATGCAGTGGGCTATGGTGCTGCCTGACGAAGACTGACCAAATTATTCTTAGGCCCATATCCATCCATTAAAGCTGCATGAAAGTTCTGAAGACAGTGATGCAAGAGACTGGGATGGGAGAGGGATAGGAGATTGCGCTCCTTCAAAAGTGGTTTTTGGCCTGGTCTTGGTGGAGCATTGTTCCCAAAACGATGCATTATAATCTTATGCATCTGTTTGCAAATTAGTGAGCCTGCACCCATCTTTGCTCTAAAGGGATCAGGACCCGTATTCACAAAGCATCTTATCTTACCGCTAGGAGTACTCCTAAATCGCGCTAAAACATTTCATGTTGGAGTAAAATCTTAAAAGTTATTCACAAAGCCACTGAGAGCAACTTTTAGTTAAGACAACTGGTAACTCCTGGAATAGGAGTAGCTCTGAGATAGGTGGGAGTAAATCTCCGTTGCTATGGATGACGTCAATTCTCATGCACGAGTCTTGGGACAATGAGCACAGTGATTGGTTGTTTGGTGACAGGGCGGCCCATTGAAAAAATATCCCAAATACAACCCATAGAGGAAAAATGAGGAGATACTCCAAGCGGCTGGTTTGTCCCATAGAAATATACCATGTTGAGCTCTCCTGAAAATGCACTATGCGCAGTCCCCACATATCACACTCTAGGCAAATAAACATACATAGGAAAGAGATAGTTGTAAAAACGCCGATAGCATAAAACAAATAAATAATAAAATGCGTCATTTTCCCCAATCATTGGCAACTTATTACCCAAAGAGAATATATTGCGATCATTTAAATGACGAGCTGCTCAAGTTTGTTTGCCCTAAACTGTCATGGATTACAATTTAATTATGTATATAAAATATGACATAGGCTGGTATTATTATGATCTATTAAATGTAACCCTCGCTCAACAGCCTAATAAAATAATTCATGCATAGCAGGAGGAGGTACAGCACCAAAGCCACTGTCCCTGAGCAAGTGGTATCCCACAGGCACATAATGATTGTCAAATGTGTCTTGATATGTTTTAATTTTGTTATGTTGTAATCGTTTAATGTTGTTGGACCCCAGGAAGACAAGACGTCAGCTAATGGGGATCCTTGCCAATAAACAATAAACAATAAATAATTGGCATAAGCTGCTTTCCATTAAAATGTGAGTCGTGCGTGGATCCTGGCCATTTCGCAATGTCCAAAATATTGTATTCGGTGTCAAATACTATCAGGGTGTTGATGGAATGAACTTTGCTGTTTACAAATACCTCTTCATCTTGGGTCGGAGAAATAATTCAAATATCGGTCTCATCAATAGCACCGATGATACCGGGCATACCTGAGATGTGCATGAATTCAAGTTTGATTCTGTGTTGTTGGCGAATGTCCATTGGAAACCGGATAAACTGTCGGATGATATGGGGTTCATTGAGCGCAATGATTGTTTGTGAACTGAACGACTGACAGATGACTGTGAAACCCCTAAGTTGTCCGCGTTGCAGAGTTGCATTTTTCCGGTGGCCAAGTAACGAAGTGTTGTCAAACATTTTATTTCGGGGCTTATTGGGTTGTTTCTCATGATTGGAGACGTAATTCTCTCCCTCACCAAGTCAACAACAAATAAAATCCCTTCACGGTCGATCTGGTATCTTTTCAACAACTGCGCATCATTCAGAATTTCCAAGTCATTCCGTCTTTCAACAGCAGCAGCCATTTTCCGATTCTTTGTGAATGGGTTAGGAGTCCTCTTGACTACTTTTAAGCTCTCCCAGCCTTAGGAGCAACTTTTAGGCCTAAAATGCTTTGTGAATAACACTTAGTAAAAATACTTAGGAGTCCTAAATTTACGACTGACACGCCCATTTTTTTTTGGGAGTTTCTCCCAAATCCGGCAATTAGGACCTACTTTTAGCGCTAAGATGCTTTGTGAATACGGGCCCAGGTCTTTTTTGGGGGCCCTTTTCATACTACAACACAAACAGCTCACCTGTTTAACATCACTTCTTCACATCATCTTATTACTACTACTTCACACCACTTCACATTACCATTCGTCCTAAATTGCCCTTGCACCAACTTTTTTAGAGTCTCTTGCAATCAACAGACTTGAAATATGCGCACATTTTCGGTAAATAATTGAATTCACAAGTTAAACCATCAAACAATGTGATGTTCCAGGGTTTGAATATGGGAGAGGGTGAATGGACTTTGCAAATAACTCATTTTAGATTGTGTTTTTCATCAGCCAGCTAGCTCTGAATTGAGGTTGTACATTACCAACATTTCTACTCCATCCACATACTTATGGTACTTATTGACAACACGGTGCGTCTTTATTTACTCCACAATTTCAATAATAAACCCTCAGGCTTAATGCACGTTTTGACTGCATGAACCTTCCCCAGTACCTAGGAACCCTTGAAGGTACTCCATTCCTTTCCACCTCAGGGTTCAGGGTGTAGATTAACTTCTGGGTAAAGGGGGGGACCTTTACTTTCTTTCAAATGCCATTTTTAAAGACTTGTAGCTGAAAACTAGCTTGTTTTTCTTTCAAGTTCATTGACACATCAGCAGGGAGTTTCAGAAGACATCATACCACAGATGGACCAACAATGAAGTCCAGGCCTAGTACAGCTTTTACGCAAAGGACGACACAAAAGTGAGATGTAAACAGCGGTCAGTTTTACTTATGTCAGTGCACTAATTGGCTCACTCTTCGCGTTTCTCTGGACTGCAGAGGACACACAGAAATATATGGTCTGAGGGAAACCTTTTAGTTCCTTGAAAAGTAGTCCCTGGAACTAAAAGTTTGGGAACTTTGGATTGAAATGTGGCTTCACAGAAACATCATCGGCTACAAGGCAACTGCCCTCCCAGATTTCCCCGGTGAATTTTGACAATGCATTCTCTGATGTGCTCTCAAACTCCTTAAATACGAGTAACACTTCTGACACTGGCTGCAAGTAAACGGTTTTACTATTGTATGTACCCGTTGGTGCCTTATGAAACTATAATGTCGAGAAAAACGCTTCCCGCAATGAGCACAACAAAACGGTTTCTCCCCAGTGTGACGTTGCTGATGATTCAAAAGAATACCCATTTGATTGAATTGTTTTCCACAGTCAGTACAACTGTATGGTTTCTCCCCTGTGTGGATTCTCTGGTGTACTTTCAGTAGACTGTGGAAGCTAAATCTCTTCTCACACTGTGTACAACTGAACAGTTTCTCGCTGAAGCCAGGCCTCCTACGAGTCTTGCGCTTCTTCCCAGCTTTAACAGCAGCAGAATTCAAACTAGAGC
The DNA here is from genome assembly GCA_029692085.1 of Gymnothorax javanicus. Lineage (NCBI taxonomy): Eukaryota > Metazoa > Chordata > Actinopteri > Anguilliformes > Muraenidae > Gymnothorax > Gymnothorax javanicus. The sequence goes on along the minus strand of CM056197.1, from coordinate 47,247,707 downwards.
CGGTCTCATACTGAGAGCCTGAGTGTGGCTGGGCTGGGCTCTCACTGCCTCTCCTGTGTTTTACTGAGGGTCCATGTCGCTGCTGCTGCTGCTGGGGCAGTAATGTCTGATTCTCTCTCTCCACGGTGTGCACAAGTCTCTCTCTGTACTGACCCTGCTGTGTGCGAACGGCCTCTGATCTGAGCTCCTCACTGCAGACAGACGGCTTCTCATCCATCTTATCAAACTCTTCAGCATATGACGCCTCAGAAGAGGGCAGAGTACTTCTAGACACTTCCATGGTGGCAGGAGTATGGTATTGTGGTGACTGAATAGACTGACTTTGTGAGCACTGTTCTGTAGCATTAGAACAAACCGGATCATCACACTTTATGTCACTGTTCCTTTGATTGAGTCTCTGGGCTACATGCTCTTCCTCTTGCTCTGCCTTCACCACAAACCCCAGTCCACTGAGCCCCTCATCACCATGTCCGCACCTGTGCGGCTCCCTCAGCTCCTTTGAATCTCCCACAGGTGTGGACTCGGTGTCTGCTTTCTTCTCAGCTTTAACAGCAGTGGGTTGTGTCACCGGCTCGGCTACTGTAGATGCTGAGTGATGGACACTGTCACACAAGTCCTCTTCAAGTTCATTCTTGAACTGTAACAGAGAAACAAGTAGATTACATCATAGTTTAGCTCAAGCCTGAGCCAGTGACTGCACCCCATGCATAAATAAGTACACAGCTCAAGGTGATAAACTGACCTGATTCCCCATGATGCTGAGCTGTAAATGTGACTCTACCTCTTCCACACCCGTGGGCTCTTCTTTCTCCCCTGGTTTGAAGCTCCACTTCTGCTCTATGACTCTCTCTGCAGGGGGGAGATACTATGAACTGGGGATACAAACCGTCAATAACACAAACTTACAGAGACTCTGGATAATGAAAAATGGTCAGGAAATAACTACCGTAAAACTCGGTAGATAAGTCGCATCGATATATAAGATGCAGTATATTTGGGGGGTGTCCCGTCGGTAATAAGGATTTCACATGAATGACTATTATAGCAGCTATTTAAGCAATATCACACGAGGGAGTGATGTTGTTGCTGAATATCATCACGGCCATGATATCTTCGGCACTCGGCCTTTGGCCTCGAGCCTACGACCGCATCACAGCCGTGATGATATTCAGAGACAACATCACGACCTCGAGTGTGATATTGCTTTTACAACAGTTCTGCAAACGCCACTTATTAGTTGACGGCTATGAGAGACAACAGATTATGATTTCTTTGTTTATTTAATCAGTTATGTGGCTTTGCCAGCGCAAATAGTTCCATTAATGGATTGGGACTTGACTGTTGCTAACAATGTAGCACCAAGTTTGTGGTCGGCACTCGGCAGTTAGTATAATTAACGGTTATAATAACACCCGTGAGCAGAGTGATTTTGCTGTTGTATGTCCTCGTGATGTTGTACTCCATCATCAGCACTCATGGAATGCCTCTCGTCCAATCAGATTACTTGGTCGGAACTAACTGTTGCATAATCATTTATAACAATGCTTTAAAAAGTTGTTCCAAACTATTTCAATTTATTTAAACAATAAAAAAACACATACTACCGGTAGGCTACATGTGAAATGTGTGTAGGATTAACTTCAGCCTAATAAGCCTGTAATAGTTTAACTCTACCCCAAATATTTTAACACATAACAGTTAGGCTTAAGCCAAGAGTGTCAACTGAAATTTCAAAAAGAACAAGGCATCTTCACCCACTTCATAGTCAAAAGCTGAATGATTAATCGAATCCCATAAACTCCTCATCAGAACTTTCACTGTGCAAAAACAGTGCGCCCATGTCGCAGTTTGACTCACCGAGAACACTGTCCTCAGAGTCGGAGTCTGTGCCCGTCCCAGGTCCTGAGTTAAACAGAGCATCATCCTCAGTTCCATCCAGCCAGTTTGAAATTGAGGTTTTCAGGAATGCCCGCTTAATCAGATCCATGGGAATTTCTTCCCAACTCTCCTTGATCCACTCGCACACAGTGGCCAGCTGAGGTCTCTTCAGATTTCCCTGGGCTGTAAAAGAGTGATCACCTGAAAGCCAGTCCACCCACTTCTGTCTCATGCGGTCTTTAAACAGCTTGTTCACTGCGACGTCCAGAGGCTGCAGAATCCCGGTCAACCTGTCGGGAATGATGACCACATCTGTTTTCAGCACCTTCAGCAGTGAGCGCACAGATGCGTGTAAATGACCCCTGAATGCATCCATCACCAACATCGCCTTTTTTTTAAAACAGCACCTGGCCGTCTGTCCCAAACAATTTTAATCCATTCGATCATGCTCCTCTCTTCCATCCAACCCATTTCGTGCACTTGCACGGCCACGCCGGCTGGTATGCGCTCTTTGGGCAGCATTTTCCTTTTAAGGATGACCAGTGGCTGCAGCTTTGTGCCATCTGCACAACATGACAGGACGACGGTGGAATAAGATTTCTCTTGTCCCGACGTTTTAACTTGCACCGCCTTCTCTCCCGTTTTAGTAACGGTGCGATTGGGCGGCAGGTCAAAGCACATAGGAACCTCATGCATGACTCCTATCTGTCCAAGTTCATAAGTATTCTTCCGGCGCATTTTAACGATGAAGCGATGGAAGGCCATCACCTGCTCTTCATAATCCCGCGGTATCTTTTGCGAAATATGACTACTTCTACAAACTGACAGCCCCTTCCTCTTCATGAACCTGTCACACCAGCTAGCGCAGCCGCTGAAGTTAGCCTCACCCAAGTCTCTTGCCACTTCAATCGCTTTCACGCAAATCATGTTTTTTGACACAGGGATCAGACACTTCCTTTGGTCATCAATCCACTCATAAACCATATCCTCCAGCTTCGGCCAAAAACATTTTCTCCCTCGATTAGCTAGTTTTTGTTTGTCCATGGCCTCTAGCTGAGCTTTGTCTCTCCGCCAGTCACGAACCAACTTCTCACTGACGTTGAACTGTCGTCCTGCATGGCGATTTCCCTTTTTTTCAGCGAAGTCCACAATGTGAAGTTTTTGTGCAGCTGTATAGCTCTTTCGAGAAGTTTTCGCCATGTTGCGGTGGGCTACGCAAGGCTTCTAACTCTAGCTAGCAGTGGCTAATGCACTATGGCTAAAGAGACTGAATACCAAGCTCTATGCTTTAGCAAAGGGCACGCGAGCAACGTCTAGCTCACAGCGCCCTCATTGGAACATCACTGGAACGCTGGAACATCCCCTTTACCTCTCACAGCATTATACTCAATGATGTAGAGAAAAACTAGGCCGCACACTCTCTATCCTTGGTGCATTCCACCATGGTCACATAGGTACCAGCTTCCGGACATGGCAAAAACGCATAGTAAACATAGCAAACACCCCTGTTTAGAAATGAATAATATAGAAGGAAAAATAAGGTTTCTACTGGACTTTTTTTTTTTCCCCCCAAATAAGGCCACACTTATAAGTGAATGCTTTCAGAATATAACCAATATGATCAAAATCAGGTAAATTGATGGTCAAAAACTCAAATATTTATCTGCACGGTTCATAGCCAACAGCATAACAGGAACTAACCATTTTGGCACATAAATCATATGCATCCAAATTGGTTAAAGCACAACATGTTTTGATTTGCCATGCCCGGATGTTATAGCCAACTTATCACGAGAGAGGGGACATTGCGCGGCTTAGTTTTTTTTCTCTACGTCATTGATTTAACTGGTGCACACCACGCACCAGTTTATGCGACGCATCGCATTTTTTAAAGTGAAAAAAATGGATTTAAAGGTGCGTCTTGTTTACCTGTTTTTACGTAATTAATCAACAATTCAGGCTTGAATGATGCATTCCTATAAACACCCAGCTTGATCACTGCAACGCCAGTGACTGGACTTCAAACTAATATAATCAACAAACCTCGAATCATAAAAAAAATCTTGCTGCCACAGTCGTTACCTACTCAAAATCTTATGAGCACATCGCTCCCGTCCTCAATCTGCTACACTGGTTACCAGTCAGACAGCGCATTTAATTCAAGACCCTCTTCCTCACACACACACACCCTTGCGTCCCCCTGCTTTTCTCACGACCTTCATTAACACACCCCACTCCTCTTTTCTCTCCCTACCACACGACTGACTACAATGGGGGGATCAAGCTCCCAGCTCTACGAAACCCAGGCCTGAGAGTTCTTCACCAGCACACATTCGCCATGCATCCACTACCATCTTTCAAAAAACTACTCGAAGACCATCTGTTTACTCTTGCAAACCCGAGTGTTTCCTTTCCACGCACAAACCGTGTGATACGTTCACCATCTCGACTATGTATATTTTTCTCCATGGACGGAGGCCCTGAGCGTCCAGAAAAGCGTGCCAATCAAATAAAATGTATTATATACGAGTTGATAGTAAATTCAAAAACAAAAAAAGTACTATTTACCCAAATTAATTCATATTTTATCATACAAACACACGATAACCTTACCACTGTTTCCCCCTCCACTAACTCAGCACCTGCTTTTTTCCTTCCCGTTTTCATAAACTCGCGCTCCAGAACCTGTAGTTTGTGCTTCAGCGCTTCAATCTCCCTCTGACTCCGAGTTATTTCCGAACGGAAAACGCGCAGCTATCGTGAACACATCGGTTAATTTCAGCCACCGCTGCTTTTGCGAGAATTTCCGAGACAGAAAGCAAGTTCGAATGAAAGGTATCAATATTAGACATGCTTGAATTCACAACTCAGTTCCGGTCTGGAATTAAAATAAAAATTAAAAAAAAAAACGTGTCAATTTGTACGCGCGGAGGATAACACAACGGCGTGATTGTTTAACTTTTTCCATGAGGTTAACTGATCGCTTAAAATTTCTTGTTCTTCTTATTTGTATGTTCTCACAAACTATAAGGTGCATATCGCCACCTATCTTACCGGCGTATGTAGGACAGGATCTCATTAAAGGAGCCGTGTCACGATTACTGCGCATGCTCAGAATTTACATCCTCACCATCGACTGTATAAAAAAGATGGACGCAGCACCCACCATAGACGGTATAAAAACATGGACGCAGCACCCAGGTCTGAAAACTGAGGCCAATACGGAAATCTCTAAAATTCTATTTAATGGCCAGCAGATGGCGACGTCAGTGGTTGCAGAAAGAAGTTCAATCCTATAGAAGTCTATAAGAAAATCACCCTACTTTCCCACCTGATTTCTTTTTTTTTTAAATAATGATTTTCTACATTACTTTACGGTATTTATCGCAAGTTTCAAGTCTCCTTCGATATATCATGATGTTCATTTTTGTAAATTATGGTCCCAAATAGACAAGAATAAAGGATAAAGCCAGAATATGCTTTAGGGGCGTGGCTATTCTCTGGCCCTCGTCTGATACGATCAGATCCACCCGTAGATCCACCCCCCGCTCCTCACTGGATCTTCAATTCACGCTCTTGTCCAATAGGAATCACATCGGGTTTCAAAATGACAAAATGGCGCTGTTCAAAATCCTTCCTAAATGGTATGCTGAAACCAATGGGTGACGTCACGGTTACTTCGTCCATCTTTTTATACAGTGGGTGACTTTAAGGTTGGTCTTGGTGTTAGTGTTGGGTGTTCGGATTTGGTGTTAGTGTTAATTTACCTGGCAAAATACAAGATAGAGGTTAACGCTGCTATCAACACACAGTGTAACAACCGGTGTCAACACTAGATGTCAGTGTTTATGTGAAGTGTTAATCTGTGGTCCCCAACACCGAGTCTTGGTAAACACCTGAGATGATCGCTTCCTGTCCTAATTCGCAAAGTAACACATGCAGGAGTGAGTGAGACAAGTTTAAGTTCAGTTGTTTCAAACAGACCTCTGATAAAATAGGTATGCAAAGTATCAAATTAATTCTTCATAGATGCATGCATTAGTGTGTCATTCACTTTTGAATGCAATTTTGAATATTCAGCCTACTGCATACGGTAGAGCGGGGTAAGATGCCCCTGAGGGTAAGATGCCCTTTGCTTATAATTCAATTTCAGCTGTGTCCAGTATGTGGCTCTTGACTTAGACAAATGCACTTCCACCTGGAGGGAAATGCTCAGAAACAGATGAGCCAACAGAGCAAGTGACATGTGAGTACTCGAAGTATTTGTGTTTTTACTGCTTTTCTTATAAAAAAAAAATGACCAAATGAATCATTATGCCACAAGTATTTGAATGCTCCAGGAGTCTGCAGGACATGTCAGTGTAACTCTCTGATGCCTTCTCTATGTATGAAAGGGGGTCCTGTTTTGTGATAATAGGATAAATTGGGGATGATGAGCTAAAACCAATATGGTAGTGCTGGGGGTAAGATGCCCTTTTTGGTTTGGGGTAAGATGCCCCTAAGGAAGGAAGGCTATAAGCAAACCCACACCACCCCTCCGCCTCTCACCGCGGGCAACTCCAGAATAGAAGAGAGTACAGCCTCTCTCGAGGAGTTGGGTTCCAGAGCCCAGACTGTGCGTGGAGGTGAGCCCGACTATCTCTAGCCGGTACCGCTCGACCTCCCGCAGAAGCTCAGGCTCCTTCCCCCCAGTGGGGTGACAGTAAGTGTATCCATACATGTTAAAAGTAGGGCCATCTGGAGTTACACAATAATGAATCATATATGCATCAATAAGGGCCTAAGAAGAAATATATTGGGTGAAATGTATTATGGTCGCTCTAAATTTTAAAGAATTTTCATGGACACTCATATACGTTCCATACCACTACATGTTTATGTAATGTGGTGCCTCATATTTTTTAGTAGTCCACAAGATATAACCATCTATTCCTTGATGCATTTAATACCAACAGTACCTTGCCATCACTTGTGCCTTAGTGTCTAGTAAGTTCATAAAAAGTTAAGTTTAGGAGAATGTACCTCTTTCTTTCCCCATTTCTTTAGCAAGGAAATTTCTAAAAAGATGTTGATTTTTTTGTATGATGTGTACCTGCCAATTAAGACAGCTATAATATGATAATTACTCGTGTGAAATGCAGTAAAACCAGTATGTATTAGGCTTTACAAGTTATTCTAGATAACATAAAACATGGGGGCATCTTACCCCATCCAGAAGGGCATCTTACCCCAGGGGTGGGGTAAGATGACCTTTTTCTAAAAAAAAAAAAAAGTAATTAAACATTTAAAAATATTTCTATAGTGACTATGTCATAAATCTTTCGAGATGTGGTCGCCAACTTTACATACTATCCATTCAAAAAAAAAAAAAAAAAAAAAAATAATTCATGTTGTTTACCTTCAGTTATGAAAATTCCTGCTTAAGGGGGGCATCTTACCCTGCTCTACCCTATAGGCTTGACCATGGTAAACTACATGGGTTGCATTAAACACCAGCTTTGAACTCCCACTGGTGTTAATCCCTAGGGCCCGTATGCATGAACGAGGTATAAATTGTACTGGGTTTAAGCTTATACAGAGAATAGTCATTGCAGCCCCTGTGGTATAAGAAAATTGGTATGCACAAAACGTAGTTTAACTATTCGCGGAATAACTATTGTGCGAATAAGCTATACCAGCGAGTATTCTGCACGTGCAGAATGAAGCTTAACATTGTCTCGCTGAAATAAGCATGGACGTCCCTGAAAAAGACGTCACTTTGATGGCAGCATATGTTGCTCCAAAACCTGCATGTACCTCTCAGCATTAATGGTGCCATCACAGATGTGCAAGTTACCCATGCCCATGCAAAAAAAAAAAAAAAACAAAACAGAACACAATGATTTGCAAATCCTTTTCGAAAGGATTTTAAAATAATTGTATTATGTTTTTTCACTTTTTACACAACGTCCCATCTTCATTGGAATTGGGGTTTGTATATTCCTTACGTATTTTCTAAATGATAACCACATTAGACATTAGAAAGAGGTTAAATAAACAAACTTGCATATACTGTACAGCAGTCGGTAGAGGATTTTTGACATTCACAGGAAGGAGGTAGCCAACATTGCGCATGTTCAACAATTTTCACTCTCCACACGCAAGAGCTCTGAATGTATCGAAAATGTAAGCAAACAATGGCTTCAGCGAAAGCTGTATAATTCGGTACGTTTTGTAAAGAAACACTTCCCCAACAAATATCGGCGTATGTAAGCTACGGAAAAAGATTTATTAGTGCAAAAACCTCCTCAGCATGCACACTGGGCCACCTCCTTCCTACAAATGCGAAAAACCCTCTACTGGCGCGGTCAAGAGGCTAACGATTGCCATTAAGGGGCTCATGGTGCTTGACGTCACGAATATTTTCAAAATCATATTTTACTGCACTTAAAAACGTAAAAAAAATCTACTAAGGGATTCATGTCCATTTTCTGTACTGCTTTATATCGAATACATGAAGAAAATTACCAGAAAAAAAATATTTTTTTCTGTGAACATTACATTTTGGGGCTTCAGCTTTAGAGGCCCCCATTCATTGTGGACCATCTTCCCAGGGCGCCCTATGAAACAGGAAGTTCTGAGTGTGGGAGCTCTCCTGATTAAGAAACTCATGAGCCCACCAGACCTTGGTCAGATGGAGATCTATTTGAATGGGAGGGTGGCCAGATGCATCTGCCAGAGCAACTAAAGAATGAGCTGGCAGATTGACCCGGTTCCCATTCTGCTGTAACATTTCAGGACAAAGAAAATTAGCACAGTTTGACAGAGAGTACAAAAATCCTCAGATTAATCAGAAGGGAAGTGCGATACCAAAGAAAAATGTCTGACAGGCTGCATGGTCATATGTTCATGAAATGACCCTCCGCCCCCAACTGTCCAAAAGAATTGTTATGAAACAGGATTCTTTTAGTCATATTGCAGGACTTAATTTTTCAGAACAAAAAATTGTTGCTTTGATGAGTCTCTTATAACCCTGTGCCAGTGGTGTAGGCAGAATATTTTTTTTGGGTGGGCCTGAACAAATGTGGACGGGCAATTCCTCCCCCTATAAAATGTTGGCTTAAAATTAAAAATATATCATGCTTTCATTAGGCTTACAAAAATGGAGAAATGGGGACAAACAAATAAAAATATTGGCAGGCAAGACATTTTTTATGTTAATTATGTCCCAGAAGATAAAACCAACAGTCAAAAACCCTTTATAACACAAGTGTACATATAGCCTATACATCCAGCACACGAGGCCATGGCCATGCAAATAGACAAATAGAAAACTTTGAAAAATGCCTGAGCCCAAATGCCCATTTAAAGGCTACAATGTCTTTCACACCTACACTTACACTGTTATTTCAGAACCATCGTTAGCTCATCGTTTCGCCTGACAGCTAATGGAATCGTCACTTCATTCGCATCATATTCTCAGCAGTGAAAAAATAACCCAAGCAAATAGAAAGTCTAGTATCCATTGAGTAAATATATGCCCTAATGGCAACATTTACACAGATATAGAGGTAGTATAGTACAGAGGTAACTATGTCATCATAAATTTTATGACTCAAGAAATTCAAGAAAGTTTTGAATGAAGAAATTTTATTTTTACTAGCTAAGTTGAAGTAAAGGAAAGCTGGCTAACCCTTTCACGAGCATCGGTCCCAGTGTGGGCTGCCTATTTGTGTTTTTATAGCCTGCAGACAGATACTGTGCTACGTTGGAAAATTAGCTATATTGTGTTCAAAAGCTTGTTGCCTCAGCAATATAACTGTGTTAGCCGCTTTATGATGCAAATACTATAGCGAAAATCATAACGACCCACCGCCTGTCAATACGTTCAGTTGTATAGCATTGTTCAGGTTTGTCAAAATATGTTGAAATTGATGATCTTACCTTGGTAGTCATCCAGAACTAAAAGCCTGTCAATGTTTTCAATCCGTAGACAAGCAAGCTTGGACAAACACCACTTTATCGGCTTTGAAATTGAGGTAGCTGTCGTAAGTCTTTAACCCATCAATGACCTACAACTAAAAATAGTACCTTAAGGAAAAACCCCACAGTTTGAGTTCTGAATGAGGTAGGAACTTGCTTTTTGGTGTGGGGCATCTTGGGGTAAGCGGCTACACATAACCCATTTCGAAATTGAGATAGAACATATTTATCATATCGTATTTTGGGGTCAAACTTTGATTTTTGGAAAAAACTCAAAATAACACAAAAATAAGTTCAACAGTCATTTGACAGGTTATATATCAGATGTACACTAAAGTGTTATGAATGTACTTATAGCACAACTTCTCCTGAATCCAATGATACCAAGAATTTGATTCAACTAGTACAGATCGTGAGATACAGCCCTTTAAGTTAAGGTACTATTTTTAGTGTTGGTCAAATATGATAGTGGATTTTTTCAAATTTCCTATAAAATGCCTTGGAAATATAAGTTCCGGTTATGACATGGTCAAAAGATTTAAGGCATTTTTGTTCCACCCACAGACAAGTAAGAATCAATTGGGAAAAGGTTTGATTTGTTGTTTTGTGGTGAGGCATGATGGGAGAGATGTCTCCATGACCATTGATTTCAATGCATTTCACTGAGGTTTACAAACAAATGCATTCAAGTGAACTAATGACCTCTCTCTCTCTCTCTCTCTCTCTCTATCTATCTCACACACACACACACACACCTATACACACACACACACACATACGCGCGCGCGTGCGAACACTGACAGAGAGAGAGGATGAAATGAATGTCTGAAATTGTATTGAGGTCATTACTCTCTCTCTCTCTCTCTTTCACACTCACACACACGCGCGCGCACACACACACACACACATCCTTGCACTTATATCTTTGTGAGGACATTACATTGGCTTCCATTCATTCTTCCTGTGTCTGTACAGCCTTTCCCTAATCATAACAATAAGCAATGTATGCCAAACCCAAACCCTTACCCTAACCTCAACCTATCCCTAATTCTAACCTTACCCCTAACCTTAACTAATAAGTCACAATTTGCCATTGTAGTTGTGAGGACCGGCCAAAATGTCCTCACTTCCCAAAAAAGACTTCACTTTGTTGGTTAAAAACTCAGGTCCTCAGTACGTAGCAAGTACAAGAACACACACACACACACACACACACACACACACACTTTCTCTCTGTATCTTTCTAACACACATGCACAGAGATTGAGAGAGAGAAGGCGCCGCAAAGCATAACAATGTGCTGTTTTGGTGATAAATGCAACAACTAACATTACTAAAGGAAAGGAGGGCCAGAAAGTGTCACAAAGTAGAATATTGCCATGTTCTGGTTGAAAACTAACATTACTAAGTGTTAATCATTGCTAAAACTGCTAATATGAATTGCCCATTTAAATATTGCATATAATTACAATTTCAATGCATTGCTGTTAAATACTGCCATAATTTAAAACTTTTAAAAACTTGAATATGTAGGCCTATTTTGAGATACTATTATACATACATGTATAAACTACATTCTACATTAGTAATTTTAAGATGCTGTTGCATACAACTTAGATTTTGTAATGAGTCTTCAGGTGTTAATAAAGTAGAATAGATTGATTCTTTAATACTCTCTGAAGAGTGTGTGTGTGTTTGGGGGGGTAGGGTGTGTGTGTGTGTGTGTGTGTGTGGGGAGGGTGATAGAGAAAGGAGGGGAAGACAGATAACGAGTTTAACTCCCTTTTGATAATGCGTTTTTACTCCTATTGAAGCGCCCATATGAATACAATGGAAAATGTGTGTCAGGGCTGAGAAGATGTAATACTCAGCCAAGAGGAAGTAACACATGGTATTTGTTTCTTCAGAAAATGCACCATAGGAGTGGGTGCAAAGTGTGTGTTAAGTTTTGTGATGATCCGACATTCCTAACCTGTTCATCTAGAACTGTTTTCATGAAATTTGAAAAAAACCGCTATCATATTTGACCAACTACTAAAAATAGTACTTTAAGGAAAATGGGTGCTGTAGCCACGTACTTTGACCAATTTGAAAAATTCCAACTGATTTGTGCTATGCTCAGCTAGTGCTTTCAGTGCTGTAAAGGAAATTCAAAATTTCCACTATGGTCATTAATGGGTTAAGATTTTCCCTCTGATTACCTTTTTTTACTCATGATGCAGAGCTGTAGATCTGTACCGTAACCCTTCAAAAACAAAGTAAGTGCACCCACTGGCTGTTATGTGCTGATTGAACAGAACAATCCTGGCCTATATCAGCCCTTACTCCAGCTTAACAGTTTACACAGACAGCCAGTGGTCTGTAACTTCTAAAAGACGGGTGCGTATGGTAGGCAAGGGTTATTTTTTACAAGGAGGAATTATTTTAATGGTTTCTGACAAGGGTGAATTTTGTTAATGAAGCAAAGGAGTTTTGTTTCGCAATTACCGAATCCTCCTCTCGCAGTTTTCTGTGCCTGATTAGCAACAATTGCTAAGACTAATTGATAGGGGGATGTATTTTCGACAGCATTGTTCATTGGTTACAACGTTATGACAAGAAGGACTGTGGGGGTCAGACCTGGAAAACCACATAGCCTACGTATTTTTGTATCTTCAACGTATTTTCTAAATGTCAGTTATCCAAAATACAAATTACATCACTGCACATGCAAAAATACAGTTAATGTTCATAGCGAATTACTCACTCAACCAACCACTCTATCATTATACAATTAAAAAAAAAAAACATCAAGACCGGGTGGGAGCCTGGGCGGGCCAGTGAACCAACTAGGCGGGTCAGTGCCGCCCAGGCCCATTACTGGCTACGCGCCTGCCCTGTACTACTAGAAAACCATCATCAGATAAGGAAGATATCGATGGAACAATGCCAAAAGCCATTGTGCACATTTTCGTCATGATTATTTTTTGAACGTTCACATTTCTTGCTTTAGGCATGAATCACATCACAGCCCCAACTAGAGTTGTTGCATCTGATCTAAAGGCTTCAAAACTTGCTATGAACTCAGTGGAGGATTTTTTTGATGCCACTGTGCCAAAGATTGCTTCATTCTCAGGTGAAACCATGTGACTTTTGAAGTTTGAACTACTTTCAGCTTCATTTAAATTGAACCATCTGACTGCCTCAGTTTAGACAGGCGGGGCTTTGAAAATTCTTCAAAATCTTCAATTTGGTCCATTTAAATGTACACCCTTTTTGCAGTAAAACATAGTTTTTTGATCCAACATGTTTAAAATAGTGTTTGCAGTTTTGGTTATAACAAAAACCCTAATACACAGGGGGTCCCCAGTGCCGATGTTGAGAAACACCGCATTGATGGGTGGTGAAGTCGGCATTGTTGTGTTTATTGTCGATTACACCGAGCACATCTACAACCCCACTGTAAACACCTCTGCCCCATAATCTTGAGAACAACATTAATATTGTAATTTACAACAGGACAACACTACAGCCAGATTGCCATCTGCCCTGTCATATTCACAAGGAACAACACAGACATTTTCATTAAAAAATTGTGTGCATCTAAAAAATCCTGTTGCAATAATTTAAAAAGGTTCAGTTTCATAAGGCTTTGTTTCACCATCACCAGCCACAGCAACATGTTTCATTTAACGATAAGTTTTTTTTTACTCAGAGTTTAAAAAGCCACATGAATCAATTCATTTATTTGTGTTTCATGGAAGTAAAATTATTTTTTTCTAGATATTTTCATTTTCAGTAAATGAGGCATCATGTCAACAACCCAAATGCAAAATCCATAAAGAAAGGCCTAAGGTGAATTCAATCCCATGACCTTTTTGCCATTAAGATAAAGTGCAGCTGACTCTGATGCATTGTGCTTAATTGCAATCCAATTATGAGAAAGTTTGCACATCATTGAGCATGCAAATAAACCAAAAAGGACTGACTTGAAAAGTCAATTTACCTTCTCTAATACTGAAAACAGTACAACACAACATTACCTTATGTTGTAACATATAAATTTAATAGCTTATTGTGAAAATATTCACTGAACAAAAATATAGACACAATCGTTTAATTCTTCAATATTCTGCAAAATTTTTTCACTGGTTGACTTGGTAGGGTTTAATAACGTGACCAAGGTTGTGTGCTGCTAGTCTGTGTGCATTTCAATCACCTTTGCCATATCATTGTCAGTTTCACTCATGCCCTGTGTTGAAACTGGCCTGTCAGACAGATGGGGCTTGATCCAGAGCTACTGAAATCAAGTATGGTCAGCCCAGGCACACCCTGTCCTCAGTTTAATAAAAGGTCAGCCAAAAAGTCCCAGTTCAGACATTTTTCAAAATGTCAGAGATGACTCAAAGCCTCAGGGAGTGTGCCACTGGCATGCGCAATGCAAGAATGTCTCTCAGGGCTGTTGCAAGGACTCTTAACCCCTTTTAAAAGAATACAAATAACACCAATGTTTTCCTGTTATGCACAAACCTATTTAGGCTTTATAATTCAGTTTTTGGTCACAGAGACTATGGAAAATTATTCCATTGAAGCAAGATATTTGGAAATTCAATTACAGAATTATTTAGGAATTAACTTTCGGAATTTACGGACGCCGGTGTCTATATCTGAGCAAAGGGGTTAATGTCCATGTTTCAACAATAAGTCGCATAAGACACTGTTTTAAAGAATTATGCAGCAAACCACCCACATGCGCAACGACCATGTGTAACGATCCCCATCCAAGACCGCGAAATCCAGACTCTCAATCTTCGTGACCCTGCCGCTGCAGATGTGACAGCTGGTCTCCACAATCGCTGCGTTTCTGCCCAAACTGTGAGAAATCGTCGGCAGGACGTCCATCTTCGCGCGCATCATCCTCTTTGTAGATTGGACCTCACTCCTTCCCGACAAAGAACTTAGCTTGACTGGGTGAACGGACTTGTTAGATGGCCGATGGCATAATGGAGGACTGTTCTCCTAACTGGAGTCACGCTTCCCACTTCACAAAGCAGACGGATGGCAGCGTGTCTGGCCCTGCAGAGGAACGTTATGCTGACATCAGCGTGGTGAGCAGAGTGGCGTACAGTAATAGAGGAGTGCTGGTTTGGGCGGGATATCCCGTGGAAATCACACCCAATTGTATGTCATTAACAGTAACTTGAATGCAGTGCCACAACATGATGATACTGCAGTCAAGTTAAATTATTGGAGGAACAGAAAGAAACTTGCGAGGGTCAAATTACGGAAACTGAACTCTACTATGCAGTTATGTCCTTTCAACGAGGGAAAGCGCCAGGATTGGATGGTATTCCAATAGAAGTGTACCAAACTTTCTACGAACAGATTAAAACCCCCCCACTTACAAGTTTTAATTTTTCATATGACCAAGGTATTCTCACAGGGGCTCAGCAGGAAAGTATAATATCTCTGCTCTTAAAACAAGAAGCTAGTGGCCACTATAAAGATCCAGTTCACTTAAAAAACTGGAGACCACTTACTCTTCAGTGTTATGATGCGAAAATATTAGCTAAATGCATAGCATTGCGTATAAAAAATGTCCTACCTGATATTATACACCATGACCAGTCTGGTTTTATACAAGGACGAAATATTGCAAAAAATATAAGACAATTACTTGAAATTATAGAACATCATGATAAAATAAAGAAACCAGGTTTAGTTTTTATAGCAGACTTTGAGAAGGCCTTTGATAAAATAAGATGATTTCATTTATCAATGTTTACAATTTTTAATTTTGGTGAGTCCCTAATACAGTGGGTTAAAGTTATGTACAATAACTCAATCTCCAAAATTATAAATAATGGTTATATTTCAAAACCCATTGCCCTTTCACAAGGGGTAAAACAGGGCTGCCCGTTATCACCGTATTTTTTTATTATGGCAATAGAAATACTCGCTATAAAAATAAGAACAAATAATAATATCAAAGGCTTGGAAATGCAAGGTCTAAATAAAAAAATTTCAATGTATGCTGATGATACAAATTTTCTATTGAGCCCTCACTATATATCGCTACAGAGCCTTACAAAAGACCTGGATGACTTTTCGAACCTATCTGGGCTGAAGCCAAATTATGAGAAATGCTAAATATTGAGGATTGGTTCCCTGAAAAATAGAAATTTCACTCATCCATGTAATTTACCAATTCATTGGACAGATGGATTGGTCAATGTACTTGGTATACACATCCCAGAAAATAGGAGTGAAATTTCAATGATTAATTTTAATAAGAAATTGAGTAAAATCGAAAAAATTCTGCTGCCCTGGAAAGGGAAATATCTGACCATTTATGGCAAAATAACTTTAATTAAGTCATTAGTTGTATCCCAGTTTACATACTTATTCATGGCATTACTCACCCCTAAAGAACCATTCTTCAAAATATATGAACAGAAGATATTCAAATTTTATATGGAATGATAAACCTGATAAAGTTAAACGTACATATCTCTATAAGGATTATGTATCTGGTGGGCAAAAACTCTTAAACTTATAAGCTTTAAATCTTTCACTGAAGGCTTCCCTTATTCCAAAATTCTACTTCAATCCAAACTGGTTTTCTAGCAAATTACTTAAAAGTGTCCATCCTATGTTTGATAAAGGCTTCTCTCCATTTCTGCAAATTAAACCTATGCATTTCGCTTTAATTAATGACATGTTTTCTGGTGTATCCACTTTTCGGGAAGAAGCTCTACAAAGTTGGTTACAATTTCAGTTTCACCCACCAGAAAATGTAGAACAAGTTCTACAACAAATAATATGGTTAAATTCTAATATACTTGTTGATAGAATGATGATTTTTTGGAAACGCATGTTTGATATAGGTATTATTTTTATAAGGGATATAGTGAATGAGGATTATAAACTCATGTCCTACAAACAATTAACTAGTTTTTATGGAACAGTCTGTACATTGCAACAATATAATCAACTTATTGGAGCTTTACCAAGTGCTTGGAAATCAAAAATTATAAAAGGAACAGGAGGGCATTTAGTCTGTAGGCCACATATGAAAATGGCAAATTGGTGAAATAGAATAAAGATCAACAAACATATATACACATTTTATTTAAGAATAAAGAATTTAGTCGCTGTACCATACAGGGTTCTAGACAGTTGGGAAAATATGTTAGATACACCAGTCCCATGGAACCAGGTTTTCAAAATCCTTTACAGTACATCACTTGATCCAAAGATTAGATATTTTCAATATAAGCTAATATATAAGTTTTTAGCAACTAAAAAGATGCTAAATATGTGGGGAATAGAGTCATCACCCCTTTGTCGATTCTGTCAGGAAGTAGTGGAGTTAGTAGACCATTTATTTTGGTACTGCCCTATAATAGCCTTATTTTGGATGAAGGTACAAGGCTGGATATCTCAGTACAATAGTATACAATTAGATTTATTTAAAGTGTTACTTGGTGATGTAACAAAAGGAACACAACTAATCTGTAATATAATTATATATTTAGCAAAAATATTTATTTTCGGGTTGACATCTGTGGAGGCATTAAGAATTGAGAAATTCAAAAATTTTGTCAAGTATTACAGTAGAATTGAGTGTGTGATGGCCCATGAGACAGGACTTGTAATTTATGCCAAAAGATGGGATATAGTAAGGGAGGCTGAAGGTTGGGAATAATGAGAGATGGAATAGGTGAACTAATAACGACTAATGCAAAAGGTAGAAAAGCATTGTGAATGTAATTGTTGTTGCATTGTATTTCTATTTTCATTTATTTATTTATTTATTTAATTTTTTGTGTGTGTTTTGTTTTGTCTGGTGATGGTAGGAGAACTTGTACACAATTATGTAACTGACTAAATTAATAAAGTTGTCCTCCAAAGCGGGGGGGTGGTGGCGGGTTATTTAAAAAAAAAAAATATATATATATATATATATATAAATATATATATATATATATATATATATATATATATATATAGGAGTGCTGGTTTGGGCGGGATATCCCGTGGAAATCACACCCAATTGTATGTCATTAACAGTAACTTGAATGCAGTGCCATAACATGATGATACTGCAGTCTATCGTACCAACATTCGTCTGTCAAAAGTCCATATTTTACATGACAGCACCAGACCCCATGTTACCTGTGTATGCACGGAACTCTAAAGCTGAATGGCCAGCTTATTCCCTGGATTTGTCCCGCATCGGTCACGTTTGGAATGTCCTCAACCGAGGAGTTTGTCATTGGTTCCCACCTCCGGTCAATATCCGCCAACTTCGTGCAGTTCTTGAAAAGGAGTTAGAAAATGTCCCCCAACTCACCAGTGACCATTTGGTACAATCCTTACGGAGGAGATGTGTAGCAGTGCCGCAGGGCAACAGTGAACATGGCCTATACCGAGCTGTGGAATTGGGACAATAAACCCAATCCCCCTCATCATCTACACTGCTGTGAGATTGGTGTTCCTCTGTTTCAATCAGTAATGAAAATGCATTGCAAAATGGTCATGCTGTCTGTCAGCACTCAATGAAAGTAGTGACTTCTGAACATGGTCATATTTGTATATGTAAACGATTTACCCTCTGTTTTGAGTAGTAGACTGAATCTGGTCTTTATGCTGATGATGCGAAATGTTTTAGAACTATTTACAGTATGGTCAATTGTCTGTCATTGCAGGAAGACCTTGTTTGTTGGGGTGGAGTATCAAATGAGTCTTGGATTTAACATGGGTAAATGCCAGATTATGCCAATTACAAGAAAGGTCAACCCTGTTATATTTCACTATAATTTATAAGGATTTGTGGCTGAGAGGGTCGATTCAGTAAAAGATCTTGGTTTAAATACTGAGTCAAATTTGCGTTGGGCCAAGCATGTCGAGCAACTTGGTAGTGCCAATAGATCATGGTATGCAGTAAGACGAGTGACCGGAAACTGTCGGGATGTCAATATTTTAAAGATGATGTACACGAGTGTAGTGCGTAGCAAGTTGGAATATTGTAGTGTTGCCTGGGACTCCTTATCAAAACGAAACCTGTGCCGTTTTGAAGTTGTTCAAAGAAGGGCGACAAGACACATATTGGCCAACGATTTAGATTATCAAGGCAGGTTAAAAGATTTAAATACAGTATATTGCCTCTGTCATACCGTAGAGAAGTACAAGATCTCGCCTTTTTTCATAATTCTTTAACGGGGAAATTTGCAGTCCCTATTTATACATTGAGTTCCATTCGTGGCGGGGTGATGATACTCTTGTCAAAAGTTTTAAATGCCGTACTGAGCGATTTTATGCATCATTTTAATAGAATTATAAAACTTTGGTATATATTACCGTATCACGTTAGGGCCATTGGTAATGGCCATAATTCTAAAACAAAAGTGATTGAGTTCTCTTATAAAAAAATTTTCATCATATTTTAATGTTCATAATACGCGCACCTGGGTTAGCACATGTCGGTGCACAGCTTATCGTCAGAGCTGAACGTATGTTTATCTCATGTATATCATGTAGTTTATCTGGGTGGCGTCTTTGGCAATATTTCTGCCTAAACGCTATCCCTTCTGTGCCATATATAAATCTTATTCGATTTGTGTCTTTGTTCCATTGTTTTATTTTAGTCGTAATGCTTTAAGATATAGTTGTATCTGTGTTTTTCTTTTTTTCTATTGCGCCAAATTGATTTATGCGTTGATGTATATGGCATGGAGAATTTTAAATAAATAAATAAATAAATATTTCTCGAAATAAGTACTGCGTTTATATTTTTGTTCACTGTGGAATGTGACGTCCAGCAGCAATAAAAAAATGGCAGTCAACTGCTTACTGCTGCACAACATCGCATTGTCTTTTAATCACACTCTTTCAGTGTCAGGACACTGAATACACCAGTTGGTCCAGTCCAACAAGTGAAAATTTCTGTCAACACTCCTTCAGCTGCGCAGTTGTACAGGACCTTCATTGGCATATATACTGAAGGACCTTAGTTCTGCAAATATTATTTACGGTGTGATTTGTGACCCAACGATGGTTTAAGATTAAAATTAATTGATTTATCGAAAAGTTGGTTTTACTGCACATTCAATAACAAATGTTCACTAAACAAGATAAATTATTCCACCATTGTTGAAGTTCCGAATGCACAATTCTTGGGTTAGAAGTCACACTGTGAATAACATGCGTAGAACTAAAGTCCTTCAGTATATTTAGGTTCATAATGCCCCATAAATTCTCAATGTATGCAGGCTGGCCAATCTAACACCCGCACTATTTGCATATGCAGCACCACACTTCTAATCTGTGCACGATGTGGTTTGATAACGTCTCACTGGAAAATTCAGGGAAGCCCCTTGAACTGACGACAACAAATGTTGCTCCAAAATTCCTACAGGTCTTTGCGCATTAATGGTTCCCTTCAAAATGCCCAAGTAACCCATGCCATGTGCACTGATACACAACCAAATACCACGACAGATGCTGGCTTTTGGACCCATCACTAATGACATCTTGGGTTATCCTTGTCATCTTTGGTCTGAAGAGCACAGGCCATTTTTCTAATTATCTTTTGAAATGTTGACTCGTCAAACCAAAAAACACCCTTCCACTACTGTCCATCTAAGGTAACACCGAGCCGGTGTTGATGTATGGTTTTGAAGAAGTAAAGCTTTATCCTGCATCTGCGCCAGAGACTGTTGTTAAGTGAAAAGTTTTACAAGAGGATTTCTGAGCCCATGTCCATTGATTAAAGTTGCACGAAAGTTCTGAAGGCAATGACACCAAAGGAATTGGAGATCACGCGCATTCACAAGTGGTTTTCGACCTCGTCCTCGGGGAACATTGTTCTCAAAGCAATGCTTGATAAGCTTATGGGTCAGGTTTTCAATTAGCGTCCATTTGGCCTTTTTCCAGCCTTTCCACCTTCTCAGTGCTACAGAATAAAAAAGAATCCACCAATCTGGCCTATCTTAGTCTCATTCAATGCAGGAGAGTTAGGGCTTTCAGAAAAGTGTAAGTTTGTGTGAATCCCATAAGTATTCCCTGAGATATGGTCCTTCAAAGTTGAAAAATGCTTCAAAAACCTGTTTTTGGGACATTTTTTAAATATTTGGGTGTGTGAAATTACCACAGTGGCACTTTTAGTACACCCCAAACTTATTTCTCATGTGCCCTGGGGTGTTGGCTCCAAGATTCATTAGGTTGAACCTTTGGTTGAGTCTTCCCTCTGGTGTGCCATGGCTTGAATCAGAAATAAGTGCGCGTTGTAACATCAGACACTTTTATTTTAACCCACCATGTACTGTACAACCAATGCAGGCAGATTAACTATTACCCTTACTTTGAACAGTGCCTAGGGCTAATATGTTGGGGTAAAGATTTTGGGTCTACTGTCATTCACCTACATGCCACACATCAAAACACAATTTTAAAGTGGATAAAAGCGTCTGACGTTACATCAACGTTTGGCCTCCTCCTGTGTATTCTTTACAGTTTTTCTGTGTTTTTTGCACCCTGGCTCGTATTTATGATTATTTTCAACCATCCTGACCAGTTGTTGTATCGATACTTGATTCCGTTAAGTCCCTGTGCATGTACTTCACTCGATGTAATGTCAGACACTTTTATTCGCTCTATCGAGGCGCGAAACTTTGAGACGCCATAGATTAACCGGCGGAAGTGGTCTTGATCCCTTGCGCATACGCAGTCGTCAGAGGCACCTTGTTTATGTTTTTGATGAGTTATATACCCCCTGTAGTCGATCACAGAGGCATAGGTTATAAAAGTGTCTGACGTTACATCGTATCTATTTTATTTAGATTTCTGCTCATATAACTGTACATATCCAATATATGTCACTGCTGTTGTGTTTTTCTGGTAAAGATACACATTATAAAACATCCTGAGCTATATAGGCATCATATCCTATCCCCTGGGGCTGTATTTTGGTTAAAATTATAAAAGTGTCTGTCGTTACATAATCAGTTTTTCTATTGGAAATACCACTTAGCCTTGGAGTAGCCTCTCCATATTTTAACATAAGATGCCCCTATGGTACTATTATCAAATGCAACAGCCATTTACTCAATACCACATACTTTTTTTTTCAAAGAAATTTTAGGTGGTATAATTTGTGACTTTAAAAGAGACGTGCAACCTATTTTGTACATGTGTACTGAGTTTGGAGACGTTCTGGACAGATTTGGTGATGAAATGAGTGGTATTCCTATCGACAGGGATAATAATGAGTGTATGATGCAGATCTAGTGTGCTACACCAAAGTTAATATAGTGTTCGCAAAGAAACTTAAAATATCGACAATCCCCAAATTTTCATTTTGCCATATTTTCAAAACTTTTTAACTTAGGAACTTGCTTTTTGGTATGCAAACTTTTATCAATTGTCCCTGTTTGGAAACGAAATTTGGAGCTGATGCGAGCATTTTAACTTTAGATTTGTAACATTATAGTAATAAAAGTGTCTGACGTTACACGAAAATGCGGGTTATTGTTGCAGGGCTACCAAAACTGACATGTTAGGAGCACAGGGTGTCAATCAGGTTTTTCATGGAGTCAATATGTTGGTCTTCCACTGTAATAAAGCTTTTTTTAATCAATATTGACTTTCATGATTTGTCTGTCCCTAGGGGTAATTGTGCGGTAATTGGAAATTTCACCCTTATACATGTGCTTGCAAATTGATGAGCCTCAACCCATTATTGTTCTTGAGGGCATAAGTCTTTTTTGAGGCCCCTTTCATACCATACAAACAGCTCACATGATTAACGTCACTTTTTCATATCATCTTATTATTACAACTTCTCACATCACTATTAGTCCTAATTTGCCCCTGCATCAACTTTTTTGGAGTCTCTTGCAGTTATCAGATTTGAAATAAGTGTACATTTTCAGTAAACAAAACTGAATTCACGAGTAAAAGCATCAAACAGTGTGATGTTGTGGCATTTCAATATGGCGGAAGGTGAATGGACAATCAAAATCAAGTGATTCAATCAAATGATTCATTTTGGATTTTGTATTTTCCCTGTGCCAATTTTTTCTGAATTGAGAAGGTGTTTTGAAAGCCAAAAAATAGGACCAAGGGTCCTGTAGCTTACTGGGAAGCAATCTTGTAGTGATGATACAAGTAATGAAAACTTCATGTGAAGTTTGACCTTCGAATTATTGAAGGTCAATGTCAAGGTCACTAAATAAAAGTTCACATACATTTATAAGACCTCCTGTAATACCCAATCCTAAGCTCTGAAGCAGTTTTGGTGATAAAAGTCATTGAAAATTCAGTTGTGAACTTTAAAGGTCACAGAGGGTTAAGTTGAGGTCAGCAAACAGACTCTATATATGACTTTCAAAATGTCTCAATACAAATCTTAGCTCCATCTGTGACCATTTTGGTGATACAAGTCAGGGTAATTTCACTGCCGAGTTTGACCCTCAAAGGTCACTGACAATCAAGTTGAATGCCACCAAATGAAAGTTCATATGTGACTTCCTAGAGATCTGTAACACAAAACTAGGCTCGATTTGTGACCATTTTAGTGATACAAGTCATTGGAATTGTATTAGGTCAAGTTTGACCTTCATAGGTCACCAACAGTCAAGTTGAATGTTCATGTGTGACTTCCTTTAAGCCTGTGATACAAACTTAGGCTCCATCTGTGACCTTTTTAGTGATAGAAGTCATTGAATTTTCATTAGGTCAGGTTTGACCATCGAAGGTCAATATAAAGGTCACCAAATGAAAGTTCATATATAACTTCCTTTATGTCTCCAATACAAACCTACGCCCTATCTGTAACAATTTTGCTGATATAAGTCATTGAAATTTCACTAAGTTTGGCTGTTAAAGGTTACTGAAGGTCAAGTTCAAGGTCACCAAATGAAACTTCAAACATGACTTCCAATGTGCCCACAATCCAAATCTAAGCTCTATCTGTAAGTTTTGGTGAGAGAAGTCATTGAAATTTCACTATGTTAAGTTTGACCTTTGAAGGTCACCGAAGGTCAAGTCAAGGCCACCGCATGAAAGTTCATATGAGACTTCCTAGAAGTGTTCAATACACATATGTTCTCAATCTTCAATATTTTCAAGCCTAGACGCCTTTAAAAATTGTAACATTTTGCTTGACCTCAAGTTTGACCTTTCAAGTTCATCTGAGGTCATCTGAGGTCAACTTTAACACATCCAAAATATTGGTCATATATGACTTCCTATACGTTGATAATACAAACTTAATCTCTATCTGAAACCATTTACCTTCTACAGGCGTTTTTGCCCATTTTCCATAAGACCCCATGTTAAGGTACAGCGCCCCCACTATACCCACTTGCGTTGATTCAATCAAAATGGCACTCGCACTGTACATAAAGTGTATCAAGGTGAGTTGATTGCCAGATTTAGAAAAAAAGTTATTAGACAGTTTTTGAGAAATAATTTTTTGAAATTTCAAGTCCTGTCTTTAAACATAGAAAATATTTTCCTTGACCTCAAGTTTGACCTTTCAAAGGCATCTGAGGTCAAATTTAACTTGGCCAATATATAGGTCATAGATGACTTTCTATATGGCGATAATACAAACATAATCTCTATCTGCAACCATTTGGCCTCCACAGGCCATCTTGCATATTCATAAAGTACAGCACCCCCACTAGACCCACTTCCGTCGATTCAATCAAAATGGTGCTCGCACTGTACATTGACGGTACCAAGGTAAGTTGATTCCCAGATTTAGAAAAAAATTTATGACGCAATTTTTGAGAAATAATTTTTAAAAATTTCTCAGTCCTATCTTTAACACTGGGGCCAAAATTTCAAGGGCCAATAAAATGAACAAAAATGATACAATCAAAAATCCGAAAAAAAAAAAAAAAAGTCTGGAGATATGGTCTAGTAGTATGTTATAGCAAATTTATACGAAAATTCATCTGGCCAAAAAAAAGATAAAAAATGTTCCGGACGACAGACGACGGACGCCACACCACGACAATAGCTTATCGGCCCACAGGGCCGGTAAGCTGAAAACAACTAGACAGTCCGGTCGGCCACGACCACAAGGGTGTAGCCCCTGAAAGCCCGCTTCTCTTCTTTTTTGCGCATTATTCGGCCAATACTGTCGACGTGGCAACCGAAATCGAAAGGAGTCTTAAGTGAAGAATAACACATGTCCATACCAAATATGAAAGTAATCGGTCAAAAATTAAAGCCTGTACTGCGTCCACAAGGAAATCTCTGTTTTACCACAAATTTGCGCATTATTCGGCAAATACTGTTGCCAAGGCAACCAAAATTGATAGGTGTCATAAGTGAAGTATAACACATGTCCATACCAAATATGAAAGTAATCGGTCAAAAACAGGACCAAGGGTCCTGTAGCTTACCGGCAAGCAGTCTTACGCGATGATACAAGTTATGAAAATTTAATGTGAAGTTTGACATTTGAATTAATGAAAATCAATATCAAGGTCACTAATAAGAGTTCATATGCATTTATAAGACCTTCTGGAATACAATCCTAAGCTCTGAAGCAGTTTTTTTTTTTTTTTTTTAAATTTGGCATCTCCAATCCCACCCGAATCTGGAATGCCCAATTGGTGAACTATGTACAAGGCTTGCTCGTGATGACCCCTTGCTGCCAATTCAGGAGAGTGTAGACAGTTCGCGGCTCTCCTCCGAAGCACGCGCCTGTCAACCACCGCTTCTTATACACTCATTGGTTGAATCTTCGCAAGTTCAGAACGAGGGCGGAGGATACCCGGACATGACCAGGCTTAGAATCTTCCTGACGAGCGCCCGTCTGGCCAACAGGAGGCGCTTGAGCAACGAACAAGGCAACTATTGTAATCCCTACCCGGCAGTCCCTTCCCAATTGCTCTGAAGCAGTTTTGATGATACAAGTCATTGAAATATGTCAATATGTATTCAATATGTCAATTGTGATCTTTAAAGGTCACAGAATGTCAAGTTGTACTTTAGAAATGGCAGGGAGTATACTGATAGGCCTATAATTGGTTACTTCCTGTCGGTCACCAGACTTAAAAATAGGAGTCACGATGGCCGATTTCAGGGTCGATGGAAACAAACATTCATCTAACGATGTATTTATGATATGCATTACAGGCAAGGCTAATTTGTCACAGTGCTTTTTTAAGGAAGACTGGGTCGAGTCCCCAGGTATCTTTTGCTTTTGAATTGGATAAAGAAGCAAGGATTTTCATGACACTTGATTCACTTATATGAGAAAATTGTAATACAGAGTCACCAAGTGTTTGAACTTTTTGAAGATTATATGTCAATATTTCTCATCATATTCATCAGTAGATCAATTGCCATGTTGAATAACCATAATCAATAATCATAATCAGTGTCCATATTATGTATGCAGCAGTAACACACTAACACACACACACATACACATACAAGCAGTTCGCACACACGAGCAGTGCAAACGCACACGTACACATGTACATACACGCACACACACACAAACACATGCACACATACACATACAAGCAGTTCGCACACACGAGCAGTGCAAACACACATGTACACATGTACATACACACAGACACATATACACACACATACACATACAAGCAGTTCACACACAGACACACACACATACAAGCAATTCAATTCACACATGCATGAGCAGCTCAGACACACATAAGCAGCACGCTTCTGTAGCTTTGATTAGTAAGCAGGCTTCTGTTTAGTTGATTCAAAAACATAATCAGGTGGTGCATTTGATTTCTGTAGCTTTGATCAATATTTGTTCAGTAAAATCATTAGTTGTTACTGAAAAAAAACATAATCAATTGAATCATTTATGTATCCACTTGTATCCTATTCCTTTGGCTGTATTTTTCCTCTCTTGACTGTAATTTTCCAGTCCATTTTAGTATATATTCCTTTTATTTTTTTAAAATCCTATACTTCTATATTCCACCATGGTTTAACAAAACAAAGAAGGAGAGTAAAAAAAAGTTAAAGATAAGATGGTTACAACCCATGAATTGTGATTGGAGCAAAGTTTGTTAGAGATAAGATGGTTACAACCCATGTATTTTGACTGGAGCAAAGTTGGTTGAGTTTTTCCCATAAATATTGCTCTGTAAAGAATGCCAGGTTAGCACAGCCTGGCCAGGGACTGCTCACCGTGGGAATAAAGATGGCTTCTGAAGATTTTGTCTCCCTCCAATTATTCACGAACAAGGCGACCTCAAAAATATGTAAACATCTAGTCGGGAAACCACAACATATTTGGCGAGCCAGCGGCAGGAGTCAGCAAAGGTCGGTTACACTCGTAAGGGTGGGCGGTCTTCCGGTGCTCGGAGATGGTGCAGGGAGCACACACACACCCTAAGCTGCCAGCAAACTAAGGATAAGGTGAGCAATTTAATTAATTTGCTCTAATTATCTTGCTCAGACAGATAAGTGAGGGTGTTGTTTTGTGTTGTCCTGGCCCTGATCTTGAGCACTGGAGACAAGTGACCTTTCGGCTCAAAGAATCTAGACACAAAATTGTGGGAAATTAAAAGGAGAGGGACAGAATTTGCAGAATTGATATGTAACTACTAACCACTAACAATGAATTCGCAACAAGTTACTGTGAGTAATTGTTTGGAACTCAGAGCGCGTTCTGTAACTGAGTCATTCCATGCCAAATCACCTAATTTTCAGGAAAGTCCCCAGGTGACCCTCTTAGATTTTGCTGAAACTCCATGAAAATGTTCATATATGCAAATAACGAACACACAGAAAATTTCAGGCCGAAAGTCCAAGCCGTTTTGAAATTATGGCTGTCTGAAGACCCCCTCTTTTCGCCGTCGTAGGCCAAGGTCGTTTTTTTTTTCATTTTCAAATGATCATATTTTTTGGATTTGAAAAAAGCTACAAAGCTGAAAATTGCTACCTGGGGTAATTTGCACACAAGCTTTCAGAATCTACAATCAAAAACAGTGTGTCTTGCTTCCTTTTTTTGAAGATATGGGCACCTGAAAATGAAAGTTTTTTCTAGCGGAAATTATTTTTATGATTTTTAGGCTTACCTGGTGCCCGAACCATTGATCTGAGGATACCCAAATTGCTGATACATAATCTCTACATACAGCTAAATGACTCCCTGCAAGCATAGACTTATAAAACAATCAGTAAAGGTATGGCTAGGGTCCAAAGTCGACTTTCACAAAAAAATCTCAAAAATCACCCCTTTTCGGGGGGTCGGTTGACCTTGTGAACAGGTACTCAGGGTAATGAAATTTGCACCACAGAATTATATGTATCTGACCTTTATATGTACCAAATTTCATTGATGTGACTTAACTCTCCTTCATAGTTAGGCAGTGTTTCAAAGAAACCCACTAATTTGATCAAATTATGCTACTTTTTTACGGTATATAACAACATCCTCGAGCTCTGGTAAATTGACAATTACAATAATTTGTAAAAGCAAATTGAAGCAAACCTACTTGAAATACGTTTCTTGTGCATTTTGAATGGATCACTGCAATATTTCTGAGTATATTCATATCGAGAGATGTACATCTTCTCATGGTGAAAACACACTGTGCTGTCATCACGTAGCAGTACCCCACTTCTCCATTCCAATAGCTTCTTATCATCCTGTTACAAGTCAGAGGCTGCAAGTGTGCCAACATTTCTGCCATATATTTTCTTATGGCATTCCTCCTCCAGTGCAATTCCAATACTGCATCCCGATCTTGATGCTTCAAATTCCATGTTTTAAATCTTGATTTTTACAGAGCTCACAAAATGTACACTTCATCTGCTGAACATTGCAGTTGAAATGAATTGTGAGGAGTGGATGTGAGCTGAAAAGTGAACACACTGTTCAATTATTCTGTAAACAATACGGCCACAACAGTGAGGTAATTGATCCAGCTATTTTAAATAAACAGTTGTGGTTTGGAGTTAAGTAGACTAGGATGAACCTAGATAAACAATGTTTTAACACCTAATTAGACGAGGTCACCTGGACTAGGATGAATCTTAATAAACAGTTTCCAACAGCTATGACCTCATGCAAATAATGTAAGTAGAGCCCACTGAAAATCAGTAAGTTGAATCCACTTAAATAAAAGCAGTTTTGTATTAGTAACATCAATGTACAATATGTACAATGTATGGTACTATGGAAAACTTTGTTTTAAAACAAGCCATATGATACTATTCCTGATGTACAAAGTCATGAATTTTACAACTTTCTAAGAATTATTATATATAAAAAAGGTTATCAAAGATTACTTATTCTCATTTTTTTCCCTTTGACATCTACCGAAGACATTGTAATGTACAGCAAAATGGTGTAATTTGATCAAATTAGTTGGTTTCTTTGAAACACTGCCTAACTATGAAGGACTTAAGTCACATCAATGAAATTTGGTACATATAAAGGACAGATACATATAATTCTGTGGTGCAAATTTCATTACCCTGAGTAACTGTTCACAAGGTCAACCGACCCCCTGAAAAGGGGTGATTTTTGAGATTTTTTTTTTTGTGAAAGTCGACTTTGGACCCTAGCCATACCTTTTACTGATTGTTTTATAAGTCTATGCTTGCAGGGAGTTATTTAGCTGTATGTAGAGATTATGTATCAGCAATTTGGGTATCCTCAGATCAATGGTTCGGGCACAAGGTAAGCCTAAAAATCGCAAAAATAATTTCCGCTAGAAAAAAACTTTCATTTTCAGGTGCCCATATCTTCAAAAGGAAGCAAGATACACTGTTTTTGATTGCAGATTCTGAAAGCTTGTGTGCAAATTACCCCAGGTAGCAATTTTTCAGCTTTGTAGCTTTTTTCAAATCCAAAAATATGATCATTTGAAAATGAAAAAAAAAAATCCACACTTGCCTTGGGGCGTAAAAAGAGGGGGGTCTTGGACGGCCGTAATTTCAAAACGGCTTGGACTTTTGGCCTGAAATTTTCTGTGTGTTCGTTATTTGCATATATGAACATTTTCATGGAGTTTCAGCAAAATCTAAGAGGGTCACCTGGGGACCATTAGGTGATTTGGCATGGAATGACCCAACTGGTTTGGTGTACGACTGTTGTTATATGTGAGGCCTGTGCTGGGACCCTAAAGGGAGGGAATAAACCTGCAGGCCTCTCCTGCTTGAGATTGGGATACGGCCTGGATGACCTAGAGAGGTACTGGGATATGGCCTGGATGACCTAGAGAGGTACTGGGATCCGTTTTTGCAGTGTTGTCTGTCTTGTTGTTTATTATTTTTAGAAAAGGGTAGGGATTGAGGAAACAAAATTGCCATTGGCAATGTGTAAAAGAACACCTAGAAGGCTTTACGTTTAAATTTAAATAGCGAAGAAGAAGAAATTGATTTAATGGGGATGTATAGCACACAAATTTAAAAAAAAAAGTGAATTAGCAAATGTTTATTGGTTGGGGTATATAGTAGACCAAATTAAAGAGCAAGTTTGGAGTGCCTGGGGAAAATACTGTACATTGAGGCCCAAAGACCCCAGGCTACATGGCATTGTACAATGATATTCCACCCAACTTAGGACCCAGAATTAGAAAAAAAAAAAAAAAAAAAAAAAGGGCCCATAATGTTGATTTGGAACAGGACAGGAAACAAATGATTAAGATTATGATTAACTGTTAATTAATAGGGAAAATAAAGCAAGTGAAAATTCCTATTGAAGAATCAGAAATGAACTTGGAGAACAAATTGAGACAGAATTAGACCAATTTCCAGAACAACTGTGATCTCAGCATGATACATATGTGGCAGAATGCTATCAGCAAATCCAGTAATATCCACTGTGAATGTGAGGTAATGACACCATTTGAATTAGTTAAATATTTGTAAAATTCTAAAGAACTAGAAAATCTAAGTGTTCTTTAAATAATTAGACTGTGTGAGATTGGTGCGCTAGAAGCATATCTCTGAAAAAAAATGAAGGAAAAGTAACACTGAGAAACAAAAAGAATAACATAGAGCATTCAAAATTTGCCAAAGTACTGTTAAACACGATATACAGGGCAGTAAATTCAGTAAATTTAATTGATACAGAGGTTTCTCTATCAAGAATTGGAAACTTTTAGTTGCTATTTGAAGGTTAAAAAAATAGGGTTGAATGATCAGAATTGAAGCAGTTGTGAAATTTAATAGTACATATTAGATTTATGAAAGAATAAAAAAAAATCAAGGGAACTATTGTGGGATTGGAGACTGGATGACTGGATGGGTTTTTAAACAAAGATGCGCAGAGAAAACAATACCGCGAATGGAGCCTTAGTTACCAAAAGCAGATAAGGGAAAAAGAAATAGGTGAAAGGCCGACATACAGAGGCCAGAGAACAGAAGGGGAGAAAGGGGGGTCTAAGCAATATGATTTCATGTGGAATTATCTTGATTTGTTTAACAAGAATAAGTTCTGCCCAGCAAAGGAGTCATGTAAAGGATCAATGCTATAACAAATGAGAACAAATGTAACTGAAAGCTTTCCTAACCGAAGAAATGCAATTAATAAATTCATGATCTTTTCTCTGTTTTTGAACAGGAGTGGACCAACAATTCAAGGAGACGAATTGACTAATAAACTTTCTCAGATTTTTATCTTTTACAGGAAAGGATCCATGCGAGAGGAAAAGCAGCAAAATTATGATGATTGAGTTCATTGTTTGCATCTAACTCATTCTATTGAAACTTTTCCACAGAGTGCGCACTCCAGAAGAGAAGAGATTCTTCTAAAATAAATTTGGGGAAATTCAATTTGGAGTATTAATACAAGAGTAAGACTAAATTCAAAAGGTGGACCACCATATAATTGAAAAAGTCGACTAATAACGTGATCACATTCTAAATTTATTTTGATTAGGCTGACAAAATCTTTTCCTCTGACTATTAGTGAGAAGGACGGGGATTTTCAAATAAAAGGTACTGACTGACTGACTGAGTTGACCAAATTTGGGATGATTGTTTACCTTTACATGCTGGGATCCAAATGAAAAAACCGTATCACGGTTGAATATTTACCCATGTTTTTGAATAAAAAAAAAAAATCTGCATATTGTAACACACGGTCTAAAGCAACTCCACCCGGTTCTGCTGATGACATGGGAAATTGTTATGGCTGGGGCTAATAAGCCCTGACTGTGCATCTCCTCCATGCTCTTAGCGGAACCCTAGATTGTGGTGGGTTGCTAAATCAAAATTCATTGAAAAAAATACTGTGAAAAGATATTATTGTTACTGCCCTATCTTTTGACCCAGAATATGCTGAAACATAAAATTATGAATATACTGCCAAAAAAAAATTGATTTAAAATTGACAGGAGCTCAGTAGTGAAGGTGAGCAATTTGGGTACTTATGAATTTTTGAATAATATTAATTTATCAGGGTGGCACATCGACAACTCATTGTATTCCAAATAATTAAGGTGACATTAATGATTTTGTAAAGCCCATTCAGACCGAGGGGAAAAATACACAAGAAAAATTTCTTGAATTGGGACTTATTTGGCTGGTTAAAGAAGAATCTGAGCGTCAGAACTATAATTGCAGCATCTGTTTCAAATTGTTATTGATGAGTTGTTACTCATTGGGATAGAGCTCAATGCTGAACACCTGTGTGTGTGTTGTGACTCACTCCAGAGACGGGTAAGATCTCCTATCAAGGCAACAACCTAAGGCAGGGGTGAGTCGACCCCCAGGTCATTGTTGAAATCAAAGTCTTTTGGGAGATTTTTTTTATGGGCTATTGCATGGAGGCGCTATTTTAAGTCTTTGGGAAGGCCTGGATGAAACTGTTTTTAAAATGTTCTGACTCCAAAGTGTCTGCACAGTCTTTGCAGCAAAAGTAAATATTATAAAATCTGGTACATCTAAGAGAAATTATGCAGGTGTAGGTAACCCTCGTTCTGTATGTGCTGAGTGCATATTGGATTTGCATGTGCCTGTGTCTGTGGTGTCTGTGCTTGTGTTTGCATTTTATTTTCTCACTCCAGTGACGGGCGAGTGGCAGTTTAGCGTACCAGCTGGTCAAGGCCCGCTCCTTCCTGGAGCGTCCCTGAAGTTTTGAACGAATATGCTGAGACAGTGATTCCAGTCATGAAGGCTCGTTCACCAAAACAATCAAATGGAAAAATTGCAAATCAATGTTGAATATGGACTTGGACAATGGACTAACTTTGGACTGATTACTGGCTATAAGCAACATTACTGGATTCAAGTGGGACATTAGACTGGGACTTTATTTACCACAGCAACGAAAGGCCTTAAGGCCTTGAGAAACCTTGACGCAAAAACAACTGGAGTTCTCATGCTGGCGTACATGACAGACTGTTTTTACTCAAAGTGTTACAGTCGGAAAGGACCAACAAAGGACCAACAAATGATTTTATGTTCGGGCTCATAAGAAATTCACTTGTGAGTAGTATGGGGGTCATAGACCAGGGGTAGACAATGCTGTTCCATTTTTCGACCATGGTTAATGTGAGGCCATGATTGGGATGGCCTCAACGGGAGGAATGTTGAAGATTATATTTCAATATTTCTCATCATATTCATCAGTAGATCAATTGCCATGTTGAATAACCATAATCAACAAGTAGACATGGTCAACAACATCCCCCGCCAAAATGTCTTCTTTAAAGATACTATGAACAGAGGCTCCCAGAAGTGCCACAAGGGCAATAACTGGGGGAAAAATAATAGTGTGCTTCTTATTTTCGAACTCCATCAGGGTCTTTATGGTCTTAAGCTACACACCAAATTTGGTTATCCTATCTGGAATATTTCCCGTGAAAAGTTGTTCCCCTTTACATATACCGTGAACAGAGTTGGAAAAAGTGAATGAAGGGCAATAACTCCGGGAAAAATAATCACGCGTGTCTCATTTTCGAACTCGATCAAGGTCTTTATGGTCTTAAGCTACACACCAAATTTGGTTATCCTATCGCGAATATTTCTTGTGAAAAGTTGTTCCCCTTTATCCCGGACGGACGCACGGACGGAAGGACGGACGCACGGACGGACGGAGGTCAAATCAATATCCCCCGTCCACTTCGTGTGGCGGGGGATAATAATCATAATCAGTATCCATATTATGTATGCAGCAGTAACACACACATACACATACAAGCAGTTCGCACACACATGAGCAGTGCAAACGCACACGTACACATGTACATACACACAGACACATACACACACACACACACACACACACAAACACACGCACACATACACATACAAGCAGTTCGCACACACATGAGCAGTGCAAACACACACGTACACATGTACATACACACAGACACATACACACACACACACACATACAAGCAGTTCACACACAGACACACACACATACAAGCAATTCAATTCACACATGCATGAGCAGCTCACACGTAAGCAGCACGCTTCTGTAGCTTTGATTAGTAAGCAGGCTTCTGTTTAGTTGATTCAAAAACATAATCAGGTGATGCATTTGATTTCTGTAGCTTTGATCAATATTTGTTCAGTAAAATCATTAGTTGTTACTGAAAAAAAACATAATCAATTGAATCATTTATGTATCCACTTGTATCCTATTCCTTTGGCTGTATTTTTCCTCTCTTGACTGTAATTTTCCAGTCCATTTTAGTATATATTCCTTTTATTTTTTTTTAAATCCTATACTTCTATATTCCACCATGGTTTAACAAAACAAAGTTGGAGAGTAAAAAAAAGTTAAAGATAAGATGGTTGCAACCCATGTATTTTGATTGGAGCAAAGTTGGTTGAGTTTTTCCCATAAATATTGCTCTGTAAAGAATGCCAGGTTAGCAAAGCCTGGCCAGGGACTGCTCACCGTGGGAATAAAGATGGCTTCTGAAGATTTTGTCTCCCTCCAATTATTCACGAACAAGGCGACCTCAAAAATATGTAAACATCTAGTCGGGAAACCACAACAAAAGGTCGGGGCCGTGCAAAGCTGAGAGTCTAAAAACAATCTGCCTAGTTCAGAAACAGAGTTAATAAAATAAGTATTAAAATTTTTTGCCACCTCAAGGCTATCACTCACTGTTCTTCCGGCAGAATTCACTCTGAGCTGTAGGTGGTCGCTTTTATTTTGCCCCCTGCCAGATAACTTGTCAATGCAGTTCCATATTATCTTGTTGTTGCCCTTGGCTTGTTGTATTATATCTACAAAAAAATTTGCTTTGAATTTTCTGAGTTGTCTCATTACTTTGTTTCGGAGACCTTGAAATACCAATCTGTCAATTTCTAATCCTGATTTCAGAGATTTTTTTAGAGCTGCTTCTCTACTTTTTATCAAATGCAGCAATTCCACCGTGAACCAGGGTAACGGCTCTCTGCATTTACGTCTAAAAGATTTGTTTTTAGTAAATTTGTACAGGAGCTCAGAGTGTATTATCTGTAACCCCTTACATGCCTGCTCACAGCTTGCCGTTTTAGTTACTCTATCCCAGTTTAATAATTTAAGATCATTTTCCAGATGTTCCAGATCTTTCTTCGGGATAAAAGATGCCAAAGTGTCATCTTTTGTACCATTCTGTGTTGAAAATCTTAGCTTATTTAACTGTCGTGACACTAGAGTCAAATTGTGATCGAAAATACCCGTAATAAGGTTATAGCTTTTAGAAATACGATCAGGTCTATTAGTAAAAATTAAGTCCAGCAGAGTTTTAGAAGATTTAGTTATTCTTGTGGGATTTTTAATTATCTGAGTCAGTTGGAACTGGTCGGCCAGGTCCTTTAGTTTTTTTACGCCGGGATTTGTCAAGGCAGCTATAATTTAAATCTCCCATTAAAACAAGTTCTTTCCTGTTGCAATTTTTCAAAATGACTGACAGGTTATCAAAAAATGTATCATTTTCTTTGGATGGTCTATACACAACAATAACATTAAAACACATTTCTGTGAACAGCATAATTGTTACCCCAACACACTCTAAAGCAGTTTTTGGGAGATCAAGCTATTTACATAGCAAATTGTTTTTGACATATAGCAACACCCCACCACCCTTACCATGGGTACGATCTCTCCTAAAAGTGTTATAACCTGCAATATTAACAATGCCTGGAGGAATAGCCCGTGTTAACCAAGTTTCAGATAGACCTAAAAAAAAAAATCAAGATTTGAATCAACAAACAATCTTTCAAGTTGTTCAGTTTTAGATATCATGCTTCTAATGTTAATGTGGCCTCCAAAGACCCCTTTAGGTTTAACTTTGGGGTCCCAAAGGACCTTAGCATGGTTTACAGTCTGAAAAACTTGGTATGTCTTTGTTTTAATGTTACCTTGGTAGCTGGGCATTGAGCTTTGGGTCTAGAGCACTAGGGGCCCTATCTTACGCCAGAGTCCCTAAACCCGCTATTTGGGGATTGCGTAAAAGGCGTTCCCCCGCGTAAGTTGCTATCTTGCACACCTGCCTATATCCCTAAATCACCTGCGCTACCCGTTATATTATGCATAGGCGTGGTTTGGGCGTTACGCCAGTTAAACCAATCAGTGTGCCAGGTGCCATTGCCTTAAGGAGCAGGCTGCGCTATCCCAAATCCTCAAACCGAAATCCGTGATGGAGAGAGGAAGGTCGCCACGTTTCTCCGAAGACGAAGTTAAATTGCCCGTGCATGAGGTCAAATCCAGTCAGGGGAGGATCTGTTTTTGTTAAGTTAATCATGAATTGTATTATTATTATTATTATTATTATTACTACGTGGTTTCGTCCGTTTACATTTTCCAATCGGACAGTTGTCTATTTTTTTTACAGCAAGTTGCGTGACCGTGCTGCAAAAACAGGTGTACATACTTGTCGCCGAAATTACCTTCATTCGCAAGAGAGTTCTGAAGTGCCGCTCTCGCTGGAAAAAAATTTCCGTTGCTGAGTGCTAATGCATAGGGCTCTTGTGAAAGCCCAAATCTTGGGTAGCGCGTGGTTTTAGGACCGCTACACGCTTTCCCCTAAAGTGTGTGGTCAAGATAGCAATTTTAGGGAAAGCGCGCCAACACGCCCACGGGCACACCTCCAGGCGCAAATAAAGGATTAGACATAATGCATAGCGGGTAGTGTGGCCGCAAGATATCGTTTAGGGATAGTGGAAGCTGCTAAATGCGTAATTCACGGGTTGCGGGTAGTGGCAACGGGTAAGGCAGTGTGAAAGTTAGAGCCCTTGATGTTGAATCGCGGTTCAAGGTCAAGTTCATACATGACTTCCTATACGTCTCCAGTACAAACCTACACTCAATCTGCAACGATTTTGCTGATATAAGTCATTGAAATTTCACAGTATAGTTTGGCCATTGAAGGTCACTGAAGGTCAAGTTCAAAGCCACCCATTGAAACTTCATACATGACTTCCTATATGCCCATAATACAAACCTAACCTCTATCTCTAATAGTTTTGGAGATAGAAGTCATTGAAATTTCACTATCTGAAGTTTGACCTTTGAAGGTCACTGAAGGCCAAGTTCAAGGTCACCAAATGAAAGTTCATGTATGACTTCCTATACATCACCAATACAAACCGAAACTATCTGTAACCATTTTGCTGATATAAGTCATTGAAATTTCATTGTGAAGTTTGGGCATTCAAGGTCACTGAAGGTCAAGTTCAATGTCACCAAATGAGACTTCATACATGACTTCCTATATGCCCACAATACAAACCTAAGCTCTATCTGTAATAGTTTTGGTGATAAAAGTCATTGAAATTTCACTATGTAAAGTTTGACCTTCGAAGGTCGCTGAAGGTCAAGTTCAAGGCCACCAAATGAAAGTT
This sequence comes from Gymnothorax javanicus, assembly GCA_029692085.1. Taxonomy (NCBI): domain Eukaryota; kingdom Metazoa; phylum Chordata; class Actinopteri; order Anguilliformes; family Muraenidae; genus Gymnothorax; species Gymnothorax javanicus. The sequence continues at coordinate 47,210,075 of CM056197.1, read as the reverse complement.
CATACATGACTTCATATAAGTGTTCAATGCACATATGTTCCCAATCTTCAATATTTTCAAGCCTTGAAGCCTTTGAAAATTGTAACATTTTGCTTGACCTCAAGTTTGACCTTTCAAGGTCATCTGAGGTCAACTTTAACACAACCAAAATATAGGTCATATATAACTTCCTATATGTCTGTAATACAAACTTAATCTCTATTTGCAACCATTTAGCTTCCACGGGCGATTTGGCCCATTCTCCATAAGACCCAATGTTAAAGTACCGCACCCCCACTAGACCCACTTCCGTCAATTCACTCAAAATGGCACTCGCACAGTACATAAAGCGTATCAAGGTGAGTTAATTGACAGATTTAGAAAAAAAGTTATGTTTTTGAGAAATAATTTTTGGAAATTTCAAGTCATATCTTTTAACATTGTTAATATATTCCCTGACCTCGAGTTTGACCTTTCAAAGTCATCTGTGGTCAAATTTAATATTGCCAAAATATAGGTCATAAGTGACTTCCTATATGTCGATAATACAAACATAATCTCTATCTGCAACCATTGGGCCTCCACAGGCCATCTTGCATATTCATAAAGTACAGCGCCCCCAATAGACCCACTTCTGTCGATTCAATCAAAATGGCACTCGCATAGTTCATTGATGGTACCAAGGTAAGTAGATTGCCTGATTTAGAAAAAAAATTATCCCGCAGTTTTTGAGAAATAATTTTTAAAAATTTCTCAGTCCTATCTTTAACATTGGAGCCAAAATGTCAAGGGCCCATAAAACGGACAAAAATGATTCAATCAAAAATCCGGGAAAAAAGACTGGAGATATGGTCTAGTAGTATGTTATTGCGAATTTACACGAAAATTCATCAGGCCAAAAAAAAAGATAAAAAATGTTCCAGACGACAGACGACGGACGCCACACCATGACAATAGCTAATTACAGCCTGTACAGCATCCACAAGGAAGTGTCTATGAACACGGCAGCGGAGACAACAAGCATGAATCCACAGTAGCCGCCTGACTTCGCCCGGGGGCTACAATAAATGTCCACACACTGGGTTGTAGTTCCCAATAGTTTATTGTCTGGGAAGGCAACATTTCAAACCAACAGGGTCGTCATCAGGAAAAAATCAGGTACTTTGGCAACCTCTGTACTTCATCCACATACTTACAGATGCCACACAGCATTGTCTTTCTTACTCCACAATTTCACTCATATCCTGTCAGGCTAAATCCACATTTTGACTGCAGGAACCTTCCCCAGAAACTAGGAACCTCTGAAGGAACACAGTGCGTTTCCATCACCGGGACTAAGGTCTAAATTCTGTTCGGGGGTGTATTTTTTTTATCCATCCAAAACAGTCGGCGGGGGGCGGCAGGGTGTTTTATTGCAAAACTGCAGGGCGATTTTGGGGTAGGGCTTGCAGCACTGATTGGTTGAGTACTCACAGCATTTATTACAACTGCCATCTTTAAAAACTCGCAGTCGCAAAACTATCTTGTTTTCGTTTCTTGTTCATTGTGCTTCAACAAATCAACATGAAGCCTCATAGGATATACCACAGATGAACCAACGATGAAGTCAAGCCCTTACTGAGCCTTTATTCTGAGGATGACACAAATATGAGGTGTAAAACAGCTGTCAGTATTCCATACGTCAGCTGACTAATTTGCCAACTCATCGCGGGTCGTAAGACTGCTGTGGAAACGCAGAGATCAATGGGCTGAAGGAACCTTTTAGTTCCTTGAAAAGAAGTCCCTGGAACTAAAGGTTTGGAAACTTTGGGTGGAAATGTGGCTTTAATGAAACATCCTCTGCTATAAGGCAACAGCCCTCCCAAATTTCCCCGGTGAATTTATACAATGCAATCTCTGATGTGCTCTCATGCTACTTGACTGCGAGAAACACTTCCCACACTGGCTGCAAGTAAACGGTTTTTCTCCCGTATGTGTTCGCTGGTGCGTTATGAGACTAAAATGACGAGAAAAACGCTTCCCGCAATGAGCGCAACAGAACGGTTTCTCCCCAGTGTGACGCCGCTGATGATTCAGAAGAATGCCCATCTGACTGAATCGTTTTCCACAGTCAGCACAGCTGTATGGTTTCTCCCCTGTGTGGATTCTCTGGTGTACTTTCAGCAGACTGTTGTAGTTAAATCTCTTCTCACATTGTGTACAACTGAACAGTCTCTCTCTGAGGCCAGGCCTCCTACGAGTCTTGCGCTTCTTCCCAGTTTTAACAGCACCAGTGCTCAGAGTCGAGCCGGTCTCATGCGGAGAGCCTGAGCGTGGCTGGGCTGGGCTCTCACTGCCTCTCCTGTGTTTTACTGAGGGTCCATGTTGCTGCTGCTGGGGCAGTAATGTCTGATTCTCTCTCTCAACTGTGTGCCGAAGCCTCTCTATGTACTGGCCCTGCTGTGTGTGAATGGCCTCTGATCTGAGCTCCTCACTGCAAACAGACGGCTTCTCACCCATCTTATCAAACCGCACAGAACACGAAACCCCAAAAAAGGACAGTGTGTTTGCAGAAACTTCCATAGTGGCAGGAGTATGGTATTGTGGTGAGTGAATAGACAGAATCTGTGAGCACTGTTCTGTAGCATTAGAACAAACTGGATCATCACTCTCTATGTCACTGCTCCCTTTGGGAAATGAAGTCCACAGCTGATCGTCTCTCTCAAACATCACATACTCAGAGCCCAGATTGTTGAGCCTTCCAGCACCAAATTTACTTTCTGTCTGATTGAGTCTCTGGGCTACATGCTCTTCCTCTTGCTCTGCCTTCACCACAAACTCCAGTCCACTGAGCTCCTCATCACCGTGTCCACAAATGTGCTGCTCCCTCAGCTCCTCTGGGTCTCCTACAGGTGTGGACTCTGTGTCTGGTTTCTTCTCATCTTCAACATGTGTGGGCTGTGTTACCATCTCTGCTCGGACACTGCAACCAAAGTCCTCTTCAAGTCCCATCCTTTCGATTGGAGGTGGTTCATTCTTGAGCTGTGAAAGAGGAGCCAGCAGATTACATCAGAGATTATCCTAAACCTGGGTCAGAAACTGCACCCCATACATAAAAAAGTACATAGTTTAAGGTGATAAACTGACCTGATTCCCCATGATGCTGAGCTGTAAATGTGACTCTACCTCTTCCACATTCGTGGGTTCTTCTCCTTGCCCCGGTCTGAAGCTCCACTCCTGCTCTATGACTCTGTCTGCAGGGGGAGAATATTATGAACTGGGGATAAAAACTGTCAATAACACAAACTTACTGAGGCCCTGGCTGTTGAAAAATGGTCAGGATATAACTATTTAGTCAACAAATCAGACTTAAGTAACACATTCCTATTAACTCCAGGCATGATTACTGGAACCCCATTCTCTCTGGACTCCCAACTAAAACAATCAACCAACTTCAAATCATCCACAATCCAACTGCCCGATTCCTTACCTGCTCAAAATCTTATGACAAAATTTCTCCCGTCCTCAATCTGTAACACTGGTTACCAGTCAGACATAGCATTAAATTCAAGATCTCCCTCCTCATATACAAGGCCATACACACCCTTGCATCCCTCTACCTCTCTGACCTCCCTCATTAACACACCCCAAAGCACACCCTCCACTCCTCCTCAAAGGGCCTTTTTGTCTGTCCCCACCACACGACTGTCTACAATGGATGATCGCCCTTTAAGCTCTACGAAACCCAGGCTAGTGAATTCTTCACCAGCACACATTCGCCATGCAGTCGCGACCATATTTCAAAAAAACTACTCAAAGTACATTTGTTTGCGCTTGCATACCCATGACTGTTTTTTGTCCACACACAAACGGTGTTATATTACATGTCCACCATTTCAACACTTTATATTTTGTGTCGTTTGTATCTTCTTCTCTAAGTACAGTGACCTAGAGTGTCCAGAAAGGCGCCATTCAAATAAAACGTATTATTGCATTATTATTATTAACGAATTGATAATGAATCCGAAAACAAGCATTATTCACGCATAATAATTAATATTTTATCATACAAACACACGTTAGCCTTTCCACCAATTTCGCACCTGTTTTTTTCCGACGCGTTTTAATAAACTCGCGCTCCAGAACTTGGAGTTTGTGCTTCAGTGTTTCAATCTCCCTCTGACTCTCCGTTATCTCCAAACGGAATACGGCACAGCTATCGCCAACACACCGGTTAATTTCAGCCATTGCTGCTTTTGCTAGTATTTCCGTGACTGAAAGTAACTGCGAATGAAAAGCATCAAAATTAGACATGCTTGGATTCATAACTCGGCTCCGGTCTGAAATAATAGCCTAATAAAAAACGCGTCGTTCTGTATACTCGGAAAAATACACCGCTGGGCGATTATGTCACTTCTTCCGCCAAAACTGTTGACAGATTGCTGGAAATTTCCTCTTCATATTTGAGAAAAATGTAGCAAACTCTTAGGTGTATACCGCCACCTACCTTACCGGAGTACATAGGACAGGATTTAATTTAAAGTGTCTACACAGCGATTTTTTAAAAATTTATTTTATTATTATTATTATTATTATTATTATTATTTGCGTAATTACAAAATATATTACTTGAAATACTAGCTTCCAAAATTTGAGTAGTCCACGACAAAAACTTTTTTTGTACTATTTTACAAGCGCTTAAAGTTCGGTAATTTCGCCTCAAAAATGGTTCTTGAACTGCGTGGTCAAAATACCACGTGACTTTAAGCTGTAACGTCAGTTCGTTTGCAAGCGAGTGTGTTCTCACGCCACTTCTAGTCAGTCACTAACGGAAACATTACTGGCAGTGAACATGTCTAGTGATACTGAACTCAGTCCTTCTTAGTGTCCCAGTCGCCTCGGACAGAACATCACATTTGAGCAAAAGTAAAATATATAATTTCCAGATAAAAGAACACTGATTTTGCAAATATAACTTTCTTATTTCTACTCTGAGACAAGTAATGATGCTCATATATACTGATACAAACAAACCAATACAAATGGATATAACATTTATCAATACAAATGCACAGTGTAATTACAATTTCGCATCTTCAACCCTTAACTACTAGTAATTAATTCAAGCATGATCCAACAGCTAGGAGAAGTGACTGAACACAAGATAAAATAATCTGAATACACTTTTCAGGTTATACGCCTAAATTTATGTTAACTTAACTGATCATACGTATTGTAGCTTGATGGTTCAATTTTTGGAGAACCTTACCCTGAACATACATGTGGTATAACGACCAAGATTACTGCTAGGCCATATACGCAAGTCAATGAGGGAAGGTTAATTTCATAATTATAATAATTATGCAGTCTCATAATTCGGGGGGGCGGGGGGCACCAAATCCTAATCTTGCCTATCAGGCACCAAAATGGCTAGAGCTGACCCTGGAGAGAAATATCAAGAGAACAAGTGGTGCCAGGCACAACAAACCCCGCCCCTCGCACATACTTTGACCTATTTGCCGAAATTCAATAGGCATCTATTCTGGGTCAGTGGCAATCCCTAAACCCAATTTGGGGTGAATCAGGCCAATAGTTTTACTGCTAAAGTGTTAACAAACAAAGAAATGAAAGGTCATTCATAGAATGACCGCTTGCCGAAATCACGGACAGATCTCTGAAACCGAATGAACAGAATGGAGTTGGTTTCATGTGTCTAGCTGTAATAGTAGCAAAGTTATGAACCAAAATGTGTTTTTGACCTTTCTGGTGAGCTTGACCTTGACTTTTGACCTTTGGCCTCGAAAAGAGACCGGTCTCTAGGCACAAGGTTAGTCAATGTTGTCACCAAGTTTGGTGAAGATAATGTGAAAATTGTGGCCTGTAGAGTGCACACAAACAGACAGACAGACAGAAAAAAATGAAAGGTCATTCATAGAATGATGACTTGCCGGAATCATGCACAGATCTCTGAAACAGAATGAACGGAATGGAGTTGGTTTAAAGTCTCTAGCTGTAATATTAGCGAAGTTATGAACCAAAAAGTGTTTCTGACCTTTCTGGTGAGCTTGACCTTGACCTTTGACCTTTGGCCTTGAAAAGAGACTGGTCTCTAGGCACAAGGCTAGTCAATGTTGTCACCAAGTTTGGTGAAGATAATGTGAAAATAGTGGCCTGTAGAGTGCACACAAACAGACAGACAGATGAAAAAATAAACCAAAATAAAGCACTGCTTAGGTGACCTTGACCTTTGACCTAGATTCACAAAAATAGTGCAGTATCTAGGTCAACTAACATAGACCTTTCGTTTATGAACAATATGCACTTGGTTTGAAGTCTCTATGACGATTAGAACCGAAGATATGGCTTCTTATGTGTTTTTGACCTTTTGTGTAACCTTGACCTTGGACCTACATTCTTAGGTCAAGTAAGATAGACCTTTCGTTTATGAGCAATATGCACTTGGTTTGAAGTCTCTACGACGATTAAAACCGAAGATATGGCTTCTTATGTGGTTTTGACCTTTTGTGTGACCTTTACCTTAACCTTTGACCTAGATTCACCAAAATAGTGCAGTACCTAGGTCAAGTAAGATAGACCTTTCGTTTATCAACAATATGCACTTGGTTTGAAGTCTGTGCGACGATTAGAACCGAAGCTATGGCTTCTTCTGTGTTTTTGAACTTTTGTATGACCTTGACTTTTGACCCAGATTCCTAGGTCAAGAAAGATAGACTTTTCATTAATGAACAATATGCACTTGGTTTGAAGTTTCTATGATGATTAGAACCAAAGATATAGCTTCTTATGTGTTTTTGACCTTTTGTGTGACCTTGACCTTTGACCTAGATTCACCAAAATAGTGCAGTGCCTGCCCATTGCCTGTCCTATGTTGATCATGAAATATGAGTTAAATTGAGCTGAAACTGTGGACGCCACAGTGCAAACAAACAAACCCACAAACAAACGAACAGAGTAATATACTTGCAGAATCCGAGATTCCAGCAAGTAACAAACACACAAACAAACCGAACCAAAAACAATACCTCTTGCAACCGAACCAAAAACAATACCCCTTGCCCTCCCCCTTCGGGCGGGGCGGGGCGGGGTGGGGTAATAATTCAGAAGCGCAAGAGAACACTTCAAGGGGAGAAAAACCAAATGGGAGATCGGCAAAAGTGAATGGTCTGACCGAAAAGGGAACTGAAACGAACCAGGAACTAAATAGTGAGGGGACACGCAAACTAAACATATGAGAAAACAGAAATAATAATTCAATGATTGGTGAGAGTGGCAGGGAACAATGCTGGCAGGAAGACAGACGAACTTCAACTGGCGCTCGTCACATACGCACAGGCTGCACCCATTTCGCCCTCAAAGCCGGATCATTTAGATAATAGTGCATTCGCATACCCGGAATGTATGACGTATTTTGGCAGCTTTGCTCGTTAGGCACACGAGCTACACAGTAGGCTCGCTTGTGATCAAGCAACGTTGCGCAAACATGATGCATTTTGGGATATAAACAGTACATTGTGGTTAGAAATGCTTGTTTTTTTGTTTTTTTTTAAAGATTTCTTATTTTGGGGATTTTTACCTTTACTTGACAGTTACAGAGAGACAGAAAGGTTGGGGAGAAGAATGGGGATGACACGCGGCAAATGACCCGAGCCGGCATCGAACCCAGGTCGCCGCGAGAGGGACGCAGCCTTTAGGGATAGGGTTTCAATATAGCTCCGTTGGTGACTTTCTTGGCACTCATCTTGAAGAACTGTGCCCAGTAGACTTAGAGAAATCTTTAATAAACTGTGGACTGTTGGACACCGAGTTATATCAAAACTCTAATCCGACTGTCGGACACGGAGACACTGCCTACTGAAAATCGACGACTGTGAACTTTCACTTCGTCACTCATCATATTCGTTTTTAAAGCGGGAAAGGGGATATAGACTGTTTTCAATGGGGGACAAAATCCTCTGGCAACAGATAAGTGGACTGCCTCTGTGATGACACAACTTGAATTTGTAGATTACCAAAATCTTATACGAAGCGAGGATGCAGGTATCTTAGTGGGTAGAGTGCCTGATTACAGTGGGGGACATGGGTAGTGTGGTAGAAGAAGGCACTCTTCTCCTCCCCCTTACCCATCATTCTGTCTGTACCTGGCTATTCAACCAATCCTCTCCCATTGTTATCTTTTGAATGTCCCTCCAACCCCCCTCTGTTGATCATTCATTGGTTTTCTCTGCCATTTGTCCTTTTGTATCCAATCAGTTCAATCCTTACTGTAAAGAACAGCCCACCTTGTTTCAGTTTAAATCTCTGGGCCTCCATGTTTAGGGCCTCTTGCCATGCTGGTACCAGACAGAGCCACAGACTTCAGCAGTTGGTTTTCATTGGTATGATTCACCATTTGTTCACAATTGTAACAGTACAATAAACTTGATAAAAGACTATTTGTCGTAATCTCTCGGTTCTACAACAGTAGCGTAAGTTCGAATCCCAAGTAATGCACTTGTTTTGACATCTGCCCATCTCACACTTTGCCTTCATGTATAGCCTATATAATTAGTCTTTGATAGTGTTCTGCACATGCACAGGCAATACCTTTAGGCTTTAGCACACAAATCAAAGACTTAATCACATTAAACATCTGTAATGTTTACAATGGTTTAGAAACATGTTTTACAACATCACTACTTGAATGATTTTCTTCATGTATATTGGTATGGAAGGTTTTAATCTGCATTGCCAATTATCATGGGTCAAGTCAGTCAAGTTTATTTATGTACCACAGTTAGACAACATAAAATTGACCCAAAGTGCTCTCAAAAATAAAAGAAAATGAGTAATATAATGATAAAACAATCAGATAAAAGCAGAACAACAAGCAAATGAATAAAATTGTGAAAAAGGATAAAATGATTAAAAGAATAATAATAACAAAATATGAATTGATGAAAAATAAAGAATAATGTCTGGATGTGATTATTGACAAGATGAAAATAAAAATAGAAAACAAAAAATAAATTGCGTCGATTTCATCACACAAGAGGAATGCAAGCGCCACGGGGTGGTCCATTCTTTGTTGTTGACACTACGGGAAGTCGACCTTTGTCCAACTTGACGCTGTGGGAACTTCGGGAGTTTCACGTTGTTCTGACTCCTTCCGGCGGATACTGCCAAATCTCAGTAATCTGCACGCAATGCCAAACAAGCCTTATATCTTCCTCCTCTACGCACTTCCTCTCGACTATGGGCCATAGTGACTCTGATGTGTAGCAAACAACTGATGTCACAGAGGAAAGTAATGTGGTATTTTGACCACGTGATTCAAAATTACCAAACTTTCAGCGCATGTAAAATCGACAGTTTCTGTCGTGGACCACTGAAATTTTGGAATCATGAATTTCAAGTAATATTTTTTGTAATTATGCCAAAAAAAATTTCGCTGTGTAGACACTTTAAGTCCCCATGAAACAGCTTGCACAGGCCCCCAGAAACAGGGCTGGGTCAGAGCCCTTCCAAAAAGCCTGTCCACGTCTTTTTAATTCCATTGTACCAAAATTTGATGCAATTCACTGAAAGGGCACTTGCGGGATAGTCCTCAATGAATACGAGTAAATGGAGCTAAACAGATAAAGTGATTATTTACAGTTTAAAATTGACAAAAAAGCCGCCGTTTTATTTTAGTTTTAGCAATTATAGTATCAATTACATATCAGCAGTGAAATTTAAAAATATAAATGTCCTTTTGCTCTTCTTACAAGTAGTTGATTTTGCCCATAAAATATAAGCATTTTGTTTGCGTACTACTTCATGAATTATCGCAATTGAACACCTGCCCTTGAAGGTACCGGAAGTCATCCTTTAGCTAGCAACGTGGTCACCTTGGTCCAACTTACTTACCCAACGCATTCAATATAATTATGTTTCTGTTTTGAATATATTATATTCCTTATATATTTTCCGAATAACCACAACAGACATGAGGAGAATAGTTCAATAAAACACTAGCACATGCTTTGTGGTCTACTGCGGTCAAGTAGCTAAGCGATTGCCATGAAGTGACTCGTGGTGCTAGTCATCATTAATACTTACAAAAACTATTTTACTGCAATTGAAAACCTGTAAAAAAAAATCTAAAAAGGGAACTACATCTATTTTACCAGCCCCTTACATCAAAAACATAGTGAAAATGACCAGAAAAACATATTTTTCCCTGTGAACATTACATTTTGGGGCTACAGCTTCATAGGCCCCCATTCATTGTGGACCATCTTGCAAGCGCATCCTATGAAATAGGAAGTTCTGACAGTGGGAATTCTTCGTGTACGGAAATTCTCTGGCCCGACCAGACCTTTGTCAGATGGAAATCTGTTTGAATAGGAGGGTGGTCAGATGCATCTGTCAGAGCAAAGAGTGACCTCCAAAATTACTGGCACCCCTGACTGACAATGAACAAACAGTACAATCCAAAAAAAAAAAAAAAAAATATAAAAAAATATATATATCTAAACAAGATAATTATCGAGAAACAGAACATACCAGAATTTGACATAATTTTCCTCATTATTGTTTCGATGGAAACAACAAAATCATAACAATCATTCAATACAAAATAAATTTCGACAAAATCAAGGTTTCATAATTATGGTCAGCCTTCAATTATTACTTAGTCCAACCACCTCTGGCAAAGGTTGTTGGAAAGTCCACCTATGGCCAAGTCCCAGCGTTCTGATGGAGGCAACCAGATTCTTAGACAAAATATCCTGATACTTGGTGGACTTCATTATGCCATTAATCTTAACCAGCACCCCTGGACCTCTTGAATTAAAACGGCTCCAAAACATGACTGACCCACCATCACATTTCACCGTGGATATCACGTGCTTCTCCTAGTATTTAGCTGTACATCAAAACAATCCTGTTAGAGTACACCATCCTTCGACTGCAGAACATCTATTTTGTCTACCAATGTCACCCACAAGCAGTGTGATCGAAACTCAAGAGTAGTGAACCAGTTTCCAGGACAATGATTAAAAAAAGGTTCAAAGCTTCATAAGGTCTTGTTTTGCCATCACTAGCAACAACTACTTGTTTTGGTAAATAATAAAAGAAAAAAGGTTTACTTTACTTGGAATTTAAAAAGGTACATGAATGCATTCATTCATTTGGGTTTCATGAATATAAAATAATTTTTAATAAATATTTTAATTTTCAGTAAATTCGGCATCATGTCAACAAACTCATGCAAACTCCATATAGAAAGTCCAGGCTGGATTCAATCCCACGACCTTCTTGCCATTAGGATACAGTGCTGCTAACACTGATGCATTGTGCTTCATTACAACTCCAATTATGAGAATGTTTGCACAGCATGGAAAATGCAAATACAACCACAAAGGACTGACTTGAAAAGCCCATTTACCCTCTGTAATACTGACGACACATTATCTTATGTTCCGACACATGAATTTAATTGCTTATTGTGAGCATATACCATGGGATGAGTGAAGAGACCAAAAAAAGGCACAGTCAAGTGCAAATCACAGTGTAAAATCACCGTGTTTTTTTACTCACTCTCATTCAGCATCTGGACACTAAATACTCCAATTGGTCGATCTATCAAGAAAATTTTTCTCCCATTACTCCATTATAGATGTCTTCAGCTGCACAATTGTACTGAGCTTTCATTGGCGTACTTTCTGCTGCATAATGCCCCATAAATTCTCAATAAGACATAATTCATGACAGCAGGCAGGCCAATCTACCACCCGCACACTGCTTACCTAGCTCTACACTTGTGACCTCTGCCAGGTGGTAATGTCTTTGCTTCCGTTTGTTTATTTATTCATTTGTTTGTATGTCTTAGCATCAATACCTCAAAAATGGCTGCATAGATTTTAACCAAACTTTGCAGGATGTTAGAGTAGCACAAGAGGAACAAGTGACTAAATTCTCACACATCTAGGCCAAAGTACAGCTGAGATATAGGCCAAAGTTCAAATCCAGCTATGCTGGTGGAGGTATGGGCTCTCGCGAGTCCAGCTCTCGTAATCCTTCTAGAATGTGGTTTGGTGCTATCTTGCTGAAAAATTCAGGGACGTCTCTGAAACAAACAATGCTTAAATGGCAGCATTTGTTATTCCAAAATTCATACGTCTTTCTGCATTTTAGGTACCCTTGCAAATGTGCAAGTCACCCATGCCATGTGCACTGACACACCCTAATACCATGACACATGCTGGCTTTTTGATCCACCTCAAACAGCAGCTTGGGTCCTCCTTGTCATCTTTGGTAGGGAGATCACTGAGGGTTTTTTTTTTTTACCAAAACCATTTCAAATGTCGACTGTCTGGACCACATAACACCCTTCCACTGCGCTACTGCCCATCTCCGGCAACACCGAGCCGGTGCTGCTTTTGGAAAGTGTCGATTTGTGGCTATAGCTTTGAATAAGTTAAGCTGTAACTTGCATCTGGGGATGCAGAAGAGAATGATGTTGACTGACAAAAGTTTACCGAAGTATTCCTGAGCCCATGTCCATCCATTGAAGTTGCATGAAAGTTCTTAAGACAGTGATGCCAGAAGGATTGGAGATCACGCGCATTCAGAGGTTGTTTTCGGCCTCGTCTTTGGGAAGCGTTGCTCTTAAAGCAATGGTCTAGAAGCCTTTACATCTGTTAGCAAATTGGTGAGCATTGATCCCTCTCTGCTCTTGAGGGATTAGGTCATTTGTGGAAACCCCTTTCATACTAGAACACAAACAGCTAACCTGTTTAACATCACTGTTTCGAAACATCTTAGGAGTACAACTCTCCACAATATTATTGGTCCAAAATTGCCCCTTTTTTGGAGTCTGCTACAGTCATCAACATTAAATAAGCATCAAATAATGTGATGTTGAGGCATTTTCAATATGGTAGAGGGTGAATGGACTTCTCAAATAACTCATTTTTGATTCCGTTCTCTCCACGACAACTTTTTTGGAAGTGGGGTCGTACAATGCAAACAATTCTACTTGGCCATACTTATAGGCCTCATCCACACGGAGACTAAGATTTTCGAAAACGGTCTTTTTTTTGTCGTTTCTAAAAAAATCTCCCATCCAAACGGCATCGTTTCTAAAAATATCTGCATCCACATGGAGAGGCCTAAAACGACCAAAAATGCTGTAGTAAATATTCCAGGCCTGTGTGTGGCGCTGTATGGCACAGTAGCATTTCAACAGAAATAGACCAAAACAGAGAAATAGACAGTGAGCATGTGTACGAAGCTTGCGCTCTGTGTACAGACTAGAGGGGATGGGGGCTGTGATGGGGGCTAGCACGTCATCGTTCTTTTAAAAAAAAAAAACCCCGTTTTGGTTGTCCACATGAAAACGCTGAGGTGGCGTTTTCAGATTCTCGCTCTGGAACCAGTTTTCAGAAAATACCCTTTTCGGGCTGCGTTTTTCACCGTCTCTGTGAGGACACAAGGCCAAAATGATAAAATATTTATGCGTTTTCAAAAAAATCGTTCTCCTGTGGACGGGCCCATAGGCTGCAAAGTACATTTTTTTTCTTACTCCACAGTTTCAACAATAGCCTGTCAGGCTTTAGTCGTGTTTCGAAAGCACAAACTTTCCCCAGGAACTAGGAGCCTTCTGAAAAACTCCATGCGCTTCCACCACAAGGACCAGGGCTTTGAAGGGTACAGAGGTGACAACGTCACAGCCACTTAGCATCTGGTGGCGGAAGTTAAAACCTAATGGAAATTTTTACATAGGTTTGGACACTTGTCGACATTATTCAAACTCAAATAATTTCATGGGCTGGTATGCTCTAAAATTAGTCCATGGGGTATACGGATGCAAGTGATCACATCAAATTTGTAGTTTATAGTCAAAAATATAGTGTTTTTCCACTTGTTTTCCAGTTTGTTGTCCACGTTTGCGACTAAATACCCACTACACACATGCAGGAATAGCCCGTGACTTGTTCCCAGCCAATCAGGTACCTCAGTTTCAGCAAACGATTATAGCCTGACTTGACAGAAGGCAATCAGTGACAGAAACTGCCATTGACTATCTCCAAGAAAAAGGAAAACCTGCAACCAAGAGAAGTCATTACACAGCAGGCTACTATTAGCCAGCTTGCATGTGATGCATAGAAATCAACAGAGACCAGTGAATGGCCATTATTTCACTATTTTGCTGGCTAGCTAGAATTCATATGTACCAAATATAACTGGCTGAGCCAACAAATCAGCTGGGTAGCTAGCTCGTTTGGTGTCTTAGCTAGTAACATTTGGTGCACATAAATCAATAGAGAACAATAAATAGTGATTATTTTGCCACTTAGCAAGCATTGAACCTTGAGTTGTGATTATTTAATTACCTACCGAGCACTTATATACATCAAGCATTGTTAACTGCCTAACCCAGCAAACTTGTATATAAATTAATAGAAAATGGTGAGTAGCAATTATTTCGCTACTTAACTGCTGTTAGGTCAGCAAGGAATTTGATTATTTAGCTGCATAACTAGCCAGGTCAGTTATACATTGACAAGACTGATTTGCTCGTTCTCTAGCGACCTAGGTTTTGCGCCAACACTGGCCAAAGATACTTGGCAATTAATTTAAATTGGCGCAAGGCACATGGCTTGATGGTTTATAAACTATCAGGAGGATTAGCATGTCAGCAAAAAATTAAAATTATTTAGATAATAGTTGACTCAGGTCTAGAAAAATGACGAGTAGTTACTCGGGAATACGGCTAAAAATTGATTGAGGCTTGAGAACAAGAAGTATTTCAAATAAGAATTTTTTAAAAAGCCTATACGTAAAATGACTGGGAACATTTACTTCCGACACCAACGTGACGTAGGCGCCTCAGTACTCTATTGAGCTTTGATGCGAATGATGATACAAAAATGAGATGTAAAACAGCGGTCAGTTTTTCAAACACCGGCAGACTAATTTGCCTAATCTTTGCCGGGCTTCACACTGCCGCTGAAGCGCAGAGATCAAAGGGCTGAGAAAACATTTTACTTCCTTGAAAAGTAGTCCCTAGAACTAAAATTCTGAGTACTTCGGGTGAAAAGCAGCTTTACAGAAACATCACCTACTCCAGATCAACTGGCCTAACAGATTGCCCCAGTCAATTTCTACAATGCCTTTTCCGGTGTGTGCTCAAATTACTTGGCCGCGAGAAACACTTCCCACACTGGCTGCAAGCAAATGGTTTTTCTCCTGTATGTATACCTTGGTGCGCTGTAAGACCAGACTGTTGGGTAAAACGCATCCCACAATGTGGACAACAGAATGGTTTCTCCCCGGTGTGAAGTCGCTGATGAGTAATAAGATTACCCAACTGACTGAATCCTTTTCCACAGTCAGTACAACTGTATGGTTTCTCCCCAGTGTGACTTCTCTGGTGTATTTTAAGCAGACTGATAAAGTTAAAGCTCTTCTCACATTGTGTACAACTGAACGGTCTCTCTCTAAAGCAAGACCTCTGACGAGTCTTGCGCTTCTTCCCAGCATTAATAGCACCAGTATTCAGACCAGAGCCAGACCCATTCTGCGAGCCTGAAAGTGGCTGGGCTGGGCTCTCACTGCCTCTCCTGTGTTTTACTGAGGGTCCATGTTGCTGCTGCTGGGGCAGTAATGTCTGATTCTCTCTCTCCACTGTGTGCCGAAGCCTCTCTCTGTACTGGCCCTGCTGTGTGTGAATGGCCTCTGATCTCAGCTCCTTGCTGCAAACAGATGGCTTCTCATCCATCTTATCAAACCCCTCAGCACATGAAGCCTCCAAAGAGGGCAGAGTGCTTCCAGAAACTTCCATGGTGGCAGGAGTATGGAGCTGTGGTGAGTGAACTGCCTGACCCTGTGAGCACTGTTCAGTAGCATTAGAATAAACTGGATCATAACACTCCATGTTATTGTTCCCTTGGGTAAGGGAAGTCAACAGCTGAGTGTCTTTGTCATATACCACACACTCAGAGTCCAGAGTGTTGAGTCTTCCTGTACTGAGTTCACATCCTGTCTGACTGAGTCTCTGGGCTACATGCTCTTCCTCTTGCTCTGCCTTCACCACAAACTCCAGTCCACTGAGCCCCTCATCACTGTGTCCACACCTGTGCTGCTCCCTCAGCTCCTTTGAATCTCCTACAGGTGTGGGCTCTGTGTCTGGTTTCTTCTCCGCTTTAACAGCAGTGGGTTGTGTCACTGGCTCTGCTCCTGCAGATGTCGAGTGATGGACAGTGTAACACAAGTCCATTTCAAGTTCATTCCTGAACTGTATGAGAGAAGCAAGTAGATTACATCGGAGTTCAACTAAAACCCGAGTCAGTAACTGCACCGCATGAATAAAACAAGTACAGAATTGAAAGCGAAAACCTGACCCAAGCCCAAGGCTATAAAACTTTACTCAGTCTCAGCTCAGAGTCAACCTCAAATCTCCAAGATCTTTCTACGAGGAGTTTTATTCACAGTCCGAGGCAATAAAGCATTTTGCAATTGAACTTCCCTGAGAACGACTGTGTTGAGACTGCACCTCGAGTGCACACAGAGATGGGTTAATTTACACCAGCGAGAGCGGCATTGCAGAACTCTTCAGCGAATAAAGGTCATTTTGGAGAAAAGCATGTGGTGTTACCTTCCAATCTGGCAGCTGTCTATTTTTTTTTTTTTTTTGCAGCAACTTATTGTGACCATGCTGCAAAGACACCCGAACTACACCTCTTCAAGTATGACACAATGAACTACATCTCCCAGCATGCACCTGGTCCCCAGAGATGCCAATGGGTCTTCAAAGGGGCCTATGGATCTGCTCCGTCCGGCACCCATGATGAAAATTGCCTGAGTTGGGGTCTAATCAAGCTCTGGACCACGCCAGAATTTCATGCTCAAGCTAAGTACAAAAACGAATTCAAAAAGTTTTATAACCTTGGCAATGTTAGTTTGAGTTTAGAGCTGAGTATGGAAGTATGAATGAGTTGAGCACAAAATCGTACTCTAAAAAATTTTATTATTATTATTATTATTATTATAATAACCCCAGGCCCTGATTCCCCATGATGCAGAGCTGTAAATGAAAAAAAATACCTCTTCGACGTCCGTGAGTTCTTCTCCTTCCCCTGGTCTGCAGCTCAATTCCCGCTCTGTGATTCTCTCTGCAGGGTGAGAATGTTACAAACTCAGGGTACAAACTGTCAATAACACAAATTTACCAAGGTTCTGCCTGCTGAAAAATGGCCATGAAAAAAATTCACTCAAGAAAACAGTCCTGAGCAATTCATTCCGATTCACGGGTTCACCACACATTTATTCATATTTTAGCATATAAAGCGCTAGCTCACCACCATTTACCCACTAATTTTTCACCTGCTTTTTTCTGTCGCGTCCACATAAACTCGCGCTCTAGGACCAGTAGTTTGTGCTTCAGTGATTCTATCTCCCTCTGACTCTGGAATATTTCCAAACGGAAAATGGCGCAGCTATCGCCAACACATCGGTTAATTTCAGCCACCGCTGCTTTTGCTATCATCTCCGTGACAGAAAATAGCTGCGAGTGAAAAGCATTAAAATTTGACATGCTTGGATTGACAACTCAGTTCCCACTTGAAATGAAAATCCAAAAAAAGACGCGTCGTTCCGTTAGCTCGGAGGAAAACACAGCCGCCTTGAAGTCAATGCATTACTTTCTTGACATTTGTGAATCTCAAAGCGTAGGCTGCACGCTTCGAAGGCTGCATTTTTAGGGGTCGTCACTTAATTCCGTCTACTGAACTGATGTCATCTCCGTTAACCAGCATTGGTTTAAGCGAGTTTTCACTGATTTCCCTAACCTTAACCTTAACTCAAACACCTAACCCTAAATCTAGCTCTAAACCTAACCCTAAATATAACCTTGTCCCTTACCCTAAATGTCAGTTTAGCAGATGGAAGTGAGTGACGATCCCTAAAAATGCAGCCTTTGTGGGCATCTCAAAGCATAGGCTGCAGTCTTCGAAGGCTGCATTTTTAGGGATTGTCACTTATTACCATCGGCCAAACTAACATTTAGGGTTAGGAATAAGAAGAAATTTATGGTCATGTTTAGGGCTAGGTGCTAGAGTCAAGGTTAGAGTTAAGCCTGCCGCACACTGGAGCTACCTGCTGAGGAAAAAAAGTTATTCGAGACTGTTTGCTCAGCAGATAGCTCGCTGAGTGCGCGTAATTTTCGGTGAGTTTTCCGCCTCGCAAGACGTTGAGGCAAAGATCAAGCATGTTTCACATTTTTCGCCTCGCGAGGTGAAAAACTCATCGTGTGCGCGCTACTTGAGCTACGTGCTGGAATCTTGAAACCCCCATCTTTAAATCATGTGAACGAAGGATGCGTTTTAATTGGCCACCTGAATTTCTGTCCTCAGCACGTAGCTCAAGTAGCGCGCACACGATAAGTTTTTCACCTCGCGAGGCGAAAAACATCACATGCTTGATCTTCGCCTCAACGCCTTGCGAGGCAGAAAACTCTCCGAAAATTACGCGCACACAGCGAGCTATCTGCTGAGCCAACAGTCTCAAATAACTTTTTGCACAGCAGATAGCTCCAATGTGCGGCAGGCATTAGGGACACCAGTCAAGACTCGCTAAACCAAAGCTGTTTAGCAGAGATGAAAAGACTTCATGTCAGATCGGCGGATGGAACAAAGTTACGACCCCTAAAAATGCAGCCTACGAAGGATGCAGCCTATGTTTTGAGATGCACCCTTTAAAGGATGCAGCCTAGGCTTTGAGATGCACCCCATAATTGGCTGCATCCTTCATCTTGTTCTTCTTCTTTGGATAATAATGGTGAATGGCATATAAGTTGTAGCACTACCGCCATCCTCTGGACTTAATTAACTCCTATAATGTCTAGTCTGTTAAATTTTTGTCATCAGTCCAGTTCTTGATAAAAACAGGAGCAAGCATCTCCTGCCTTTCCCACTCTCCCCACAGTCCAGTATATTCTTTAGCCCTGATCTTGATAGCCCTGCCCCCTTCATTCCCTCCAGTATGTCCTTTCTCTCCGCCTCATATTTCCTGCATTCACAGATCACATGCTGCAGTCTTCTGTACCTAGCACTGTTCACACAAACCAGTAGAATGTTTTCCCAAAATATAAAGTGTACTGTTCAGAGTGCTGTGTCCTATCCTTAATCTAACAATTACGGTTTGCTCTTTCCTGTTGCCCCCCGCCCCCTTCTCATAATGCCTACTCTGCTCTGAATGGATTGAAGATGTCTTCCTTTTGTCTCCTGATCCCAATATTGCTGCCACTCTTCATTAATTTTTCCCCATACTATACTCTTTCCTCCTGATTTTGAGAGTGCCATATGTATGTCTATGTTTTATTTCTTAACTACTTGTCTGGCTAGCTTGTCTATGCTTTCATTTCCCACCATGCCTATGTGAGCAGGAACCCACATGAAGTTGGCTGCATCCTTTGAAGGCTGCCCTTTTTAGGCTGCTACGTGGTTGCAGGCTGTTCCGAAAGCATAAGCGCACTTTCGAGTGCTGCCGAGGAATGCAGCCATCATCTTGCCAGCTGCCACATGGAATTGTCAACGTGCTGACGGAATGTAAACGAGCTGACACCCAGATAGCAAGCACCTCCGCTCTAGTCTGCCCCGGCTCTGAGCCGGATCAGCTGGAGTCGGCACAGAGCCGGGGCAGATCCGGAGCGGAGGTGCTTGCTATCTGGGCAGTTTTGTCTGCTATCAGGCTAGATGAAGGCTGCATTTCTTGATTATATCTGGGGCTCGCGAATTTGAGATCCTATTTATCTCATAAATGTCAGCATCATATCATTTGGTAAAAAACAAGCGTTAGCTTCTAGTTGGCGGTCCATTGAAATCAATGGGATGAATTATTTGCTTGCTAGCATGCTTGCGCTTTTCGCCATTACATTAGCTAATAATCTCACGTTTCTGCAATAACAGTCACAGGTGTAGCTTACTAGTTTACTTGCAAAAAGCGTTAACATGCTATCTAGCGAATTATTCATGCCATTGATTTGAATAGACTGCCAACTAGAAGCTAACGCTAGCGATAGTTAACGATTACCAGCAGGATTGGAAAGGTTATGGTTGCGAAGATACTGTTTGAAGTTTGGCAACAAACAAAATCTGACCAATGGTAAGGCGAAAAAGCTGTATTACACCTGTATAATAAAAACCTGTATGACATAGCTGTATTATGCCAGTTTTTACCCATTCATGGCAGTGGTTCACAAACTCGGTCCTGGAGCCACCGCTGGGTCTTGTTTCAACCACTACAGCAAGATTTTAGCAAGCTATTAATTTGTCTCAATCATTTTCCTTTATTTTTAGAGCAGGAATTTATCCTCTGAAGACATATTTTGCCAAATATCTATACGTGCAGTGAAGAATTCCATAACCACATTGTGATACATGAGTAACAACTGTGTAAAGAGAGGAAGAAAATAATCCAAAGCAAGCAATCAATAGGTTTCTAATTAGTGAAACTGTGGACAAATGGTAGCAAAAACTAGCATTTTATTAGAAATGCAAATGAGTTCAACTTGTTTCTGGGTAATGTTTTTGTTATTAAGTGCAAGTAAATTATACTCAGAGGCATTAAAAACGCATGCAAAAATATACTGTTTTACAGTACGGGTAAATGGTTTCTTTTGCAGTTGCAAAACATGGTCTTGGGAAACTGTGCTTTTGATAGAGACTTGCCCTCACTGCCATCATCACATTGGCCATCAATTCAGCAGTTCTTATGCATTATCTGACATAACAAAAGACGTTTCATGGAATGCGTTTTTTTTTGATGTCACAGATGAAGCACTTTGTCAGGCACGACAGCTGACATATCTGGTTATTCGGAGTCATCCCTGCAGTTGGATACAGTCATTTAATGGACATTAATGCATCCAGAAACTTTTCTTTCAGACTGGTAATGATTCAACATTGAATATGTTCGATTCCTCTGAGATTCATTCCTTTGTGGCATTTGAAATGGGAATGATGTGACTTTCGCAATGTGTGTTCTTATTAGCTTTTCATGTGCAAAATGATTTTTCAAAAGATGAGACTCACAACCACCATCCAGGGAATTTTGCTGCATTTTGGTGTTCATAATGAAGTGTTAAACCAAGAAGGCATTCAAACCCAGACACCTCACATTTTGCAAGGCTTACCATACCTGATGGTCATCATATGAATCAGCAAAAGGAAAAACTACCAATTGTCAACTTAGACCATAAACCACTCTATGTTTTAATGCACCTCGGTATATTTTGAAAGAACATTGAACAACTGTGTTCAGCAACCTGATTTGAAGCTTACTGATTTTCTCAGTGTCTACTTTGATCTGTCTAAAAATATTGTCACCTGACATTGCTCGCTACATAGAAAAAACCAATATGTTCACGCGCAGGTCTTTGATTCTTCAAGGCACATGAGAACATTTCTATTAAAATTTAGCTTAAGACAGCAAATACCTTCTTTAAACACAAAATCCCCCTAATTAGGACAAATTAACAGCTTATCAAAATCCTTCAATGGCAATAATGGTTAGAATGATGAAAACCAGCATATGCAAGGAGGTCCTAGGACTAAGTTGGGAAGCCCCGATCCATGGGATAAAATAACTGAACTGGAAAGACTGGTTTGTATGTGACTACACTTTCAAATTCCAAAAATTTTTTTTAACTAATTTGCTCTCCAGGAACTGAAATAAAGATTCCGATTCCATCTGTGCTCATATTAATCTCTCATCTGCTTACCCACTGCATATACGCCATTTCCAAAAATCCCCAGTCTTCAAGCAGCTTCAATAAAGTGGCTTCCAAAGGACCATTGACTGACTCGTCTAAGGCTCAACAGACCTGGGATGCGTTTCTCAAAAGCGTAGTTGCTAACTAAGTTTCCAACTTTCATTGTTCATCCATTCACAGTCAATGGTTCCAACTATGTAAGTTAGCATCAACGATTCTGGGAAAGGAACCCCTGGTCAGCAGAAGCTGCCATTGGTTCTCTACAAATCGTCATAGGCAACAAATATCCCGTATCTGGAATGAACATTGGGTCTTTTTTCATTTTAGCATTTGTGCACTTTAAGTCACTGATTTTTTTAATTCATACTGAGTAATTGATTTTCTGGAGACCGCACACATTAATCACAAGGCCTACACTGTGCCACAAAAATGTGCTGAATCAACAGCCCTAGAAGACACGCAGCAAACCTGCAGCCACCGCAAAGCTTGTGCAACACCTCAAGCCTAAATTGTGCTGGAATTTCTTCACACACCCCAGGTTCTCCATTCCCCGTGATAAATCCATTGAAGTTTGTTGGAAGCAATTTCAACAAGGCATTCACAAGAGGACAAGATGGAGGGGAAAAGTCGTAGCATTAAATCTAGCTCACATAAAATGATGCTAAAATGGAACTGTCTAATTTGCATGAAAAGGTCTGAGATTATGCTGTTCATTTGAAAGAGAAATCCAGTTTAGCGTGTGCGATGTGCACAGATTAACTTCAGCTATCCATTGCAGCATTCTCTTTGAGGACACTCTTCCTCGTTACTCCTGCTGCAGGTGAGATTCTCCAACAAAACAGGCAGATAAGAACCCAATTCCAATAGCGTATTACAGTTTCCCAACCCTGCTCCTGGAGTACCACTGCTCTGCATATTTTGGAGGTTTCCTGGATTTAACACACCAGGTTCAGCTGATCAGCTTTTAGTAGAGCGCTTGATTGAACTGAGTGCGATGGATCAGGATGACATAAACTGTGCAGGGCAGAGGTACTCCAGGAGAAGGGCTGGGAAACACAGGTGTATACTGTACTTTGACTGCCCCCTACTGGACTAAATTTCATCTCCTCTCTAGGTGTCTGAGGGAAATGGTGTCCAATGAGCAGGTAATAATGATATTTGCAACATTTTCAGTATGTTCTATTAATTACCACACAAATGACATAAGCAAGTAAGACAGACCTGTTCCTAAATAAAATGAATCAAGCATCAATAACCCCTCTGTAAGAGATTCAGGGCCAACAGGCAGTCCTTGAAACTTGAAGTCTTCATTTCTGCCCATGAAAAGATACATATTTGAGAGGCTAATAACACTATAATGAAAAGAGGTAGACCCACTTTAATGGCAGATTCTGAATGCCTGGGCCCAAATTACCCTGGATACCAGTTTTCAGCCATATCCAAGAGACCCTTTAAAGCCCAAAATTTTGCATGCGTTCATTATATACGTGCAGTTAGTCCCACAATTTTTTGAATCAAATCTGAGTCAGATACCGCGGGACCTCAGGCATCTGTCGACAAAAGACTGCAGCTTGTATTAGGTTGCTTTTGTTATACTCAGAGCCACATGGGGCAGACTTCAAGGTAGTATTCAATATCCATAGTTTAGTCTTCCTGGATATCAACTTTGATTTCCATAGAAACATGATGATTGTGAATGCAGTTCTATCCCAATCAGATCCAACATCCTTGCTGATGGTACTGCCAAGGTACACAAAGTCCTCCACTTCATCAATGGCTTCCCCATCGAGTTCTATCCTTAAAGAGGCAATGTGATCTGCACATCACCTTACCTTCTGGAACCTAGCCCATTCATCCTGCAGTCATTTTCCAGTTCCAATTTCAATCTCTCCAAGATCATCTAATTCAACACCTTTCCAGCCGTCCATAGCATTATGATGCCTCTCCAGCTCTTGCAATCTTTCAGATTTCCATTCTTCGCATGGTTGATCAGGTAGCCTTCTCTCCAGTAAGCGAGTAACTTGTTAGTTTCCCAGATCTTCCCAAACAGCTTGTGCAGCATCTTAGTCGAGGTATTCAAATCTCCCTCGATGACCTCTGATGGCACGCCATTAAGATCAGCTGCCTTTCTATCTGCAGATGTATGGTGGCTCTCTTGATCTTGGCTCTGCTCAGCCTGTTCTCATTGACCTACAATGGTGAGTTGGCTAGTTCTATGTCGGGCATCTCACTTGGCGGAAGTCCACTGTGCAGCTCCCTTAATGTTCTGCCCACCTTTTCACTGCTCCTCTTGATTGGTGAACATCACTCTGCTCTTGGCTCTCTGACAGGTCTATCTGGGATCTTTCTAGCGCTTGCCAGTGTTCTAGTGGAATGCAGCTCTTTCACATTGGTCTTGCCACCTGCTACCTCTGCCTATCTTGTTAGGTCATTTAGAAAGTTCTTTTAGTCTTTTATGATGCTTTTTTCTCATCTTAGGAGCATCTGATTCGGGCTTCAGCTTCTTAAGCTTTTGTTCTGCCGCAGTTCAACACCTTTTTCCATCTTCTTTCTGGCCTGTCATCTTCAGAGAGTCTACACTTGCACAGGCCTTATGCCATTTGGATGTCCTTCCGAGCATTCCCACCCAAGTCTCCCTCCACATATTTTTCATGCACTGTCACTCTTGGATAACTACTGCATGATTTTACTCCTCCCCCAGATATTCCTAATTTTCCTGAAGGCTTGCCATCTCATGATATTTATTGGAGATAGTCAGCTGGAATCTGTTCTATCTCATCATTCTCAGCATCTTGATGCTGCATTTGTAGCTAGTTTTTAGTGCTTTGATGTTATAGTTCTTCAGCTTCAAACAGCATCTGCAGATGAGAGGGTGGTGGTCAGAAGGTATATCTGCCTCTTTCTTTGCTCCAACAAGCAACACTGACCTCCTGAACATGGATGATACATAGATATGGTCAATCTGATTCTCAGTCTTGTAGTCTGGGGAAACCCCAGTCACCTTGTGTTTCTTCTTATGTGGGAAATTGCTTCCTCCAATGGCAAGGCTGTTAAAGGAACAAAAGTCATGAATAGCTCTCTGATCTCATTAATTTCACAAAGGCTATGCTTTCCCATAATGGTCTCAAAACTTACATTGCCGATCCCAACTTTGATGTTAAAATCTCAAAGCAACAGTATCAGGTCTTTTCTGGCTACTCCGTCTATGACACCTGTAGCCTCACAAAGTCGTCAGACTTTGCTTTGTCATCAGCCATTGGTTGGTGCGTAGCACTGGATGAATCTGGCTTGTCCGACTTTGGTGTGAAACCTTGCTGTCGCAATCCTTGATAATTCTGGATTCCAACCTATGAGTGACTTGGCAGCTTGAGGAGTTGGTATGAATCCAACTCTCTCTGTATGCAGAGCATTTAAGTCATCATGTCCTGAGTCGAAGACAGCCTGTCCAGTCGACAGCCATAAGCAGCCAGACTCCTCTCAGCAGGGCTCAAATTCGAGAGGCTATATGCGGTCATCTCAGAAGCAATCTTCACAGACTTGCCTGCCTCATGCATAGTCCTGGCATCTCATGGACCGAAAAATGTGGTTGCCTTGGGCGTAAAGAGGGGAGTCGGCATTGCGGCTTTCTTTCAGCTTTCACAGCGCTGCAACATACAAGTCTATGAGGGGATAACCTCTCCTCCCAAGATGGATGTGATTTCTGCATGTTTCCTATGAAGTCTGTAATCTTTTCATATCCACTTGGAGGGTGATTGGCCTTCTGATCTTCACCAGAGCTCTGCAGGACAGGCATTCATGCCTACCATAATGGACAGGGGGAATAAGTCCTCCAACATATTTCACCCTGCACAGCAGTGTGCTACAAACCTGTTTCCAGTCTCTACGATGCGGGAGGACAATCGATAATTTCAAGAAATGAGAGACAACAGTCAGACACCAACCAAAAACGGTATTGAATCTACTCTTTATTTTGTTAGTATTGTCCATGATGCAACCAGACAGCTGGACATGAAACAGCCTAGCAATCAATTCTATTATTTTTTTCTGGTACCCCCAAACTTATGGATAAATAAGGTAGGAATTCCATAAAGGTCCAGCCGATTTTGATTGAAATGCTGTCAACTGAAAACTGGCAAATGTTGAATTTCAACTACAGTTTGCTGATGTACAGAATCAAAAAAAAAAAAAAAAATGCCATAGCACCGACTGAGCAGCCTATTCCTTATTCAAAAGTTTGACCTAGTGGTGATTTTTACAGATGCAATGCCAAATAATTTCTTCAATGAAGTCTCTGGTGTGTTCTGAGACTACTCATATTAGAGAAACCCCTCCCACATTGGCTGCAAATAAATGGTTTCGCTCCGGTATGTCTTCGTTTATGCGTGATGAGACTAGACTGTTGGGCGAAGCACATACCGCAATATGTGCAACAGAACGGTTTCTCCCCAGTGTGAAGTCGCTGATGAGTCTTAAGATTTGACCTCTGACTGAATCGTTTTCCACAGTGAGCGCAGCTGTAAGGCCTCTCACCTGTGTGGATTCTCTGGTGCAAGTTAAGGTGACTGTAGCGATCAAAACTCTTGCCACAGTGAGTACAACTGAACAGTTTCCCTCCAAAACCGGGCCTCATTAGAGCCATGCGCTTCTTCCCTGTGTTAACAGCACTGGTACTTGGAGTACAGCCGGTGTCATACGGAGAGCCTGAGTGTGGCTGGGCTGGGCTCTCACTGCCGCTCCTGTGTTTTATCGAGGGTACAGGCTGCTGCTGCTGGGGCAGTAATGTCTGATTCTCTCTCTCCACTGTGTGCACAAGTCTCTCTCTGTACTGACCTTGCTGTGTGTGAATGGCCTCTGACCTGAACTCCTCACTGCAAATGGATGTTATCTCACCCATCTTATCAAACTCCTCAGCATATGAAGCCCCGAAAGACAACAGTGCGTTTCCTGAGACTTCCATTATGGTAGGAGCGTGCTGTAGCGCTGAGTGAATTGAGAGAGACTGCGGGCACTGTTCTGTAGCATTAGAACAAACTGGATCCTTGCTCTCCATGTCAATGTTCCCTTGGGTAAAGGAAGTCCACAGCTCACTTTCTCTTTCATACATCACGCACTCCGTGCCAAAATTGTTGAGTCTACCTGCGCATCCCGTCTGACTGGGTCTCTGGGCTACATCATCCTCTTGCTCTGCCTTCACCACAAACTCCAGTCCACTGAGCTCCTTATCACTGTGTCCACACCTGTGCTGCTCACTCAGCTCCTCTAGTTCTTCTACAGGTGTGGGCTCATTATCCTGTTGCTCTTCTACAGGTGCGGTTTGCGTTTCCTGCTCCTCTCCTGTAGATGTGAGCTGCGAGTCACTGTAACACAAGTCCTCTTCCAGTCTCTCCTTCTTGATAGGAGGTGACTCAGTGTCGAACTGTAACAAAGGAGCCAACACGTTAAAAGTGAGGTTGCATACAATATTAGTCTGTAACTGAGTTGCATGGATGCAGATGTGCAGAGCTTTAAGTGACTGCAGAATTCTGAAATAAAATCTAATTTAGCAGTACACAGGGGAACAGACCTGGCGCATTGTGATGCTGGACTGTAACCGTGGCTCTACCTCTTCCACAGCTGTCGGTTCTACCCTTGATCTGGTGATACACTCCTGCCCAAACATTCTCTCGGCGTGAATAAAATTTTCCAGCATTGCGGGGGAAGATCCTGAAATAGTAATCACAAGTCAATTGAATTAGTAACCATTTTGGAAATGCCAATGCACTGATACACGAGAGACTTGTCAACTACATTCCGACTCATGAGATCATATTTTGACAAGAGCTTTATGCCGGCCTTAAACTAATTGACTCTGGAAGCAATTTCGTGGTAGCAGACAAATTTCCAATGTTGAATAAAATCATGAGCTTTTCCCTCAAGTTAAGGCATGCTCCCATCATCTTGATTGTCTGGTGTTAGATGAACATAAAACTGTTTCTCATCTTCACATTCTGATAAAATAAAATTTGCTCAATATTATCGGAGGTCTATAGTCTCAGCTCATAAACAAAAAAAAAAAAAAATGAAACTCTATGAAAGGAAAAAAAAATCATCCAATAACCTTTGCAGTCTATTCATTCTAATCAACCACACATCCAACAAAAACTCACCAACAGCAATTTTCTTTAGATGCAGAAAAAGCATTTGATAAAGTAGAATGGGAATTTCTATTTTGCACACTTAAAAAATTTGGCTTCAGTGAATCATTTATCCACTGGGTTAAGATTTTATACACATCACAAATGGCCACAATCATCACTAACAGACTGATGTCACCACGTTTCGCACTACACAGGGGCACAAGGCATGGATGCCCACTCTCCATCTTTATTCGCCATCTTCATCAAACCACTTGCAGCAGCCAACTGCCAAAAAGCAAACATCACAGGAACCCAAACAGACAATACACAATACAAAATTAGTGTCCATGCCCCCCATGCAAGGTCAACACATCCTGTGGCTCTCCAGGACCAGGGTTGTCAGCCTACTCATCTTTATGCTTGCAGCTTCGAACCACACAAACTCAGAGGGAACCTAACCATGACTCTTCTGCACTCGATTGCTATGAGGTAAATTTGGAAAATAGGAGTAAAAGTTGTCTGGAGTTACTGAGAGAGGAGGCTGAATGAACCTTTTTATGGTTTTTAAAGGGGTTTTGCTGATATTAACACGTTTTAATACTCAGATAATCAGAAAGGCAAGACCACTTGCTCCCAAGGTTGGCCTAAAATCTTCGATACCATATTGGGGTAGGGAAAAAAAAATCTAACCTGGTCAAATAAAAGCGGCAAGTTTTTTTTTTTTTTTTAATTTGGCATCTCCAATCCCACCTGAATCTGGAATGTCCAATTGGGGAACTATGTACAAGGCTTTTCGCATATGCGGCCCCCTATTACCAACTCAGGAGAGTGAGACAGCTCGCGGCTCACCTCCGAAGCACGTGCCCGTGGCCACCGGCTCTTATACACTCATTAGTTGAAACTTCGCAAGCTCAGAACGAGGGTGGAGGATACCCGAACATGAACGAGCTTAGAATCTTCCAAACGAGCGCCCGTCTGGCCAACAGTAGGCACCTGAGAACTTGTTATTTTTACAATACCCTATCTCGGCAGACCCTTCCCAATTTGCATCCCTGTAGCGCATTGGCCAATTGCACGCTACTCTGAAAAGAGCTGCTGACCACTGCCAGCTGGTATGAGGCAGGAATTGATCCCGCGCCGTGATAGTCATTTCTACCTCACAAAGCGATGCTTTACCGAGTGAGCTATCCGGCAGCTCCAACAAGTATTTTTGGGTTGGAATTTCATTCTCTCCAGAGCAAATTTAAATAAATATATAGTTAGCTTGATATTTAAAAACTGAGTCATTCCATATAATTTCAACAAGTGGCTCCCGCACAACCCCTTCAGATTCAGCTGAAAGTTTCAGCACAGTAACTACGACATATTTAATGAACCCATGCCAAATTTTTCTTGGATCATGCAAAAAATTTTCGAGTTACTGACTTGTGTCGAAATTTGGGGGGTTCATTTTTTCTGCCACTTTTGAGTCCTCATAACTTTGTAATCGATGTAGGCAGATGAACGAAAATTTCCGGGTTGAAAGCCACATATGAGCTCTGCTGAAAACATCAATTATAATACTACCACGTGCATTTGTGGCCCCAAAGCATGAAGTCAAACTTTGAAAATTTGTGATTGCAATTTTCTTGGCAGCCAACTTCCAGCATCTATATTTTTGGAAATATGCAAGTTTGATAACAGAGCTATGATCAAATTAATGCCTAGGATACAGAAAAATAAAATAACCATGATTTGTCTGCATTAAGGATTCATTTTGTAATTGCAGGAAGATCTGAAAACTTGAAAAACCTAATTTTGGGCAAGTTTAGAGAACACATAATGCCATGTGGGATAGCTTATTGGTCAATGGAAGCTAGGTCATTTGAAAGAACTCATCTTTATCTACATTCTGATCCTAAAATAAACTTCTAGCCATGAATCTTTCTGTGTCACAAAAACTTCGCAAAATTAGCTGATTATCATTCTGTCCATGGTGTTTCTATGTTCATGACATTCTAAGAAAGAGAAATCAACATGAATTTAACAAGTATATTTACACATCAACATTAAATAATATCATTTTGATTCACAATTCATATTCACACACTAGCTTTGGCCTTTCAGTATTTTTTTAATTGGCTTAAAGTCCCCATTTATCTGAAATTTTGACTTTTGATTCACAATACATGCATTCAGCCACTGGTTTTGCCATTCAGTTGTAGAAATTCGGTTTTATTTTTCAAAGTGATGCCATGCAAGCATGCTGGCTATGGTTGTAAGGGTTTGCTCCTTACAGCCCGTCCCCTTCCACATTCTTTCACCTCCACCTTGACGGGCCACAGGTGCAGCCTGTTAAGGTGGAGGTGATTGCAGAGTATTTAGGGCTGGCAGGTGCCAGCCAAAGTTGCCTCTGCATTCTCTTCCCACTGCAGGTCAGTGGGAATGCTAGCTGTCTTTCCTTTTTTATTTCTGACTGCTGTTTTGTGTATTTCTTTGGGTTTTATTAAATCTATTCTTTATAGTCAGCCTGTGCTCCTGAGTCTCCATTTTCTAGGCCCATGGTCCTAGCGCCTGCCGGATTGCTTCTGGCATCTGGCGGGGCACTTACCATGACAATGGTTATATAGACTTATTGTGCTTCTTGTACACGTACATTATGGTATGTCTTAATGATGACAAATTGGGGAAACCCAACTTTCAATTCACTTTGGGCATGTTTCTGATGATGTCAGCATGAGCTTGGAGGAAAAACTCTATCATCATATTTGCCATGTTCAAACCTGAACGAATGGATTTTCACTTTGCAATTATGGCAATTTTGGAAAGTTTTTGTGACACAGAAGGATTCATGGCTAAAAGTTTACTTTATTATCAAAATGTAGATGAAAATGAGTTATTTCAAATGACCTAGCTTTCAATGACCAATGAGCTATCCTACATGGCATTATGTGTGGTCAAAGATTGACCAAAATTAGGTTTTTCAAGTTTTCAGATCTTCCTGTAATTATAAAACAAATCCTACTGCACGCAAATCATGCTTATTTTTATTGAAAAGGAGTCTAAAGATATCGAGTGCCGTCAAAGCATCAGGTGATCTGCAGTGTTTGTCACCGTCTAAAGGCAGCTCTGCAACCAGCTTATGGAAGGCTCCTTGAAGATTCAGCAGATGTACCCAAGATCTTCTCCTCCTCCTTTGTAGCCTCCGAATTAATAAAAAGAGGGCAATTGCCTTTCTTCTATTAAAAAAAGAGCCCGCACCTCGGCAAAGTATATTTCAGCGGAAAGTAGAATTCTCGAAGTGCCTAAAACGCATAGTTTTATAAATTTTAATTCAGTAATGATCCAGTGCAACGCATTTTTAAACCGGCAGGTCTTCAAATCGGTGTCAGTATCAGGGGGCAGACATTTTTGCTTGGGGAATCTAAGGCTGCATTTGGAATGCACACTTGTCCACTCGCTCACTCGCTTTCTATTGTTTTCAATGTAGAACATTCACTACATAGTGCCCTATATAGTGAGTGAGTGTGCGTTTCGAATGCATTATCCAATCAAACTCTAGTGCCGCGGTGCTTGTGGCGTCAGTTATTCTCTTTTGGGACGTCACTTGTTCTCTTTCCTTTCATCCGGGCCATGGAGTTGTTCAGAGGGCCTTCAACAAGCTCTCCCTTTACGGCTTGGCTGCCAGCATGCTGTTTTTATTTAAGCTGGCCTGATTAACAATCAAACAATTTATTGTCCGAGCGACCAAGGCCAATACATGACCTATAATTAGAAATGATAATGAAAAGGTGAATTTCCACTGCCTACATTTACATAAATTGATATGGCTTTGTGAATCCAAAACTTTCGCTGACTTTGCAGCATTTATTATTGCCATTCTTAGGATTGTCACATAGCTGTGCAACTTGCCTTACAGCGCCCTTTAGCCATGACAACATTCAGAATAAAGAAGGGATTCTCGCAGCCTCGCAAACTAATTTACGCAAATCTGTGATGCTTAACGAGCAACACAAGCGGTGAAATTATAAAGACATTGATATTTTACATTGGCATTTATGCGCAGAAGAAGACGCCTCATAATTAAACTTTTAAATAATTTTAAACTCGCTGGTTTAAAAATGCATCACACTGGATTATTATCAAATTAAAATATGCTTTTTAGACACTTCAAGAATTCTACTTTCCGCTGAAATATGATTTGCTGAAGTACGGTCTCCTCCTTTAATAGCAGGAGCTGTCAATGAGTGAAAATAAAATAATCTGTTAAGTACAAATTATTTCGCAACTCCATGCATAAAAACGCTAATCAGTCGACTCGTCTACGCAATGCAAATCGGTAATATGGATAGGATCACCAAAATGTGAAAGTGCAAATGTAAATAAATTTACAGTACACATGTACACAGGTCGTATTTTGTAATAGTTCAAGTAAAAAATGCTTTGACGCACTCATTTTTCAATGCCGAATGCTCAAAATGTCCTCTGGAAAACACATCCAACATGCGACCGTACGAAAAAGAAAGAAAACTAGTGCAGCAGGTGAAACGCTGCCTCCGCCCCGCTCATGTTACACGTTGTGTCCTTTCCAATGTACAACAGGTGTAATAATCAATACCAAGTGTCGCTGCTGAAGACCTTGATTTGTACAATCAGGTGTGAAACCGCTTTTTTTTTTTAAATGAATGACTGCACCCCCACCAACTCTTCCTGGATAAGACTGGGGACACCTGCTGAAGCTCTACCATTAGGTGAAACTATAAGTTAAACTGCTCTGACAGAAATCTGATCAAAAAGAGCAATCCTATTGTCCTGGTGACACTAAGATTGTTCCTGTAGCAGAACCTTCACTTTTTCAAAAATGCAATAAATCAAACTCTTTTTATTGGAGTCGGGTAATCAAAAAAATCCCTGTTGATTTTCAGGACCCTGTACCCATTTTCTGTGGCAGCAACACATGGCCAAACTATAAATTCTGCCTAAATGGGGACAATATTATAGTTTCAGGGATATACCCTGCAGCCGTCCACTGACAACATTTGTCCAGCTTTCAAAGCAACTTTGGAAGGCTTGGTACTTCCCATCTAAAGTACCACTCTTCTCATGTCACAGCTTGTACATCCTCTATACCATTCCTGCCTCCTCTCTTTGTGTCTTAGTCCATCCCACCTGTGATGCCAGTGGCGGATGCAAGGAGATACACCAAGCAGTTAAGAAAATTAGACATACGTAATTCGGAGCCTTCATTTTAAAGTACATTCAATTCCATATGTGTGAGGCAGAGCTGCGTTATGTATCCATTGTTCTGTCAGGGCGCTTTCAGACCAGAGCTGTTTGGTTCGCTTTAAACAAACCAGGGTTTGTTTCCTCGGATAGTACGCTTCGTTTGGGCAGGTGTGAAAGCTCAACCAAACTCTGGTGCGGACCAAACAAGCGAACTGTGGTCCGCCTGAAAACGTGGGTCTCGGTTCACACCAGGGTTCGCTTGTATTGGGAAATGCAAACAGACTATCCAGAAAACCAAAGAGAGGAGGTGAACTAAAGAGAGGTCTTAGCTAATCGATGAGCCGGGTTTTCGTCTTCCTCATGCTTTTTTTTCTTCCTGGTCAGTGCTCGTTTCAGGCAATACTGCCCCAAACGAGCAGCTGCTGTAACTGCATGACATTGTCCAGGCGGTTTGGTCCGCTTTCAAAAGTGCAGTATGAAAGTGAACCAAACCAAATTAAAGTGTGAAATTTTTCAGCATTCCCTGCCCAATCGAACTGAGTCCGCCGGACTATCCTGGTGTGAAAGCCCTATCATAGCCTACCGTTGCATTCCTCAGAAAAGCGCAGTCTGATGCAGACTTACTGGAGGGGTGCATCAGGGGCTGCATTGGGGGAGCTTGTAAGCTTCCCTGTGGAACAACTAGTGTTGTCCCTATACCAAAAATTTTGTTTCGATACCGGTACCAAAATGAATTTCGACACATTTCAATACTACTCGATACTTTTCGATATAAAGGTGAAATACAAAAAATGTCATTATTTTTCTTTATTTTAACACAAACTCTTATAAAACCGCTGAATTTCATTGAATGTGTATGGATGATAGTCGCTTCCAGCGCAAAAATGCTTTCTGTGGACACGGGCCCTAATGCAGCCTGTGTTACTCAGACAGCCTGAGTTACTGCTGTGTTTCAGCACTAGAATGTAGGCTAACGTTATGTATTTGGCTTTTCTAATGGCTATTTTTTATGCGTAGAACAGGGGACTGAATTAGTCAACTAATCACCTGTCGGTCTTTAAACTCTTTGAACTGGTCTGGATGCCTGTCTTTCAAATGTTTCGCCATGTTGGAAGTGTTGCCACCCTTGGCGAGACAGTGTTTGAAACATCTCTTTCAGATAGGAGTCTGTGTTGTTGGGTTCCCGCTTTTCGTTGGCCTTGAAGCCAAAATATTTCCATATGGAACTACGGGTGCCCTCCTTGTCCACGAGTTGTGGCGTTTTTGTCACTGCCACAGCTGCCATTCTCTCTCTAATACCACTAGCCTACTCCAAAGACAAAAAAGGAAGGAAGACTCCTCACTGAGGAGTAATTTGTGGTATCAGTCACGTGGGTGCCTCGCCCCTTCAGATAGATTTGCAGCAGGTCCTGAATGAATTGATTCCAATGGGGAGAAGTGAACGTGAGCACAGATTATCAACGATTATTTTGCCCCATTGTCACAGAATTCAATATTGGACTTATTTTTCACAGGCCACATATCTTCCAAATATTCTGGTGCTGCAATAGCATTTTAAGACCAACAGATCAGGAGAAAATTAACTTTGTTCGAGACCTGTGTCTCTCTCAGCAGCGCTCGCATAACATCTGGCAACACAAAAATACAGTATGGACTGCGGGAAACCACAAATTAAAATTTTACACTGAAATAATGCTTGTGTTTATATGTTCAACCATACTGTTATTGTCGTCAATGTTTAATAGATTTTAAAGGAGAAAACGAATGTATTTGATCACTATGATCTTGCACTGGATTGACATCAGATATTAAACAAGTGGGGGAAAGCGGCAAAATAAGGCGCAAAAATTAAAAGTGAAGCATATCTTGCGTTTGCCATCCTCGTTAAAAATGCAAACTCTGTACAGCAATAGGTTGCGATAACAGGAACAAAATATCTATCTTTCCTTTTCCAAAGGACGTATACAGGTAAGGAATAAATTAGCAACTGTCGTATTACAAACCAACTTCATAGGCTTAAACTAGCTGATGCGATGCCCTTCAAGCTATAGTCCATGCCAATTAGTAATTACAGTAAAATACTTTGGGTAATTTGAGTATTATTTAATTTAGCCTTTATTATATCGATATCCTAAAACTAATATCCTAAACTAAAACTAATTTTATTTGCAGACGACACGACTATTTTTTGCTCAGGTGTCGATCTCAAACAATTGGTAAAATTGGCTAATAACGAAATGTCTAAACTTCACATGTGGTTTAATGTAAACAAATTATCACTAAATCTTACAAAGGCCAAATTTATGATATTTGGGAAAAAAGGCCTAAAGGACGACATAGACTTAAAGGTAAATGGTACCAGCATTGAAAGGGTAAACGAATATAAAGTCATGGGAGTTATGTTAGATAATCTCTTAAGCTGGAAACCACATGTAAATTTAGTTCAAAGAAAGTTAGCTAAAAGCGTGTCTATTCTTTGGAAAATGCAGAAACTACTAAAACGCAAGTCACTTAAAATAATCTATTCAGCACTCATAGCACCCCACTTACATTACTGCGCTGAAGTATGGGGACACACTTATAATAATACAATAGAATCATTGTTTAAACTCCAAAGAAAGGCCCTTAGAATTATTCATTACGTTCCTTATGGAGCTCATACAAATGACTTGTTTATTAAGGCAAAGTTTCTTAAATTACAGGATATAATAAAATTCAACTCCTTGCAAATTGTATATTTAGGATACCACAAAGAATTGCCTATAAATATACAATGCCTATTTCTTCAACGTGAATGTACCCACGACCTCAGAGGCAGAATGTTGTTGAAAACGAGAAGGGTCAAATCGACTCGGAGTGAGCACTCCTTATCTGTGGCCGGAGTCAGTGCATGGAACATACTTGAAGACAATATTAGAATGGCAGACAATCTGAAGGTCTTTAAGTATCTATTGAAATGTGCATGTGTGAATAACTATAAACTTATCCAATAAAATGGCATTGGGTAAAGTAAACAGAATCATAACGGGCATAAACACTAGGGGTTGTTTAGATTAAATATGTGGACTGCTATTGTTAAATCTGTACCATTGTATCTACTGGACACACCAGGCCATCTGTCTGAAAGACAACTGTCACAGCACATTACTACAGACAGCTGTAACCAACATGGACCTTATAAACTGGTCGTTAAATGCAATTGACAAAATTATTTCCACGAGGTGGACAGGTGCTGGAGAACCGAGATGTCCGGATGGGACATTCCCAGCCGGTTACACCATAGATGCATGGGGAAAGTGGCGTTCGCTGTGTTTGGCAGTCCTGGACATCGAGGATGTAGAGGACGTCTATCTAATTGGATTTATGATAGCGGGCCTGCTATCATTGGGGCTTGGTCTGT
This sequence comes from Gymnothorax javanicus, assembly GCA_029692085.1. NCBI lineage: Eukaryota > Metazoa > Chordata > Actinopteri > Anguilliformes > Muraenidae > Gymnothorax > Gymnothorax javanicus. Next base: position 47,173,639 of record CM056197.1, on the reverse strand, counting down.
TTTTGATCGACCATAGGATAAAGTAAACTTTGAAAAGCATGGTTTTCCTCGACAGAAAGCTTAATAAAATTGGACTCGACATCAAGGAAGGCAATGATGGACTAAACATACTGCGAGAAGTCATTAAATCCGATAAGGCAAGGGTGAACCAAGTCGACAAAAATGATGACTAATCAAGAGATCCATGCAAAGATCTGGTATTATTGCACCTTCCAACTACTCCAAATCACTAGGAACAAATCAAATGATGAAGAAAGGAGTCCAGGTTTTCTGGGCCAAGTCTCAATGGATTAAAGCAAGAGTGACATTCAAATCTAAACTTCTATGGACACTCAGCTATATTGTGATTTATAATTCTTTATGATGTTCATAAATCTTCATGATCTTATGTTGTGACGCTTAAATCGTAGTGTAAACGGACGCTCAGCTCTGTTGTGATTTATAAATCTCTATGATATCTTAACTATAATCAAACTGTTTTTCTGGGAGTTGGGGGCGGGACTTTGATAAGCGATTTCGCTTCTCCCGCGACCCTTTCGGTTATGATACATGTTGTGTTGAAATTGTCATGAAACGACTATACAATCATGCCGAAATAAAAACAAATAAATTAAAAAAAAAATTAATTAATTAAAAAAAATTATACCAGGGAGTCCCACTGAAATAAAAAAAAATAAAATAAAATACGGACCTGGCCAAACATTATCCTGTTCAAAACCTAACAACCACTCCAACAGTGAACGCTAGCAAGCCAAAATCTAATTTTTAAGCTCGTGAAATAACATTCGCGAACGCCTTTGCTGGCCAGATAACTCATATTCGTAATGCTGAGTACAGCCATTAGCAGTATTGTAAAATGCCTGATGTAGCAAAGTTAAGGGAAATATACACACAACATGCAGATATAATATAGATACTTATTTATCCCAACGTTTAATTGCTCGCCCATTTAGCTACCACTTCTGACAAGATGCAACGGATAACCTAGTCAGCATTCATTCTGCAAATACAACGCGCGCAACACTTCTACGACCGCGCCCACTTAGGAGGCAGGAAGTGAGACCAATTTCTTACAATGGGGGTCTATGGGGGATAAGGAGTCTTGCTAAACTGTCTTTGCTTACTCTCAGCGCTGTCTCCCACTTCCGTATGCCTCGGCTCATATTACAACGCGCCGATTGCGGCAACGTCACACAGCAGCACAGATGAGTCAAGCAGGCATTCTCATTAAAGAATACGTATGAGTACCATTTTTTTTCCAAACGCAGTATAGTATCTTTTTGAATGTTTGGTACCGCGGTACTTATTAAGTACCGGTATACCGTACAACACTAGGAACAACATAAGAGAAATGGGACACCCAGCAGTCTTGCGCACCTATGCAGGTGCGTAGGGCTGTAACAATTATGAACCGCGGTTTTTTTAAGGCGTTGTACCACCACCTGCTGCCATGGGGCGAACATCCGAGCTTTCCCTTTTCTTTCATTAAACCCGACGCAGGTTTGAAAATGCCAAACATCAAAGAGCATGGGAAATGCTTCCGGAAAAAAACTTGAATGACATCAGTAATTTTTGGCGACATGCTGCACGGAGCCTGGTTCCCGTTTACTTTACTTGATTGGCAATCAAATGGTGGATTCCTTTACTCTCCAAGTTGAACGAGTAGAGCTGTTTATTAAGACAGCATGTTTTGATTGCTGCATTTTGAAATCTAAATGGCCATAGAACAACACAAATTTGCATGAACTCGATTGCCATTGCCACGCCATTTCATGCGACTGTGATAATTCATACCTCACATTCACGTTTCATCTGCTTTTCAGAATGTTTTCCTCCTTGTGTATTTTTTTAGACGCTTAAAATCCAGGGCGTTGCAGCAAGCGCTTAAAGGAGGAGACAGCACCTCGGCAAAGTATATTTCAGCAGAAAGTAGAATACTTGTGGTGTCTGAAACGCATAGTTTTATAAATTTTAATTCGGTAATAATCCAGTGCGACGCATTTTTAAACCATTGAGTCTTCAAATTGGCTTCAATACCAGGGGGCAGACATTTTTACTTGGGGAATCTTCTGATTTTGAATTTGATCTTCGGAAACCTCACCTTTAAAAAAGGCATAATAATCTTAATCTCTCGCAGTTTTCATCTCCCGATTAGCCACAGTTGATCAGACTAATTGGTAAAAACCGACGACAGTCTAATTTACTTATGATAGCATTGTTATGCATTGCACCACAAAATTATGAGGCGTCTTCTGCACATAAATGACGACGTAACATATCAATATGTCTTCATAATTTCAGCGCTCGTTGAGGAGCACAGATTTGCGGAAATTAGTTTGCGAGGCTGCGGGAATCCGTTCTTTATTTTGAGTGTTGTCACGGCTAAAGGGCGCTGAAAGGTTGCACAGCTGTGTGACAATCTCAAGGACGGCGAAAATAAATGTGCAAAGTCAGCAAAAGTTTTAGATTTACAATGCCATATAAATTATATAAATGCATGCAATAGGAATTCACCTTTCATTACCATTTCTTTTTTTTTTTAAAAGATTATTTTTTTGGGGAATTTTTCCTTTATTCCGCCTCAGTACCATTTCTAATTATAGGTCATGTATTGGTCTTGGTCGCTGAGTCGATAAATCGTTTGATTGTTAATCAGTAGTGATGTGAGGTTCTGTGCCGATGCTTCGAGGCGTGTGCCGAGTAATACAGGAATTATTTTGTGAAGCGCGTATCGAGGCGTGTATTGATGACGTTTGCAATCACGTCGGAAGCCTCGCCAGCCGGTCGTACCTCATGACCGGTTCATGAAGTGGTTTGCAATTTGGTACGCGATTCCTCACGTGGGTGGTCTATGGAATGTTGGACATTACCCAGAAACACTTGCTGTCTCAATGACGATATCAACAGCTGAATAAAATTATCATTGTTTGTTTTATGAAGCATTTTCCAAAAAGAAATTCAAGTTATTTCATGTTATAACGACTTATGTTCAATTAAAATGATGAATAATGTACCATGATGACATCGACTTGCCAGCACCATGACTGAGAAATAAATGCAGTTGCAGTGGTATATATATCCAGTAGCATAGCACTCAGTGTGCATTGCTGTAGGCTTCGATTGGTAGGCATATCCATTGTCAAGTGGGAATTATGGTGACATTGAGGAAGAGCCCCCCGCATGACACCAATAAGATTATTTTCGCTGCATCCTCTTTTGATACGCCACTGTGATGATATGATCTGCGATATTTTTGCCTGTTTTACACTTTTTGTCCAGTAGATTGCGTAGTGAGCAGATGAAGCCTCAATGTGATGATATGATCTGCAATATTTTTGCCTGTTTTACACTTTTTGTCCAGTAGATGGCGTAGTGAGCAGATAAAGCCTCAAAAAGCATCACCTATTACTGAACCACTTTGGGAGAAAGCTTCAATGCTCCATGAGGCTTCATCTCGCCATCACTATTAATCAGGCCAGCTTAAATAAAAACAGCTTGCGGCCAGCCAAGTTGTAAAGGCAGAGCTTACTGAAGGCCCATTGAACTACTCCATGGCCCGGATGAAAGGAAAGAGAACAACTGACGTCACGTATGAGAATAGGCTCGTTCGAGATGAACTGCGCCACGCCTGGAAAGTAGACGAGAGCAGGCGGCTGCAGCGGGGGGCGGTGACAACAAGCTGCAATCAAGTCGGACAGTTTCCAGCAGCCTTGAGAGAATATACAGGAAGTCACAGAAATACGTACACCCTGTTGAACAAATCTGTAGGCTACATCCCACTTACCAGAAATCTTTGCGCTTCTAAATACTTCAATAATTAAAACAGTGCAGTGTTAATATACAATAGACTATATGCAGTTCATGATGTGACATGAATCCCAATTAAACGTCACCATCAGCCACACGTTTTCTGTAATCAGACTAAACCTTCAAATCTGACAAATAAAATCAAACTCTCTCCCATTCAAAAGTGGAGAGTGTATAAACGTCATATTGTTGAGCCAGCCTCTAAACCAATCAGCTGTTAGATCAGGTTAGAGCCAGGCGGTGCAGTCGGTGGAGAGCAACTGCAGCGCCTGGCTCTAAAAACTGCGGCCGCCTCACTGTCGCGATTTTATCGCCATCCACTTTTGTAATACGTCAGAGCAAGGCGGTATGAAGTCGGACACAAAACTAACCAGCATGTATTGTAGAGATGGCAATTTCGACACGCAGATTCAAACTGTTTCGAACACGTTCGAAACTACCGGGTTTGACACTGGTTTACTACTCTGCTTCAAAACCTTTGTCACGTGACTAGTGACGTTTTTCCTGCTCCCCCCTAAAAAAAATCTTTAAATGCCCCGAGAAAGTTTGAATGCTTGGTTGTTTTAATAGCTGCAGTAAAAGTTTTTGCCACTAGGCTGTGCACGACTGAAATAAATCTGATTTCGAAACAATTAGGAACATTTCGAAACAGTGGTCGTTTCAGTGGTTTCAAAACTGTTTCAAAGGTTCGAAATTGCCATCTCTAATGCATTGTGTGCCGATCGCCGGTGGTCGAACCTGTGCAGACCTGGCTCATCTCGAACGAGCCTAATAACTGACGCCACAAGCACCGCGGCACTGGCGTTTGATTGGATAATGCGTTCGAAATGCACACTCACCCACGATGTAGGGCACTGTGCAGTGAATGTTCCACATTGAAAACAACATAGAGAGTGAGTGAGCGAATGGACAAGTGTGCATTCCAAACGCAGCCTTAGATTCCCCAAGTAACAATGTCTGCCCTATTGACGCAGATTTGAAGACTTTCCGGTTTAAAACTGCGTCGCAATGGATCATTACCAAATTAAAATTGATAAAACTATGCGTTTTAGACACTTTAAGAATTCTACTTTCCGCTGAAATATACTTTGCCGAGGTGCTGTCTCCTCCTTGGTAAACCTATTCAAGCAGGAGTAACGCAAGAATGAGGGATGCTTTTCAAGCGAGAGTTGCGAGCATGGCTAATGGAAGCCTGCCCAATTATGTTCTGAAAATCATGATTCCACATTTCATTCATGTCAAATGAGTGTGCGCTTTAAGCAGGACCACAGGGCTTTAGGTAGGTATTGGGACAAAGTCATCGACAGAACACCAGCACAGACTAACGCAGGAGTAGGGAACCCTGCTCCTCGGCAGCCATGGTCCAACATGTTTTAGAGGTCTCTCTGCACTGACTACATTCAAATGAATGTAGTTTGTCAAAAGCTTGATGACTGGGCAATCTTTTGAATCAGAAGCGTTAGAGAAGAGGGCCATGTAAAACAAGCAGGGCTACCGCTCTCCAGGAGCAGAGTTCCCTACCCCTAGACCAGGGGTCACCAACTCCGTTCCTGGAGAGCTACCGTCCTGTAGGTTTCTGCTCTACCTCCTATTCAGTACGCCCGATTCAACTAATTAGCTACTTAACAAGATCACTAAGCTGGGCAATTGAGTGGCTAATTAGTTGAATCAGGTGTGCCGAATAGGAGGTAGAGCAGAAACCTACAGGATGGTAGCTCTCCAGGAAAAGAGTTGGTGACCCCTGCCCTAGACTGATGGCTGACAGTCAACTTTGAACGTGGGCTACCAGTACTCATTTCAATTACTGGTTACACTTGTTTAACTGGCCCACGTAAAATTTGATGCATGACTAGTGGCAATCTCTGCTGTCGTTTTCAAAAAGTCACCCTTTTGCCCATGAAGAGTTTGCCGATGTTCAATTTGTCCGTATGGATTTCTTTTCCAGCTAACAGAACACCTATTTAAACATACTCATTCTGCGGATAATTCGTGCAATTACATTGGAATACTGGAAACAACTGGCCAACACTCCCAACAGTGCTAGCAACTGCTCTCTAGAAGTATTTAATTTGGCCAGCTGATAAGGAGAAAGTGTGACAAAGTTGCTTTTTTTTGATACCACGTGCAGTACAGTAACCTGCCCCAGGTGGGAATGACGGGTCTCATTTCAAATGCGGGGCGTCCGGTTAAGTTTATTCACATTTAGTCTGAAAACGATCAAAAGTCAACAGCGTCAATACCTTTCGTCTCCCACCTGTTTTTTTCCTTCGTCTGCCTATAACATCGCGCTCCAGAAGCTGTAGTTGGTGCTTCAATTGCTCAATCTCCCTCTGACTCTGGGATATTTCCAAGCGGAAAACCGCACAGCTATCGTCTACACATCGGTTGATTTCAGCCACTGTTGCTTTTGCCAACATCTCCACGATAGACCCTAACTGCGTCTGAAATGTAACAAAATTGGACATAATTGGGCTGATATCGTTTCCCACGAGAAGTGAAAATCTCCAAATGTCTTATCTTCCAGTGCAGCTAGCCTAACTCAAAAGAAAACACAACCTCCAAGTTTATCTACGTAAAATTTCTGTGACGGTGGCCAGTAAATTTACCGTAAACTCTCAAAAACTCGCTCATATATTTGAAGTATGAATTCAAAGCCACTGTCAAACCGCCAATCTTCAGGTAATTTTTGAGGTGGCAACAGATATTAATCGGACGCCACTGAAATAGGAAGGGAACCCGTTTGCATTCCAATGGGAAATCCCATTACGATGATGCAGGTAGCTAATGATAAAGATTCTCCGATCTCAAGTTGACACTAGTGATGATTGGGCTCAGACTCTACAATCTTAGGTAATTTAAGGTGATCGTTGATTTGCGCAGGTTGATGACGCAGTTTACCGTAAATATCAAGTTAAATTGGCGAACAATTTACCAGAGCCAACGGCTTCCTGCTACATGCATATTGCATACCGTTTGTTTTAATGTATTTAATTTCATTTGGATTGAAGGGGAAATGACGTCACAATCAATCAATCAATCAATTGGGGATGACATCATCGATCAATTAATCAGTTATCAAGAGCAATTGTTATTATTTAGGTATTCACAGTATTATCAATCTCATTATCATGTATGCAATGAATTAATATTCCTATAATTATACATGCTTGTTTTATCATTAGTTTTTTTGCAGTATTATTTTTATGTATTAGAATATGATTAGTATATTTGTAAAACTGAGATAAAAACTGTGAGAGAAGTGCAATCATTTTTCCTACTCAGGTCTTTTCTTCATGCCTCTCCGGACATGGGCTGACCAGAGACCAGGGCGTCTGTGTGTCATGCCATAAATAGAAATCATTCAATAGGAAACCATACCATTTAGCAGAACACGCTTCAGTTATTTTATTTGTCTCTGGAAGCTCACTCCAAAGACAGCCTATGACAAGAACACGGTTGTGTACACATTGAAGGTGCTTACTTTTGCAACACTGAGAAGATTGTGAATTCATTTAAAATATGTATTCTTGCAATACTTATCATAAAAGTGCATATTCTTGTAGGACTAATTGCCAATACCCTAATCACATCACGTATACGAACTGTTGAGTCCACAGGAACACTATTGTTGTCTAGCACACCATCTGCTGCAGAGATAGGTTAGCCAAGTCGAGTGTACTAATCAGTCTGAATCTAAAAGGGACCCCGGTCAGAGTCAGTTTGACCCGGTATACGGACACATCTGTACGAACAAAGTTAAATTTTGTCTGTCTCAGTGATTTCCACCACGTTCCTGGACACTGGCCTTGAAGACATAATACCATTGTGATATTGTTTGAACTTCCTTGTGATGTAATATTGGGCTATAAAAATCGGATGGAGAAAAGCATGATCAGCTTCGTTTTGCGCAAAGGAAAGCTCGGCTTTGTTTCCTCGTAAATAAAGTCTAATCAATGCTGAAAGGTTTTGCCTGCTCTGATCATTTCGAAACAATTTTTGAGATTTTCCATGACAGCATCAAGGATACTGAAAAATTGATGGACATAAATAAATACGGATATTAATGCATTTAGGAAATATCGGTTTTCCACAAATTATTTTTCTTTTTTAATATCCCAGTTATGTTGGAAACAAATTCATAATGCAGAAGAAAGAAGAAAAAAAAACAGCTTAATTGTTTAGCAGCTGTTGCACTCAGCCCAATCAGTACCAGGATTGTTCAGTTGATAAAATACAGCGTTGTCCTTCGTGCAGGACAAGTAAAGAATTGTATGAACTGATAATGTATGATACCTCCAACATTACACAAAAATGTACGGTTGCAGGATTGCTTTAAGCCTGTTCAGTACATTCTGTTGTCAATCTGGTTTCAGGGTCACAGAAGAGAAAAAGGAATATACGCTTGACAGAGGCATGGGGTTTCTTCTTCTAGAGCATGGGTAGGGAACCCTGCCACTGGATAGCCATAGCTCTGCATGTTTCAGATGTCTCTCTTCTTTCACACACCCAAGTCACAGGATTGCCTCCTTATCAAGCCATTGATAACCTTGTCATTTGAAAAAGACGTTATAACAGCGAGGCATCAAAAACATGCAGGACTGCGGTTCTCCAGGGGATGGATTCCAGAGACCTATATTTCTTCAAGGTGGGGTGATGCAGATATTTGGCTCAAATAAGAAAGTAGCCAAAATACGTTTTTCATTAAAACAGACTCATTGAAGCCATACAGAGGGATACATTTATGTCAAGCTCTTTTATTTCGCTTTTAACAAAGATAATAGTTCTTACATGCAAATTTCTACACTGCTTTAAACCAAAGAGCAGAATTTTGACAGAAAAATCTGGAAAGTTAAATGGACTGCATTTATATAGCGCTTCCTAGTCACATGACATGACCCCAAAGCGCTTTACAAGTATGCCTCTCATGGCGCCAACCTGCACATCAGGAGCAGTGTGGGGTTCAGTGTCTTGCTTAATGATACTTTGACATGCTCTCTGGAGGAGCCGGAGATCGAACCAGGAACCTTCTGATTCCTAGACCACCCGCTCTACCTCCTGAGCCATGTTTGAAAGACATTCTTATTTAAAGAAAAATAGTATGACAGCAGTGATCAGCCTATTTACAACTGTGTGCTCTAACTCCTGTGTGGTTTCTCTGGTGTGCAACAAAAGGTCGATGGTGCGAGAAACTCTTCCCACACAGGATGCAATGATATGGTCTCTCTCCTGTATGAGTTCTCTGGTGTGCTCTGAGGGAAGTTCCTCGAGTAAATCGCTTCCCGCACTGAGTGCAACCAAATGGTTTATTGTTGCTGTGAACCCACTCATGTTGCACAAGGTTATTTTTGCGACTGAAGCTCCTCCCGCACTGCCTACAGCTGTATGGTTTCTCCCCAGTGTGAATACGCTGATGAGCGATGAGATGACTACAGAAGGTAAAACTCTTACCACAGTGCGAGCAGATGAACTGTTTCTTTCCAAAGACAGCTTGCTTACCTTTTCTGTCCATCTTTCCAGTGTTAACAGCACCAGTACGCAGTGTACAGCCAGTCTCATACGGAGAGCCTGAGTGTGGCTGGGCTGGGCTCTCACTGCCTCTCCTGTGTTTTACTGAGGGTCCATGTTGCTGCTGCTGGGGCAGTAATGTCTGATTCTCTCTCTCCACTGTGTGCTCAAGTCTCTCTCTGTACTGACCCTGCTGAGTGTGAATGGCCTCTGATCTGAGCTCCTCACTGCAAGCAAACGGCTTCTCACCCATCTTATCAAACTCCTCTACACATGAAGCCCCAACAAAGGACAGTGTGTTTCCAGAATCTTCCATAGTGGCAGGAGTTTGGTGTATTGGTGAGAGAATAGACAGACTCTGTGAGCACTGTTCTGTAGCACTGCAACAAGCTGGATCATCACTCTCTATGTCACTGTTCTCTTGGGTAAAGGAAGTCCACAGCTTATCGTCTCTCTTATACATCACATACTCTGAACCCAGATTGCTTAATCTTCCTACACTGCGCCCACATCCTGTCAGATTGAGCCCCTGGGCTACATGCTCTCCCTCTTGCTCGACCTTCACCACAAACTCCAGTCCACTGAGCTCCTCATCACCGTGTCCACAACTGTGCTGCTCCCTCAGCTCCTCTGGGTCTCCAAATAGTGTGGACTCTGTGCCTGGTTTCTTGCCATCTGCAGATATGGGTACAATCACTTGCTCTCCAGGAGAAGAGGGCTGTGGGTCACTGTAATAGAGGTCTTCTTCAAGTCTCTCCTGCTTGATGAAAAGTGGTTCAGTCCTAACATTCCCTTTGTTTGCAGACTGTAACAGAGGAGCAAACCTGGTTAGTGTGGATTTGCCTCAGATCATTGTCTACCACTCTTCACTCCTCCATACGTACACAAAAATACACAAGATTCACCTGATTCTGAATGATGTCAGCCTGTAAAGATGCATCAACATCTCCCGCACCTGCCGGCTCCCCATTTCTTCCCGAATTGAAGCAACACTTGAATCCAGAGACTCTTTCTCTGTGCTGTTCTTGCACTGCGTGAAAGAATGCCTGAATGTATACAATTGACTTATATCAGAAATAACATTAGAGGCACTTCAAGAGTACAAACCTCCACCAGAAAGCACAGTCGAAATCTTGCTCAGTGAACATTAGTCATAAGAAATTTAAGGATAGGTTCCGACCCTGACGCGAGACCAATCAACCCACAAAATTTGAGTGATATCACTGGGAGCAAAGTTCAATTATCGTGTGTCATAGGATTTCAAGATGGCCATATTGTTTGACCAATTGCAGTCCAAATCAATAGGGTCCATCCTTGATGTAATAGGGACCTGCCAACAAAATTTCTGAGATTTCCGTTCATTACCTTTTGAGTTTTCTTGTACACAAACAGACAGACAGACAAACCAACACTGGTAAAAACATAACTTCTTTAGGGGAGGTAATAAGTGTTAATCGTGGGGCTATTGTACAACCCCAATTCCGAAATAGTTGGGACAAAGTGTAAATTGTGAATAAAATCAAAATGCAATGACTTCCAGATCACATGAGCCAATATGTCATTTACAATAGAACATAGATAACATTTCAAATGTTGAAACTCAGACATTTTACATTTTTATCCACAATATGAGCTTATTTCAAATTTTCTGGCTGCAACAGTTCTCAAAAAAGTTGGGACACCAGGCAAAAAAGGGCTGAAAAAGCAATTAATATAGAAGAGAATCAGCTGAAAGAACATTTAGCAAGTTATTAAGTTAACTGGCATCAGGCGTGTAACATGATTGGCTATAAAAGGGATGTCTTAGAGAGGCTGAGTCTCTCAGAAGTAAAGATGGCCAGAGGCTCTCCAATCTGTGATGGCTTATAAAAAAAATTGTGGAATACTTTAAAAACAATGTTCTCAACGTCAAATTGCAAAGGCTTTGAAGGTCTCATCATCGACAATGCATAACATCATCAAAAGATTCAGAGAAACTGGAAAAATCTCTGTGCGTAAAGGACAAGGCCGAAGACCTTTACTGGATGCCCGTGATCTTCGGGCCCTCAGACGCCACTGCATCACTCACCGGCATGATTCTGTCATTGACATTACTAAATGGGCCCAGGAATACTTCAAGAAACCACTGTCTGTAAACACAGTCTGCCGTGCTATCCACAGATGCCACCTAAAACTCATCATGCAAAAAGGAAGCCATTGTTGAGCCTGATCCAGAGGCGCCTTTGTTCTGTGGGCCAAGGCTCATTTAAAATGGAATGTAGCAAAGTGGCAAAAGTGTCCTGTGGTCAGACGAGTCCAAATTTGACATTGTTGTTGGAAATCATGGGCGTCGTGTCCTCCGGGCAAAAGAGGAGAAAGACCACCCCTCCTGTTATCAGCGTTCAGTTCAAAAGCCAGCATCTCTGATGGTATGAGGATGCATTAGTGCATATGGTGTGGGATTCTTGCTTGTTTTAAAAAGCACCATGAATGCTGAGAGGTATATAAAGGTTTTAGAGCAACGCATGCTCCCCTCCAGATGACATCTATTCCAGGGAAGGCCTTGTGTACTTCAATAGGACAATGCAAAACCACATACTGCAGCTATTAAAACAGCATGGCTTTGTAGTAGAAGAGTCCGTGTGCTGAACTGGTCTGCCTGCAGTCCTGATCTTTCACCGATTGAGAACATTTGGCGCATAATTAAACGAAAAGTCCGTCAAAGGAGACCCAAGACTCTCCAGCAGCTGGAAGCCTGTATTAAACAAGAATGGGATCAAATTCCAATGGCTAAACTCAAGAAACTTGTCTCCTCAATGCCCAGACGCCTCCACTCTGTGTTAAAAAGAAGAGGGGATGTTACACCATGGTAAACAGGCCCCTGTCCCAACTTTTTTGAGACCTGTAGCAGCCATCAAATTTGAAATAAGCTCATTTTGTGGATAAAATTGTAAAATTTCTCAGTTTCAACATTTGCTATGTTATCTCTGTTCCATTGTGAATTAAATCCTGGCTAGTGTGATTTGAAAGTCATTGTGTTTTGATTTTATTCACAATTTACACTTTGTCCCAACTATTTCGGAATTGGGGTTGTATTACTTGACTACTTGACAACATGCACTAAGTTAGTCAGGAAATATTAAGAAAGCCCAGCATTTTTTTTTTTTTTTTTTTTGTTTCTAATCTCAGAACTTGAGGTCAGAAAAGGTACATTTCCTTCTAATAATCCCAGCTATGTCCAGCTGAGATTCTACACTGGTTTATGACGTGTGTTTAACACCTCTAGCTGGTGACTGGCTGTACTACAAAGCGGGATTAAAGGGTAAGCAAGAAATGTTGAGCCTAAAGCCAGGATTTTCAGTTTCAAAAAGGTGGCTCTCTTTATATCCTGGATAGGACACCATGATAACGTGCAGTGACCCTGATAATGAGTTTAGGGTTTGCCAAGCCGGCTCACATGAAGAAAGCCTGGTTATATTGAACTTGCTTTGTAGTATACCCTTTTGGTCAAAGCTGGTTAAGCTGGGCAACTAGCAGTCAACATTGGCAGGTCAGCCATCTAGGCATGTTAAACAGTTTAAACCAGTTGGATCAGCCTAGGCTGGTTGAAGATGGATTCTACCACAGGACGAACAAAATAAGACACGCATAATCAATCAGAATATGTTCCATATTTCTGAGCATTTTGAGCTTTACTCCGTGCATGTACACCATTACAAATGAGAAATCCTCATATTCACCGAAGCCCTGAACTCCAAGAGAACGAGTGTTGACAGATCTCTCACGCATCCCCGCTGCTTTATGTCCCCGCGCTCTTCCCAGCCCGTTCTGCAGAGCATGCAGTTTATTTTTCAGTGCTTCGTTCCCAAGTAAATTCCGAGATATATTCACGCATAAAGCCGAGGAGCTGTCCTCCAAAAATTTTATAATTTCTGAAATCACTGACTCCGTTATAATGTCCATTATCGCGGTAATCTGGGTTTGAAAATTGCCACAACTGGCCATTTTATCACAATGCTTCGCCCAAACTTTTGAATGGGTAGACTAACAACAACTTTTCTAAGAATCTACACAGAAGACGAATGCAACGGCATCATAAGATATTTCGCTATGCTGAGAAACACTCAAGCATTAGGTTTGATGTGAATACCATAGAACTCACTGGTTGAAAACCATTTATTTCCGCAGTTGATGATGTAATGTAATAATTTACCGTAAATACTGGCTAAAATGGGTATACATTGCGAAGACTCCACGTCTACTGTGGCTCACGGCAACTTACCAAACTATAAGAGGCAACATTTTGAGAGGAAATTTTAGGTGCTTGCTTCGACGAAGAAAAAAATGTAAAAGAGTAAATTTGAATTTGGTTATACTTAGAAGGTAGTTATAATAGTTCTTAAAGCAGTGGTTGGATTTTAATGTTGAAAGTAGTAAAAAGTGTGAAAGATATAATGTTGAACTGTAATCTTCATGTACCAAGTAAGCTGATCATTTTACAAGTGGAATGAGGTTCAAAGCTGAAAGTACAAAAGAACAGTGAGAGTTGAAATATGGCTGAAAACTCCTGAAAATGCATTGATTAAATAAGACTAAAAGAACACCCTGCAAACAAAAGGTCACAGCTTAAAAATCACATTGCTTCTAAATTAGCATGGATAGAGAGGAGAAAATCCTCCACATATTTTTGTTTCTTTGAATTTTGGGGGGTCTAAAACAACAACAACTATTCTCTGAATGCTAAACTGATGGGTGAAGTTGGGTAGAAAGCAAATCGACTGGCAGAATTTAAGGGAGAAATAAAATGGCTCCATATGAAACTGCTCACAACATGGTCTGTGGATTATCTTGAGTAACCAAGTAACCAATTTCTGCAAAGAGCTACTGCCTTTTTGGCAATTTGAGCATCTCAAGACAGTTCCATTATATTCAAGAGAAGGCAGGAATCTCTAATGTCGATATTTCCAAAACTCAGCAACTCACACCAGAACAATCCAGATGGGCGAATAGCACCACAGGTAAAAGAAAAAATATGCATGTTTCATGTGACATGAGCTGTTCCTTTAATTTATGTTAAGCTGAGCGCATTTGTATGCATGTGCTTTTTAGGATTGTGCAGTGTATTATATTTCCTGAAAACTGCTTAAAACTTAAATTGTGCTTCATCAAATTCAAAAAGATAGTGAGAAGTTGTTTTAGACTAATAAACTGCCATTTGCCCTGATCTGTTTAAAGTTTGGAAGAAGTTTCTGGCTGAAAGTATGAAGGAGAAGGAAGACTTTAAAAAGGACTGGATTTCAGCATTCCTCGTATTGACTGCCATTGTTTAAAAAACAAAAGAAGTTTAAAAAAAGTTAAATATTTTAAAATCTATAAAACATATTAAAAGGCTGAGAAGCACAAAATAAAATTTAAATAATGCGCTGAACATTGGAAAAGTTGAATGGAGTTTTCTCAAGAAAGTATGAAAGAGGAGAAAATGTTGAAAAAAATCTGCAGAATCAAGAGGAAATCGTTGAAAATAACTGAAAGGGCCAAAGAATGACTAAATTGAAAATGAATTAATATAAAATCTGTTCAGAAGCTCACAACATCAGAATGTGCTCAACATTTTAAAGTTTCAACAGTGTCAATAGCTTAAATGGTGTGGAAGGAGTTATTGTCATGATCCTCGTGTAAATGCCCTCTGCGTCTCCTCCCATTCAGTAACTTGCGTGTCTATTAGAAGTAATGTGTCCTTTGTCTGGTTTGCATCTTGCGCATTGCCTTATTCTTGGCTGTGTCTTTTTTCCTAGTTCTCTCCCCTTGTACTGGTGACGTGTATTTAAATGCAAGCTGCTGGATTGTAATTCGCTTTGTGTGCTTAAACCCATTCAGTATTCACGAGTCAAGTTCTTCATCTTTTGAAAGTAAAATGTAGCCTTTAATGATGGTAATTTATGGAAGCCTTCTTCTTTATTTAGTTAATAAGACCAAGCTCCCTAGCCTCTCTCAGAGTCCTGGACTTGGGACTTTATTCTTGCTGACTTATGTCCAAGTCTGTTCCCTTATCCTGTTGATTTGGTAAGAGCTCCCAATTCTTCTTCAGTCATCAGGATTAGAATCCGCGCTCCTCCTAAGCTATTCCTTCCACCCCTGGGACAGTTCAACCCTGACGAAGTGTTCACTCCATCTGGCTGTCATCCTGGAGAGCCGCTGGTCAATAATTGGCAATGCCTTCTCACTTCACCCACAACATCTGAACTGTGCTTTCCTCTTCTGGGTTCCATCCTATTGTTATCGTATTACTACCAATAAACCCTACTTATAGATTGTACTCTGCCTCCACACTTGAATCCTCGTCTGGATCATAACAAGAGGTCAAAATTTAGGTGGAAGACGAATAAAGCAAAAGGAATATAAAGTATGCTGCTTCACTGAAGCAAGGGCACACTAGTCAAGAAAAAAAAACTCCCAGATATTCTTAGAAACCATTATACCTTTTGCCATTACATCACTATGCCTTGAATTATTTTGGTAGTGAAAAACATTTTCTTTGCATACAACAAGCAATGGATTTATGCAAGTCGTAGTTACAATGCTAGGGTTGTTCCTGCAAACTTTTGTGGTTAACATTGCTATATCCCACTGGCCAAATATAATTAATTTTAATATTCTATTGTCTAATCCAATGTGAGTCAATAGCAGGCTAGCAGAACAGCAAGATGACTGTAGGCAGGGAAAGATGATCAGTGATTGTTGTTTAAATCAATTTGCCCCCTTTCTGAATTTCTCTATGGACTGTTTACATTTTTGTGAAGCTGCATTCATATCTTTAGACAACACATGCCAGCAGATATATCACCGTTAACAAGCCGAAAATACTGAAGTTTTTGAGTTCTGGCAGGTCAACCAGCTGGTCATCAGTTGACCAATTTACGCAGTCAACAAGTTTATCAGTTGATAATAGTACCAGATTTACCAATTTTGTCCAGATCGAACTCTACCTTAACCAGCTATGGGACGAAAGAGCAGAAAACATTTCGTGCACCGATGATCTGCAGCCAAGCAGATTGCACCCACAGTACGGTTGTACCGAAAACGCGTACTGCGCAGGCGTCGGTGGCTGACCGATGCGTGTTTAGATGAGAAAATTAATTATTTCCATGAACATATTTTTCATGATAACATGCACTAGTTAAGACGCAGTAGTAATCATTGCGGGCAAACAAATCTCCAGAAGACAGTCGATTCAACAACAGAATAAACTTAAAGACTCGTTCTTAATTTTGTGGTATTGTTTTCGGTGTTTACGGTAATTTACTAGCAACGTAAAATTATCATTCAGTTCACTGACATATGACTGGTCACTCAGTTTCACGGAAATGAACTGCGTCGCGGCGTTTTCTTCCGGTCTACAGCCCAGAAAGATTCAAAAGGTTCACGTATCAATTGAATGTTTTAAAATGCATAACGAGGGCCAAGATACTGACCCAAGTATGTCGAACTTGGTCACATTTCAGACGCAGTTAGCGTCAATCATGGAGATATTGGCTAAAGCAGCTGTAGCCGAAATAAATCGACGTGTTGACGATAGCTGTGCTGTTTTCCGTTTGGAAATATCTCAGAGTCAGAGGGAGATTGAAACTTTGAAGCACAAACTCCAGGTTCTTGAGAGCGAATTCATGAAGTCTCGAAGGAAAAAGACAGGTGCGGAATCAGTGAGGGGAGACGGTGGTGTTGTTGACGTGCGTCTGTCCGATAAAATATGAGTAAATTGTTGTCACAATAGTACTTTTTGTGTGTTTGCTGTTACTATTAACTCGTGAATTAGACTGCATTTCGTGAATAGACTGCAGATCTGATTTGTTGATAACCTGAAACCTTAGTTTGACTATTACTGACTGTACCCCAGCTACAGTGGAACATTCTTCCCCTGCAGAGAGATTGATTGTGCAGGAGTGGAGCTTCCGACCAACGGAAGGTGAAGATCCAATGGCTTTAGAGGAGGTAGAGTCATTTTTTCAGCCCAGCATCAAGAGGAGCCAGGTCTGTTCACCCAAATGCTGCAAAATTATATGCAATTGTCATGGACTTTGGGACTGATATTAGCTCACATTTTATCTCTTGGCTCCTCTGTTACAGTTACAGCCTGAACCACTTCCTATCAAGAAAGAGAGAATGGAAGAGGGCTTCTGTTACAGTGACTCGCAGCTCACATCTACAGGGGAGGAACAAGAAACACAAACCGCACCTGTAGAACAGCAACAGGGAAAGGAGCCCACACCTGTAGGAGACCCAGAGGAGCTGAAGGAGCAGCACAGGTGTGGACATAGTGATGAGGAGCTCAGTGGACTGGAGTTTGTGGTGAAGGCAGAGCAAGAGGAAGAGCATGTAGCTCGGAGACTCAGTCAGACAGGATGTGAACTCAGTGCAGGAAGATTGAACAACCTTGACTCTGAGAATGTGATGTATGAGAGTGATAATCAACTGTCAACTTCATTTACTCGAATGAACGGTGACATGGAGAGTAATGATCTAGTTTGTTCTAGTGCTCCAGAACAATGCTCACAGAGTCTGTCAATTCACCCACCAATACACCATACTCCTGCCTCTATGGAAGGTTCTGGAAACACACGGTCACTTTTTGGGGCTTCATATGCTGAGGAGTTTGATCAGATGGGTGAGAAGCCGTCTGTTTGCGGCGAGGAGCTCAGATCAGAGGCCATTCACACACAGCAGGGTCAGTACAGAGAGAGACTTGTGCACTCAGTGGAGAGAGAGAATCAGAAATTACTGCCCCAGCAGCAGCAACATGGACCCTCAGTAAAACACAGGAGAGGCAGTGAGAGCCCAGTCCAGCCACACTCAGGCTCTCAGTATGAAACCGGCTCTACTCTGAGCTCTGAAGTTTTTTACACTGCAAAGAGGAGCAGGATGGATGGACAGAAGATGAAGACCTACCAAAGCGTGTTGGCAGGAGAAAGGCGGTTCTGTTGCTCCTGTTGTGGGAGGAGTTTCACACGTTTCAGTCACCTGAAGGAGCACCACCGCAGTCACACGGGGGAGAAACCGTACAGCTGCGCAGAGTGCGGCAAGAAGTTTTCCAAGCAGAGCAATCTCATACGACACACCATCATCCACAGTGGGCAGAAGCCCTATCGCTGCGTTCAGTGTGGGAAGGGATTCACCCAGAGGTCTAGTCTGAAATCACACCAGAGAATCCATACAGGCCAGACTCCAATCCACTGTATGCAATACCTGTATCCAGAGGACACTGATTTTCACCAAGCAGTCTAGCTTGGGGCAGCCTAGGGCCTTGATGGTAGCACATTTGACTGGCCCTTCCAGGGTCTGTGACCTGTGCAGCCCTTGGGCCCTTGAGGAAGGCCTCTTGGCACCACATTGTTCAGGAGGGATAGGCCCTTGAGAAGTTTGGTATCTACTGGGCCATACCATGTCAAATCAAGCCAGAATTTCCCTCAACCTCTCTTTTTTTTTTTTTTTTTTTTGAAATCTGGGGAAACGATTGAGACCCACGAGTAACGATCAGAACTTGAAAAATTTTTACTTCTGAGTGTCTTGATTGGGGAGATGCATGCTAACGAACTTTGACTAATTAATAATATTTAGCAAATTTAAACAACCATATCTCTGAAAGTATAGCACCTAGAGAGCTGATTCTGGTGTCATTCAAGCTTTGTTCATACCCTATGAGTCCACTGTTCAGGTGCTCTTTTGAGGCCAACTGAAAAAAGTTATCAGAAATTATAAAATTCAAAGATGCACCCCAAAAAAGATATCTTTCAATTTTCCTGTTATTGATGTAAGAGGTTGTGTTGTAAATAGGTTTTCCTGTAAATTTGTTGATGGGCATTCTGACAATTTCTGTGAAATGAGCAATTATATATGACATGTCCATTTAAAAAATCTGAGAGGTCAAGGAAAATTCTTGGTTGATTTGACTTGGAATGACCCAACTGTAATTTGCTCAGAATAAGTGTCAGTGGAATTACTAATGTAATATTCACACATGGAGCCCTGTGGCCTCAACCTGTCATGTATGGAGTTAGATTTGTCTCAAAAGTATCTGCAAATGCATAGGCGGTGATCTACAAATATTCCTTGATTCGCACGCGTGTTTTGCTACCCACAAACACAAATTTCCCATTTGTAACTTGTATGGTAACTTTTACAAATATATGTGTATTTGTAAATATATCGTTTTCCGTTTGTGAAAAAATGGCATTTGTAAAACTAAAAATTCTGTTTGTGAAATGTGATTCAGCATTTGTGGATCACCAATTACACGAATGCATCGCTTTCCTCAATTACGTATTTTTGAGACATTCTTTCCGCGAAATCCACACAGATCCACAAATGCGTAGCTCGTGACTACAGATACATCGACATTCTCTTCCAGTAGATGGCGGTGTTGTTCCATGCATTGATGCAGCAAATAGCTGATTTGACCAATGACTAGACTACGTTTACATGCACACCATTACTCCTGTATTAATTGGAATATGAGTATATTCCAAAGCGAAGGAGAATAAAGGCAGTGGCTATTTTTACGCCAGTCGTAATCTTATTCCAATTTGTTAATAGTCTTACGAGCTTCCGTATGTTCATGCACAATGTAGGAAATCTGGACTTGGACCCATGTTTATACAGTCTGCTTATACCACGGCATTAGCTATAATGTGTCAGCTGACGTTAGCTAGCGGGACGGCTGTAATTACTTATCTTTTCCAGCTAGTTGCTTAACTTAGCTAACGGGTTAGGTAGTTATGATGGTGTAAAATTTTAGGTTCAACGTTTGCTCGCTAATATTTGGGGAACTGTCAGGTCGTCACTCTCTACAATCAATGGTCAGTAGTGATTGGACTGGAAGAGCTGATTAGCGGCACAAAGTTTATCCTTGCAAGAAATTTTGGAGTACAAGTTGGCTAATGAGTTAGATGGCAAGCTGGCAAAGTTAGCTGGCTAATAACTAACCCTACCTAACTTGAGTAGAGGACATCCTGACTGTAACTTGAAGTAAGTAAGCAGGCTAGCTGGTCTAGTAATGTTAACCACAAGGCACGCAGCGAAAGCGAGATGTTTTCAACCCAGTTGAGTAGCAATTTTTTTTCCGAGGCCGTATTTCCTATTGTGCATGCGGATACGGAAGTTCGTAAGAATAGCAAATTACAGTAAGCTCACGACTGGCGTAAAAATAGCCACTGCCAAAAACAAAACAATACCAGCGGCCCTAATCCGGCCAGTTTCATTTATTTTGCGGTCATGGATGAAATTCTGGGACAGAGACTGCTGGCGATGGCAGTTGGCCAAGAAAGTGGAGTCGATGTCGGCTTTGAAGCTTGAACTGAAGGCAACCAAAGCCATGACGATTACTTTCGAACGTTACATTTGCTGTAGAACCGATGTCGAGATTGGACCAAAGTGGTGGATATGCTAATTAACATGTAAACGGGAATATTCCCATCGCTCGGCGCATATAAACAGTTTATTCGGAATATTAGCCTACCTTAACCCGAATATGGACCTTTATCGGAGTATGGTGTGCATGTAAACGTTGTCAATGCATGGAACAACACCGCCATCTACTGGAAGGGAATGTCGATATATTTGTGAATCAGGAGCTACGCATTTGTGGATCTGTGTGGATTTCGGGGAAAGAATGTCTCAAAAATACGTAATTGAGGAAAGCGATGCATGCGTGTAATTGGTGATCCACAAATGCTGAATCACATTTCACAAACAGAATTTTCAGTTTTATAAATGCCATTTTTTCACAAACGGAAAACGATATATTTACAAATACACGTCTTTGTTAAAATTACCATACAAGTTACAAATGGGAAATTTGTGTTTGTGGATAGCAAAACACGCGTGCGAATCAAGGAATATTTGTAGATCACCGTCTGTGCATTTGCAGATACTTTTGTGGCAAATCTAACTCCATAGTCATGAACTCCGTACAGAGAGATCAGTGAAATCAACTGTTCTCTGACAAGTCAACTTTATATCAATACCAGGGGGGTTGATAAGTGGTACCCAACTGCACTTGCACTGAAAAGAAGATTAAAACATGACAGTTTAATGTTGTAATGAAATCCAGACCCAAAAATGGGTAATAGGCATTTTGGCCACTATGAATCAATGCACTTCTTTTGCCTTTTCAAGCATACTTGAGAGCCTGTTATGTTAACCTTTGTGTTTAGCACTTCTTACAGAATACTGTCACAAAAATGCCCTCAGGGTGACATTAGGACAAAAAAGGGATAAGGTGAAGCACTCCTTTATTACTTGCGAGCACAAAAGTTTATAAAAATTTCCCCCGTGGGGAGCCTCCTCAAAGCGGAGGTTATAAGTTCCCTGTTAACTCAAAAAGTGACATTGCACATGAGAATGAAAACTCCCTTTTGACCTAGTTTCCATACTTTAATTTTGTGCCCACTTGCAAATGTGTAATTGTTTTTTGTTGCCTTAGATAATTGGTATTTTTTGCTTCTTGCAGCTTTAAATTGGTTAATTTTTGGGTCACTGCTGGTGAGTATCAACTGCTTGTATTTTAGTGACAGGCTTCTCTCTTTGATTTGCCACTAAACAAAATTAATTGTGTGTTCAAATGGATGGATAAAATGGGGAGGCATCACTGTGTTGTTTCCAATATGTTTTGACTGCAGAAGCAACTGTCCTGTATAATGTGTGTGAGAAATAACACTTGATTTGTTTCTTATCCATTGTTGTCTAGTCTCACAACAGTCTTCTATTAATTTGATCAGATTTTTTATCCCCCCCTGAAATTTAAAAATTCAAAAGAGTGAAAACAGAAGTTTGGTTTGACTTGCGCTGCAAGATCTTAACTCATTCCCTACGGAATACTTCTATATAAAATTGTCGCGTTTGTACGGAATACTTTTCCTGAAAATTACTCAATATAAAGTATTGAAGTACAGGTGGCCCATGACTGCGATCGTCAACTGATTTCGTGTTTTCATCGGACTGCAAATGGTCATCCACGCCGCTGGCACCAGCTTACTGTAGGGAATGGTAGAATTCGCCACGCCGTTGGCAGCGGCTTGCTGTAGGGAATGAGTTAATGTGGAATACATCCGTTGGACTCATTGATGCAATGTCCTTTAATTCGGAACCCACTCAGAACCCGTCATCCAGATTTGTGTTCTATGCTGCATATCTGTCGATAACCGCTATCTCCCGCTTGTTTGACAGAAGTGTTGTGTTTAGCATGATTTTACTCTGAAATCCTGTGAACGGTGCTATCTATCCTAATGAATGAGCTGTTACTCGTGTTGAGTGACCCCGATCCCAAAATGGATCCTCTAGATCAGTGATCCCTAAACCTGTTTCCGGAAATTCACAGTCCCGAGGTTCCCACTCAATCCCTACATTTGCACATGCCATTTTACTCATTTACAGTGCAGTGAGCTTCTCAGGTGCTGAATGAGTTGAGTTTATTTTGGTTTGGAGTGAAATGAATCTTCTGGACAGAAAATCTTTTAGAACAGGGTTGGGGCCCACTGATTTAGATTGAGACGGTACAGAAAACAGTCCCCGTAGAGCAAGTGGCTCAGCACAAGAAAACTTTGTGAATAAGAAGTACTGTCCGAGATGGTATTATTTTGCCAGGATGACTTCTTTGTTTGAACCAGGTTTTGGCTTTTTCTTTTTTTTGAAATTTTTGCACGGTTGTCTTTTTATGACTAAAACTGCCCCTGTGGTAACTGAACTCAGTTGTATACTTGCAGAACCCCTATGATGTGTGTTTTTTTGTTGACCGCCATGTGCGAAAGAGCATATACATCTCTGGTCCTCGAGGTCCGAGCACTGCTGGTTTTCCACCCTCCCTTTACCTGGGAGTTGGGTGAAAAGACAGTCTGGCCTATCAGGGGCGCTAAACGTTCATTGACTTACCTGGCATAAAAAAGAACCTGGACTAAATTTGGATTCGAGGTCCAGATTTGAAGATCCCTGATTTACATAATGGAATATTGGCTGTGCTGTGTGCTCAGATCCGTATGACGTGCGTGAATGTCAGGCAGGACAATGAAGTTGAATACTCCTGGCCTGCTGTCCTCCTTACAGCAGGAGGCAGTATTATCCTTTGAAGTTAGCGTAGCATTTACACGAAACAGCGAAAATGTGTCGAGGAGAGGAAGTGGGAGAAGCACTACATTACAAATCTTCGAATTTGTTTGCCCGTTAAGAGTAAATCAAGTGTTTGCCACAGGTCACAACCATGGTTCAAACTGCTCCACAGGATAATTCTAAGTGATGTTTGGCAGTTCGGACAATCCAGATCGTTAAAAAAAAAAAAAATCTTATCTAGTGCCAGTTTCATTCGCAAGGTATCGTTAGCTCATAAAATGTCGAAGTGTGATACTTTACAGGTACGGTTAATGTGCATTATGGAAACATTAGCCAAAACAGCGGTTGTGGAAATCGAGAAACTCCTCGAGGATAACTGCGCCGTCTTGCGCTTGGAGATGAGCAGATGCCACCTCGAGAATGAGAAGTTGAAAAGGAAGATCCGGCGGATGGAATGTGAACTGGCAACTGCGCGAGGGTGCGGAGAAGCAGCAGGTGCACGGGAATCGCACTCGGGTATACATTTTTAACTTTGCCGATAAAAAATTTAAGGAGCTGCTCGTGTCGAGGTAACCTATACGTTTTACCTGGAATGTGATTTCTGTCGTCTTACCAGTAGCTACACGGCGTAATTTGTAACAGAGACTACCATTTACTGGAACTTAAATTTGGCTGATTTTACATAGGTTTGACGCTTCATCAGGCTGTTGAATTATATTAATGGAAGAGAAGTAGCGTAATTGCCCTTCCGTACCCTTCATGAAATATCAAAGCATCCCCGTTTGTTACCAAATCAGAGGCTCTGTATCTGATCAAAATATTGGATAAATTTTTAATATACACTGCCTGGCCAAAAAAGTCACCATCTGGATTTAACGAAGATACCTTTCATTGGATAATCATTGCATTGATTAATACGTTTCAGCTGGCAGCAAGCTATTTAATCCTAACTGATACGGCAGACCCCGAGCTTGGATTGAAAAGGGGTAGGGGGAAAACCTCAAGAAGGGGGGCATTTCAAACCTAAAAGGGCACTTGTTCTATCGTGATAAAATGGCGAGCATTTTAAAAATGGCCACTTTGAAGTCGCCCGATTCATCATGCTTCATGCATTAGTTCAACTAACAAGGAGTTGCTATACATGTAGGCCACATACTGCTTCTTCGTCATAATTATGGTGCCTACACGTCCTGATGACACACTCACACTTCATTCCCAATAAGTGATGCTATGGTGCAGATCAGATGTCATTCTGTCTGTGGAAAGGCAGTAGGAGTTTTTAGAACTTTGTACATGTAGTGAAAGGACCTATTAGCTCACTACATGAATAATGTACTACAATAACAACATTGTCCAGCATCCAGGCACTGATACTGCCTGGTACTGACAGCATTAAATGAAAAACAGAGTGAACAACAAAATAATGAATAATAATAATGAACCAAAAACTGATAATTTACCTTATGAAGTTTCTTTATCTAATAAAGGCAATACAATATTATAGCACGCAAAATGTTGAGAAAATACCTTTTCAGAAATTAAAAAATTAAATAAATTTACTAATTGACTAAGAATTATTTCATCTGTTGTTTCAAACTGTTATTGTTGTTGCAGTGTCCAGTTTTTGTCTCCACATTTTGAAAAGGGACTGACTTTGTTCGATCCTATAGGCTATATACGACGTTAAGTACATGTTAAACTCTACGCAAACAAATATCAAGCCGAAGAGGGAATGTTGGTGCCATACGACGTTTACAGTCCAGGTCAGCTCTGAGGGGTTTACATTATAGAACTTAGCCCTTCAGAGCTAAGTGTAGGTGTAGTTTTCATTTTGCGGCTTGCAATAATCATTTGGTTTCATTGTAATTTCGATTTCATAATTACTTTCTATATATAGCCAACAAAGTTGAATTTGCATGCCAGTTAGTTTTGCGGACGTGAAACAATGTCATAACACCACTATGATTGGGTCCCACGCCTTAAGTCAGCAAATAGCTAGTGTTCTTGCAACGACTTCGCATTGCTCAAAACAACCGGCAAGCACGCATGATCCTAATTGCCTCTCAACATGGATAAGTGCGCGGGTATACATGCAAAATACAAGGCCATTTCATTACTGTTTGACTGAATGCTACACATTTGATTTCGGATTTTCATTTGTGTGGAAAATAACATCGTGGACTTCAGGCCTGGCGCTAGAACAGGGAATTTGGGGGGGGTGTAACAGACACGTCCCTCTATGACAAGAATTAGTCCTGGCAAGTTCTCAATCATTTTCCTTTATTGACGCGTTTTCCAATTATCATAATTGGCATCTGAAGACATGGTTTCTCTCCGTATGCGATCTAACTTATCAGAACCTCTACTAGATTTTTAAATGTGCAAAAGTGAAAAATAATTAGTGCATTTGCCTTTTGATTCAGATCCACTCCAAAATTGATCTGATTCTTCCTCAGCCCATGTTACATCCTTCCACCAAGTTTTATAAAAATATGGCCGGTAGTTTTTACGTAATCATGCTGGCAAACTGACAAATGGATGAAATCGCTTACAGAGCGAGGACATGCCGAAATCTTCATTGGTCACCTTGACCTTGAGGCTACAGTCGTCATTTTCAATAGGCCTAAACTAGATGCCAGTGCCAACAATTTGAGCTAACTTGGAATGAAATGTGGCCAGTTGTTTTTGCTAGAAATTGCAAACTAACAGACAGACGAACAGATGAAATCACTCATACAGCGAGGACATGCTGAAATTTCCATTGGCGACCTTGACCGTGACCTTGAGGCTACAGTTGTCATTTTTAATAGGCCTAAAATGGATGACAGCGTCAACAATGTGTCAGACTTGGAATTAAATGTGGCCAGTTGTTTTTGCTAGAAATTGAAAACCCAGGCAAACCGAACTGATCAGTTGTAATGAAACTGTTCGACAATCAACACACTTGTGAAAGAGTTTGCAAAAGTAACAAACTGAACCAAAATCATAACCTCCTTAGCAGAGGTAACGATTTATTAACTTCTGGAACATTATGAACTTTCAGACAAGGGATGGTCTCCGGCAAAGAGTGTTTTCGGGCAGGAATGGGGCTTCACTCCCAGACTAGATGGAGAGCCTGCCGGTGTGGAAGACGTAGAAACACCCGTACAGTCAGACATCACACAGAACCAGGTGAGCTCATCTTTTACCTAAAAACAACACCTATGACATTGTGCCACTGTAGTATGTGGGAATGTTGAAGATTCATCCGTGCAAATCTGAGGTGCATTAACAGTCATCTTTTTGGCTTCTTGGTTACACTTTGCGAACGTGGAGCAGGTCCGAGCTGAACTAGTTCTTGTCAAGCAGGAAGCAACGAAACAAGACTTGTGTTACGGAGGCCCACACCCCGCATCAACAGGAAAGGAACAGGTAACACAGCCCACACCTGTTGAAGTTGGGAATTATTCAGACACAGAGTCCACACCTGAAGGAGACGCAGAGGAGCTGAGGGAGCTGCACAGGTGTGGACACGGTGATGAGGAGCTCAGTGGACTGGAGTTTGTGGTGAAGGCAGAGCAAGAGGATGAGCATGTAGCTCAGAGACTCAATCAGGCAGGATGTGAACTCGGTGCAGAAAGACTCAACACTCTGGACTCTGAGTGTGTGATGTATGAGAGAGACAATCAGCTGTGGACTTCATTTACCCAAGGAAGCAGTGACATAGAGTGTGATGATCCAGTTTGTTCTAATGCTACAGAACAGTGCTCACAGAGTTTGTCAGTTCACTCACCGATACACCATACTCCTGCCTACATGGAAGGTTCTGGAAACCCGCTGTCCTCTTTTGGGGCTTCATATGCTGAGGAGTTTGATAAGATGGTTGAGGAGCCGTCTGTTTGCAGTGAGGAGCTCAGGTCAGAGGCCATTCACACACAGCAGGGTCAGTACAGATTTAGACTTAGGCATACAGTGGAGAGAGAGAATCAGACATTACTGCCCCAGCAGCAGCAACAAGGACCCTCAGTAAAACACAGGAGAGGCAGTGAGAGCCCAGTTCAGCCACATTCAGGCTCTCAGAATGAGACCAGCTCTGCTCTGAGTACCAGTGCTGTAAACACTGGGGGCTCTACACTGAGTAGCGGTTCTTTTAGTCCGGGGAGGAATGGAAAGACCCAAAGCTCCAGCTTTAAGGAGAAAGGACTCAGTTGCACACATTGTGGGAAGAACTTTGATCGCTACAGTCACCTTAAATTGCACGTGAGGACCCACACGGGAGAGAGGCCATACAGCTGTTCTCACTGTGGCAAACGTTTTAGTCTGAGGTGCAACCTCGGCACACACGAGCGAATTCACACCGGGGAGAAGCCGTTCAGCTGTGTGCACTGCGGCATGCGGTTTGCCCAGAAATCTAGTCTGAAAACACACCAGCGAATCCATACGGGAGAGAGACCGTTTATTTGCACTCAGTGTGGAAAGGGCTTCACCCAGTCCGGTAGCCTTAAAATACACCAGAGAGTTCATAACAGAAATGGACTGATTTGAGTCATTGAGTAAATGCTTAAACCCATATAACCTGCAGACCCATATATCAGTCTGTCAAATACAGCTGCTGTATTCAAACATTTGGAACTTCAGGCCTATATTAAATTCCATTTGAGAGCCCAAGGGTTTCAACGATTCCAAATTGGTCCTGCTGAATTACAGGGAAATGTTTATAAAATGATGAACAAGATATAGATATTTTCCATTTGATGAAACGCTGAGGCCAGAAACACATAGCATCCTGGGTTTGAATATTTCTCTCATTAAGTGTGTCGTAGCTCCAGTGAAGCACTACAGCTAGCGGAAACAGAATATGTATGTGACAATGGGCCTCATGCAAGAAGCGATAGAAGAACACATTGAGGGCTGACTGCAAGAAACAGTTATGTCCAGATGTTATATGTTGGACGTCACTGTTTATTGCAGTCAGCCCTCAAAATTTTCTCTTATTTTTGTTCGTATCCCCGATTTTTTTCTTTTTTTGTTCTTACCCATTGATTTCTGGGATGCACCAATGTTTTCTTATTTTTGCTCTTCTCTTAGGTAAGAGAAAATTTTACGAGTGGTCAAGAGCACTCTTACCGAGATAAGAGAAAACAGAAAACTGTTATCTCTGTCCACAAATTGCTCGTCCACTGCACGGAAACACAAGTTTTAAAACCTAAACATTAAAAATGCATCATATAATTAAATTTTGATTGTTTTATGTTTTTGAGAAATTATATCATTTTATTATTTAATTCTTGGGCTAAAGAGTTTGGCCAGCTGATCCTAATTAGGATAAAGCTATAAAAACCCTTAGATACTTGCGCGTGGTCTGCTTCTGAATGGCGTATCTATTGCTGTTGGACGTTTTGGCCATCCAGGCCTTGCGCAGAGAGCGCGTTTTTAGAGATCGTACGGATCTGTTTGCTAGTACAGATGAATGGCTGCTGAGCCGATTTAGGGCGCTTTCACACTAGGTACAATTGTTCCATACCGTGCCACAGTGCGATTGGCCCCCCTCCCCTCTCCCCCTGCTGGTCAGCTTTCACACTAGTTATATCGTACCATGCCCGAGTACACTTGCATACATGTCAAAATTCCGATACAGCGCGTTGCAGTATGCACCTAGGTGGTTTGAAATGGGGAACCATTTTTAAAGGAGGCACCAATATATTCCGGGGGGTTTTATATATTGAGAAGGGGGTTTAGAATATTAATATTGAATATTATCGCGAATGCATATGCCCTAGCAACCCGATGTGTCATCTGTAACATTGATTACCATGTATAGCAGCATGAAAAATTAAACTCGAAATTTTGACTGAATGCTTGATGTTTTTACACATCCGAATCTTTCTCTGAGTACCCAAACATCAAGGTAAGCCGAAAATGTACTGATTACATTCGATATTGGTGGACGTTGCATACGGAATTCTTTCGCCCTTGCGTTTTTGGCCGATTATGCTGTCCACTGCCTCGTACCACGAAAATGTATCTCTCATAACTTGAGCTGCCAGACTTTCGCACTGCGTCCCGCACTTTGAAATATCGCAGCCGCACTTTCTTTATTTTGTCACGGCACTGATCTATTATTCTGTGATAACCACGCGAATGTAACTTCTCACGGATTATTCCATAAATCTCAGGGTTTTTGCGTGTAGTATCCAGTTGTGATTGTATGTTTTCAGCCGCATACATTTCAAGCAAGCATTGAATTTCTTGGTTTGGAGATATCTTTTCGCCGCTGCATTTGTTAGAACAAGAGAGCCATAACACATAACAGTAATCTTCCATGCTCAAGTACGGTTGCTTTCACATTTGGTACGAGTACGAATGAACCGTGCCCGAATACGGATGAATCGTACACGAGCAGTCCGCTCTTTGCACACGGCACACCTGCCCTTATATGGTGTTTAGTGGGTGTCATATATGCCAATTTAAAACAACCAGCCACGCGCTTTCAATTTACGATCAAGTGGGATTCAACATTCAGCACACCTGGGTAAGAGCAGATTTGGACGGTAAGAGCGTTTGGCGCATCCGGAGTTTGTTTCTCTTATTTTTTCTCTTAGAAAAAAATAAGAAAAAATATAAGAGAAATTTAAGAGAATGTTGCTTCATGAGGCCCATTGTCCTAAAATATGGGGGGACTTTCTGACTTTGAACCTATGTAAGGGAAAACTTAAGTGAAAAGTTAGAATCTCAGGGGTTAAAAAACACCAACATATGAAGCCCTGGTGTTAGAACCCATTTCAAAAAGCAGGATTACCCCTGAAAATACCTCGGCAAGACATTTCATGAGGCAGGATTATGGAGTTAGCGGAATAACTATTAGGAATTAAACTAAAAAATGCAATTTTTCCAGATTTGGGGAGATTTCAAGTTTTATCCAGTACAGTAATCCAGTCAACCCATTAATACTTCCTTATGAAACAGGGCCCAGGATTACAGAATTCACCTGGAACATGGAGTGAAGTAAAAAAAAAAAAAAAAAGTCACTCCATGTTTTACTCCGTACAGTTTTCCAGGTTACGGCTGAATTGTTAATTACCGGAGTCATCCATGGCAAATTCCCAAACCTGCAGGACAGGAATGCCTCCTTTCTGGTTTACTTTACAGTCACACCGCTTGGTTAAAAGTCAATTAAACATGATTTTACAGGCAAGAATCTTCAGTGCTGGAAAAACAAAACTGTATTTGAATTATATAATTATAGAATATGAATTATAGAATTAACAATGCACCACTTTTAACCCTTGTAGTTTATAAACCGTTCTTTCTAGGAAAAAAATATTCAAGGGGTTCCTGTTTTTTTTATTAAGTGTAATATAGACACATTCCCCTAATTTTTTATTGTTACAGCTGTCAGGTGCTGGATCAGCTTGTTCGAATGGCTCGGGACTGAGATACACAAGCCAGCTTGACCCATGTAGCTGATTGGAAGATTGGAAAGCATGTGACCAGTCAGTCAATCTTTGGGCACACAGCTGAAGATTTTTACTGAAATGTTAACATGTTCGTGTAAATAAACAGAACATTTAGCCAGTAGTGCAAGTGTACCTCAAAGTTTCCACAATGAAGCTCCTTAAATTGAGAGGTGATTATAATTGGTGTCATGTTATAACATTTAATTTGAACATCTTCTGAACTTTATAGCATACAGCATGGGGCATTTCATACCAACACTGACAGGGCATCTCATTCAAAACTCTCAGGAGTTCATTGACTTGGAGAACTGCAGGTATAGCAAGTTAAACAATGGTGTGTCTCTTATGATGGAGTTGATTTTAATGGCAGTTATCACCTGGCCTTGGGGAAGAAGTTAAAGTGAAAAAGTGAACTGGAGCTGGAGCTGGGAGTTCCAGCCATGAGTGTCACATCAAGTGACTTCTTTAAGCATTTTCTGCCAGAGTTCCGGGGCGAAAGTGTAGCTGTTCTCCTCTGAGTAGCAAAAGATCTTGGTCATGGTAAACCAGTCAGATCAATACATACATCTCTATGACTTAATAGGATGTGAGACTTTTCTGTGTTTGAGTTTTTCTATGAGATCCCAGGGCATAAACAGTTAAAATTTCTGTATTTTGCTAAAAACACAGGCTCACACAAGCCAACACCATTATACATTTCAGTACAAAATACCTCTGGTTTTAAAGCATACGTACACAACATACGGCCTATAATGCTATGAAAAAAGTCAGTATAAAATCCTCAGATTCATATTTACACCATCACCAAACATTTAAATACTGGCTAACTTTGTCCAATCTAAACAAAAAAACAAAAAAAAAAACAAAATGAGAATATGATACAAATTTACATTTCAAATGTGGCATAACCGTTTGCCAACCTGGGTCCGTTGATCTCCAATCCCATCGGTTTTCGCACCGACTCTTAAGCGCACCTCATTCAGCAGCTATTGCTCTTGCAGTGGTGTGAATTAGAATAGGGTGCACCAAATCACGACTAAGCTGCAGGATTGTAGTTCCAAGAAACAAGGCACAGGGACCGGCTGTTGTGGCACACAGTTACATAACCTTGAAGCGCACATACACAAAGTATGCACACACATCCTCTATACTGCAGTTGGTGGCTTCTTACTGAGGAGTTCAAAAGAGCCTCCCAACTGCTGCGTCCTCAAAGTGTGTGCTGTCCTTGAAGCGCAGTGATTTATACTACTTAGAATGCAATCGGTAACATACCGTTTATTTCCCGCCTGTACAGTGGAAGTCTTGCAAGTAGTCTTGCCCAGAGTGTGGTCAAGCCTGTTCTCCTTGAGGAAAAACAATGGTGATAAACCCAACTGTCTCCCAGAGTACACTCCACAAAACCCGGGAAATAAATTCATCATCCTGAGATTTTCACTGCATTGCATTCTTCTGGAAAGGCTATGATTACTTGTAACCGCATGTCCTCCGAACTTGACCAGTATACTGAACAGTAGAGTGGACTGTATACTCCATAGGAGGCAAGTGCACCAACTCGGAGACTCGGAGGAGTATGACGACGATTGGCTGTAGGGTTGAAATGGAGGATGATTATTGGCAGTTGAATTTGTAACTGAGGATGATTGTTGGCCGCTGGTTTTGGTGGCAGGGAGGTGATATTTGGATGCACCTTCATCTGACAGCAAGAAGGCTCGCTTTCTTGGTTGATATTCTGACCAGGGCCTTCTTGTTTGTCCGTGAGGGATACCCCAGTTTCCTTCTACAGTCCAATGATATGCATGTGAAGCAAACCGGAGACTCTAAATTCCCACACGTATGAGTGTTCGAGTGAATAAGTGAGACCCAAAGATGGATTGGTCAGCCACCTTCCTTCCTTTCCCCCATGGCACGCTGGGACAGACCACTGAAGCACCTGCGACTACAACCGGTAATAAACACGTTCAAAGATGGATTAGCTTCAGGTGAAGAATGGCAACTGGCCGCGGGATTGGAGAGGAAGTGTCAGATGCTGATTGGCTGATGATAGAAGGTGGTGAGTGGCAGTTGGTGGTGGGACAGGTAGAGGCCTTCGTTGTAGCTGGAGTGCTCTAAATGAGCTGGGCCCTGGGGTGCAGCAGGATGGCGTTGGGCTGGCGTTTGGGGTGCAGGACCCCATTGCTGTAGTGAAAGTAGTGAGTCACAGCCTCTGAAATCTGCAGGCTGCCCCCATCCTCACCTTCCTCTCCCCGCTCCTCCTCATCCTCTGGGGGGGTCGGTGCGCCGCCCCACACGCTGTTGTATGCCAGCTTAACAGGAGGGGGCGCTGAGCTCAGAGTCACCGAGCCAGGCCCAGGGCTAGGGCCCATAGGAACCGGGGAGGGGTTCTGGCTGACGGATGGGCCAATGTCCTGCAGGGGGCGGAGAGAGTGAATCTGACTCAGCTCATTACAGTTCACATTTAGCAGACAGTTCGACTCGAAGCGATTTTTGACATGGAAAAGCAATTAAGCTGGAACTAAAGTGTCACAAATCCCAGAATAGGGATGCTCTCGAATCAAAATCCAGTCCTGGTTGTCTTTCCTTCCAGACAACTAACCGTCCTATTATGTTTGGGGTGACTTTGGCCCAATTCAATGTTCTCCTTCTCTAAAAACATGGTTAACATATTTTTTTCAGTTAGATTTTCCCCCTAACTTTACAGGTAAAACATGAAATTCACTCAGAAAAATTATCTTATGTTCTGTGCACATTTTAAGCATTGGTGTTGTTTGAGCCATTTTGAGCTCAGGATCTATTATTATACAAAACAATCATTTTGAACTTGTCTTTGAAGTGTTGCCCAATACCGAGGGCATGTTCAAATTAATTTCTCATTCATTTCGCTATAATCATGTAAAACCAACACTTGATGTGTAAGGGGAGGATGGGGGAGTCGTGTTTTATTTATTTGGCTATTAAAATGGTCAGTAGAAAGGCATGAATGAGCTGAGAGGAGATTGGGTAACATTTTCAGTTACAAACATCTCATGTAGTTTTACATTGCAGGGATCAAACGGACCTCAAACCAAAATTTTTCATTCATTTGAACATAATTGGAGGGTTAAGTGTGCTATGACCCATTGGCCCGATTGTCATCACACCTGACTCCCGGGTATAAAGGGAGGGTGGAAAACTAGCGGTTCTTAGCCTTCGCAGACCGTGATTTGGGGAGCAGGGACCTTGAGGTAAGTGACAAAGTGCCAGAAATGGCTCTAGGATGGATATAAAATGGGTCCTGTAGCTCACAAAAATGTCTTACTTTTTGGCAACTGTAAGCATGCATAACCACGCACATGCTAATATAAGCACAAAAACTCAGGCCTGTGCAAGCAGACGTGCACACACCGACAAACGCTCTCAGACCTAGCGTTGCTCTCTATATACACTAGCATGCTCACACACACACAGCCATTTGAGCTGTTCTACACACAAACTAACAAGCATATATGCACAAGCAAACCTCAAACATGCATTCACTTTAGTGTTTACGCATTGTTATTGTTCTACTAGTGCAGTTACGTGCACAAAGATGCACACACCATCATGTTTGTGCAGTTCTATATACACGCCAACACTCACACACATCCTAGTACTTCCATCTTTGTGAGGACAGTGCATTGACTCCCATTCACTCTTCTTTTGTCTCTACAGCCATTCACTAACCTTGACCGTGACAAATACATGCCCAACTCAAACCACTACCCCAACCTTAATCTGTAATTCTAACCTTAACCTTAATCACTACATCACAATTTGCCTTTGTAGTTGTGAGGACTGGCCTAAAATGTCTTCACTCCCCAACAATGTCCCCACTGTGTTGGAAAAAAATACTTTCTGGTCCTCAGTACATAGCAAGTACTTGTTCATAGACACATAGACACGATAGCGTTTGAGATGTCTTATATACACAACAACATAACATAAGCTCACACATGCACTCAAACAAATCAGACCTTTTGTGTTTTTTAAGTATATACACCCACCAATGCAAGCACACAGAAAAAACACACTCAACCTAAATAAACACACACACACACACTCACCGGAGAGTTAGGGGCATTCTGTGCATAAGGGTCCCTCTCAGAGCGACGGAAGGAGCTGTAGATAATCGGCCTCTCTGCTCTTCCCATTGAGAGTGTGGAGTGACTGTCTCTCTTCCCGGGAGGATTCTGTGTCGAAGACAATACATATATACAGGTAAGCAGGTAACGGTGATACAGAGCATTCCATAAATACACTCAACAAACAAAAGTTGAGGAACACTCAGTTTTGACCCAAGCATGCGAAATGTAAAAGACTGAACATAAATCCCAAGATTTGTTTGCGTCACTGGTGTTAATCCAAGACACAAAATGCATCAAAACATTTAATCAGATGACTTTATACCCCCAAAACAGGGTATCCACAGGGAAGACCAGAATCACACCAAGTCCAGGGCAATAAATCAAAATGCTAAACAATTTCCAAAGTCATTTCAATATCTAGTGTGAAAACTGCGTTCTCATCATAGCTTAACAGCGTCTTGGGAAGCTCAGAACAACAGAAAATAATAGAGGAAAAACTCAGTGGTCCTTAACTTTTTTGGTTGAGTACATTTGGACAATCCTCGTGTATAAAAAGACTGTAGGCCTCAGAAAGGTCATGCAACACAGATGTAAACATACTCAAATTGAAACAGAGACTTTCCACTTTAACTTTTCCATTTCAGCAGTCTGCAGCACACAGCCAGAACAGAACATATAGTGTCACTGTCCCAATACCTCCGGACTATAGCATATATTACAAATAAAAAGGCCTCTCTCTGTGACCCCAACCTCCGTATTCAATTTGCTCAGGATCCCCATGGCAACATGAGCAAGACCACCTCTGCACGACAGTATAAGCACTTAGGTGAAAGTAAGAGGTAAAAGGGATTGTGCGGAAAGTAGGCTGTGGTACTAGCTTTAGGGATGGGGCGATTGGGCCATTACAATAGGGGTACTGTAAACAGAAGCAGAAGCTCAAAAGATGGTATACATAGTGGCAATAGCAGTAAATAGTGGAGATGGAGGTACTTCTAGTAGAAACAGTTCAGAACTAGAGTGGCATTCCGAGAGCGTAGACCTCCACAAAGGCCAACAGTCCACTCTTCTATGAAACACAAATCTGCAAGGGTAACCATCGTATTTCCATAACTGGCTATATTTTGTAACATTGAGGAGATTTTAAGATGTATGGCATTTATTCCACCACATGCCCGATCTTGCAATCCTGCAATGGTGAAGAATCCTTTAAAAACATTAATGGATCCAAATGGTGACCCTGGTCGCCACCAAAATCTAAATAGATTGTTCCATGGGCCGTACCCCATCCTTCCAAAGAATTTAATGAAAAACCAGTCTTTTTGTGTTAAGTTACTAACAAAAACAAACACGGGCAAAAACATTACTTCCTTGGTGGAGGTATTGAGTCACTACAGAGGAGCAAAGAGTAGACAGAATTAGGTATTGTCCCACTAGGAGTCAAAATCATAGCTATAAAGGCACTACAGAAGAGACTGAGGCACTTCAGTACAGACTGTGGTACTAGTGGTCAAAATCATAGCGATGACAGCAGCACAATAGAGAAAGAAGCACTGGCGTTAGAGACGCATGTAATGTTACTTACTGAGAGAGAGGACATGCTGGTCCTGGTCTGGGCATCTGGTGGGAGAGGCATAGTGTCGTCCATCTTAGAGAGGAAGACAAAGAGATAATGTGAGAGTTCGCGTTTTTTTTTTTTTTTGGGCATGTGTAGGTGCGTTTTTGCGTGTGCATGGAGGAGTGCACCTGTACATGCATTTGAATATATGAGTGATTATCATGAAAATGATAGAAATATGATCGTGTGCTAATGCTAATGGGAGTATGGAGGAGTGTATGTGTTGTTGAGTGTGTACAATTGGCACATTTGGATTTTTTCTGCATACCAGTGCTCGAGGGTCAGGGTTGATCGAGTCAAATCTCCTGATGGAGGCCTGTCTAGATAGAGTGGTAAATTCCTCCCTGAGAGGGAGAAAGACAGAGAGGGAGAGAGAGAGAATAAAAAAATTGTTAGCAAAAAAAAGGACATAAAAATGCAAATATTTTCCCCTTTAGAAAAAAGTACAAAGATTTTAAGTCTTGAGACAAGAATCAATTGGTTATAAGACACACTTTCTCCGTGTTTTAGTAATGTTTACCCCACCCAAAGGTGGATGGAGTACAGTTTTCAGTGGCAGGTCTTTGTACGCTTGTCTGTCTGCAGCCAAGTGAAAAAACAGTTGGCTAAAATCACAGAGTTTTCAAGAAAGGTGTGCAGTGGTCCAAGGATCACCTGATCAAATGTTGGACTTAATTGGGTCAAGGTCAAAGGCCAAGGTCACTGAAACACCAAAAATAAGTTTTTCACAATAACTTCTTTAAATGCGCTCGAATCAATTTCTGACTGGATTCAAAATGCGCATTTAACAATTCCGCTTCCAACCACATGCTACTCTATGGAGGTCTGTCATTAGGCTCGTTAGCGGTAGGGGTTGCATGACAGAGGGGTCTGAGGTTATTCAACAGACAAAGCACTAAAATGCCTCCCTCAAGTGTAGTATTTTGTGTTTGGTACCATTTGTTTAGGGGTGTTTTGAGTGTTTATGTGTTGCTGTTGTTTTTGAGAGTAGTAGTTTAAGAGCGCATTTGGGAAGTGTCCAGGCGTGTCACAGTTCTGGACTGTTTGTGGTGTTGTAGTTTCGGGCTGTTCATGGGCGCCATAGCTTTCAATTGTTTGTGGATAACGTAGTTTAGGGCTATTTGTGGGCATAGTAGTTTTGAGCTGCTTGGGTGTTTTGTAGCTTTGGGGTGTTTGTGGGTGGTGGAGTAGCGGATCTTTTTGGGTACTGTAGTTCTGTGGTGTTTTGGGCAATGTAGTTTTTTGATTTTGTTGGCATTATAGTTTTACTGCATTTGAAGGTATTGCAGTTTTTCTGCATTTGTGGGTATTGTAGTTCTGGGATGTTTGTGGGTATGGTGGCTTTGCTGTACTTGTGAATGTTGTAGTTTTGAGGTATTCCTAAGTTTTGTAGTTTAGCTGTAATTTTGGGCAGTGCAGTTTTGTGGCATTTCCAGGTACTGTAGTTCTGCTGCATTTGTTGGTATTGTAGTTTTGCAGGTTTTGTGGGTATTGCAGTTTCGGGGTGAGACTCACATCTTCACACTCAGCTCCTTCTCCAGTTTGCGGTTTTTGCGGCGGTGGTAGCAGGTCACTATCACCATGGTGATCAGCAGGACAAGGACCAGCGCTCCAATACCCCCGGCAACAAGGGGCATCATATTAGAATCGCTCAGCTGTCTGTCACTCCCTGTGCATGAGCCGTGTATCCACACACACACACACACACACACACACACACACCCAAAACACACACACCCGCACACACACAAACACACGCACGCACAAACAGCAATGTCAGAATGTCCACCTGCCTCAAAACACGGCAATATGAGTCTTATTCTCCCTTACCGAAGGACCATTTAAAAAATTAGTGCCAGTTAGGGAAGGAGTTTTCGGCACCTCCTCACCTTCCAATGCGATCTCGATGTCAGCCTTCACGGCACCAATACTGTTTCTCGCCTCGCATTCGTACTTGCCCTTATCAGTTGCAGCGAGGGGCCGGCCAAACCTCAGAGTGCCGCCCTCCACAGTCACATCTGCAGGCAAGGCTCCACTGTTCCTGTAGAAAGCAGTTACATTAGACTAGTGTTCCCCAAATTACAGTCCTCGAGGGTCAAGAACTGCTGGTTTTCCACCTTCCCTTTACCTGGGAGCAGTGATACCTTACATCAATGATGACAGTCTGGTCAATCAGTGGCAAATGTTGTTCAATTTATTGATAGGAAGGAGAGAAGACCAGGGCTGGATTTGGATTCGAAGGCCAGATTTGGGCAGCCCTGCACTTCTTTTCCACTGAACACAATAATATTTGGTTCTATAGAGCACTTAATGTGACCGGTTGAAGAGAACAGGCCTTTCAGCCCAAAAAAGCTCGCCATTTTAAGACCACAAAATAGCTAGTAATATAAAACATCATTTTCAACATTAAACCTTTAATGAGCACTACACAACATAAGGGCATCAATATATGAAACTTGGCGTCTTCGTGCCGAAAGCGGCAGAGTTTCTGACGCGTATGAGCTGCCTGTTTAACATGCTGATACGCAAATGAGGGGAAGGTGGGGTTTGACATGCAAACGACCCAGCCTGAAGCACATCCTCTTTACATCTCAGCATTAAATTTTAATGCCGTTTTACTCAAACCTGCCTGCGTACACCCATACACTCACACACGCCTGCACACTCAACTGCAGCTCGTAAATAGTTATTACCATAAGCATTTGGACAGCAATTGGAGTGTGGCTCAACCTAAATGAATGTCAACACAGTCAGGTTCCATTTAAGTCCAATTACATCCATAACCAGTGAACAGGAAAAGTATAACAGCCATTCCTTCTCTGTAAAAGTAGCAACGGACATTACAGTTATTCAACTCCCGCTTTTCATCAAAAACCATAAATTAGAAATGCATTAGACTAGGAAGAGGCCAATTCCATCCTGATAAGGGCCTTGCTCTAGGGCCCAACAGCCGCTGTACTGTGACTACATGGAGATTTGAACAAACAACCTTCCCAGTTCCCAGTCAAATATGTTCGCCTCTAGTTCTTCCCCCCAGCTCCATATCCATTCCTAATTTTACCTTCCCCAATTTCAGACTGACCACGCGGGTGGGGAGTCCTGCACTATAGTCCCGCGCTACAGGCAGAAACAAGACCATTAACAGGCCCTTTAGCTAAATGTACAGTGCTCAACAAATTTATTAGACCACCGTCATAGAAATGAGAAAACACAAATATTTTAGAAATTTCTGAAAAACTTGTTTAAATCTATAAATTACATTGTTATTTGTATATTGGCAAATAACAAACTGAAACTACTAAATAAGTCCTTATTCACACATAAAAAACAAAAAAACTTCGTATTTTGTATGGCCTCCTTTGGCCTTGAAAACAGCTTGCATTCTTGCATTCAACCACTAAAACTAATTTTTATGCTCAGGAATGCAAGTAAATAACTGTTATTTGGCATCTTAATCAAAAAATAATAATGTGCTTAACTATTTTTTCTGCTTTTTTGTAAAACAGTGAATTCGAAAATTTGTGGATAACAACAGTAATTATATTTTAGCATTAAAAATATCATTTCAATTTAAGAGCTTGCACATACTGGTGGATTAACCATTAGAGAAACATAAAAAATGATTTTGGTAATTACCCATACTATTAATTTAGGGCAGCTGTGGCATAAACCTTACATTGGGTGGTGGTCTAATAAGTTTGTTATGCACTGTAGATAAATAGTTTGCATGGGTTTCATGCCAATCCTATAACTATGACCTCTGACCCCAGGACTGTCCATCCCCCTCTCTGGAGGATCTACTGTCCCATAGGTTTTCACTTCAAACCGAGCAAACCACTCCTCATTCTGCACTAGGAGATCCTGTTGAGCTGATAATGAACAGAATCAGTCGAGCCTAATTAGGGTTGGATTTAAAATGTGCAGCGAGGTAGACCTGTAGTAGCACGGTCAGGTCCCTCTCCCTTTTATAACATTTACTTCCCAACACAGCTGCTTATGTGACTCACTCTGTATACGAGCATTCAGTCGATACTGAAAAAGAAAACAAACATGCGCGCATACAGCCTCACACACACGCACTGCCAAAACACAAACATACTCATCCAGAAACATGTACAGACCTAGAGCGCCCACAAACATTTACATATTTATTTGTCAGGGATCATGCGCATGTTTAGCATAAATGATACGGTTTGGTGCATCAAACCAGTTTGCCAAGGCAGCTAAACTTGCAGATCCATCCGCCAATGCGCCAAACACACACACACACACACACACACACACACACACATACATTCATTTGTTGATTTTTCAGGGATCATGCACATTTTAGCATAAATGTTACCATCTGTTACACCAGCAAATCAACACACGGTAGCCCACGTGTGCGCACACACATGCAAAAACTTACTCACAAATACACACACACATACACACACACACACAAACAGGTGGAGCCCACTTTGTTCCAATATAAATGGATAATAAAATGGAGACAGGCGATACCTGGTCCAGGTGAAGATGTGAGGCTTGGGGTTCCCTCCACTCTCGCACCTGAGTGTCGCTCCCTCGTGCCCCTCAACCCAGTTCCCATCATACCCCTTTATTGTAGGGTCTGGAGGATCTGCTCAGCACACACAGAGAACAGGAAGTGTTTAAAAACACTGTGCTACTGGAGAGCCCCCATATCTGCTATAAAACTCTCTTTACATATGCATTTTCCCCATGACCAGGAAGACATTCTTTGGGTAACATCACAGTCAGGGATAAGATGGTTATGAAAAGGTGGGTTAACTATAAACCTCAGCAGGCATCTCGCTGCATACCCAGGAGGAGATGAATCGTAGCCTGTTTAAACCAGAGTACAGTGACTATAACAAGGTATTCATACCCTTTGGACTTTTTCATGTTTTATTTGCAATACAGGACTGACCCACAAAGTAAGTCTGTCCCTCGTCAACACAAAGAGCTCAATGCAGTGAAAGTGAAATAAAATGGAAGTAGGGAGCTACTTTAATATTTGAAGGAACTGACCGAGAAGCATTTTTACCATAAAAATGGCAGACAACTCACAATGATGTGATGTTAAAACCAACAAACTCCATGAAAAATGTAGCGTTGACTTACAGTAAATCCCTGTGAAAAGTAACACAAACTCACACTGAAGCCATTTCACAGTAAAAATGGCACAAACTCACTATGTAGTGGTATTAATACCAACAAACTCAGGGAAAAATGCAGCATAAACTTACAGTAAAGCTCTGTGAAAAATAACAAACTCACTCTGAAGCCATTTCACAGTAAAAATGGCGCAAACTCACAATGCAATGATGTTAAAACCGACAAAATCCAAACCGCAGACTCCGAGTGAAATTGCTATTGTAACAGCAACACAAACCAATGGTAAAGCATATTAAAATCCATCATGAACTCACAACGAGAAAGAGCTAAAACTGGAGAGTTCACGTCCTTCAGAAAATGCAAAGTGATCACAGATGAATCAGAACTTGTGGGAAGAGTTCCTGAGTCTACCGAAAAGCAGTATCGAACTCTGAAACACGTAGAGCCAGCAATACGACAGACGATTGATTTAAAAAAATATTAACTTGAGAATGACAGCATTTCAAAAATAACATACACGCTCACTACTCTGGGGCAAGATAAATCAGGTTTGGAGTTGATATCTGTAAAATTGTGGGAGGAGAAGCAGGCTAGGTACAAAATCGGATTAACAATGATTATCATAATGAAGCTTAGCGAAAGTTCAGTCAGGAAGACTCTCGCGCACGTCAACTCCATTTATTTTCTTTTTGTTCACTCACATGCTCGCCCATATACCTCTGCAGTCAATGTCTGGGGCTGTCAATTGAGCAGTCAGCTGGTGTAGCAGCTGATCTCTTCCATCCAACCGTGGCACACCTCAGTCGCATCACTAGCAAATCGTTATGTTGCTGCCTTTTTAAAAAATGTCCTTTTTCTCTGCTCTAGTTCGTTCATGCTGCTGTTCGCGGACCCTCCTCCTCCCCAACGCCACCCTGCTCCATCAGACCTTCCGTACTGCCGCTCCAGCTTTGTCAGCCTTCAGCCTCCACTGCCACCAGTGTCTGGACTCTGAGGGGGATTTTTCCAGCTGCTGCTCTGAGCCGTGCTCCTGCTCTACGAGTCTTCCCTAAGAGTCCAAGCGCCAAAGACTTGTCTGATTTTAAGCATGTTAATTCTGACTGCTGTCTTCCTGCTGTCCTGATCCTCTCATCCCTAATTTACCATCAATTTATTATTCAGCCAGCAGAGGATGGGCTTCCCCAGAATAGCCAGGTTCCTCCTGAGATTTCTTCTCAATGAGGAGTTTTTTCTCACCACCGTTCGAGGCTTTTTCTCCCTACAGGGAGTTTTTTGCCTGCTATTCGGGGATTAGGGATTAGTCTGGGCTCTGCCCTTTTCTCTATGTAAAGCGCTATATAAATAAAATTGAATTGAATTCTACTTATGCTCAATGCATAATAAAATTTTTCTTGATTTCACTCGAGTCTCTCCTGATTGAAATAAATAAGTAATATTAAAGAAAAAAAGAGCCTTGAAAAGTGATCACTTTTGCTGTAATCACTTAACTGGGATAATTCCGTGTAAACTTACATTGCTAAGCGAGGAAAATCTTTGTGACTCTGGAGGAAAATGCATATTTATTCACACACTTTGAGAGTAAGCATGTCCTGAGCCTCAAGGAGTCTATAAAACCCTGTTATATTGATCAAACAATTTTCTCAAGTCGATATAGGTAGACGCAGCACAAACTCACAACGTAACTGTTAAGGGCAGCACAAACACTCAGTAAAATGGTGTTAAAGCCAGCACAAATTCCCAGTAAAGCCATGTTAAAGGCAGCACAAACACAGAAAAACTGTTATAGGGGACCCATTATGCTTTTGGATATTTTGTGTCTTTCATACTATGCAGCATTACAATGAAGGATGTTCATATTGAACGTGGCCAAACTCTAAAAAGGAGGAGGTAAACCTAAGATGTAATCTCTGCAAACTGAAAGCTCAGGTTTCTCGCAGCTCTGAACGCTTAGTTTCCAAGTTTTTTTCTACCCTGGCATAAGTAGGACGTCACAGTGTGACGGATTTACTCATATGGTCATCTGCTCCTGGTACAGAACAAAAGGCTGACTTTTATTTTGGCGGAAATACTAAGTGCTCTCGGTCATCGACTGACAAAACGTACCCAACAACCAACATAGCGGTAAATGCCTTCATTTACTGCCAGCACCAGAAGATACAAAGGATGAGTGGCTTAGATTTATTTTCAAGGAGAATCGGTAAATAGCTAAGGAATTATCTCTCATTACTGTTTATATTTAAATTGAATTCCAAGTGTAACATTAGTTAAACCCCCATTCTCAAAATTGCTTAGAATGCATGCATTACCTTTCCGCTATCACTGTGTCGCTTATTAGCTGCCTACCAAATAAATTGAATGTGCATTTAAAAACTATTACTAGTTTAGCTAGGGGTGATGTACGAGGCACGTCGATTGAACAAATAGAATGGGAGACTGGAATTCAGTAGCAGAGGAATAGTGCAGCCATTCACAATAAATGGGATTTCAGGTAGTGAGACACAATACAAATGCTAGCAACGGACTTTCTTAACGTTAGAGACTGAATTCCAAGTGTGGTTTAACTTTTATGGGAACTGCATGTTGCACTTGTTCGTTAGTGTACCTACCATCCATCCTCATGGCTGCACAGCCTGCAGACATTACTTTCCCACACTCATTGTGTAGTTCATTAACTTGCCACTAAATCAGTCATGCGTATTTGGAGACTGTTGCTTGTTGTCCTGGGAT
Source organism: Gymnothorax javanicus (assembly GCA_029692085.1). Lineage (NCBI taxonomy): Eukaryota > Metazoa > Chordata > Actinopteri > Anguilliformes > Muraenidae > Gymnothorax > Gymnothorax javanicus. The sequence continues at coordinate 47,129,255 of CM056197.1, read as the reverse complement.
TTTGACATGGTGGTTCTCTGTTGACACATGGGGCCAGTAGATCTGTTCGCTGGCTAACCAGAGCAGAGCTCATTTCTTTGACGGGGCCGATGTCCACTCAGAATTACTGGCTCTTCAGAGGGTTTGGAATGACAAGAATCAAACCACCATGAAATCATTAATGTTTATGTGTTTTTTTGCCACAAAGTTTACAACCCTCCCTATTGTACGCGGAAAAATATTATAACTTGGGAAAAAAAATAAAATAAAATAAGAGGTCCCCTTTAACCCCTCTGCACCGATTTAGACACCGGCATCCGTAAATTCCAAAATGTAATAGCTAAATAATTCTGTATTTAAATTGTTTCACTGGAATAATTTTCCGCAGTCTCTGGGACGCAAATACTGACTTATAAAGCCTTAGATAGGCTCATCCACAACAGGAAAAACTGGCGATAGTAGTATTCTGGGCAAAGGCGTTAAAAGTGGCACAAACTAACCAGCGGCAGAACAGTTCTAAAGGCATCGCAATCGCACCGCAAAACAGAACAAACGGTGAAACTGCAGAAGGCAACACAAACTCAGAATAAGATAGTGAGTGTAGAAACGGGCAAAAGTGCACATCATAAACGCCCACTATATGCAGTGTAGGCCACAGCCCCAGAGGAGAACGGTCAGACTCACAGAGCACCACCAGGCGGTTGGAGCTGCGCCACGGCTTGTCCAGGGTGGGGTGCCAGACCAGGCAGTCGAGCGGCCGGCCGTTCATGCTGCGCAGCGGGTGAAGCGAATAGGAGGAGGAGACTGTCCCGCCGTCCGAGGTGCGGTTCTGCGATTTACCGGGCAGCTCGGTGACCCAGGAGAGGCGGGGCGGTGGGCGGGCCACAGAGCGGCAGGTGGCGGCCACGTCGAAGGGCTGCCCCTCCACCATCTCCACTGGCTCCAGGGACGTGATTGGCTTGGCTGTCGGTGACAAAGAGGGCGGAGTCAGGGCAAATGTTTGAGAGAGGAGAGACTATGGAACAGGAGGGGGACGGGGGAAGGGGGCATCCGCATTGAAATTGAAGGTTGTTGAAATGGGCTGTTTCACAATCAGGGGTAAATTCTAAAAAATTGAATAAATTAATCTTTTTGTCTAAAATTATTAGCAGCAAGGTGACATATCATTCATTTTAAGTTCTGCTATCATTGACTAATTTACAGAAGCCGTTTATTTGATGAAAAAATGTCAAATGTCAAAAATTTGACATTATAATATCTATTTTTTTGACATTTTGGCGTCTCATTTTCTTTCTGATACATTTGTATTCCTCACCAATAAAATACCACTGCGCCCAGTAGCTTGTGCAATCATTATTTAAAAAATGGGAAGGTTTTTTAAGCTACAAATAATATTTGGGGGGTCAGAAACGCATCGATTCATAAAAACTTGACTTTTTCTACCAAGACATTCTGTCCGTCAAATAATGTCTTGTCCGGAAATGTTTTTTTTACATTATTAATATTTCAACAGAATAGAGGGGTAAGTTTGGATGTATTGTATGATTTTGACTCCACATATTCATATGATTGCGCATGAGGAATACTGTGTCAGTATATGCACTGGTCATTACACTGTGTACCATGTTATGAGTATATGTTCTTTGTCTGTCAAAAACAGTCTTCTCCAAAACTGGTTAAAAAGGTGGAAATAGGCCAGACACACACTGTTTACATAGACAGAATTACATTAAATCACTCAGAAGAGCATTAATATTTTCAGAAAAAAGTGTGTACAAATATAATTTAGATGTCCCAAATTATCACTATATGTTGTAATGTCAAAATATGTCTTCTCCGGAAAATAGCTTTGACGCTTATATTCATAGATGGTCATGAAGCAGGCATAATATTTTTGCACAATTTTAGTGTTTCTGTAAGCTATACATATGGGTCATTCCGTGTCAACTCAAACAGAGCCCCCCACATCAAAATTTAGATTTTGATAAAACTTCGCACATTTCAAGAGATATGCATTGGCAGTACAGAGGTCAAATATTTCAGCTCAGTTTTTGCTAGTTCCTGAAATTTAGCCTATTTTAGGGAAGGGGGGTCAATTTTAACAAAATCGCCTTAATTTTGGAGGGAGTTTGAGGGCCTCAGAAATGGATTTTCAGAGCGGACAGACCCACAAGTTTCATTTTGTCCTCAGAAAAGTTGCTGAACTCTAGCCTTAAGCTACTTTTCTTTACTCAGTGTGTTTAGTTTACCTGTGCTGTGGCCTGGAAAAAGCAAAAAAAAAAAAAAACACTCATACTAATTTTTTCAAAATTTAATGCATTTATTATTCTGTCACTAATTAAGAGAGCCCTGAGACTTGGTATGCAAACTGTAGGTCAACTTTCTAAAGACCACAAAAAATATCAAAGTCACAATGGTTGTATTAAATGTTTTAATAACCTTGAAAGTTGGCTTCAGAATGAAAAGTGCGTATTTTGGGTCATTATAGTGGGTATATATCTCAAAAGGGACACAAGTGATCAATGTCATATTTTTAGTGCTTGAAGGCATGGGTCTTGGGTCTAACATATTAAAAAACTGGAGATGTAAAATTGTTCTTTTTGATTTTACATCACGCCCATCATAATAGTGGTTTGGCAGTGGTCTTGTGAAGAAAAGACAAAGACACAACGTGAAGAATCTGATAACGGCTCGATTTAAGCCAACAGTTCTGTGACTGTATTTAGCACTAAGGCTTACTTGTACACTGTAAAGCTAGTGCACACAGTGCAACCAAGTCTCAGGACGAAGTCCACTGTTCACATAAACGATCGCGCTTTTCGGATTTCTGAAAATGCAGGTGCAGAAACAAAGTGCCCCTCAAAAGGCATTTCTCACCCAAATCTCTCAAGTTGATTTTTTTAAATCATGTAATCCATAATTTACCACTAAAACACAAAAATTTAAACCTCTTTTTTTGTTGCTCTTTAACTGCCTCAGTGTTTTGGTTGAGCACATTTTGAGTAACTGTGTCAAATTTGAAGATGTAATGAACTTCGCTCAACCTGATTAAGCCATCTCTAACCCTCGGTTAAGATAGGTCAACTGATTGGATTTTTTTCAGCATAAGTTCGACACATCTTGCAATTAGATACAGTGACTCAAAATGTGCTCTACCAATAGGCTGAAACCCCAACAATATATTTTGCATTTACAACAGCAGTAAGTCTTCACATCCACTTTGACTCTGCACGCTTGCATGATTGTGTCCACCTTTGTGCGAATATGTGCTTGTGTGTGTGTGTGTGCGTGTGCGTGTGCCTGAAAGAAAAAAAGGTAGAGAAACCATCAGGTTCAATCTTGTCGCTTTATTGACAGACAAACATGAGAGGAGAGAGTGAATTCATGCCGTTTTACTGATGTCTGTGGTAAAAGACCATGAAGAGAGCATTGTATTCCTTAGGAAATAACGTTGCTGAGTCACTCGCGATGGCGATTGACTTTCACGTTCTAGCCGTCTGAAACACATTAAGCACTTCCGGGTTGACACTTCCAGTTTCGACATGGATTTAGGACGCTGTCTTCAAACTTCAGTCACGTGATCGAGTGGCATTTATCCCAGCAAAAAAATTGTTTCCATACTGCAGGAAAGTTTTAGATTTAATGCTCCTTGAGAGTTTATGGCATCGTTGGCGTCTACAGAGATATTGCGCACGCAGGCACGCACACACACACACACACACACACAAACAAACACACACATGCACTAGCTTCGTTAGCCTTATGAAATCTCCAATATCCATTGCTGCACTCGTCCAAAGGTTTTTCTGAAATCACTTTGACATTTTAAAAAAATGAAAATCTGTAAAAGCTCTGGTACCAATAGTATGAAAACAACTTCACCACGGTTAATTTCCAACTGATGACATTCGAAACGTGTTGAAGTTTCATTCATCATCTCCTCTTCCCTCAAAGCAGACCGATGGTCCCAAAACTCAAGTAGTTGACCCATCCCTCCAATCAGATAACAGTGAAATGAAACCATTACAACATGTTTATTCTCCACCTCAGAGGAGACATTGGTTCCTAATGGACAAATGGTTTGAACCAAAATAGCACTCACTTCGACGGGATTCAAAGACATGAGATGGGTAACATCAGCAAATCTCAATTAAATTCAAATAAATTAAATAATTTAAATTGAGTATCTTTGTAAATGCCATTATCATGAATTGGAAAAAGTGAAGCCTACAGTCATAGTGATCTGTTGCTGAGGGTCATCTGCGATTATCAGTGCTTTGTTTCGGTTCAAAAACTTTGCATTAGCTACAGTAGAAGTTTCTGCCAGTATGCCACTTCAAAACAGTCATTATTTCACAGGATTTTGCTTCGAAGATTTTTTTTTTCCTTCAGTGTATCACGCGAAACATGGCAATGTATAACGTGTAATTGTTTTTTATTATGCTCTTTTTATTAAAATGAAAATAAATCCCTCACAGTAGTTAGTTGTAAATTAGACTGGCGAAGTGAGGCTTACTCCAGACAGTGAGCTGGATCATCCGTTCGAAGATTCCGGAAGGGAAAGCAGTGATACGGCATTTGTAGGTCCCCTCGTCCGACAGCTCCGTGGTTCGGATGGTCAGCGTGGAGTCCACCAGCGGGTCGCTGCTCTCGAAATGCATCCGCTTTGCAAACTTCCCGAAAGCTGTGGGATAGAAGAGCGCCCCAAACCGGTCAATGCTCGAGCCCCACACACACCTCACCATAATCTCTTTCCATAGCATTCAATCCATCAGTAGTGGAGCGCGAGAACTAAACTTTACTCTGCGCAATCAATGGACGGGCAGTGTTCTTGATAACTGGGGTGGTGGAGGGTGGGGGGCAGTTTAGTGCTGGTGGGGGGGGCAGCTGTGTATGATTTACATGTTACCTTCCTCATATCAAGCTTCAAAAAATGTGTGAGGGGGCAAAAAATTACATTCCTTAAATCCCTACCTGCCCTCCACTCTGTTGGCCATGTCCTTGAGTGCTCGTGCTTACGTGGAAGGTAAATGTGATCTGGCGCATCAGTGCATGTGAGGAACACCACAAAGCCAAAAACTCATTGACGAACATGAAAAGCTTAAATTTTGAAATTCTGAACTCTAAATGTGTTTACAGTGTAGCTGTGTACAGATGTACCGATGTAAATGGTGCACCAACCTGTGTGATGGTGTAGCAGTATGCAGGACTACCAATGTTAGAGCATCCCTCTGTTTAGATGCAGCAGTGTTAAGGTGTAGCAGTATAATGGAGTACTTATGTTACACAGTTCCTCTGTTAGGACGCAGCTGTGTCACAGTGTAGCAGTGCAAAGATGTGCCCATGTTAAGCCGTACCTCTGTTAAGACATAGCTGTGTTACAGTATAGCAGTGTGATGATGTTCTCATGCTAAGCCGAACCTCTGTCAAGATGCAGTTATGTTACAATGAAACAGTGTAATGATGTATTCATGTTTAGCCCTACCTCTGTTAAGACGTAGCAGTGTTACGGTGTAGCAGTGTAATGGTGTATTCATGTTAAGCCATACCATAGCAGTTTTGTTACAGTATAGCAGTGTAATGGTGTAACCATATTAAGTTGTGCTGTGCTGTGTTATGGTGTAGCAGTGTAACGGTGTTTCATGCGAAGCTGTACCTAGGTTAAGACCCAGCTGCATTACAATGTAGCAGTGTAGAGGTGTACCCATGCTAAGCTGAACCTCCGTTATGGCACAGCTGGGTTACATTGTAGCACTGTAAAGGTGTACCCTTGCTAAGCTAAACATCCGTTAAGGCGCAGCTGGGTTACAGGGTAGCAGTGTAATGGTGAACTCATGCTAAGCTAAACTTCCATACGGTGCAGCTAGGTTATAGTGTAGCAGTGTAGAGGTGTACCCATTCTAAGCTAAACATCCGTTAAGGCAGCTGCGTTGCAGTGTAGCAGTGTAGAAGTTAAACATCTGTTAAGGCAGCTGCGTTGCAGTGTAGCAGTGTAGAGGTGTACCCATGCTAAGTTAAACATCTGTTAAGGCAGCTGCGTTGCAGTGTAGCAGTGTAGAGGTGTACCCATGCTAAGCTCAACAGCCGTTAAGGCGCAACTGCGTTACAGTGTAGCAGTGTAGAGGTGTACCCATGCTAAGTTAAACATCTGTTAAGGCAGCTGGGTTGCAGTGTAGCAGTGTAGAGGTGTACCCATGCTAAGCTAAACATCCGTTAAGGCAGCTGCGTTGCAGTGTAGCAGTGTAGAGGTGTACCCATCCTAAGCTAAACATCCGTTAAGGCAGCTGGGTTGCAGTGTAGCAGTGTAGAGGTGTACCCATGCTAAGCTAAACATCCGTTAAGGCAGCTGCGTTGCAGTGTAGCAGTGTAGAGGTGTACCCATGCTAAGCTAAACATCCGTTAAGGCAGCTGCGTTGCAGTGTAGCAGTGTAGAGGTGTACCAATGCTAAGCTAAACATCTGTTAAGGCAGCTGGGTTGCAGTGTAGCAGTGTGTAGAGGTGTACCCATGCTAAGTTAAACATCTGTTAAGGCAGCTGGGTTGCAGTGTAGCAGTGTAGAGGTGTACCCATGCTAAGCTAAACATCCATTAAGGCAGCTGCGTTGCAGTGTAGCAGTGTAGAGGTGTACCCATGCTAAGCTAAACATCCGTTAAGGCAGCTGGGTTGCAGTGTAGCAGTGTAGAGGTGTACCAATGCTAAGCTAAACATCCGTTAAGGCAGCTGGGTTGCAGTGTAGCAGTGTAGAGGTGTACCCATGCTAAGTTAAACATCTGTTAAGGCAGCTGGGTTGCAGTGTAGCAGTGTAGAGGTGTACCCATGCTAAGTTAAACATCTGTTAAGGCAGCTGGGTTGCAGTGTAGCAGTGTAGAGGTGTACCCATGCTAAGTTAAACATCCGTTAAGGCAGCTGCGTTGCAGTGTAGCAGTGTAGAGGTGTACCAATGCTAACCTAAACATCCGTTAAGGCAGCTGGGTTGCAGTGTAGCAGTGTAGAGGTGTACCCATGCTAAGTTAAACATCCGTTAAGGCAGCTGGGTTGCAGTGTAGCAGTGTAGCAGTGTAGAGGTGTACCCATGCTAAGTTAAACATCTGTTAAGGCAGCTGGGTTGCAGTGTAGCAGTGTAGAGGTGTACCCATGCTAAGTTAAACATCTGTTAAGGCAGCTGGGTTGCAGTTGCAGTGTAGCAGTGTAGAGGTGTACCCATGCTAAGTTAAACATCCAGTGTAAGGCAGCTGGGTTAAACATCCGTTAAGGCAGTGTGTAGCAGTGTAGAGGTGTACCCATGCTAAGTTAAACATCCGTTAAGGCAGCTGGGTTGCAGTGTAGCAGTGTAGAGGTGTACCCATGCTAAGCTAAACATCCGTTAAGGCAGCTGGGTTGCAGTGTAGCAGTGTAGAGGTGTACCCATGCTAAGCTAAACATCCGTTAAGGCAGCTGGGTTGCAGTGTAGCAGTGTAGAGGTGTACCCATGCTAAGCTAAACATCCGTTAAGGCAGCTGGGTTGCAGTGTAGCAGTGCACCCATGCTGGGTTAAACATCCGTTAAGGCAGCTGGGTTGCAGTGTAGCAGTGCGGAGGTGTACCCATGCTAAGCTAAACATCCGTTAAGGCAGCTGGGTTGCAGTGTAGCAGTGTAGAGGTGTACCCATGCTAAGCTAAACATCCGTTAAGGCAGCTGGGTTGCAGTGTAGCAGTGCGGAGGTGTACCCATGCTAAGCTAAACATCCGTTAAGGCAGCTGGGTTGCAGTGTAGCAGTGTAGAGGTGTACCCATGCTAAGCTGCGGGGTTAAACATCCGTTAAGGCAAGTTAAACATCCGTTAAGGCAGCTGGGTTGCAGTGTAGCAATATAGAGGTGTACCCATGCTAAGTTAAACATCCGTTAAGGCAGCTGGGTTGCAGTGTAGCAGTGTAGAGGTGTACCCATGCTAAGCTAAACATCTGTTAAGGCGCAGCTGTGTTTTTACCCACCCTGCTGGCCCTGGTCCACATGGGCGGCCATCAGTTGCTCGCTGGAGCCGTCAGCCTTCTCCCGAAGCCAGGTCACCTGCACCACCTTATCGTTCTTGGTCTTGTATCGGCAGGGCAGCTGGGTCACCTGCTCTGACGTGGAGCGCAGAGAGGAGATCAGAGGTTCCACGAACTTTCCATAATCACTGGGCCCTGGGGGTTGTGGGAACTCTCCATCATCACCGAGCACTGAAGGGAGGGGATAGATACTCACCATTAGACATCACTGTGCATGTCCATTAAGGCTAACTTGCATTTCACTCGCTCAATGGTTCACTCACAAATAATGACGTAATTTTCTGACATTACTGCTCTGACACAGTAGCCGATACACCTGTACGAATCACACTGAAATTCTTCACCAAGACCAAGGCATACTCAAATCAGTGCACTCGAATTCAAATCTTCACCTGGTTTTCTTTCCTTACAAGCAATAAACCAAACAATTACAGCAACAAACTGGCCAGACTGGCTTCACACCAAACTCCCAGGTAAAGGAGGGGTGGAAAAACAGCACTTCTTGGACCGAGGACCGTGATTTGAAAACCACAAACCTAGGCGAACGAGTTGAGATGAACAAGGCCAAACATACGGTTCGTGAAGTGACGTTGAATGCTCACAACTGCAATCAAACCCATTTAACAGTTAACAGTTTTAATAGAAGATGCGAGTACAGGAGCATACAAGCAAACCTCGTTCAACTCAGCAGTTCTAGTTTTCCCGGGAATGAAGTTTGAATTCATCCAAAGCAAATTTCAGGTTTTAGGAGAGGCATTAAAAAAAATACATACAGACACCTTTGAGTTTTTGAACGGAAGGATATTTATTCCACGTTTTTTTTCCCCTCAAGATCAATGAAACAATTTCAAAATTTCACAGTTTTGAATTTGCCTGTAGTATATTGTATAGAATATCCTAATCATATATTTGTGATATTACATCCTCAAGTGTTAGGGTGCAATTAGTTCTGAAAACATTCCAATCTCATTTTTGATGTCATACTCACACCTCAAAGAATTGGGTGCGTGATCAGTTCTAAAAGCATTCTCATCACATATTTCTGATGTCACAGAAAGTTTCGGGTGTCGGATTAGTTGTAAAAACAATCTAATCACATATCTTTGATGTTACACCTCCAAAGCATTTGGGTGCGAGATTCTGCACATACACTTGTGAATATTTTCAATCTGATGGAATTATCACTAGTGTTAAACTAAAAACCAAGGATTTCCACAACATCAACTTAGTATAAAAAAAAAACTGCAGAAAAACCCAGAAGCTGAAAAAAAATAAGTAATTTTTCATACACAAATATTTATTTGCACTGAATACAATTTTTTAAAATAATTTACTCACCAAAGAAAGACGTGCATGATGACAATTATCTGCTGAGATTGAGATTTAATAGAATTTAATAGAAAATAGTTAGCAGTACTGTGTAAATAGTAATTAAAAAAAAAAAAAATTCACACTTGTGTGTTCAAAAGGAAAAACAGCGTGACAGTGGAGGTCCACATCTGTCACTCCAATAAGTGGAATTAATTATTCAGCATTTTCACCAAAAATAGAACAAAAGAATTTTTGTATGTATTCAGTAAGCTGAACTTCAGTCATACCATCCTGTTCTCTTTGTATAGCTAACAGCATAAGCTAAACTGTCATAAAACAGCCGAATTGTTCTCATGGCTAACTGCTGAAGCTTCGCAGTTACATCACATTGAACACTTCTCAACAACACTGTTCTACCTTTCTCACGGCTAGCTGCCAAATCCAAGCAGCCTTATAGTCCTGGAACCCCCACAGCTAACGGCTGAAGCTAAGCAACCATAAACATAAGACAGACAGGATGCCAACTACCACAGCTAACCAAGTGTAGGCTTTTTGTCTCAGCAAAATGAAGAGGAAACAGTACCACAGATGGTGATGTCTTTCAGCCATGACATTGTGACCTTGACTCACTATAGTTTCGAAAGATCTCACGACATCTTTTCTCGGAAAGAACAAGTGATAATCCTGGATTGGCAGTTCCCACTAAACTGGCTGTTTACATCCGGCCACTTCGTCATCCCTCTGTCATCTAATTGGTCGGTTACACAATCACCTGCCCTCTTACTCACTTTCTTCTCACATGTTTCAACAATGGAGGATTCAGCTCTGAGTTGACCAACCTGGTTAAAATGAGGTCAACCTCACTAGGTTTTGGCATTAAATTAAAGCCATCATTAACACAAAGTCTCTGTTTTAACCTTGTATTTCTCTGCTAACAAACCCAATGCGAAGAAGTGCACAGCCAAAAAAAAAAAAAAAGCCAACATTTTTCTGGTATGTCTACTAAATGTAGTCAGCCCACTTTTAAAGTGCTCAAGTGACCCTGGACAGCTAAGGCAGCACTGTAACATATGGGACTTGATGGATCACTGACCAAGGACCAACACTCTAATTTTCTGAACATTATGTAAATCAGGGGGTAATTATACCCAAAAGAAACACCTGCGCACATTATTTCTTTCTCACACACACACACACACACACACACACGCATGCACGCACGCACGCACGCACGCACGCACGCACACGCGCACGCACCTGAGAGAAACTAGCCTAGATTCAGTGTGAGAAACATTCCACTGGGCTAGTTTTCCGGTTCGTGTCTGTCAATTTTCGTTATTTTTCAGCGCATTAAACCGTACTCACACACTAACATACACGTAAGCACGCACGCACACACACACACACACACACACATACGAAAGCCTGCCTCCTCACACGCTCTCCTCAGAGTTGAACAGGGACACTGCCAGGCCATCAGCTGTGTCTGGAGGAGAGTAATAACCAGGCCTGGTTTCAGCCAAGGGCTCAATTTAAAGGACTGAAAAACAAGGGCCGTGACCGTTTAAAGGAAGCTGGGCCGGAATCAAACCACAGCTCACTGGCCCAGAGAGTGTATTATAGGAGAGTGATAATACACAACCTGTAGACAGATGCAGGAAGCTTGAGATGTGAGCAGTACACTGTCATGTCAGTCGCAAAGCCCTGTGTGGGAGGCTACCATCTCATTCCAACAACACTTTTGAATTTGCATACTGGCAATTATCAAAAATGCTCACAATACCAGCATGTGCTCCATTCAGGTCCCCAAGACCTGGAACAGGTTGTTTTTTGCTCCATGCTTTTATTGTTGGATGTCGAAATCGACAACCATGGCACTTCGTTCCGTTAGTTGTCTGTCTGTGTTTGTATGTTTGTTAGCAGAATATCTCAAAAACGGCTGCATAGATTTCAACCAAACTTTGCAGGATGTTACAGTAGCACAAGAGGAACAAGTGATTAAATTTAGGCATATCTTGGCCAATGTACAGCTGAGATATAGGCCAAAGTACAAAACCAGCTGGTGTAGATTAAGTACAGCTGAGATATAGGCCAAAGTACAAATCCAGCCATGCTGGCAGAGATTTGAAGTCTCGAGTCAGACACCAAACGATTTCAACAACAGTCCCGCTAGGCGGGAGTAATTTATTTGTCCACTTGTTTGTTTGTTTGTTTGTTTGTTTGTTTTCGAAAATGGCTTCACCAATCCTACCAGAATCTGGAATGTAAAAATCACTGAATGTTTTTTCCTTTACACCCCATTCATCTCAGATGACAAATATTGAATTCAATTGAATTTGAAGGCAACTTTTTTCATAATGTTTTCTCTACATTTTCAACCAGGCAAAATTGTGAAAGAGGGGCCGTCTTCAATGTTGAAATAAAGTCAAGCTCTCGTGATGTTCAGTTCTCCACTTTATTAGATACTATCCTGGACGTGATTAAGCCTGGTGAAAGTCGGGAATGATCAAAAACCACAGATCCTCTTACAATTAAAATTTTGCCTCTCAATAACATTTTCCATATTGTGAATTTAATTTTTAAACACTGTACCTGCAGTCATTTAGGTTTCCTTGTCTCAAGGCCCCAGAGTCGCTGTAAGGTGTACAGCGACCACAAGGCTAAGCAGAACAATTAATTTTTTTTTTTAATTTATTTTGCAACCTGCCCTACCGCTTATGTTACATGGACAATGAAACATATATACAGCTTAAGCCGTTTTTTGTGATCGTTTTGTTAACAGAAGGATGACGCCAAATACTAAAGCTGAAATAAAATTTTAAATTACCCCATCCATGCTGCATAACTAAATTCGTGATTTGGGTTAATTTTCACAGCGGTGTACAAACTCTGATATTAGTCAGTAATAATGTTTTTGCAAGCTTTCGGATCTGGTCAGAAACAGTATGCAAGCGTTTACGTGCGTCTGTGTCCGTGCCAAGAGCGTCCGTGCTGCATGTGTCAGCACCGTACGCCTGTAGCCCAGACAGTGCGTCGACGGCATGTCTCACACCACGAAACTGGAACAACCGGTTTTTACACCAAGTGAGCAAAACACACCTAGAGACCGTTTTCTGTAACAACAGATATCACATTTACATCCATCCCCCAGTGTATATCTCAAATTTTGGACATTTTTTATAACTCCTTCAGTATGAATGCTTCCGATTGAGGTTCTTTGGTTTAAAAACAACAACAGCAGCAACAATAACTAAAATCAGTTTCCCCTTTGATTTAAAAACCGCTAAATGTATACACACGAAAAATGACACATCTTTTCATTCTTAAACCTGCAGCCGGGTTACTCACCGAAACACTGGAGAGCTACAAGCCACAGCCACGTTACCCACAAGCGATTCGCCATTCCTCGCCGTCCCACGGGGTCCTCGCTGGGCTTGTTTCAGTTAAGCCCAGCTCAGGTGTGCGCCGTCTGACAGACTCTTATTTCCACCTCGGTCCAGTTCAGTACTATCACTACTTGATTCAAAGATGAAAACTATCGTCCTGGCGAGCCACACGTTGCGGATCACACGAAGTTGGGACGCTGGTCTCACACCGGACAGCTGTCAAACTTGAGCGTCAGTTCGCCAATCGTTAGATCAGTCTTTCGGTTTACTTGTTTTCGGTCTTGAGCAAAACTCTACCCAGCCCATTCGTTTCTCCTGCCAGTAACGATTAAACAGGAGCGCAAAACTTGTAATTCCAGTTTACGCACACGTCATTAATAAGGCAACTCACAACGGAAAGCTCAGGCGAATAAAAATATGGTCTTCTTGACAGACTATGCGCTGTCAGTACTGCATACTTACGTGTTAAGTTCGTTATTTCAACATTTTCATTTTTTATTTCATCAAGAACACTCAGAATACATTTAGTAGGCCTATACGTATGGGAGTAGTTTACCCAGTGCTCATCGTGTCAGAAAGGTAAAGGCTGCATTATTAACATTTTAAAAACCTTTTTAAAACACGAAAAACAATTGCAATCAATAAAATGCCGATCTCCACTCCTTACTTTCTTAGCTAAACCACCATGCACCAACATTTCCTTCGAGCACTACACCTGTTCTGCTGTGAAGGTGTCACGTGGTGTCTCACCTCTGCTCGAGCAGCAATTCACTCACCAACCCAGATTCTTTCTTGTCCAAAAACTGCAACCGTCAGGGCGTGGACACAAACGGGCCCGACGCAAGGTCTATTATAATGGGTAATGATTCAATCGGAAGAGGCACGTTGTCCAGAGGTCAGAAAGCCAGCTGATTTCACTTATTAGCTGTCCTACCTGGTAAATGCATCGGGCTGATCGGGAAGTGGAGGTGTCTGGGGCAAAATATTGCCCGGGACTTTTACTTTCTGACCGGGATTTCACACCTTTGTTGACAGGTAAAGCACTGGATGATTTGGAGAGTCAGGGGTGCAGTTTATTTACGATTTTATATTGTGGCATTCCTGCCAACATTGTTGCGTCGCATTCCTGGGCCACTGTGATTGGCTGGCTGCGGTTACATTGAAGGAGCCAATCACTGCGGACCAGTGGGTTTATGAGGGAAGGCAGTACACAGTTTGTGTATGTGTTTTATGTGCTCAGGAGCATAGCTCTCCTGGGTTTTGCCATGTTGAGCTGTGTTGTGCTGTAAAATGCAAAGAATCCTAAAGATCCAATAAACCGAAGCTCTCTGGGAGTGATTCATGGAACCCCTGTCCCGCCTCTGCGTCTGCCTCTTTTGGAAATCGCTACAGTGGTGTCAGAAGTGGGATCTGAAGAACTACAGTGGGAGACCCAGCAATTGGAGAAGGAGTCGGCGATCTGGGGCTGGCTAGGAAGTGCAAACGCGGCCTCAGGTGCAGGAAGCCGCACTCCAGCTTGGGGCCTGCTGATGGAGGAGGCGCGGTCACCAGTGACGGATGCGCCAATGTCATCGGTCATGCCACAGAGAGTCAAGCTGCCGAGATTCGATGGCTCATCACTATGGGAGCTTTACCATGAACAGATGAGGCTGATTGCAAGGCACAGCGAATGGACCGAGGTGGAGACAGCAATGTGTCTGGTGGCAGCCCTACAGGGACCAGCACTACAGACTCTGCTGGACCTGGACACCAATGAGCAGGTCAGCTTGCAGGCACTGGTTGCAGCACTTGAACGGCGATGTGGGCGCCGTGAATCCCCCGAGCTGCACAGGAAGAGGCTGACGGATCGCCACCGCCAACCTGGGGAGAGCTGGGGAGTCGTAGTTGCTGACCTGAAGCATCATGCCCACATGGGGAACCCAAATCTTCGATCAAGGGGGCAAGATGAGCTGGATCTGCATGCATTTCTGCAGTCTCTCACACCTGAGAGACTCCGGCACCATGTCATGCTGATAGCTTCTAGCTCCCTAGATGAAGCTCTGAGGGAGGCCGAACGAGCGGCAGACATCATGGGGGAGGCCCCAGCTCCCGAAAGGAGCAGGCCTCGTCACCAAGTCCGTGCGGTGGACTTTGACGAGGAGGAGGGAGAAGTGCGCTGGGTGCGAGCTTAGCCGGACCTGCAGCGCACTCTGACTGAACGACCGGGTCAGGACCAGCGGCGCTGTTACCGCTGCGATGAAGTGGGGCACATCGCTCGCTATTGCCCTACCCCAGCGCCCAAACACCAAAGGCCCCAACCGTCGGGAAACAAACCGGAGATGGCGCAGTGAGGAGACCGCCGCCCAAGGGTAACATCCTCCATGATCAGGTTTGTGCAGGCCGCCCTGAATTTATGCTGGCTTCGCCCACCCTCAGCAAAAATTCCTCTGCCCTTTCCGGGCAAAGTAAGAGCAAATTCCTCCATCGGGTAGGCCGGCTGGGTAGGGGTGGTGGGCTGTACCTGCATTGTTGACTGGATGGGCAATTCTTTAAGGCGTTGGTCGACACTGGCGCCACTGTCTTCCTGGTGCACCCAGGGACCCTCAATGATGCTCGCTGGGAGCCCACCAGCAAGCAGCTGCAGTCAGTAATCGGTCAGAAGATGGGCATGAGGGGTTGGAAGATGGTGAGCATGACCATGGGGGATAGCCAGTTCGACCATCAGTTCTGGTTAGCTGAGATCAAGGATGACTGCATTGTGGGCCTGGACCTGTTGAAGCGCTGGGGCGCAAGAGTTGACATTGCTCACTTGGCCCTCATCATTGGGGCAACCACCTATGGTCTACAGCCAGCGGTGGGGGGGCTGACAGCGAGGATAGCCCGACGGCATGCCGTGGCCACAGCCCAGACAGCCAGTACACTGACCCAGCCTACTGACATAAGCTGTGGCACAGCCCCCATCTGCCCAGCCCCCCGTCACAGCCTCGCTTGCCCTCGGCAGAGGTGGGGAGTGTCATCCACGAGTTGTGGCAACGCAGCTGCAGCAGCCTCAGCCCTTCCCAGAGCCAGCAGCTGAAAAATTTGTTGGCGGATAACACGGACCTCTTTGCTGCTCGCGATGAAGAATGCACTCAAACAGACCTGGTGCAGCACTCCATCAACACCAGTGATGTTGTGCCCATCCGTCTATGGCCTCATGGCTTATCTCTTTCTAAACAATTGGCGGCAGAGGAGAAGGTGAGGGAGATGGCAGCGGCTGGCATCATCGAGCCCTCAGACAGTCCGTGGGCAGCCCCTGCTGTCCTGGTGCCAAAGAAGAACAGTGAGTGGAGGTTCTGCATCGACCACCGGTGCCTGAATGCAGTGACTCGGAAAGATGCATACCCCCTTCCGCGCATTGATGAGGCACTCGACCACATTGTGGGCTCCAGCTGGTTCTGCTCATTGGACCTCCGCAGCGGGCACTGGTAAGTGCACATGTCTGATGAAGCAAAACCGAAAACTGCATTCACCATTGGGTAGGGGTTGTGGCAGTTCAGGGTCATGCCGTTCGGTTTGTGTAATGCCCCCGCAACCTTTGAGCAGCTTATGGAGAGTGTCCTGTCAGCTGTTCCCTGGAACCGCAGCGTCGTGTACCTTTATGACCTACTGGTCCATGCCAGCAGTTTCAAGGGTGCTCTCACTAATCTGGAAGATGTGTTTGCTGCAATCAAGCAAGCTG
The DNA here is from genome assembly GCA_029692085.1 of Gymnothorax javanicus. Classification (NCBI taxonomy): domain Eukaryota; kingdom Metazoa; phylum Chordata; class Actinopteri; order Anguilliformes; family Muraenidae; genus Gymnothorax; species Gymnothorax javanicus. Next base: position 47,112,853 of record CM056197.1, on the reverse strand, counting down.
GACTTTGGTTCCTGGGGCATGTTGTGAGTGGGCAAGGGGTGGCCACAGACCCAGCAAAAGTGGCCGCCGTGCGTGACTGGTCAATACCAGCAGATGTGGGTGAGCTGCGCAGCTTTCTGGGGTTGGCGAGCTACTATCGGCGGTTTGTGCTGAACTTCGCCTCCATTGCCAGTCCACTCCATTGCCTCACAGACAAACACCAGCCCTTCGAATGGACTGAGGAGTGTGCCGCCACGTTTGCGCAGCTCAAGGCGGTTCTCACCCAGGCTCCAGTGCTGGCTTATCCCAATGTGCAGCGGCCTTTCATTGTAGACACTGATGCCAGCAACACAGGGGTGGGGGCCGTGCTCTCCCAGCAGGATGATGTGGGGGAAAAAGTAGTAGCCTACTTCCGTCACGCTCTGAGCCGGGCGGAGCGCAATTACTGTACCTATCGGAGGGAACTGCTTGCAGCTGTCAAGGCGTTCCACCATTTCTGGCCTTACCTGCAAGGCACCACCTTCCGGCTGCACACTGATCATGCCTCATTCACCTGGATCTTGAACTTTCATAATCCTGAGGGCCAAGTAGCATGCTGGCTGGAGGTCCTGCAGAGCTATGACTTCACCATCGAACACTGCCTGGGGCGCTGCCATGGAAATGCTGATGCCGTATCTCGCCACCCATGTGCTGTACAGGAGTGCAGGCATCGTCAGAGCCAAGAGGAGCGGGACCAGCCAGTTCATAAGGTGGCGGCTGGCCTGGCTTCAGGTGCGGAAGAGGGGCGATTGCCGATGGAAAGCCAACAGCTGCGAGAGGTACAGGAGGTGGATAGCACACTGAGGAAGGTGAGGAGCTGGCCGGATGCAGGGATACCACCAGCGTGGGCTGAAGTCACGGCAGAGGGTCTGGAACTAAAGGCTTACCGGGCCAGTTTCAGCACTTAGAGCTGCTGGATGGGCTGGCATATCGGCGGTGGTGGGCACCTGACCAGGGCCACTCCTGGTACCCTGCAAGTTGCGCCACATGACTCTCGAGCTGGTGCATGGCTCGGTGGGGCGGGCCACTTTGGGGTAACAAAAACTCTGCGTCAGCTGAGAGGGCGGTTCTACTGGCCGGGTTGCCGCCGTGATGTGGAGCTTCAAGTACACTGTTGTGATACCTGCACGGCTCAGAAGGGACCCAGCCAAACATTGCATGCTCTTATGCAGCGGTACGTTGTTGGCGTGCCAATGGAGCAGGTGAGGGTGGACGTCCTTGGGCCATTTCCCACTACCGATGCTGGGAACCACTACATAATCGTGGCAATGGACTACTTCACTTAATGGCCCAAGGCATAGCCTGTGCCCAATCAAAGCACGGAGACCACGGCCCGCTGTTTGGTCGAGGAGATATTCACTCGGTTTGGGGTCCCGGAGGAGTTGCACAGTGACCAAGGAAGGAGTTTCGAAGCACAGATGCTGGCAGCAATCTGCAAGCGGCTCGGTGTGATGAAAACTCGGACGACCCCCCTCCATCTGCAGAGCGACGGTCTGGTTGAACGCTTTAATCACACCCTGACTACCCAGCTTGCCATCCTTGCCAGTCAGCATCAGCAAGACTGGGACTACCACCTGCCCCTGGTCCTGTGGGCGTACCGCTCAGCAATGCAGGAGTCCAGTCTCTGTACCCCTGCGGCCTTAATGTTCGGGCGGGAGCTCCGGATGTTAGAGATCAGTGATTTGTATGTTTGTTTTTAGTTAGTTTCTGGTTTTAGTTTGTTTCTTGTTAGTTTTTTAGTATTGCTATTATTTATATATTTATTCTGAGTTACATGTTTCATGTTTAGAGAATGAATGCTTGCAGTCTCATGTCTTACTTTCCTCTTGTTTCTTTGTGTGGTGTCTTTAAAAGATTCTCACTCTTTTCTTTTCCATTTCGGTTTGGTAATTCCTCTTCCTTCTCTCTTGCTGTTCTGATTGGACTATCCACACTTAGAGCAGTTCAGTTAGGCACGGGTGATTAGTTAGTTCAAAGTTAGGATCCCACCTACTTCCTCTCTCTCTCCTATCACCGTCCTTGCTTTTCTAGATCCGCCTCTCCTCTCCTGTTCTGAGTTTAGCTGGGCCTCCACTTAATTTGTTTGTGTATAAAAGACCCACTTTCCTGCTGCTTCTTGTCGACTCGTTTCTACCACAGCTCGCGTTCTTGGTCAGTCTCGTTTCTGCGCTTATTTTCTCGCTTCGATTGTTGAAAGCTCGTTCTTGTGATTCTCCGTAAGTCTTGTATTTGATTGTTTGTATTATGCTGTGAGATTGCGGTTTGGTTGATTAGTACTTTGTTCTCCCTGATCCCCATTTTGTACCTATCTGTTTAGTATCTCCTGTGTTCTCCCTTATCCCATCCAACTCCCTTTTTCCTTCCCCTTCCATTCCCTTAGTTTCAGCCCCTTTGTTACTGTCTTTTTGTGCGGACTGATTCTCTGGTTACTGGATTATTTTGCTTGTCCCCTGACTTCGATTCTGCCTAGTCTGCATTTGTCTGTTTGCCTGGCTATTGATCCATTTCTGTTTTGACCATGAGCTTGGTTAATCCCAATAAACGCCCTGCCGATGCTGAACTGCATTTGGAGTCTATGCCCGTTCCTTTCACCGGACGCCTGTGGACTTAGTGTTCGGGGCTCCGCCTGAGCCAGAGGAGCCAGCACAGGAGGAGGCAGGCTGCTATCGGCAGTTGCTGGACCGGCTGCGGGTGGTCCACGACTTTGCGCGGCAGACTCAGGACACTGCTGGAATGCAATAGAAGTGGCACTACAATCTACGATGTAGGGGGCAGGCCTTTGTCGCGGGAGACCAGGTTTGGATTCACTGCCCCGTCAGGAAGAAGGGCCTGTCCCCAAAACTGCAACACCACTGGCGCGGGCGTGGCGAAGTCGTGGGTCGCTTAGGAGAGGTAACGTACCGACTGCGTATGCCAAACAAGGGGCGACTGGTTGTGCTGCACAGGGACAGGCTAGCCCCGTACCGACCCCTCCTCACCGCCGGCACCCCAGCCGATGTAACGAGTCCACCTCCTCAACCAACAGCCTCATCTACAAGTCCGACTACACACCAGTTGGACTCTGGTCGCCCAACTCAGCTGCGTAGGGCACCCGGATACCTGACAGACTTTGTTTGTGAATAGCTCCTGCGTGTGATTAGCGTTCTTAAGTTTATTGTCGTTGAGTGTACTGATTGAGTTGCTAATGTTTAATGTTGTTGAATGCATTGGTTAAGTTTGTTAATTTTGCAGGGTCGTCAGGGACTACTGACCCCTTAGGTGGGGGTTTTTTACAGCATTTTGAATTTCGCTCTCATGCGAACAATTGGAGTCAATGCAAAAATGGCATTTTTAAACATCAGTTTTTCACTTATGGAGCCAATAAATCATTGTTAAAAACAAATTACCAACCTCTCCATGCTGTCTAGATGCAATTTGTGTATTTTCGGATTTTTGCCTTAATAACTGAATTTTTGACAGCAGTTTGAAATCTGCCTTTACACGCCAACAGCTGCTGTCTTGCACACAGGTGACTGGCTAAGTAAATTTGTGAAGCTACATGTGACATTTCCATTTGCCCACTGCGCCACCGTAACCAACAGGACCAGTATTTGAATCCAGTCTAGCAATAAACTGCAATAATCAGGCAAATGTACTGTTGAATTAAAACACATTTTTGTACATAAAGAATGTTCACAATGTCCAATATTTAACGCCAATGAATGTTTCTTGGCGATATTGGTCGCCATTTTACAAAAATTAATTTGTATATTTTCTTCTAATGAACAGCAAAAGGTGGATTAAATATTAATATAGCAGATGCATGATGCGCTTGCCCTAGCTAGCATCCAGGTCTTTAAAAAGTTCCATTCGACTTTGTTTCATTACGAGCACAATCCAACCATGATTAGGCTAATCTTCTTTCATGCTAGATTGGTTCGGTTTGTTTCAGTCCTTCGTGCTTGTTTTCTCAGGTACCGGTTGCGAGATTCCATAGAGATAGAGGAATGTACCACATCATACCAATCTTGGGTGAAAGAATCAATGGCCGGAACTTGTTTTTAATTTCCCTATTCAATCTCGCGACCGATACGACAGTTAACAAGCATGGAGGACGGTATTGGTTATGAGAGTGAACAGGGAAACACATAAAAACTTGCACTTCATATAATTGCATGAGCTTTGCCTCATTTAGTACCCTTTTCTTGGGCGCACATTCTCATACAGCACTTGGCGGCCCAGCCTTATACTAGGTTGCACCTAGTCTTGTCTTCACATCTGTTACGTTGCAGCCTTGTGCTTAAAATCGGTTGAATTCATCTTTTACCCATCTGTCTACATTCACTGCCCCATAATGACAAAGCAAAAGCAGAAATTTGAAATTTTTTTTCCCGCAAATTTATGCCAAAGAAGTAACTGAAATATCACATTAACATTAGTATTCAGACCCAGTGCCACTTGAAGCACCTTTGGCAGTGATTACAGCCTTGAGTCTTCTTGGGTTTGATGCAACACGTTTTGCGCACCTGGATTCGGGGGAATTTCTGCAATTCCTCCCCGCAGATCCTTTCAAGTTCTGTCGGATGGGGACCGTCGGTAGACAGCCATTTTCAGGTCTCTCCAGGAGGTTCAAGTCAGGCCTCTGCCTGGGCCACTGAAGGATATTTACAGAGTTGTCCCGAAGCCATTCCTGCGTTGCCTTGGCTGTGTGGTTAGAGTCAGTGTCCTGTTGGAAGGTGAATCTTCAGCCCAGTCTGAGGTCCTGAGCACTCTGGGGCATTTTTCAATAAAGAATAGCTCTGTACTTTACTCTATTCAGCTTTCTCGCAACCCTGACCAGTCCCCCAGTCCCTGCCACTGAAAACCACCCCCAAAATGAGGATGCTGCCACTGCCATCCTTTGCCTTTGGGATGGTCAGGGGGAGCAAAAGTCCTTATGACAACCTGATTTGCTGCCAGCTGATATTTCTTGGCTTACATTTGAGAATGTGATTGATTTATAAATTTTATTTATTTATTTATTTAGTTTGCATCATTAATGCAGACAGAGTCGTCCACTCAAAGCATGGTAATCAGACTGAATAGACTGTTCCAACTTTGTCTGTGTAAGAGAAAGTGTGTATGTATGGGCATTTTGGATTCCAATTTAGTCCGACAGACAGAGCATTCCCAAGCCTTATTGCTGAATTGGTCTTAATTGGGATTCTTTTCAAAGAATTAGTCAGCAACGAGCTTACTTGCTGAAACTGCTCACAAACCCCTGCTCCTCACTCCTCGTTGATTGAGCGGGCAGACACCTTTGCCTTATTTATACACTGCTCAAACCGTATACGTACACAGCTTTGTCATACTGTAGGTAACCTGCCATCTAGTGTCAGATAACTGTATCATATTAGAAAGCACGTGGATGATTTATATCATTTTTACCCGACGCGATAGCAATGCTGGTATTGTTTTCGGATGATCTGCTTGTGTGTCATCGGGGCAAACATCAACAATATTAGTCTGAAACCACTGCACATCTTGCTGTGAAAGATTTTATCAGTGTCTGTCCCGGTTTTTGTATGTCTGTCTATGTTTTTGTTTGTGGACAATTCATGTGAACACGATACCATCGCAACCTTTTAAGAAGCATTCACGAAGCATTTCAGGTGAGTAGCTGGGATAAAAAGGAAGGCAGAGTTGGAAATGGGTGTGGTCTGAGAGCGCAGTCACTGAACGCGATATAATACGGACTGCTGCACCGAAAACATAGCCGGCATTGGTGTCGCGGCTGGTGCGATTCCAGAGGGTCTCTAGTTTTCTTCTTCTTCTTTGGTCATGAATACGTCAAAAATAATTAAAGCAGACCATCTCTATGTGTATGAGTATGTTCACAATTATTGGTTAGTTTATGGAAAAAAAAAAAAATGTATTATGGAAAAAAATATGGTAGCCTTCCATTTACATTATGACTCATGTTTTTGACAAAAAAATTGGTGGTATGTAAGTGAGTGCCAGTGTGTACATGCAAACTTGTTTCTGTTTCAGTTTGTGTTCTAGAAAGTACGTGTTAAAGTGTGTTTTTTTTGCCAGGCAAAGGTTGTGTGCAAATGTTGAATTTACACGTGCAGCTAAGACTGTGTTGAAGTCTGTAGATGTCTGCATATGTAATGTAATGTATTTCATTCAGTCTAAGTTTGGTGGCACCAACTTCCTGTAAATCAGTGTGTCAGTCAAGTCTCTGCCAGGACAGAAAGGTAGAGTACTCTTACATCTGACATTTTATTTATCAATGGATAACCATGTATAAATTTTTTCATCGATTTGCTGTTGCATGATCTTTGATGCAATAATTATTAGTTAGCAAATACAATAGGTCTGGATACAATATTTTCATGCTTAATTAAGGTATAAGGACATCATTCACTCATTAACTCGCAAACTATTTTAGTTAATGGTGGTTCTGGTGACCTTGTTGTGAAGGTTTGCAAGCAGATTTTATTGTCCTGTTGGAAAACCTATCTCAAAGGTAAGTCACTGGAACAAAAACCACTTAGCCCTTGCAGTGCTTAAGCATAAACTGACATCAAAAGTCAGTTTCACCCATTATGAGTAATCATATGAAAACATCATAAATGACATATTTCATAAAAATAAGTTAAGTTGTTTAGATCGAAAAACTCTGCACTTTCACTGTCAACATTTAAAAAGGAACTGGAAACCACGTCTGCTGACTGAGGCCTATTAAAGCTGCTCAGTGGCATTTTGGAGCCAATTCAAGGTGGCTGCCATGTTAGAGTTTTTATGGCACCATGGAACATGCAGTACAGTCCAGAAAGTCCGAGGAACCCTACATTTTAAATTTAAATCTGGCTTTAGAGGTTTACTTTTTGTTTTCCACATTGGTGTTGCTGAAGAAAAAAAAAAGTATATTTGAAATTCCCGTGCTAATTTGGAAAATAGTTTTAGAAATAAATGTATTTCATTAAAAACAGTTTATACTGATAATATAGTTTTGACAGAGCCCTCATGTCAGCATCATCATGGCTGTCTGCAGTTACTTTTAGGAATAAATGCAAGTTAGTCAGTCTGCAGTAGAATGGTGGCAAGTTTTCCACTCTGCTTAGAACAAGCAAAAAGCCAATAATCTTATAAAACTATGGCTCAACAGTGCCCCTAATTTTTAGGTAAAGCATGGTCACACAAAATATCGGTCAGATTTAGTTTTTAACAGTTTAAATCTCTGCGTGGTACATTTCTCAGATATTAGAAACTTCTTATTTCATTATTTTTGCAAGCATATTTGCCCTATGAAATTACTTTGTATCCAAGACATTTGCACAGTTCTGAATGTAATTAATAGGAATTCAAAATGTAATCTCCATGGTGCAACACAGGAGAAAAAAATCAGTCCCTGAAGAATTAATTCAGCGCAAATAAATCCTAAAGTTTCAAAGTGTAGTGGGGTGTACAGTCATGGGTCATAGTTTGGAACTAACTTCAATTAGAGAAATATGCCTATTGGTCCCAGTGACTCAGTTGGCCAGCTTCTGGGTGCATTCCTCTTTAAGAAGGAGATATAACGCCCATTTCGCAGTTTAATATTTTCGGTTTCATGGTCTATTTACAAACATGTTTTTATGGTCAAAAAGCACCTGGTTACAGCTGTACAGGCTGTGTGTGCAGCACCGCAGGCTCACTCAGCCTGAAATGGGCTGTTTTGGCTCCTGTCTCTTAAAGGCCCCCCTCCCATTGAGCCCACACTGTTTTGATTGGCCGATTGGATGTATTTGTTTTTGGGTTTAGATTTTGGATTATGGATGCACGGGATTTCATATGAACAATGATGCCATGAAAAGAGGAAATAGAAAGAGGAAAACGGGAACTGAAAGTGAGGAGGTGGAAGAAAAATATGTGATAGGAATTTAGGTGGATGTTAAAGGATAGAATGCCAGCTATGTTTTCTCAGACGCTCATGGAGTAGTCAGATTCATTAAAACGGAGATGGGGGGGGCTAAGGATTATAAGGACTGGACAAGTAAGTGTGGAATGCTGAACAAAGAAACAAAGCCACAAAGATGTAAAAATAAAGCAATACAATGGAACAAAAGTCATTTGTTTTGTAATGAGCAACAAAATGAATATGAAGGAGGTAATCAGATGGGTGCCATGATCAGTAAGTGTGGAAAGTTTTTTTGAGGTGGATGGTATTTGTTTGGTAAGGCGGCTTAAAAGCTATTGAACTGGGGAAGAGTGTGGGAGCACTTCGGTTTTATTAGAATATGAGGTGGGGATCCCACAAAGGTTATGTTTGGATTATGTGTGCGACAGGGTTAGGTCACATGATAGGGCTCCACTGCGGTGTTTTTGGGGTCAGGATTATGAGTTCGCAGCAGCAGTCTGACGGAAAAGGGTGCACAGGTGTAGAAGGTGAGGGAAAGATGTATGCTATGAAGAGGAATGTAAACTCACAAAAGAACACACTACATGTTCATACTCTGGGCTAAATCACAAAGTGAGGGATCAGACTTGATAGAGCAGGACCAGTTGGGGGGTGAGGGGGGGACGAGAGATGTGATGAGGAAGTACTTAATATGGACAGAAGGTGATTCTAAGCATTTATTGCTATGGTCATTAACTGCGCAAGTGATTTAGAAACTAAGTCAGCCAGGATTCGATTGGTGGTGGATACAGCGAGGGAAATTTTAGGAAATTTCAGATGTGAAGGGAGATGATATCCAGGAAATTTTGGCGAGAGAGTTAGGAGGGAGTCAGACGCTGGGGAAGTAGGAAGACATTTTTTGTTTTGTTTTGTTTTTTGGAAAAATGATAAGGGATTGGGGTCTTGGTTTTTTTAGATACAGAGGTATGAAATTTGTGAACAGTACACTCAGCAAGTGGCGGTAATACATCAGAATGGACGTCAATGGTCATAAAATCCAAAAACAAAAAGAAGAAGAAGTGAAAGAAGAAGAGTGACCGACTGCAATTCAGGAAGCACGGCATGCTAAAATGAAAGGAACACAAAAGGTTGGGGCCGTCCTGCTTAGGAAATGTGGTAAAAATTCATTTTAACCATTGATGCTTCGCTTCGTCTTCTTTTGGAAATCCACACACAGGGAGTTTTCCTTGTGCGTAAGAAAGAAATGTTCTTGCGACAAGCCGATACACACTAGGCCCGGCGCTAGAACAGGGAATTGGGGGGGCATGAAAATGACTGAAAACAGGTCAGGACTTAAAATTGTTTTAAACGGATGTTTTGTGCAACCCAATTCTCAGTTCTACTGAATTTACCCCATGATTTCATCGCTGTTAGATCGCATATGGAGAGAAACCGTGTCTTCAGATGCCAATTAAGACAATTGGAAAATGCGTCAATAAAGGAAAATGATTGAGAACTAGCCAAGACTAATAAAGGGACATGTCTGTGCCCCCCCAATTCCCTGTTCTAGTGCCAGGCCTGATACACACTAACCAAACTCTTCACGGCTTTTACTCTACTTACCATAATTTGAAGACATGCCCAACTAGCCATTGGACGGGCAAAATGCCGGATTGTTACAATGTGACCTAGACATGTCAGGGAAGGATAGGCTGGACTTAAATTAGGTGTTTCAGGCAGTTCAGGAGCTGTGTCTACTACCGTAGAGAATAACTCCCTTTGATGTGGACTTAGGGCCCTATCTTACGCCAGAGTCCCTAAACCCGTTATTTGGGGATTTAGCATTGTGTAAGAGGCGTTCCCCCGCAAAAGTTGCTATCTTGCACACCTGCCTATATCCCTAAAACACCTGCGCTACCTGTTATATTATGCATAGGCGTGGTTTGAGCGTTACGCCACTTAAACCAATCAGTGTGCCAGGTGCCATTGCCTTTAGGAGCAGGCTGCGCTATCCCAAATCCTCAAACCGAAACCCGTGATGGAGAGAGGAAGGTCGCCACGTTTCTCCGAAGATGAAGTTAAATTGCTCGTGCATGAGGTCAAATCCAGACAGGGGAGGATCTGTTTTTGTTAAGTTAATCATGAATTGTATTATTTTATTATTATTATTATTATTATTATTATTTGACATTGACATATTGTTTAATGTTTGGTATGTAGTTAAAAAAAAAAACATCAAGCCTACCCCTTTCGTGATGGAAACTTCAAAAAAAAAAAAGAAAAAAAATGCGTTTAGCCATGCACTTCCAACTCCCTCTCCGTCTGAAATGAAGCATTGAACGAAATCCCATTTTAGAAAAAAAAAAATTAGGTCTATGCACTGGCACTCAGCGGCGTAACTTTTTTTCAGCGAGCGGCATTTCAGAACTCTTCAGCGAATGAAGGTAATTCTGGTGACAAGTACCTGGTTTCGTCCGTTTACATTTTCCGATCGGACAGCTGTCTATTTTTTACAGCAAGTTGCGTGACCGTGCTGCAAAAACAGGTGTGTGTACTTGTCGCCGAAATTACCTTCATTCGCAAGAGAGTTCTGAAATGCCGCTCTCGCTGGGAAAAAAAATTACCGTTGCTGAGTGCCAGTGCATAGACCTATTTATAATTAAGTAATTTTTCTGTACTGAATGTAGCCCATTATTTTGTCGCTGTTAGATCGCATGGGGGAGAGAAGCCGTGTCTTCAATTGCCACTTGATTATTCTTGAATTGGAAAACGTGTTCATAAAGGAAAACCATCTAGAATTAGCCAGGACTAATTGTAGTCAATAAAGGGATGGATGTTTTCCCCCAAATTTTCAGGTCTAGCGCCGGCCCTGATATTATACATGTATATAATATATCATTAATATATATTATATATAATAATTATATACTATTATAAAAGTGGAAAAAATGATTGAATCAAAATACAAACAATATAGACTTACCTGAAAGGCCCAGGTAGCTGGTGCGCTGGCGGTACACGCGTTCTGGGCGTCTTCTATTATTTAACTGGTGATCAAGGCGATTTAGTACTATCTCTGCCATTTTCTCAGGGGTTCAACTGAGGCTAAAGCAAGGTGGCTTTTATAGGCGAGTTAATTAGGGAAGTGGAGCATGCGCCGTCCCACGCGTCCAAGTGGACGCGCATTGAAGCCGCCTGGGCGCGCTCTTGTAAAAGCCCAAATGGGTAGCGGGTGGTTTGAGGACCCGCTATACGCTTTCCCTAACGTGTGTGGTCAAGATATCAATTGTAGGGAAAGCGCATAAACACGCCCACGGGCACACCTCCAGGCGCAAATAAGGGAGTCGGCATAATGCATAACGGGTGGAGTGGCCGCAAGATACCGTTTAGGGATAGTGGAAGCTGCTAAATGCGTAATTCACGGGTAGCGGGTAGTGGCAACGGGTAGGGCAGTGTGAAAGATAGAGCCCTTAGGCTTTGTTGCTTTGCAGACATGATAAATGCGCAAAAAATTATAATACACACTAGAGGAAAGGGAAAACCTGAAAAAGCACAATATGACCCTTTTAACGGGGAGGGTTTAAGTAGAAGTGTGAACTTTGGGACACATTTTAAAGATGATGTCAGAATGCACTGTCTCCCAACAGTTAACATATCTCCGTGAAATCACAGTGAATTATCCACTTCCTCCCCATCTTTTTTTTTTTTTTTTTACGTATGTTGAATCTTTGACGCAGTTCGGCAAGCGTCCACGTTTAACATCAATCAGATCAGCTCCACTCCAATCATTTTGCGGAAGGTTGCGTCTTCTTGAAGATATGTTACATCACCGATCTTCATTCCGCTCAAACTTCCCTATTTCAGTCCAAGTGCCGATCTATCTCTGCCTCCTCCAGACGTGACAGACCTGGCGCTTTTTCATGGCCCGAACTCCCTGGACAGAAATCTTTTCCTGCTTCAGCCTGTCTTTATGGCTTAGCCTGCTCTCAAACCTGCCATGAAAGCGACCATTTTTTTTTACAGTTCTATCATTTGACAGCAACTGGAGTTGGGGAGCGCTGTTCAAGTTCGCAAAGCGCTGTTCCATGCAGTCCCATTTTCAGTTATCTTTCACCGTCTCACCGTCTATCAAGAGGATACTGGTATTAAACACGGACTCGTTCATAAGCTGGTCTCTCTAGTGCACGTTAGCACGCACGCGCATACACTATGCCACTCACCACGCATTCACACTCAGTGCTTCTCCGAACAGGATGTGATTGGACAGTTGCGGTTGGCGAAGCACAAGTTACCATGGTGATGTAACCGGAAATTGGACCACAGAAATAACCAGTCAGTAATTACCACCTTCAAGGGCGTGCGCACACACACACACACGCACATAAATATGCATAAAGGTATTAATACAGAAATTTGCACATATATTCAATCACTCAGACGTACAAACTCACAAACGTGCAATATATTAACTTATTTATAAGCATACAAGCATACCATTACCACATATTGTCGCTTTTATATCTTCAATTAGTATCTCTGGGCATTAATTTTGTTGTTTTATTTTCATTTATTTTTGTTTATAAAGGTAGTTACATATAATTATTTTTCATATAAAAAGCATGATGGCTTTATAAAAGAAGACAATGTCACTTTAAAAAAGCTATTTGAAAAAGCAGAATACATTATAGACCCTTCCTTTCTCTCTCAAATGCACACATCCCTTTCCAATACAAAAGCAGCGGCGTGCAGTCAGATGTTCAGACCGGCTTCAGAAACCTCACCCTTTACCGCTCGATTGTCCTCAAGTTCACCAACAATTATCAATAATCAAACAATTAATCGACTGAATGACCAAAACCAGTACATGACCTATAATAAGAAATGGTAATGAAAAAGTGCATACCTATTGCCTACATTTATATAATTGATACAACATTGTTTGGAAGGAAACATAAATGCAAAAAATCCGAAACTTTCGCTGACTTTGCAGCATTTATTTTCGCCATCCTTACAATTGTCACTCAGCTGTACATCATACCTTACTAAACGGATTCTCGGGACTTATCACTTGATGAGCGTTGCAAACTAATTTACGCAAATCTGCGCTGCTTCACAAGCAGCACGAGCGCAGAAATGATAAATATTTATTGATATTTTGCGTAGTCATCTATGTGCGGAAGAAAACGTCTTATAATTTTGTGTTGTATTGTATAACAATGCTATCAAAAGTAAATTAGACAGTCGTCGGTTTTACCAATTAGTCTGAGCAACTGTGGCTAATCGGGAGAAGTAAACTGCGAGAGGTTTAGATTATTAAGCAGTGAAAGGTGAGGTTATTGCTGGCCTTTGTTCCTGCTGACGGACCGCCACTGCACAAAACAGTCCCCTCTCTCACAATTTAACCTATCACAAACACATGAACATTCACAATATCCTCTGTCTCTCTCGCACGTGCACACACAATTACGCACACTCCCCCCTCGCTCACATACGCATCTATTCACACATACACACACCCACGCAGAGATAATAACAATCTGTGAACAGATTCTAACACCGAGCTTGGTTCATGAAACAGTGGCGGACGCCCTTGTAGAAGAGGAGGGACAAAAGGGGCGAGGCATCATTTAAATGGGAGGAGCCGTGTCAGAGACCCCGCCCCTTTCCCCCCATGGTCACTAGGTCACACCATTCCTTTCCGTGGCTTGCCGATGGTTTCGTAAGTATCCTGGGGATGGGGAACCGTCAATCCCTAAGACACATAGACAAACAGACGTGCGGGGGAAAAAAAAACTGAATTGTTCAGAAGTTTTCAGCTACATTATCATATCAATTAACAAACTTATTACAGACTTATTCATTAGGCAAATCCATTCCCAGAAAGTAAAATGTTTTTTCGCTCCAATCACCGTCATTGTCATATTGCCACAGCCAGGACTCCCTGTGGCCAGGGGGTCAATGAACCTAACCCCCTCTCTGAATAATTAGTGAAAACAGAAGACAGAGTTTGTGGATGGAGGAAACATGGCTTTTACATTTTGACCACTGAGCACCCAGCTTTGGTAACTTGGCGAACACCCTTCTCATAACTTATTCAAATTTAGTAAGTCCATTTAAAAATCAATTTCCCATGTCAAGCACCACCAAAGGTAGCAATAGCCGAACTGACAATTGAATACGTGATGAAATACATCGAAGCAGAGTGAGTCAATAACAGGAGAGGAGGCCGTGGTCATTTTCGCACAGACTATAACACTCGTTTTAATGAGCCTATGAAGACACTGGCAAATCCTTTTCAACAAACTGCAACTCAAGATAAGCAGAGACCTCACTACAAACACAGATAGAGCATTTTCTTTTAAAATGAAATACAGTATCTCACAAAAGTGAGTACACCCCTCACACTTCGCTAATTAATTTATTATATCTTTTTAAGGGACAACGTTACAGAAATGAAACCTGAACATGTTTGAGAGTAGTCATTGTACAATATGTGTAGCAGTGTAGATCTACTGCACTGTCCAACTAACTGAACAAACAGTTATTATTTCCAAAATGGGTGGCAACAAAAGTGAGTACACCTCACCGTCAACATGCCAAATTGTGTCCATAGTGTCAATATTTAGTGTGACCACCATTGTTGTCCAGCACTGCCTTGATTCTCCTTGGCATGTAATTCACCAGAGCTGCACAGGTTGTTGCTGGGATCCTCCTCCACTCCTCCATGGCAACATCATGGAGCTGGTGGATGTTGGACACCTGCTGCTCCTCCACCTTCCTCTTGAGGATGCCCCACAGGTGCTCAATGGGATTCAGGTCTGGAGACATACTTGGCCATGCCTTCACCTTCAGCTTCTTCAGGAAGGCATTTGTCATCTTGGGGGTCGTTATCATGTTGGAAAACTGCCGTTTCTGAAGGGAGGGCATGATGTTCTGCTTCAGAATGTCACAGTACATGTTGGAAAACATTATTCCGTCAATGAAGCGCAGCTCCCCAGGACCAGAAGCACTCATACAGCCCCAGACCATGATGCTGCCACCACCATGTTTGACTGTAGGCAGTACACACTTGTCTTGGTACTCCTCACCAGGGCACCGCCACACATGCTGGACACCATCTGAGCTGAACAAGTTTATCTTGGTCTCGTCAGACCACAGAACATGGTTCCAGTAGTTCATGTTTTTGGACTGGTTGTCTTCCGCAAACTGCTTTTAGGCTTTCTTGTGGGCTAGCTTCAGAAGAGGCTTCCGTCTTGGCCGACGGCCATGCAGATCAACTTGTTGCAGTGCACGGCGTATGGTCTGAGCACTGACAGGCTGTTCTCCCACTGCTGCAACCTCGTTAGCAATGCTGCCAGCACTCCTGTGTCTGTTTTCTGAAGCCAACTTGTGCACCTGACGCAGAGCACGAGGACTCAACCTCTTTGGTCGACCCTGACGAGGCCTGTTCCGAGCAGAACCCGTCTTGGAAAACCGCTGGATAACCTTGGCCACCGTGCTGTAGCTCAGTTTCTTGATTTCACAGATCTTCTTGTAGCTTAGACCATCTTTGTGGAGAGCAACAATTCTCTTTTTCAGATCCTCAGAGAGTTCTTTCCCATGAGGTGCCATGTTGACCATCCAGTGACCAAAATGAGAGCATTGCACCCAAAGCACCACAGTTTAAACCTTCAGCACGTTACACAACCTCATATGGCCCAGTCGAGCAGACAAAAGCATGAACATGATGAATAAGACACGCTTCATTGCAATACCAATTGGGGTGTGTACTCACTTTTGTTGCCACCCATTTTGGAAATAGTGACTGCTCAGTTATTTGGACAGTGCAGTAAATCTACACTACTACACATATTGTACAATGACTACTCTAGAATATATTCAAGTTTCATTTTTGTAACATTGTCCCTTGAAAAGATATAATAAATTAATTGTCGACATTTGAGAGGTGTACTCACTTTTGTGAGATACTGTATGTGAACGCATCAAGTAGAAATTGACATTTCATAACACTTTGTGATTTTGAGATGAAGGCTGTTTAAGTTGGACACTCTTTACTTGATCTGTGATAGTGGTTTACTTCTTAAATGATTCCTTTGAAACTATTAAATAAATCACTCAATTTTTTTTCCTTTGACATCAAATACTTAATAGGTTCGTGCAACAAACTACAGCAAAAAGTCGAAAAAGTTCAGGTGTTATGAAATGTCAATTTTTCCTTGATGCGTTCACAAATATTATTCCCTGTTGTAGTCAAGTTATGAAAATGAACTTACGGTGTAGATGCCTTCCTCTTTGGGTTTGTTCTGAAAAATGTTGAAAAAAATAATGTTTACTACAGCATCAAAAACAGAACAGTAGCTTTAATACGCACACGCACACACACACGCACACACGAGGAGACTTCATTGTTGCAATTCATTAGTATTTGGCCATTTACGCTGTTTAACCCCATAAAACCTACAGACCCATGTACAAGTCCGTCAAATGCAGCTGCTGTATTCAAACCTGCGGAACTGTAGGCTTATTTTACATTTCAATGGATATCACTAGGTTTCCAATGATCCCAAATATGTTCTGCTGAATTACAGGGAAATGTGTGTAAAATGAGGATCAAGATCTAAATATTTTTTGTGTGGTGTACTGCTGTGGCCATAAAAACATAGTGTACTGGGTTTGAATATTTTCCCCAATATAAGTATGATGTAGTTTAAGAGGTTAAAAAGGTTTGTGATTTCCGCGTGGTAGTAGTGAGGTCAGACTGTACACACGACGAATATTCATCGTACTGAAATATACAGCGTTCGAGTTCAACGCCTGGGATTAAAAATTGTATTGCGGTCCAAATTGGAACCGTACCACAGACACACACACACACACACACACACACACACACACACACACACACACACACACAAGCAAACACCCACAGACACACGCTCACACATTTCCATAACTATACTTGCGAGGACACTGTAGTGACTTGCATTCTTTTTGTGCAAACCTTTCCTGAACCTTAAACATAACCAAATCATGCCAAACCCAAACCCTAACCTAAAGAGGATTAACCATAATCCTCTTTAATCCTGCCCGAGGTCACCCAAAATGTTCTCACAAACCCATATTTGTGGTTTCTCAAGAGTTGGTTCTCACAAGCATCACAGTATAAGCCTACACACAAACACTCAGGCGCGTGCACACACACACACACACATTTGCTCACTAATATTTCTTCACATTATTGTCAGCTACAGTTTCTCCCCCCTCATCCCCCATGTGAAAGTCCCTTTCTTGGCTGAAAAGGGAAGAACTCGGACCAGAAGAGGGAGAAGTGTGTCCTTCAGCTCTTTTTACACACCCCCACCCCGCTCACCGATGTTTCATTTCAGATCTCCTCAACAACATACTCATGCAGCACCACGAAATACTGCATGAAATGGCATCATTTATTTCAGTTATGGGAGCTGTTGTTGCGTTTCAGGGTCAGTGGTTTGTATTATTATTTACGTGCATATGCATTTTGTGTTCTTACTGAATTTCAGGTGTCTTTATATTTCATGAGTGGATGCGTTTTATGAGTTTCTACTGTATTTAAATAAATACAGTGGTATGTCTCCACTGCTAAATACAGTTGAATGTGTGTGCGTATTTGAGCATATGTTCCATGTGTTCTCATCGTACTTGAGCACGCGCGTGTGTGCGCGTGTGTGTCTGTGCGTATGTGCTCGCAAGTGTACGCAAGCATACGGCTAGTGGAAACTTTGACTGTGTTTATAAATACAGACTCAGTGGTCATCTC
This sequence comes from Gymnothorax javanicus, assembly GCA_029692085.1. Classification (NCBI taxonomy): domain Eukaryota; kingdom Metazoa; phylum Chordata; class Actinopteri; order Anguilliformes; family Muraenidae; genus Gymnothorax; species Gymnothorax javanicus. The sequence continues at coordinate 47,095,196 of CM056197.1, read as the reverse complement.
TGTAGAACAGGAAACTGACAGACACAGTCAGGCCACAGAGAAAGAAACCAGAGTCCCTGAGAAATGGAGAAGTGTTCACAGGAAGAGGACTCAGCCGCTACATCATGGCCGTCTGTCTGCTAATCTCACGCAAACAGATGCGGCTATTCGTTCAGCACCACAAATACAGTACATCACTGAGCGAGGTTACACAAACCTCGCTTCAATGCAATAAATAATGAGAATGCTGTAATTGTATTTGGGGCGGAAATACTGTATAAAAGGCCAATGATTCCTACATTTTCCCCACAATATAGATATGAACAGCACTCAAAGTAAAGTTGACAAGTCTCCGCTATAACCTCATATTTATCATTTTTATTTGCAGCAAGTTGGCGCACAGAGCTACAAAGCCAAAATTGATTCACTGTCCAAATTTTTAGACTGCTTTTTGAGCAACATACAATAATCACACACACACACTCACCTGAGGTTGGCTAGCATTCTTCCCTGACCCCATCTGTAAGAAAGACACAGGCATGTTTGAGTGTACAATCAAATTTTTTTTGCAGAAAATGATTATTGGGTTTATGGAGCAGAAATTGGAAGAAGCAGTTGTAATTTGGTGTAGCACTAAGATTTGGGTGTTGCAGCAGTACTTGGGCATAACGCAAAAAAGCCAGATGCAGCAGCAAGTGGGTAGGTAAAGCAATAGTAGTTGGTCAGTTGGGTGTAAAAAAAAGGAGTTGGGTGCAGTAGTGATATTTGGGTGTAGCAGTAACAGAAATAACAGCAGTGGTTAGGTATAGCTGCAATTTGTGGTTGTAGCAGTATTTTGGTTGTAGGTGAAAGTTGGGTTTAGCAGTAATATTTACAATAGGTGTAGCAGCAGATTCTAGCTGCAGTGGAATTTATTTGGTTTTAGTAGCACTAATATGGGCGTAGCAGTCGGTGTGGCACCCATCGGTAATATTTAGATGTAGTAGTTTGATGTAGCTGTAATATTTAGATGCAGTGGCAGAAGTTTGGTGACGCTGTAATATTAAGGCCTTGCAGCTGAGGTTTGGTGAAATATTTAGATTTAGTTGCATAAGTTTGGTGTTACTCTAATATTTGGATGTGATAGCAGAAGTTGGTTGTTGTAGCAGTGGGGTTGTCACCTTCATCCTGCAGTACAGGATAGTCAAAATGATGCCGTACACAAACAGGATTCCATCCAAAATATAGCAGATCTTCGTCTCCTCCAGTGCCACTACACAACACAGGCAAAAGAAGCATCAAAGTCAACACGATCTTCTTCGTTTTTATAATGGTCCTTATGACCGTCATCACCAACTGTTTCAGCTCACTATACATAATGTAATAGATCAGTGTTTCCCAAACCTCTCCTGGAGGCCGACCTGTCCTGCATGCTTTAGATCTCTCCCTGCTCCAGCACAGGTGATTCACATGATCAGCTCGTTAATCACCCCCTAAAGCTGATTGATGGCAACCTGATCATTTGAAACACCTGTGCTGGAGCAGGGAGAGATCTAAAACATGCAGGACAGGTGGGTCCTTAACCCAATTCCTGTGATATCAGCAATATCCTTAGTTGTTTTCTTTGCTTGATGGAGGCCAATAATTTGCCCCTCTTACAAAGAAATATCTTTTCCTTGACCACGGGATAATTCTTTCAATTTGGATGTTTAGGAAATAAGAAGCCACACACAGCATCAGTCAGGGTTAAAAGAACTATCATTCGCTGAAACATTTATCACTACAATAATAATCCAATCATAAGCTATTCAGCTTTTGTTTAATTCAATCCCAATGGAAACCTTTTTTCAAGGCCAGGCAGCACTTACTGCCATCAAGGATATGGGGGGGAGGGGTGTTCTGCATGCATGGGTTTCCTGCCCTAATTACCCCAAATCATAACCAGGGCCCCATTCATTCCTTCCATTCGTCCAACCCACTTATTCCTTATTTCTGGTTAGGGCTCCAGATTTGGGGGAGGGGGGGAATTCACCCATGCCTGTGACTACACATCATTCACTCACACACTCAAACCTACAGGCAAGCTACAGCCGCCAATTAGCTAGTGCTGGTGAGATGAAGCTTCGTGAAGCGTTGAAGCTTTCCAGCCAGATGTGTTGAAGCGTGGTTCATTTCTTGAGGTTTCGAATGCACTCTAGAGACCCCTATTGGTCAATAAAAACACATACGAATTGTGCTTCGGAGGAAATGATAGGCAAGCTTAAGCCTACAGCGTGTAAGTGAATGAATCAATAAATGCAACATAAAATGAAGTATTTTGACTACATGTTATGTCATAACGAAACTAAAAGATACTTTCGGGGACTGGAAAGAGGGCAGTGAATGTTCTTGTGATACAAAGAGCTTTTTATTTTTGTTCAAAAATAATAAGCGTTTCCCCCAATAATAAAATGAAAAACTATCAAATTAAGGGAATTTATTACATATTGGAAATTATTTGAAAAGGTTTGAAAATATGGCATCACATAGTCTAACAATTTGGCCTAATAGGCTCACTAAGCGACCTTATTCGGTGAAATCAAATCAAAGTAACCTATTCCCGAACGGGTGAAACTCTTGCTGGCTCCATCGCACGTAGACAAACTCGCACACCGCACAAAATCGCCAACCGCACTGACAAACTTAAACTACTGACAAAAACCCACGAGCTGCAGAAGAGAATCAGGATATTTTATACTCGAATCACGAACGTAATGAGTGACGTCATTTCGCCGAGACGATACAAGCCTCGGCACGGAGCTCCGTTAGGAAGTGCTTCACATTTTTGATACAGGCTCCGAAGCCTTGGTATCGAGGGTAACAGCACTACAATTAGCTGTCTTTGAACTGTGGGAAGAAACCGGAGAACCCGAAGGAAACCGACGCAAACACAAGGAGACAGTGCGAACTCCACGCAGAGAGGGCGCAGGTCAGATCTAAACCCACAACCTCACTGTGTTTTGTGAGGTGACACGGCTACGCATGGCATCTCCAAGCCTTGCATTAATATTACATAATTATTTGGTACAGGCAATGCATGGTTAACACCTCATCTGAATCCACGTTCTTTTATCCAAAAATCAGAGAGGTCGTCTAAATTTTGCATTTGGGCCCTGATAACTTTGAATTTTTTTGGACAACTTCATGCTATTGCTGTGACTGGGGAGTGTAACACAGAGTAACATAGACCTCTGTTACATGAGAGTCAAATAATTAGACCAAGAGCTCGGATTGTTTCCGGTGAATCAAATATTATAATACAGAACTCTCTTACCAGTAAGTCAACTGATGTACCAGGGGGTTAAATAATGTAACCTAAAATGCTGTTACCAAGCAGTCAAATAATGTAACACAGAAGACTGACAGTCTGCAGAGAGCCAAGTAACATTAAAGGTCTATACCCAGATATTAGAGCAGGGGTCCCCAATCTTTCCCAGAAAGGGTCGGTGTGGGTGCAGCTTTCATTGCAACCAAGCAGCTACACACGTGATGCTACTAATCAAGCTTTTTAGCAGGGAGTCCAGGGGTTGATTAGTAGTATCAGTGTGTAATTGCTTGGTTGCAATGAAAGCCTGCACTCACACTGGCCCTTTCTGGGAAAGACTGGGGACCCCTGTATTAGAGTATAAAAACAAAAGCACTACTGCATATCTGACTGTGTTAGATTATCAGTCCAGTCACTGCAGCCCTAAAGGTGGGCTATTCACACAGTACATTACAGTGCCAAATGTCATACTGTTTTTATAAAATAGCTACAAAATGGAGAAACAATCAATTCTCAGAGTTCTATTATCAAATATCTATCATATATTTTTAATGAATGCACATTTTTCTAAGGAACAGTTTTTGCATGGGGATGCCACAGTTTAGACACAAGCTTAAATATTGCGATGTCCAATTTACAACCAATGAAGGGCACAGCCTCGACCAATCATCATCCAAGATTGAGTCCACCTGTTTTACAAAGAAGACTAACTGTTGCTATAGGGAATATAATTAAATAACAGACAGAACATGGACTGCTAGAAGTGGATACCCACCAAATGCAGTCTGCAAGACAAGCTCTAGTACAGGGGTGGCCAACCCTGGTCCTGGAGAGCCGCAGTAGCTGCTGATTTTTGGTGTTACTCAGCACTCGATTGATGGATTAAAGTAGTTGATTACTCACTTAACTGATCTCACCTGGTGTCACAGGTTTAATTTGGTCATAATGAGCCAATCAAGCAATTAAAAGGAACAACCCACAAGACTCCTAGAGCCAATTAAGCAGACTTGCAGGTTGTGACAGCAATCTACGTCAGTGGTTCTCAACGTCAGTCCTGGGGACCCCATGTGTGCGCTGGCTTTTGTTCCAACCACAATTGCAATCGTAGGATTTTAACAAGCTGCTAATTTGTCTTAATTATGCGCATTTAATGTTTAGAGCAGTTATTTGCCCTCTTAACCCACAACTTAACAGAAATATCTATTTGCCATCAAGAATTTCAAAAATAGCATTCGCACATTGCAGTATATCGGAAATAACAGCATAAAAGGAGAGAAAACAATGTAACCAATCAAATTAATGATGTAGATGGCTCCTAATTAGTGAAAACTACTTGGCTCATCATGACAAATGTATTCCACAAACAAACCAGTTTTGTGTTATGTTGATCTGATTAAGTTTACCTGAAGCTTTTTGAAAGAACTTGAAACAGTTGTGTCCAGCAGCCTAATCTGGGGTTTATTGATTTCCTCAGTGTATAATTTGATCTGTTTGACATGTTATGTTACTTGACATTACTTGCAGTATTGCAATAAACACACTATCTTCAAGGGTGTTTTATTCTTCATTGCATGTATGGATGTTCCTATGTAACATTTGACTAAAGAGATACATAAACAACTCTGAACATGAAAAGCACCTAATTAAGACAGTCACAGCTTGTTAAAGTTCTACAATTGCAATTGTGGTAGGAACAAAAGCCAGCACACACACGGGGTCCCCAGGACCGACGTTGAGAACCACTGATCTACGTGTTAACCAAGGTTTGTCAATGTGGTTGGATATTTAGCGTAGTTGTAATGCAGACAAAGTAGAAGTATCTGTACTTCTACTTTATATTTAGCATAGTTGTAATGCAGACAAAGTAGAAGTATCTGTACTTCTACTTTATATTTAGCGTAGTTGTAATGCAGACAAAGTAGAAGTATCTGTACTTCTACTTTATATTTAGCGTAGTTGTAATGCAGACAAAGTAGAAGTATCTGTACTTCTACTTTGTCTGCATTACAACTATGCTATATATAAACAGATAAAAGTTTATACAGCAGGGGTAGATAACGCTGGTCCTGTAGAGCCAGAGGGTGTGCTGAGTTTGGTTTTCTCGGCCCGATTTCAACCTAAGACACCAGGTGAGATAAGTGAAGTGTGTAATCAACTGCTTTAATTCATCAATCAAGTGCTGAGTAACACTAAAAACCAGCAGACACTGCGGCTCTTCAGGACCAGGGTTGGCCACCCCTGCTCTAGTATTTGAAAACCACACAAGTCAATTGAAGGGGTAATTGTGAGTTTTGTACTTTGACAGTTGTCTCAGTTAAGAAATCTTAGTGTGTTCATTTTTGCACATCAGGATGGTCATTTGTGGCAAATCAATCATAAAATAATTGGCCTGAGTTCTCCCTGTAAACTCAGGTGACCCCAGGCCCAGAATATCATGCATCTCAGATTTTGTAGCTCCCCCAACACTGCTGAAGCTTAGACGTGAAATCATCCAAAATTATAGCTGCTGCGCAGCAATGGTCGGGGTCGGGCAATTTTAGGCAAAATTAGGCAATTCTGAGCAACAAGCAGAGTGTAAGAAGATGAAAAAAAGGTGGCATTCTAATGTGCATTTTACATCAGTTGAGGCTTGAACTCACAATTTCTGGCACAAGAGACTATGCTCTATCTCACTGAAGCTAATTGGCAAATGGAAACGTCACATGTGGCTTCACAAACTGACTAAGCCGGTCACCTGTGTGCGAGACAGCAGCTGTTAGGGTGTGAAGGCAGATTTCAAACGGCTGTCAAAAATTCAGTTATTAAGACAAAAATCCAAAAATACACAAATTGCATCTAGACAGCATGGAGATGTTGGTAATCTGTTTTTAACAATGATTTATTGGCTCCATAAGTGAAAAACTGATGTTTAAAAATGCCATTTTAGTATTGACTCCAATTGTTCGCATGAGAGCAAAATTCAAAATGCTGTAAAAAATTCAGTTTTTGAGATAAAATTCTGATATTTTTCAAACATCATCTACCATGACTCCAAAATTTTGTCATTTTTTTTAATGAACATTCAAAATGTATTGAGCAAGAATTTGCAAGGATATGTTTTCAATACCGTTTTCAGTCAACATTTTGATGCACTGTAGGCTCAATTTTGACAAATCAAAAATCTGTGTGGATCGTTTGTGTAGGACAGTCTGAAGATGCTCTGTAGCAAGTTTGGTGTCAATTGAGCAAAAATTGTGGGAGGAGATAGGTTTAATAAGTTTTACAGTTTTTGAAATAACAGAGCGATGGACTTCATAGTTTGCAATAGGTTTAAATGTACAAAAGTTTCTTCAGTATTGGGGCTACATTTTGGTGAAAAATGCAAATCTGTAGCACATATGGTTGATTTGTTGTGAATTTTCAAAATTTTGAACTTTAGAGGCTTGCTGTAGCGCAACCATCAGGGCTATTGGCCTGATTTTGCAGCTCAGGCAATCTGGCATGGGACTGGACCTTTGTGCAAAATTTGGTAATTTTTCGCGCATTGGAAGTAGGATTTCCGAAGAAGAAGAAGAAGAAGATGAAGAAGATGAAGATGAAGAAGATGATGATGATGATGATGCAGGATAACAATAGGGTCCTGGCAGCTTAGGCTGCCCGGCCCCAAATAAGCTCAAAAAAGCAAATGAAGAAAAAAGGGCAATAATACAAGAGGAAAAACTCTGCAACGCTCAGAGAACATTGAGCATTGGCCATCTGAAGTGTGATATCTCGAGAGATTGGAACATTCGTAACCCTTTTACTAGTACTGTTTGATTTTTGCCAGCTATACCGCACCACTCTGTGAATTTGTTTTTATGAACAATTAAAAAAAATACAGTGATGTAACAGCAATTCCATTTAAAATCAAATGACATTTTTTTGTATTAACTGTTTATTAACAATATCTGTGGTCACAATAAAGACTTCAGCAAGAGCATGAATGATGTCTATCCACCCATATGTCAATGGTGGCATAAATGTCTACTGACTGGTGGTAGGGTTTCATTCATTGGCCAGTGTAGCAATCACATCTGGTAATGGACAACACTGATGTTATAGAGCACTGCATTAGAATTTTGATTTCTTTATTTTTTTCTTTTTCTTTAATTTTTCTTTTTTTAAATTCTGCACTTCAAGGGGTTAAAACTTGTATAAATGCATGACAATGCACACAGATTACGGTTGAGAGCCTGCATGAACAAGAGATTCACTGCCAAAATGCACTAGCATTTTAAAGTACTTGAATACAATCATTTTTGCCTCCCATTTCTCACTGAAAGTGGGAGAAACGTATGTATTTTACCAGTTTTTCTGGCCCTGATGCCTTGGTCAGTCGACCTCAGAAGCTCATTCGGAATGCGGCTGCTTGTCCGATCGAGATCCTCCCCATAAATAGTCAACCAGACTGATCCCCTCTTATTTTCCTCCACAGGTCACCACAGCAGCATTTCCTGCAGCCGCCAAGCATTCCGTGGCTCTATTCCTACCAATGGGTCAACGGCAGAATATGTTCATCAAAACGCAGCAGCAGCACGTGCGTCGAAAAGTTCCTCTTTTCTTGGGGATCACTAAAGCCGTTGATGATCGAAAACGGTAGTATTTTTATCCCAAAAATATTTGACGGAAACGTTAACAGGCGATTAAAAAAAAAAAAAAACGGTCTGACAGGCCTAGCTCATTTACGTTGTACTTCAAAATGACTTCCTATCCTTTGCGAATTACCTTTTAATAATGTGCATTTAAGAGAAACGGGCGGTTGACTTCTGCAACAACAAGACTGGCGGTACAATGTGACTGTTGTTGATTCTTTTTTCTTTTCGACGATATGAATAAATAAATCATCGGCCCAATGTGTAAGTCTTTATATGAATTGAATAATTATACAGGCATTGCTTTCTTAGTAAAAACAAGAAGGGATTTTGTTTGGAGGAGTGTGCTATTCATACAAGATAAGTAATTTCGTTTAATTATGCTCTTTCCTTTTGAGTTCAGATTGCTTATTTAGGATTTCTGTATTTTGGTACTGACTAAAACATTCCGTTTTGATGAAATGTAAAGCGTTTTGAGTATATGTGAGAAGGCGCTATAAACATGTAATGTTCATTCTTCCAGTCATTCAACACAAAGTATACAGGAAACGACTGAATTATGATTACGCATGGGGAAACATTAAAAATGGTTGGCATACGGACGGAGGGGAAAGAAAGAAAGAAACTTACTAGTGAGTTGATCTTTAACATTTTAAAATATTACTTCTTATCTGAGATATTAAAAGTACATAAAATATTATTAGTTAAATCTGCATGTGGTTTACATTTTAAATGAAGGATTAAGAAGACAAAGAATAATTTCTTTCTTTAAAGAGTTTTATTTGGTAACCAATTGATTTTTTTTACAAAATTCATGTTAAATTGGAAATAAAATGCTGACATTTTTATTTTCTCAGTTTTGATTCATGCAGGACTGGATTTCGAAGGAAGAACAGAGAATTACAGTAAATGCGTCATGGAAATTATGACACATTCCTGTCAGTCCTGATCAAACACACATAAGAATTTTCAGCATTTTCAACTGATTGTGCATGTGTGTCCAGTTGGGAAGAGTTAAGGACTTTGACTTGTCCACTCCAAATCCTTCATTTTGTTTCTTTTGAGCCATTCAGGAGTGGACTTGCTTATGTGCTTTTAGATCATTGTCCTGCTGCATAACCCAACAGCGCTTGCACTTCAGGTCACAAAATGATGGTCAAACATTTTCCTTCAGGATTTTCTGGTAGAGCGAGAATTCATGGCTTCATCAATTATGGCAAGTCGCCCCAGTCCTGAAACAGCGAAGCAACCCAAGAACATCACACTATCACCACCGTGCTTCACTGTTTGTATAATGTTCTACTGTAGGATGTTGTGTGAGCTTTATGCCAAATGGAAGGGGACCCATGTCTTCCCAAAAGTTCCACTTTTGACGCATCAGTCCACAGAATAGTATGCCAACAGTCTATGGGGTCCTCAAGACATTTTTTGGCAAATGTGAGATGAGCCTTTGTGTTGTTTTTGGTCAGCTGTGGTTTTTGCCTTGCAGCTCACCCATGGATGCCATTTTTATCCAGTCTCTTTCATATTGAGGAATCGTGAACACTGACCATGACTGGGGCGAGTGAGGCCTGCAGTTCTTTAGATGTTAGTCTTGGTTCTTTTGCGATCTCATAGATGAGTAGGCAATGCGCTCTTGGAAGAATTTTAGAAGGACGCCCACACCTGGGAAGGTTCACCACTTTTCTCCATTTGTATAAAATGGCTCTCATCATGTCACAGAGCCTAAGAAATAGTTTTGAAATCCTTCTAAACTGATGACTACAACTCTGTCTCTCATCCATACTGGAATTCCTTAAGATCACAGCATCATGTGCTCTTTTTGCCTGCTTCACATTGCCAGACAGGTTTTATTTAAGTGAGGTTTAGATTCAACCACACTCGCAGCAATCAAGTCCGGGTGCGTCAAGTGAAACTGAATTCAATTATCGATGAAATTTTTCAGTTGATTGATTTAATAACTAAGGGGACAATTACATTTTCCAAATGGAGCCAAGTAGAGTTGGATAGCTTCTTTTTTCCAATAAATGAGATCATCATTTAAAAACTGCATTGTATGCCGGATTATATTTGATATTAAAATTAGCTTGATGTTCTGGAGCATTTAAGTGTGCCAAATACACAAAATCGAAACATCTGGGAGGGGGCAAATACTTTATCACCGCACTGAAGTTCAATTTTGTAAAACAAAACTAAAATTTTAATGACCCATCTAAAATAGACCATTGTTTAATAACTGGAATAGATTAAAGTAAATAAAAATAACAATATTTACCAGTAACAGTATGTGAAACAGATTTTGTTTGAGATATTACATAAGGGATTACAGTTGCGAGGTTATAGTCAACTTCTGTTTGTGACTACACCATGACAGTGGATGATAATCATCATTAGCCTCATAGCATAAGTACTTCTCTCCTTTTTTAAGGTTTTTAAAATTATCATTCTTTTATTTATTTATTTATTTATTTATGTTATTTAAGGGAATGGATTTTTTAAAGTTTTAAAAAAAGGAAAAAAAAAATTTTTCCCTTTCATGAAAGAACAGGTAGCCAAAATCTCAAATTGGCAAAAATATGACGTAGGCCAGGGATCTCCAACCCTGTTCCAGGAGAGCTACCATCCTGTAGGTTTCTACTCTAACCCTAATTCAACAGACCTGATTCAGCTCATTAGCAGCTCATAAAGATCTCTAACTGGGAAAACTGGTGTAGTTTACTAGGGTTCTGGATGATAGCCCTCCAGGAGCAGGGTTGGAGACCCCTGACGTAGGCAGTTATGCTATGAGGCTAAAGTTATGCTCCATTAAAAAAAAAAAAAAAAAAAAACAAAAGCAAAACCTAGCCTACAGCACTTTTTTAACATGGTCTTGTTTTTTTTTTTTTTTTTTACATGGTCTAAGGTCGAGTTACCATGTCCCATGTTACCACAGACTGTTATGAAAGACTCCCCCAAACTGCGCATTTCGAATGCATAAGTTGGTATTTTGACAAGCTGTAATGAAAGGCATACAAAACACTAACACAACCAAGAATGCGCACGCTGCACAGCATTAAAGGACAAAGGACACTGTACACGGCCAGTCCAAAATTACGCCATACGCGATCGCTGCCAGGGAGGTGGTGGGTGACAAAAGACGAGAATAAATGTAAACTTTTTGCTCTCAGAAGATTTCCTGAGAACCACTTACCTGCGCTGCCGAGATTTAGCAGTAGAACGGCCAGAAACAAGGGCTCACACTTCATTTTTCGGGTCAGGGAGCGTGACCGTGACCGTTTCTGTCCTGGAATCCAGCGAAGGCTTTCAACGTCAGTGTCAAGGCGCCGTCGTTGTCAGTCACGCTGATAACTCAGAAGAGGGGAAGGAAGCTGTGGCCTGGTGGTGACCAGTTTGCCTTTCTATATAGACCACTCCCCACCTCCCTACACAATACTGCCTCGCCTCCGCTTTTCAAAATAGCGATGGCCGAAGGGGAACACGGCGTGTTTGCATCACACTGTTTTTATTTTAGCAGTACTTTCAAGATCCCCATTCTGAGAAGTACAGAGCGAACAGAAGCTTTACAAATGGCACAATTAAGATGAAGGGTAGGTGACATGTGCACGACTCAGGAGGAGACGGGGTGAGGGTCAGATGTGAACCACTTCCTGGCAACACTGCCACTGCACAGCGCATTTGTATTCTTAAAAAAAAGCCAATGTGTGATTGAGCCTACACGTACAAACAGAGCTACCACACCATTTACTTCCACAGTCCACTGGTACACAGATTATGCTCGGAAGGTGAGGTACTACAATAAAATTAACACAGTGAAAACCCAAATATGATTTGTTCCATTACAGGGAAAGAATGTACCCTGGCGGCTTAAATGAGGATATTTGCATCAGATAGAGGAAGAGAGTGGTCACCACGATTGCCAGGAATAGAAGTTAGTCGTAATGCTGGTCTCCATTGCAGATGAGCAGAAAGGAACAGTATTGTAGATCTTGATGACCACTGTGAACAAAAAGGAACAGTAATCCAGATTTCGATGACCACTGAGAACAAAAAGAAACAGGAATGCAGATCTTGTTGACCACTATGAACAAAAATGGAACAGTAATTCCGGATCCAAAGATCAATGATCTCCAAGACCTCTAGGAAAAGAAATTGTGGTCCCCATGAAATGCACAAAGGACATTAAGGACCAGTAATGGTCTCGTCAAAGACCACAGAAACATTGAGATAATAAAAGAAAAAAGAAAAGACAATGCAGATCCCTACGACCACTGCTATGATAATCATGATCTCTGTGCACGCAACAACGCTTGTGAGAGACAAACGGTGAGAATTTAATCTTCCTGAAACAAGACATCCAAGCTAATCCATGAGATACACGGTTTTTTTTTATTGTTGGTTTTGCCTCCCCTCAAACAAGAAGAACCCATTTTGGTGAGGGTGTTCTTGACAGGACACAGAATCTCAAGATGAACTTAAGACTCTCAAAAGCCTCGTTCTATCAAGCAGTCTGGTTCAGTTCAGTTCGTTACACATTAAAATGGTTTGCGTTCCCAATATCAGGAGTTGTGGTTGGTACACTCTTATTCCAAATTAATTGACTTTACTAAACAATTGCATGGAAACCCGTTGCCTTAAACTGCGTAAGTTTTTACAAAAGGTGAAACTAAACAGGTCAAATTGTATGATCATAAAACCTTAATGGCATGCAGTTGCCGCATTAAGGTTATATTAGCAGTATTTACTCAAAATTGTTAATTCAATAAAACAATATTCAGAAGAACAGAGTGTAGTAGTATTTGAAATAGTGGTGAGCATGTCTTGGTTGATCACAGTATACATCAAATGAATTATTATTCAAAGATAACATTTGCTGTTGAGTTACTGGTGAGGAATCTACATTACAATGTTTAGATGTTATTGCTCTAACCTCTGTGAATGTTTCTTAAAATCATAGAGCTGTAAACAGGATCCATTTTTCTAACAGGAAAGGAAAGCAACAAACTGCAACATGATCCACTTAATGGTGACAACCTACTGAACCCAAACAAACATGGTCCGTGAAAAGAAAGCACCTAACTAATATGTATAACCAATAAACAAACACATGAATGAGCAGTTATTCAACAACAAAAACTGTAAATTGTGTGTACTAGGCATTGTGGGTAATGCTCAAGGACAAACTCCAGGCAAAATTAAACATATTAAGTTATTTTTGCTTAACATGATCAATTGCATTGCATATTTCAGCTGATTATTACGAACAACTAATTCAATTTAGTAATGGCACCGCTTTTTTACAATACATGAAAAACTAAGTAATGACTACTCAAAAGTTAAATCAGAAATGAAATCTGGGTTTACAGTGTACCAGAACAACCACTCCAATCGATCCCATTTCTTTGTTACCCCTTTGTACTACCAAGCACTGAACCGACACTGAACGGTGGAGCTAGAAGCACTACAGCCCGTTCTGTGGTAAAGAGAGAATCGCCGCTCTTGCTCAACAAGGGCCAAACACAAATCCACCATTTTTTAATATTCCACCAATTGCAACAGATCACTTACAGCAGCTTTTTTTCCCTGTAGGCCTACATGTCAGCACGCAACTCCGTTCCGTGGACAGTCAACAAAGTGCATGTTCCTCTGCATCATCGGTGAAGAGGAAATATACCGAGAGATGGATGGAGCTCTCTGCATGTGCTGTTGACCCATCTATTAACATCCGCTGACAATCCCATCTGCATTTAGGAGTACTCTCTGCAGTGGAAACGCAACCCAGATCTACGGTTTAAGAACAGGCCTATACAGGTTACTTTACCGGTTCTAAGGATGCTATATTGAAAGTGTTTGATGTAAGCGCAATTCTAACCGACCCCGATGAAACTCAGGGTAATACTCTTCGATCAGTATCTATCCATGATCCACCCACTACGTACTGTGCTGCTCAGTAAAGATGACGGCGCCATCACAAACCTTTAACTCGACTTCATTTTTTCCACCAAATTTGGAAGTGTATCCACTGGTGCAGCCAGAACTGAAAACTGAGGGGATGGAGATCATCCCTATGAAATAATTATTAGTGCTGACCTGTTCTCATTGTACCCAATTATTGATACATTCACTCCAAAAACACTCCGAACCATCAGGTGCTGCTAGTTCTCCTCATTAATGCAAGACAATGATTAATTTGGACAAGCAACTTTCCGTATTTCAATCAGGTTTATCTTAAATTGCGAAAAACCGTTTTTAATCTTTGTATTTGATTTAATTTCAACAATTTAAGCTATCATGAAGTGCAGGTTAGATCACCTGATGTGCCAGAAAGGAAGCACAGAAGTTCCAGAGGAGTTTACTTTTCGTAAAGCATAGGCTCACTTCTGAGTATTCTACTTTTTCTAAACTGAATGTAGCCTATAATTTATTCACCCTTAGACTGAATTAAGAAGGAAGCCTTATTTTTAAGTGCCAACAGATTATTCTTATAATTGGAAAGCGTGTTAATAAGGGAAAATGATTGACAACAAGTCAAGACTAATAATCGTGTTAAAGGGCAGTTCTCCGCTCCTCCAATTTCAATTCTGCCTATGGCACTGTGTGCATCCACCAACTTTGCATCTCCAGTCAGCAGCTACTGCTTTTTCTTCACGTCTTATGAAATATTTCTACTTCAGCTACTCCGTTCACTAATTTCTCGGTGTTCAACATGCATCTGTCTATTGTCCAACTCACTGATTCCCAGTCAGAGTCGCGGGGTGAATGGAGCCTATCCCTGCATGCAACAGGTGAGGGACAGGAACACAAACTGGACAGTTCACTAATCCAATGCTGGGCACATACACCATTCACTCATGCACTCATACCTACAGGCAATTTTAGAGTCTCCAATTAGCCTAACATGCATATAGTATTAAGAATGAAGCAGCAAATTGGAAGAGCCAGAGGAAGATTATGCCACCTTCACACTGAAAGGCCCCCGGGCCGGATTCAAACCCACAACCTTCTTGCTGTCAGGCGGCTGCTCTCCACCGGCTGCCGTTTTGAACACTGGAATGGCAATTACAATAACAGCAGAATCGACTGCAGAGACTGTCTGCAATGACGGTGCCGTATATTCACCGGCACTTATAGGAATAAGAGAGAGGATCCAAGTGCGAAGAAATAAATGCCTTTAATTAGGCTGGACAATAGTTCAGTGCCACAGAAACAATAAAGACTTATTTTTATTTTATTTCATGTCACCTTTATTTAACCAGGGTGAGATTGAAATCTCTTTTTCAAGGGAGCCCTGAGGAGTTGAGGTGGAGAGGGAAAGGACAAGTTGCACAGCCAATTAGATCAGGTGATGATTAGGTGGCAGGTCGAAAGAGCCAGGTTGGCAATTTCGCCATGACACTGGGGAACCCCCTACTCTTATAAAAGTGTCATAGGATTTTTAATGACCACAGTGAGTCAGGACCTCGGTTTAACGTCTCATCCGAAAAAGGGCGTCTCCTTCAGTACAGTGTCCCCATCACTGCATTGGGAATTATTCCATCAGAGGGAAGATCACAACCCACTGGCCACCAACACCTCTTCCAGCAGCAACTTGGTTTTCCCAGGTGGTCTCCCATCCAAGTACTAACCAAGCCCGCACCTACTTAGCTTCAGCCACACAGCTGAAGCAGATTGAGAAGTGGTATGGCTGCTGGCAAATAAATATGACATAAAATAAATTTAAATATTTACAAATAGATGGACTCGCTAGACTGGTACAGTCTTTCAAATCTCCTTACAAAACTGAGACTACAGAGCTACGCAGAGAGGGTTTAACTGAGGCTTCGTAAAAACAAACAGAAACTGAGCGGTTTAAATAGGGATACTCATCAATGAACACAAGTGGAAAAACAGGTGGGACAAATCAAAGGGGAAGCAGCAGCTGGCCAATTAGAATTCAGGGGATACTGATGGCTTGACAGAGCACAGAGGGGGCGTAACACTGTCCAAGTGGTCATGCAGTGAACAAGAGTCGCTCCCATTGGGACC
The DNA here is from genome assembly GCA_029692085.1 of Gymnothorax javanicus. Lineage (NCBI taxonomy): Eukaryota > Metazoa > Chordata > Actinopteri > Anguilliformes > Muraenidae > Gymnothorax > Gymnothorax javanicus. The sequence continues at coordinate 47,079,302 of CM056197.1, read as the reverse complement.
AGATCTGAGTCTCACACAAGACCAGTCAAATCTCATGCAGTGGTCACAAATCTCACCATCAAGGTGAATGAACACATGGATAGAACTTAAGCTAGTTAATTTAGCTTGAGGCAGCAAATGCAATGTACAGAAGTTAGCAGCTTGTCTATTTTGCACATGTTGAACCATTGACCTCCCCAGCCACATCCCACATTTTCACAGACGCCTCACCGAAATAACCTCTGAGAAACCTTATGCATTACAACACTCTGAACATCAGCGGTATGCAGACAAACACAATAAGAAAATTCCAGAGGATGACAACAAGTCTGGTAGCATTTCACTTCAATACGTGGGATTACATGGTGGCTAAAGCTGCCAAGATTCTAGTATAAATAGCCTGGCATCATAGTATTAGTCACCGACAGAATTTATGAGCATGATGGTCCTTGACCAGAGGTGGAGAGGATAACAGAGAAAGGGCCGGTGTGTTTGCAGGCTTTCACTCCAAACAATTTCAGATTTCAGAGTCACTACACTGAACCGGACCTCTGTGACTAGAAATCAGGCTTCAAACGAAATGTGATTAAACCAACAATGGGCACCTATTGAGCATCAGCATCTTTACCAACCACAGTAGTGATGCTAGTGTTGTTTCTGGTTGATCTGTGTGTTTTTATGCGTGTGGGTGTGTCCGTTTGTGTACAATTCTTGTGCACACTATAGAATCGCAACATTTTAAGATTCAGTCAGGAAATATTTCCGGTGAGTAGCTGGGATACAAAGAAAGGCCCGGTTCAAAGATGACCGTGGCCTAAGAACGCTCGCACTGAACGCAATGGGGTCATTCCATGTCAAATCAACCAAATTTTAGGAACTTCCCCACCAAAAAAAATAAATTTTTATTATATTCCCAACAGTGGAAGATTTATATATCTGGTGTGAAATAGTAAAATAATTAAGCTCAATTATTGCCAGTACCTGAAATTTAGCTTCTTTTAGGGAGGGGGGGCCAGTTTTAACAAATTGCCATAATTTTGGAGTAAGTTTGAGGGCCTGAGACATGCATTTGCAGAGCAAACAGACCCACAAGTTTCATTTTGTCATCAGAACAGTTGCTGAACTCTAGCCTTAAGCTACTTTTCTTTACTCAGTGTGTTTAGTTTACCTGTACTGTGGCATGGAAAAAGCAAAAAACACCAATCATACAATTTTTTTCAAAATTTAATGTATTTATTATTCTGTACCCAATTAAGATAGAGCCCTGAGACTTGGTATGCAAACTGTCGGTCAAAATTCTGAAGACCAAAAAAAACATCAAAGTCGCAATGGTTGTATTAAATGTTTTAATAACCTTGGAAGTTGGCTTCAGAATGAAAAGTGCGTATTTTGGGTCATTATAGTGGGTATATATCTCAAAAGGGACTCAAGTGATCAATGTCATATTTTTAGTGCTTGAAGGCATGGGTCTTGGGTCTAACATATTAAAAAAACTAGAGATGTAAAACTGTTCTTTTTGATTTTACATCACGCCCATCATAATAGTGGTTTGGCATTCGTTTAAGCCTATATACCATGATTTGTGACTGAAGAGCACACCAATAAATTTTAATGATGACACGGTTTCATTCACAGAGCACTGTTGCATCATTATCTACGCTTACCAGCACAGTATTTGACAAACAGAAGAATGGTCATTATATACCAGTGCTGCTATCCGATTTATTCTAGTGTAATAAAGGGAAGCTGGAAAAAAATATTTTCTGAAAAGATGACAGTGTAACCATGGTAATAATTACTGTCTAAAAAGAATTTTCCAATGATTTTAATATACAAGACCTTTCCAGGGTTATAAAATGGAACTTTGGAATTCCCCACTTCTATATTTCGCAATATATAAACTGAAACCTCTGATAATCCCATCAAATTTTGGGTTTTTCCACCCCAATCCCTTAAAATTAATGATTAGTCATGACCTGTTTTCAATCATTCAGTAGTTATTCTGATGTTTCTTTATATGTCATATTTCTTTATGAAACAAGAACAGGGAGCACAGCACCTCCGCCACGCCAAGGCAACTCTGTGCATTAGTTGTTTTCGTTGGCTGATGTAGAGGATTCTTGCATTTCACCGCCAGGTGGCAGCAAAACCCAAAAGCACACCGATTGGAAATCCGGCCCATTGGAAAGACTTGAAATCTCTGCCAGCACAGCTGGATTTGAACTTTGGCCTATATCTCAGCTGTACTTTGGCCTTAGATATGCCAAAATTTAATTACTTGTTCCTCTTGTGCTACTCTAACATCCTGCAAAGTTTGGTTAAAATCTATGCAGCCATTTTTTTTTTTTTTTTTTTTTTAAATTTGGCATCTCCAATCCCACTCGAATCTGGAATGCCCAATTGGTGAACTATGTACAAGGCTTGCTCGTATGTGACCCCTTGCTGCCAATTCAGGAGAGTGTAGACAGTTCGCGGCTCTCCTCCGAAGCACGTGCCCGTCAGCCAATGCTTCTTATACACTCATTGGTCGAATCTTCGCAAGTTCAGAACGAGGGTGGCAGATACCCGAACATGAACATGCTTGGAATCTTCCTGACAAGCGCCCGTCTGGCCAACAGGAGGCGCTTGAGCAACGAACAAGGCAACTATTATTTTCCCTTCCCCGCAGTCCCTTCCCAACTTGCAACCCCGTAGCGCAATAGCCAATTGTGCGCTACTCTGAAAAAGCTGCCGACCACTGCTGGCTGGTACGAGGCGGGGATCGAACCCGCGATGTGATAGTCACTTCTGCTTCGCAACGCGATGCTTTACCGAGTGAGCTATGCGGCCATTTTTGAGATATCCTGCTAACAGACAAACAAACAAACCAACCAACGCCGGCGAAAACATACACCTCCTTGGCCGAGGTGAACAAGTGTATGTGTAACATTCATGTTTTCACTTACACCATGGCTAAGGTGTTCCGAAAATTAAGTTAGACACCTAATATGATTGGCATGCTGTACAGTCTAAAGGAATAGTTTTACATCTCCAGTTTTTTAACATGTTAGACCCAAGACCCATGCCTTCAAGCACTAAAAATATGGCATTGATCACTTTTGTCCCTTTAGAGATATATACCCACTATAATGACCCAAAATACGCACTTTTCATTCTGAAGCCAACTTCCAAGGTCATTAAAACATTTAATACAACCATTGTGACTTTGATATTTTTTGTGGTCTTCAGAAAGTTGACCGACAGTTTGCATATCAAGTCTCAGGGCTCTATCTTAATTAGTTACAGAATAATAAATGCATTAAATTTTGAAAAAATTAGTATGATTGGTGTTTTTTGCTTTTTCCAGGCCACAGTACAGGTAAACTAAACGTAATGAGTAAAGAAAAGTAGCTTCAGCCAAGAGTTCAGCAACTTTTCTGATGACAAAATGAAACTTGGGGGTCTGTTTGCTCCGCAAATGCATATCTCAGGCCCTCAAACTTACTCCAAAGTTATGGCAATTTGTAAAAACTGGTCCCCCCTCCCTAAAAGAAGCTAAACTTCAGGAACTGGCAATAATTGAGCTTAATTATTTTACCATTTCACACCAGATATATAAATCTTCCACTGTCGGGAATATAATAAAAATTGGGTCTGTCAGCTCTGAAAATCCATATCTGAGGCCCTCAAACTCCCTCCAAAATTAAGGCGATTTTGTTAAAATTGACCCCTCTCCCCTAAAATAGGCTAAATTTCAGGAACTAGCGATAATTGAGCTGAAATATTTGACCTCAGTACTGCCAATGCATATTTCTTGAAATGTGCAAAGTTTTATCAAAATCAAAATTTTGATGTGGGGGGGCTCTGGTTGAGTTGACACGGAATGACCCAATGTAATATGGACTGCTATGCTGAAAACAATAGCATTATTGCTGTCACCGGTGGTGCAATCATGGGTGGTCGCCAGTTCATTCTTGTACTGGAAAGTAACATTTGTTATCCCAAAGTAAAAAAGGTCAATACTCAATCAATTTCACACACTTTAAATATTTATTTGGATGTACACATGAGAAGGAATAAGAGAATGAGAAAATTCAACAGTACATAATCTGTAGGAGAGAGACAGACAGGAGAAGCAGTGATAGTCTCTCAAACTGCAGAGCCACAAGAAATTAACGGTCCACTTCTCCAAATACAATATCTTGCGTGCCTGCCAAAGCATGAAAAAATGTGCATTAATAATGGTTACAACTTAAAATCACAATACTGGCATGCGTAAACACAGCCATAGAAGCAGTGATTTTACCGATGATGGCAACAACGTCAGCCAGCATATGTCCCTTCGCCATCATGTCCAACCCCGCCTAGGAAAGAGAACAAGCACCTCACCATCACCATCATGATGTTTACGTTAAAATATTCACTCTTTAATTTTGGTTACTCTCAAAATGCTGATGGTCAAAACGATCCCAAAACCATCTTTAATGAACATGGAAGTAATTAAAATTCTTCTGAGTTTTCACGTAATTTTTATTTTTTTATACCAGGGATTACCTTTGTAGCAGTTCTTTGAACTTTCTCTACATTCCTCTTGTAAAAAGGTTCAAAGAAGCCAAGCTGCCACATGCATGATATGCAAAAAAGTCATCTTCATCATCATTCCAATATAGCAACTTTTCAAGAAATTCACAATGCAGCTACGAATTCAAAGTTGGGAGATTTGGGAATGAAATATAACTTATAGAACAAAAATTCTCTCCTGCGTGTGGTTCCAAGGGCTTTTTATAGTCGACAGAAAAACAAATACCCAACATATAGAACACATTAGAAATTGGCGTAGCAACCCATGGTGGAAGAAAGCACAAGTTTGGAATATAAATAGACATCGTTCTTGTACCGCTCCACATTCTTTAAAAATTTAACCAAAAGCTACTCAAAATTTACTTCACAAGCCTTTCACAGTTATGTTGGAGGGTGGATGCCAATGCAAGCATTTACCAAGTGGGCAAATCCAGGTGCTTTAATCTTGCAACGGTACGGTCTGCTTGAGCCATCAGACACCAGGTAAACACCAAATTCTCCCTGAAACAAGCCATATATTACACAATATTACACAATGTTACACTGCATTAGAGAACATTACATAAATTTCGCTGACGTTTTCATTCAAAGCGACTAAGAGTTGATACAATGTTGGGATAAGGGCCTTGCTCAAGAGCATCAACAGCTACAGTCCAGCACTGGGGCTTGAGAGGGACTGCATGTCCCAGTCAAACACAAGTATTACAGAGACTATTAAACATAATACAAACAGCATGCAAACACCACATTTTTCACATGATCGAAACATACGCTAGACATTACATTTGACCAACAATTCTTAAAAATGGGCTGGGACCCTCATCGGGTTGTGGTAGAACATGAAGCAGGTGTGTAGTCCACTAGGCTATGCCTACACATGTATTTGACTGGACAGGTACAGAACTCAGAGTTTCTGCCCCTTTTTCAAATTCAAACACTTTTCAAGTATTTTTAAGTCGCATTTTAAAGCTTTTCCAGCACCTTACATCACAGGTAAATTACTAATTAATCAAACTACTCAGCCAGAAAATTTATCATAGAAGTTAACCTTACAATTTGAAGAATTTTCAAGCACTTTAACTCAAAATCCTAGCACTTTTCAAACCTTGAAAACGCCACATTATATAAATCAAGTGTTTTCAAAGATTTCAAGCACCCCCTACCAACCCATATGAATTTGTCATCTGGCTCCCAGTATTAGAAAATTACAAAGGCAGTGTATGAGACATCACTCAAAGCCCACCTGATACCACACAGCACAATCCCCTCAAATCACACATAAAAGCACTAACATGCTATACATCAAATGAGCAGTAGAGGGCGCATACCTTGGGAGCCTCCACAGCAGTGTATGTGGCCCCGGGGGGAACCTGATAGCCCTCAGTGTACAGTTTGAAGTGGTGAATCAAAGACTCCATGGAGGTCTGCAGAAAGCACAGTTACCGCTGAGGTTAAACAACACCAGCAAACAGCCAAAACTAGGCTTTGTTTTTGAGGCTAATTTCCTAGTCTCCCTGGGATACATTTCTAACTAGTGCCCTTGTGGTCGGCTCTGGTATTGGTTATTCACCCACGGTTTTCAGCACAATTCAATGTGACGTCAACTCATTTTTACGCACAATAAAAAGAAGCTGTAACGCTTTTCTTAGGCTAATGTCAATCCCATAGACTGTATAACAAGAGGCCAGTCAGCACAGAGAGCTCCGCTGAGGATGAGTGAAATGTCCATGTCATAACTTAATTTCAGAAATTCTTGAAAACTATTGCAATATGAACACATATGACACATTTGGTAACCAGAATATACTGTGAACCAGTTTGGTGTCTCAATTTATGTAGTATAACAATAGAACCAAATTGCAAATTGCAATCATTTATTTCAATCATCTTACCACCAAGCAATACTAATAACCAACAAATACCCTCCCCCCCTCAGTACATCACAAATATAGCAGTCACAATCTTTGTAACACTGTCATAGGACAATATGATGCAGAACAATTAATCCAGAACAATGATCCGGAACAACATTATTCGGAACAATGATCTGGAATAAAGTGATCCAGAACAATGATGAGGAACAACATGATGCAGAATAACATGATCCTCATCATCATCATCATCATCATCATCATCATCATCTTTATTCCAGTATATAAGGCCTTGGCCCATAGTACAAACAGATAACAGATGTCACCATGCTGGGTAGTACATGATATAAATACTAAATTTATGCATATAATAAACAGATTCCAGTTCCTTTATGATGGTTAATTTCTAAACTCCACAATTTTCAATAAATAATGTCCTAACTATAATAAAAACTTTGTGTCATTACACTTCATCACATTTACAAAAGTATCAGCACAGCGATGTCCAAGAACATGAGGTGGAAAAAATTCATTTCTTAAGGTTCAATAACGTGGACATACCATCAATATATGATACTCATCTTCAACATAAAACTTATTTTCACTATGAGAGAACATACAGAATCTTTCACAATAATCAACATTATCATGCCTTCCAGTTTCGACTGCCAGCTTAAAATTGTTACATCTAAACTTAGTGATAACAGTTTTGTAATATAAAGGGATGTCTTCCAACAGATACTTCTCAATATTTAACAAGGATTTATACTGCCTGTAAGTCTTACATTTTACTGACTCCATTACATCAGAGTGCCAATTTGGATACAAACAATCAGACAGTCTTTGCTTGAAGGCAGAAATGAAAGATTTCACATCACCAATATCTTGGCTGATCCAGGTTACACCATATCCAAATTGGAACAAAATCTCTCGAACCTGAGATGCCCAAGTGACTCGCCCAACATCATCCAAGTCTTTGAGCATAATGTATGACTGACACTGCAATCTGTGTCTATCTAACTGGATGACGCGAAACCAATACTTAATTAATCTCAAAAGATAATAGTACTGCAGGGGGACTCTGCCACACTCTCCGAGTGCCATAACATTACAAGTATTTTTGCTTAATTTTAATATCCTCTTACAAAAGGAAATTTGCGTCTTTTCGACAATGTAGGAATACTTAAAACCCCAAACTTCAGATCTGTAACACAAAATGGGTGAAATCGTAGCATCAAATAATTTAAATGCATCGCTGATGGAAACAAAACCAAATTTACGTTGATAGCCATACAAAGACATCAATGCTTTATTTGCCTGTGCAGCGAGACAGCTCTGTGCCTTGGACCAAGAAAGATATGGGGTAAATACAACTCCCAAATATCTGTAATTATTAACCACTTCAATTTTTTCCCCTTTAAAGTACCACTTTTCATGATTTCTTAGTGTACCACCTCGACGGAAAACCATAATCTTTGTTTTTTTTAATGTTTAACTTCATTCCAGTGTCATCACACAATTTCTCAAGTACATTTATTTTTCTCTGTAACTGAACAACTGTATCAGACACAGCCACTACATCATCTGCAGATAAGAGTGCAGCCACACTGGAATATTCAGGGGAAACAAAAATCCCATTGCCACCTTCTGTTTCAAAACGTTTTACTAACAGATTTATGAAAATTATAAAGATTAGTGGACTGAGGATGCAACCCTGACGGGTCTCTCTATTACAGCTAAAATAATTTGTTAGCCCAACAGTTGTTCTGACACACGATGATAAAGAACGACATATTGAAATAATAATCTTAAAAAACATCTGCCTCGAACTCCGATATTGTACAGACTCGGAAACAAAATTTTATGATAAATGCAATCAAATGCCTTACTGAAATCTATGAAAATGCAGTAAAAATGCCCATTCTTTTTAGACAGGTACTTTTGAATCATGGCCTGTAAAGAGAATATTTGATCAATTGTTGAATAATTTGCTCGAAAACCAGCCTGAAATTCAGAGATGGTATTCTTATAATCACACCACAATTGCAGCCTCTTGTTGAGAATGGAAGCAAATACTTTACATAATGTGTCTATTAACGAGACACCTCTGTAATTATCAGTAATATTCCTATTGCCAGACTTAAATAACGGACATATAATACTCTTGCCCCATTCTTGAGGAAATACTCCATTTTCAAAAAGGTTATTAAATACTTTTGTCAGTACTGGTGTTATACAATTCCTGGTCAATTTTAACATCTCTGCAGGAATACCATCTTCACCAGGTGATTTACAATTCTTTAACTTTAAGAGACTGTTATACACTTCCTCTTCAGATATTAGACAATTCAACACAAAAAATGTATTACTAGATAGATCGTCACCGTCAGTCAGAACATCATGATTATATACATCAATACCAATGAGGTCTGAGTGCAGTAACTTTTTAAAATGATTAAACCAGTGTTCCACGCAAATACTGTTGGAAGAATCCTTATTTACCTTACGCTGTTTCAGCAGAGCCCAAAATAGTTTGGGATTATTGCTTGAATTTATCAACCGACATTTCTGTTTCTCCTGGTACTCCGCCCATTTCCTGAAAAAAGCTCTTAAATTCATTACGTAGCTGTTTATACGCATCAAAATAACAACCAATTGAGTGAAAAATATTAAGTGCGGCATATTTCTTATATTTTAGTAATTCCAATTCCTGATCCCACCAAGGGGGTTGCTTTAATTGTCTTCCATTAGCATTAACTCAACAAGGGAAACATTTTTTCATAATGCTTGCAGCGGACTGGCATACACCCGTTATATCTTGTACACACTGCATGATCCAGAACAATATTATCATTTCAGTCATCCTCAGCGAAGCTCTCTAGGCCGACAGACCTCTTGTTGATATATTAATGAAAGACTGAAAAAATGAGCACAAACACTGATTTTCTAAGTCCAAAATGCTGAATTTCTCAAAAAACGGGACGTAGAATTTTCTAATTTTCGCAGGGGATATTCAGAACATCATAAGGAAGGCTCACAACAAATTAGACAAAAAGCTATCAGACAGTTTTTGAGATATTAATGAAAGACTGAAAAAATGAGCACAAACACTGATTTTCTAAGTCCAAAATGCTGAATTTCTCAAAAACTGGGACGTAGAATATTCTCATTTTCACAGTGAATATTCAGAATATCGTAAGGAAGGCTCGCACCAAATGAGAAAAAAAAGTTATTACAGTTTTTCAGATATTCAAATTTGAAGTGAAAAGTTGACAGCGGACGGACGGACAGACAGACAGACAGACGGGCGTCGGATGACTTGGCATTAGAAAAGCTCCGCTGACTGCTGACTATCGTCACAGCGGAGGTAAAAATGCGCACAAACACTGATTTTCTAAGTCCCAAATGCTGAATTTCTCAAAAACCGGGATGTAGAATTTTCTAATTTTCGCAGGGGATCATCAGAACATCATCAGGAAGGCTCACAACAATTTAGACAAAAAGTTATCAGACAGTTTTTGAAATATAAATGAAAGACTGAAAAATTGAGCACAAACACTGATTTTCTTAGTCCAAAATGCTGAATTTCTCAAAAACTGGGACGTAGAATTTTCTAATTTTTACAGTGAACATTCAGAATATCATAAGGAAGGCTCAATCAAATTAGGAAAAAAGTTGTCAGACAGTTTTTGAGATATTCAGACTTGAAGTGAGAAGTTGACGCCGGACAGACAGACAGACGGACACCAGATGACTCGGCATTAGAAAAGCTCCGCTGACTGGGACTGTCGTCACAGCGGACCGTCGTCACAGCGGACTGAAAAGTTGACGTTTTTAACGTTTTTATCTAAAATTAAAGAAGGAATAAAATGAAAACAAAATTGTCAGCATTATGAAATTGTCAGTTGCATTATAGGGGCTTACCTGAGTAGCTGCTTAACCTAACATGGCTCAAAAGAATCACTGAATAACTATCAGAAATGACAGTTGCTAGTTGGCTACATTCACAAACCATGCACGTGGACTCTGTAGCGTAACGTGACCAAATTTGGAAACCAAAACAAACGTCACTGTCTAACCCTCGTCCATAGTACCCACTGACGCTTCAGCCAAGTAACGCTACGCGTGTCCACAGCAAATGAATTTCTGGGAACGAAAATTGTTAATTTATGCCCATATCTGCAGCAGACAAGCTTTCTCGAAAGCAGTGATGCACCTCAAATTTTGTCACTAAAGTCTCTAAACCCGACGTCGAACGTTCACTTACTTCTGTCACCATGGGCTTGCGGTTTACATTCTTCACTCTAGGGACATAATCCCTTTCGGAATGTGCCATTTCGCAAAAGCTTCCTCCCTAATGGCATGTGCCGCGGCTATGTTCGCCATCTACAGCTGCTCCGAAGGCGAAAATGAAACATAGGAGATTGGTTCAAAAAGGGTCACTTGGTACTGGTTGCCCAATCACAGAACGGGTATCTCTCGCTTTTGGTTTCCCAGTCTCCACAAAGCCATCTTAGCCGCTACAAAGCGCTGTTGGCGCTACTGTTCTGTATCATACAGAATGTCTACCAGCGGAGTGTAACGATGGAGATGGAACCAGTCTAGTTTCCACGAGGCGCATGGTATTTTCAAGCTTTTTTTTTTTTCCCCCAGAGGTGCTCGCTTTTTTCCTCACCCCATTTTTTTTTTTTTTTTTAGGTGCGCTATGGTGCACGCGCGTGAAAGCGCGCCTTAAAAGGCAGTGACTGAAGTAGCATAAACAGTCATGAAACCTGCCGTTCAGCCAAGTCTGAAGCCTGAGGATTTTTCGAACTGAGATTTCCCTCAAATACGTTTACCTCATTACATGAAACTTAGGCTGAGTATTGCATGGACATTGAACATTGTAACTAAATACATGGCAGAAACAAGAAAATCATAACTTCCTTTACATTTTTATTTTATGTTATTTGGACGATATTTTAAACTGTAAATATTAGGAAAAGTCTGCAGCTCTGCCGGGTCAACACATCTCGCATTCGGTGGGCGGGACCCACTGAGCAGGACTACATGCCCATATAAGGGCTTACTGCTCAGTCTCTGGAGTGAACCGGCACAAAATGGCAGCTCACGAAAAAAGCTGCATTCAGTCCGCATTTCCCTCAGTGTCATTCTTACACAAAGTTCCACAGTTGAACAGACTGATTATACTGCTGAGGATGAGGAGGACTCACCTTCATCTCGGAGCGCTTGGGCGGGGCGACTTTGGCGTCGTCCACTTTGATCTCTCCCTCGGGCATCTTGTTGAGACACTGGTGCATGATGCGAAGGGACTGACGCATCTCCTCCACTCTACACAGGTACCTGAGAGACAGGGACATGCACCGTCACGCGGAGAGGCAAGGCTATGCACGCGCACACGTGACCACACACTCGCACTCGGACTGCCCAACACGGAGCCGCTCACATGCTAACGCACGCTCTCTCACACAGACTCCTCACAAACCACACACACACATTCAAAAATACACACAGACGCACAGCTCATCGCTTCACTCAAAAACATGCACCTGTTTAGATAACCACACATCAGTCACATAGTTCCTCGCTCAGTCTCTCCCTCCTTGACCCTCTCCAGCACACACGCACGCAGGTACACACGCAAACACAAACCTGTCGTAGCAGTCTCCATTGCTCCCGATGGGGATGTCGAACTCCACCTGGTCATACACGTCGTAAGGCTGAGACTTACGCAGGTCCCACTTAATGCCGGACCCCCGCAGCATTACACCACTGAGAGACAGACAGATAGACAGACAGACAAACAGAGACAAGAAGGGACTCAAAATCAGTAGATGTCATGTGTGACCGCACCCTTACCCTGAAAGGCCATTTCAGGCCAAAGGTTTGCAAAGAGACACATTGCAACATGCAACTACTTGCGAAAGAACCTCAATGAGTGCTTTCCAGAAAGCCTGCCAGTTTACACCAATGTGATGGGAAACGGCCATGTACCATTTCCATAGCAACAACTCCCTTTAATTCCGTGTTCCTAACCGCCAGCTTTAAAAATCATTGGCAGCTGAAAACTCCTAGCGTCTTAAAATACGAATGAAGATAGAGACAGAATATTTTAAGCCTCGTGTCATACAAACATTCCCGCTTCTTAGAAAAAATGGTAAGTTGTTTCACTCTTTACTCCATCTAAAACTTGGCCATTTGTCCAGCAGACAGTTTGTGGCCATCTTGACCAGCAAACATCGCTACAAGCTGATTGCCCGTTGAAATCTGTTACGAACATCACATTCTAAAATCAGCCACTTGGGACTTGTCTTGAGCTCAGTCGAGCTCGAGCCGAGCCGAGACAGGGTATTTCACCTTGATGCAACTTCCCTCTGAAACATTTGAAATCGGTCTTGTCTCGTCAAAATCCTCGGTCTAAACTGGCTTTAAGGTGCAATGTTACAAAGACGCAAGAAGCACGTTCTTCACTGATCATTGCAAAGCCGATTGCAATGTACTCAACAGTATTTTCTGAGGACAATGAAATGATAGCTACTAGAAAACAGTGGAGTTCAGAAACCCTGATCTGGAGGGAAAAAAATAAGAACCATTCAGATGGTTTATATGGATGTACCTTCAAAACATCAGTTCTGGCAAGAAGGGTAAAGTCGTCAAATTTTCAAAGAGTGTAGAGTAGGATACACTTCAAGCAAAAGCAGCATTAGCAGTGTGCACAGGTTTGTGCAGAGCCTACAGTGTGCATAGCTTTGTGTAAAGTATATTGACATTATTCATCACAGAATATGGGAAGTGGAGCGACTGGCTATTTCGTAAACGCACCTCTGTTTCAGCAAGCAACTCAGTTCAGAGGTCCAGTGGTGGTAAACAAGTGAAGGCCGAGTTACAATTTTTTTTGGGCTTGCTTAATAAGTTTAACACAGATTCTCAAAAACCAAACATTATGCCGAGTATAGTGTGTGCTGGAATAGGTTGTCTTAACATTTTGCTTTCTGCTCATTTTCCTTAGCGAGCAAGCCAATAAGAATGATTTCTTTGTATTCGCCTGAGATGTGTTTTTGTCGAACCGGAAATGAAATCACAATACAGAAGAGGGTAAGGTGGGCGGAGCTGCATTAGGTCAATAGCGTATAGCGAGTAGAGGTCGACACGCGATACCTGAAGCCGTAGTTTAGCGCATCCTCTGCCTTCACCACGCCGATATCGACGGTGCGATTCTTCCAGATGCGATTGTTGGTCAGCATCTGCGCACAATAAATAGTTATCAGGAAGCCCATAACATGCGCTATCGACATCAACAATATACACACAAACACACACCCAATACAGACGCTCGATGTACTTTTAACCGCCTCACGCTACACAATACCGTCGGCTCTCACCTCCTCCACCTCGTCAATACGGAGAGAGAAGTTCCGGCACCACTGATAAATGTCGTCCATCAGACCCAAAGGCATGTCCTGCGGACAGACGCTTCATTATTTACATTACACACAGTACTTTTCAATGAACCCAAGACCCTTCACAACATTACAGGCAGACTGCATTATTTGTCATAATGGCAACAATAATATTTACTACCTTGCAAAATGTTTGTGATTTTCATTTCTTTGGGATTAAGTAAATATGACGTATGACCATTTCAAAAGCGCCAAACACCCTTTCTAACACAACAAGAAAAAAATTATTTTAACAAATTGCAACATTACAAAATGCGGTCACAGATACCACATTGTAACAGAGGGACGAACCCCCCCCCATACCCTCCTCTTCCTCACCTGATGGACGCCTCCCGGCCGCACGTATGCCGCATGCATCCGGGCTCCTGACACACGCTCGTAAAACTCAAACATCTGTGGGAGAGGAGCTTTACAATGAGTAGGCACACACACACAAACACACACACGTAGATACAAATACACACAAACACACACATATGCCCACCCAGACAGAATGACGTACACGCAGACGGACACAAACTGTCCAACACACTGACGCGCGGAATCTAATGCGCATGGGCACACAAACTCACAAACAACTACACAGAGGTGCACAAGCAAGGGCATTAACACACACACACACACACACACACACGCACAGACACACATACACACATACACACACACACACATACACGTACACACTCAACATGCATTACAAGCTTGCAAACACAATGATGACAATGAGCACTTGCATGCGTACACACGAAGGCGCTTGGGCACGCGCACACACACACATACACATTACCGCAGTAACGTGAGGATGAATGCAGGTAAGCACACACTAATACACCAATGTTTGGATGCAGACACACACAGACACACACACACGCAAACATGCAGCCTAACCTTCTCCCTCTCCTCGAACATCCAGAAGAAGGGCGTCATGGCACCGATGTCCAGGGCATGTGTGGTGATGCCCATGATGTGGTTCAGGATACGAGTCAGTTCACCGTACAGCACTGCACACGAAAGAAACACATGCTGAACACACACTGCGAACACACTGCATGCCCCACAACACATGGGCAGGCTGTGGCCTGTGGCCTCATGACTCCGGCATTCGGTGACGACTCAGACCCCATAAACCCCACGGACCTACATGAGGGTTCATCAAATACAGCTGTTTTATTCAAACCTAAGGTACTTCTGGCCAATTTTAAATTCTGGTGGAGAACCTGAGGTTCCAAAGATGCCAAATATGTTGACTGAATTACAGCGAAATGCATATGAGATGATGTACAAAATCTAGATGTTCTCCATTCCATGTAATGCTGTGGCTAAAAAGTATGGCTTCCTGGGTTTGAATTTTTTTCTCAGTATAAGTGTGATGTAGCTTCAGTGAAGCACTGCAAACAGCTGATACAGAGTATGTGTGTGACATTGTCATACAAAAAGAAAAAACACTTTTCCTGACTTTGAACCTACTCCAGGGAAAACTTAAGTGCAAATTAAATGTGCCATATATGTAAAATCTGATTGATTGAAATTTTGAGAGGAACCCATTATATGAACACCAGAGTCCGACCAGCCAGGTGCACCCTATAACAGAGATAAAAAAACATGTAATAATAAATCTGCCACAGTAAATGAACTGGGTAAAGGGTATTGAGCTACATATCCAGAAGGCCTTCTAATGTGTCCCCATAAGACATGCACAGGTTTTCGGTTTGAAGTCAAGATCACTTCTACATCGCTTTCTAGAGAAAAGAATTCCCAAGAGGACGAGGAGGAATTTGACTACAGAAGTATAACAGATTCAACACCCTGGACATACACTTAGATATCAATCACTGTGAATGAACTGGGTTGAGCAGACTACAGGTAAACTAATATATGAGCCACGCTTGCCTCTAGGGGGAGGGGCTCACCTCTGATCCACTGCGCGCGGGGCGGGGCCTGGATGTTCAGTAGCTTCTCCACAGCGAGCGAGTACGCCTGCTCATTACACATCATCGACACGTAGTCCAGCCTGTCGAAATACGGCAAGGCCTACCCGCACGTACGCGTGCACACACAAGCATAAATACACACATTTAAAAACACACACACACACACATGCATACACACATACACAAACGCTCACACACACACCACTTTACATGAATTCATGGCCGTGTGCGCGCGCACACACAAACAGAGAGCTAACGGAGTATGTTACCATGTAATGAGCTGCAGTAGCTCTGTGCTGGCAGTGTAGTTGATCAGTGTTAAATAACTTTAATGGACAGTGTTGCTTAGACTCTGTACAGGCAGTGTGGCCTCTGAGTGTTAAATAACTCTAATGGACTGTGACAGAATGTTGCTTTGACTCAGTACAGGCAGTGTAGCCAGTAAGTGTTAAATAAATCTAATGGACTGTGAAATAATGTTGCTGTGACTCTGTACAGGCAGTGTAGCCTCTGAGTGTTAAATAACTCTAATGGATTGTGATAGAACGTTGCTGTGACTCTGTACAGGAAGTGTAGCCTGCGAGTGTTAAATATCTCTAATGGATGGTGTTGCTGTGACTCTGTACAGGCAGTGTAGCCTGCGTGTGTTAAATATCTCTAATGGACTGTGTTGCTGTGACTCTGTACAGGCAGTGCAGCCTCTGAGTGTTAAACAACTCTAACGGACTGTGACAGAATGTTGTTGTGACTCTGTCCAAGAAGTGTAGCCTGCGATGCAGTGCAGCAGCAGAGACTGGTGCTTTGCTGTGATAACGGGCTTGCCGCTCGCTGCGCTGCATGCTGTACCTGCAGGTAGGTCTTGTACTCGATGAGTTTCTCTGTACCGCGGTGCAGGAGACCCACGTGTGGGTCGCACTTCTTCACCGACTCGCCGCTCAGCTCCATCACGAGCCGCAGGACGCCATGTGCCGCAGGATGCTGCGGGCCGAAGTTTATGGTCAGGTTGGACACCTCCTTCTCCACTGGAGGGTCTTTGTCTGCAGAGGAATTTAAATTAGTGGGCCCGCCATTTACAGTACAGGGCCATTCTTTGAGAAGTGAACCAAAATGTCACACACATGACCAGATGTCATCAAATAAAGAAATACTTTGAAAATTAATGAAAGGTATCAAATTTATTCCTTGCTATTCTCCATACCCCAAAACTATGAAAATTCTAGATTTTTCAACCTCAGAGTTTTTGAAGTCAAATAGTTATGAAAAACCTGTTTCCGTGTGAAGTCACACACGTGACCAGTCGTTTTTGACCTCTGACCTTAAGTAGTTAAAGTTAATGTAACAAATAACATTTTTACTTGATAGACTTGGATAAGTAGCACTCTTATACAAGGTCCACAATCATGAACCTCCAATGCTTTTGTAATTGGAGGAGATTTTTTCTACTATTTGTTACATTTTTGGTCACACACGTGACTGAGAATGGCCCTACAGCGCATATTAAACAGTATCCTAAAATAATGCACATTCTCACTGCTACAGAATTAGCCCTTTTTGCAACCCTACCAGTTCTTGCTCCGATCGAAACAACACCTTTTTCAACAGATAAAACTTGCAATGAGGTGCGCAAAAGGCACGAGTTGCGCCAAATCAGGCTGGAAGTTCAAGGTTACAGGACTGCAGATCTATTGAACTTGCTCCCACTGACTCAGCAGTTTCATAAAATAATGCACAATCAGACTCCAACAGAACGAGCATTTAGCAGTGTCACAGTCATGGACGTGAATATACGCTGCAAGAATGATAAAAGCAGTAGGATACAATACAAGAACAGCTTCTTCACAAAATAATGGACAGACATGCGCGCAGACATTCCAACTAATACATACGCATGACCTGACACATAAACACACTCACACCAATTAATCGGTGAAGATGAAGAGCGCAAACAGATTACCGTTCCAGGGAGGGGGAACCCATTTTTCCGTTATCGCGCTGGGGTACAGAACGGCTCCAGCATACTGCTCCGTCCACTCAACATCTGGCTGCCACTGTTTATGCCTGAAGGAACACATGCGCATTACTTACATCCGAAAACAAAGCAGAGCGGCTACCTTGCGAGATGTATTTTTTCCACTTGAAGAAACACACATTGACTTTGATTATACAGGCCACAGTGAAGGGATTACACCGGCACGGTGGTACAAATGCACTATCTCTGCAGCGAAGCTAGGCATCTACAGAAGAATCAACTCATATGCTTTCAACATGGCTTGATAAAGTCGTTGATTACTTACTTAGCTATAAAATCGACATCTAATCAGCGAGCTAACTAACTTATTTCAGAGACGCTAGTAAACCATACAGCAATCCAGCCACTTGCCACCCTGATGTTGTCAATTATAAAACGAATGTCAGTGCACTGCTTTCTCTTTTCACACTGTGGACATGTCATCGCTTCACCGACGCTATTTAAGTCGCTCACCTATTTTGCAGGACGGCACAACTCGGGCCGACTAAATTACTTTTAAAAATAAGAGATGAAGGACGTCCCAGTTTAGTGAGCGACCTCAACACAGTCGCCGCCATCTTTCCTGACGTATGTCATCCGGGTCTGGCCGGGAAGACATGCGCAGACATGACTTGGTTTGACCGCAAAAATTAATTATCCTTTACAGAGTGCCTGATGAAGATGTTCAGTGAGGTCACAGAATTGATAAAGTGATAAAAATATTATTAACTGACATAGTGATAAAGAATATATCTTTCCTCGTTTGGCTATGTTCAAGATAATTTCTCATTCATGGTTAAAGTGAACATTCTAAGCTTTTATTAAAGCGTATTTTTGTTCCATTTTGCATCATCAAGTATGAAATACAGAATTGATGAAAGATAGTTCCCCCGTTTTTTGGGCACCTCAACGTTTTGGTCATGTTTATGTTATGCAAATGAACGTGATTAAGTTGGGTACTTTGTCTTGTATACTTTGCATGCAATGACTGCATAATTCTGGGACCCATCATGTCCTCTGATGCCACCACTTGCCAAAGATTGGATGCTTTCTGACAGGCTAACTGCAAATTTCAAGCAATACAGTCTTGCAAGCTGTTTTGCGTATGCGCTTAGCCAGGCCGTGGCTATTTGTCCTCAGCTGCTTTTCTGAAATGTGGTGTGAATTGTGTTTGAGTGATTTGGTAGCTCGAAACAGCGTCAAAAACCTCCTGCCTGCAAGCCAAACCGTGAAGGTTGCGGATTTCGTATTTAAATAGTTATTACCAAAGCTTTTGACATTGTTGCTAGCTTTTTTAAATTTGATTGTTTTTTTTTTTTCTTTGTTTTGTTTTTCGGTGCACCAGAAAATAAGCTATAGAAATGTACCACTAGAGGGCAATATATTCCCTGTCACACCAGAGCCATAACGATTCCGTGCCCGACGATGCCATACATTACAGCAAGTCAAGGGTGACATAACCTGAGGGTCTTCAAGGCTATGGTCCTTTCCAGCAAGGTTTACGATAACGAACCGTGAGTACTTCACTCCTTTTTTTCTATGGAAAATAGCCATAGAAATGAAATTTTTTTTAAAGCTTATTTTCTTTATTTTTAACTAAAATAAATTAGACGAGAGAGTCTTCAAACATCCATTTTGCTTTCAACAAACACCTAAGAAGGGACTTGGCTGAAAAATCCCTTTGGAGAACAATCAAAGTTACTCTGAATTACCTTCTTCCTTCCCTGTTTGACCAATCTGAATGACTACTGAGGTGAAGTATGCTACAGAAGTGTGTGGACACTTCACTCAAACCTCATTGACATTCATAGAAAAGAGGCATTTTTAAATTATGAATATTGGACATTTTGTTTGAATTTGGGATCAATGGGCCCGACTGGACATTCAGCTTCCATTTCAGGCTTTTGCTGGTGAAATCGGTTTTGCCACTAAAATTGTGCAGCATTTTGTATTCCCCTTCACCCACTTCCTTGCTGAAGACTACATTTAAACTCACTGGAGTTGTGTGTGTGTGTGTGTGTGTGTGTGTGTGTGTGTGTGTGTGTGTGTGTGTAAGTGGGGCAGGGGTCAAATACAGAATATACAGTAGAAAGGGCAACAATTTCCAAATTGTGGAGCTGTATTGCTCGAAAAAACCCACGAATAAAAGCTGAACACCTGCCTCTTCAGTCCATACTGACCAGTTCATTCAAAGTTCAATTAAAATGTAGAATATTCAGAATTTAAAAATATTTATTTTCTATGCATGTCAATGAGGTTTCAGTCACGTGTCCACATACTGTTGGTTGTTTAATGTGTCTTCCACATTTCGTTCACTCGTCCATGTGAAATTGACAGCTAAAACAAAACCTAAAGTGCAAATTAGCCTCAGGACGAATACTTTCGGTGTCTATGCACATGTATATTTAAGTTTATTTTAGTACTTTATATACAGTTTTTGGGCAGCATTGTGGTGCAGTGGGTGGCTCTGTTCAATACGTCCAGGTGTGCGTTTCCCGAAAGCACAGATGCTAACTCACATAGTTGGAACCACTGACTGTGAATGGACGAACTATGTAAGTTGCTAACTTAGTTAGCTACAACGCTTTTGGGAAATGCACCCCAGGATTGTGACCACATTCTGCTTAACCCAGTTCAGCCTGTTCTTTTGTCTAGTTTTATAGGAACAAGCTCCCAAGCCTAATCCAAGCTACAGGGTTGGGACTGCATTTTTGTTAACCCTGTCCAAGTTTGCTCCTCTGTCCAGTTTATGAGGAACAAGCTCCCAATCCTTCTATGGTCATCAGGATTGGAACCAAGTTCCTTTCAAGCCTTTCCATCCTACTTTTGGACAGTTTGGATCTGGCACAACTGACAAATTCTACTATACCTTTAAGTATGACTAATATGCAAAAAATATATGATGTGTTGACTGCAACAGAGTCCATAAAACTTATTTGGGCACTTGCAGACATCAGTTGATCAAGTCTAGCTTGCTGAATTTTCCCTATTTTTCCATAATGCAGGTCTTCAGCTGCCTAATTGTACTGGACCTTTGTTGCCATTTATTTAGCTTCATAATGCACCTTACATTCTCAATCAGACAGATTAGGACTGTAGACAGACTAATGTAGCAGCCACACTCTGATTATGCAGCTGTGCTCTTGTAATCGATGTAGAATGCAGTTTTGTGTTGTATGGCTGGAAAATGCAGGGATATCCCCGGTTCAGACCACATCTAGATAGCGGCATATGTTGCCCCAAATTTTGTACAAATCTTTGAGCATTAATGGTGCCCACGTAAATGTGCAAGTCCCCTATGCCATGCACACTGACACACATGCTATGACAGATGCTGGTTTTTGGACATGACAGATTATAGCTTGGGCTGTCCTTGTCATCTTTAGTCCGGAGAACATGCAGCTGCATTTCCAAAAACCACTTGAAACGTTGACTCAATGGACCACAAAACACACTTCATCTCTGCTCCTGTCCATCTCAGATAACACCGAGCCCAGAGAAGTCACCGGTGCTTTTGAACAGTGTTGATATATGGCTACTGATTTGCACAGTAAAGTTTTAACATGCCTCTGTGAATGCAGCGGTGAAAGATGGTGACTGACGGAAGTTTACAGAAGTATTCCCAAACCCAAGTCCTAATATCCAATACAGTCACATGACGGTTCTGAAGACAAGGACCTCTGAGGGATAAGGGATCATTTAGAAGTGGTTTTCAGCCTTACCCTTTACGCAACAAGATTCTACCACATTACTTTCATCTTTTAATTAAATTACACACTGTAGATGATGAAATTACCAAAATCCTACCAATTCGTCTCGGGGGAACATTGTACTCATGGATTATAAGCCTACACATATTTTGGTAAATTTTTGAGTCTCAATCCGTTATTTCTCAAGTGAGTAAACAGACTATTGAGATTAAACCAAAACACAACTAACATCATCAGTTTCACATCACCTTATTGCAACTTGCCACATCATTATTAATCCTACATTACCTCATTGCCAACTTTTTTGTTGCCATGAGGGCGAATGTGAGGCATAATTGTAATGCGCTTTGTGTCATGTGACTAGAAAAGCACTATATAAATGCTGTCCATTTCCCTTTTGTTGCGGTACTTAGATTTAAAATAAGTGTCTACATTTGATTAACAATTGAATTCCCAAATTAGGGCATGAAATATTTTTTCAATGTTCTCAATGTGGTATGGACTTTTCAAAACATTCCTTTTAAATTTTATATATAGCAGTTTTTCACAATTTGTTCTGAATTTAATAATGTTGATCTAGCTGGAATATTTAAGGACTTAAAAACACCTAATACACACTGTAGTTGCAAATTGGCTATGGCGTTCAAAAGGTGTACAGATACCGAATCATCCAAGTTTCAAAGGAATTTTGTTTAGCTATCAAATCATAGTTCACGTAATGTTTGATATAAAGTTATCACATTGGCCATCCCTATGTTAACCTACTGAACTAAATTAAAACATTATTTATGCTAATATGAATGTATGAATATGCTTTCAGACCTCTGGTGTAATTCTGGGCTAATATGAGCAGAATTGTATAGATGAGAAAACCAGAACTCTTAAATTTAAAATTTTGGAAATCTGAGTATGTATGAAGATCAGGAGTAACTGCACAAGAACATAAGTCAGCCTTAATATGCATTTTAGTCATTTATTTTAACAAAAAAATGTCATTAACACTACTTTTTTTGCTTATTAAGACAAGAATGTTGCCTATGAGGTACGACAAGTTTCTCATTTCAAGAATTACCAATGGATTCAGAAAAAATTCAGCTGTCAAACTAGGAGCAACATAAAACAATACAATAAAATAATAATAAAAATAGGATTTATAGCCTCATTACAAGACTATACTGTCCACGATGTGTTTCTACTATTGAATGCTAATATAGGCACTTGCTCCTCCACTCGTGAACAAGATCAGAAATAAACAAGGAAGTTAATGGATGAATAGATGGATTACAAAACTAAAGCACTTCTTCAGTTGGGTTTTTCATTTTTTTTTGCAGTGTGTCGAGAACATGATGAAAACTTCAATTAGAGCAGCACATCTCTCTTGTTATGAAAGCAGTGTTTATTTCGGTAATAACGTGAAAAAATAATTACATACAATTTGAAAAAATACTGAATAAAATAAAATAAAATAAAAGGAAAAATGAGTAACCTTTTTCCTTTTTGTACATTTTTTTTTCCTTTACGAACAGTATACAGTAAGAATAATATTGTTTAAACCCATAAACACACAAAATACAGAGCACAGGTCTATCACGGATATAAAAGAATAGGCGAGATGGGAGTAATGAATGTAGATACAGACAGGATTTCTAACAATTCTACCAGCCACTCAGACATTCGCTCTAGTGCGCACACACACGCACACACACACTCGCACACGGCCAACAGGAATGCATACCATCGCTCACAGAAAAGAATTAGGGGTGAAACTAAGATAAATAAAAAAATACTGTAATTTACGTACCTCTGCAAAAACAGATAAACAGTCGCCTAACTGTTAATTTTTTTTTTCTGACTCTGACCGTTTCAGTCAGTGCAGGAATAGATTGGCATTTTTTTTTAAATCATGATTTTAAAATAATCTAAAATCATTTTCATTTAACGTTTCTCCTCACACGTGAGTCTTTCTACGAGGTGAAGGCTGAGGTCTATTTTAAGGCCACCCTTTTCAACACCTCCTACTTCAACCTACCTCCCTTCACACACGCACACGCACGCGTATGTCACATAATCTCACTCTCACATACACACACGCACACGCACGCGTATGTCACATAATCTCACTCTCACATACACACACGCCACACACAAATATACTCAAAAATATGCACCCATCGAGCACATTCTTTCAAATATACATGCATACTCAATATGCAGGAAGGCCTGCACACACATTCACTCACTCCACACACAAATACACACACTTACTAATACATGAACACATACTAGTGCATATAAATGGCTGTTGTATTTTTTCCTTGTAATAATATTCAGGCATTTGGCACCCAGATTAACGTGAGGAGGACACACTGAACCGAACCGGCGCGCTTTCCCGAAAACGGCTTCCGTTCGGGGAAATCGCGCACCTCAGCGGCACACCTTCCGTGCTTTTCCACCGTGCTTTCACACCTGTGCAGAAAATGCCCGAGCTGCTTTGCCCACATTTAAAAGCCAGGGGACACACCAAACAGAAAGGGCCGCAATCCCATGGACAAAGCGCTGGCCCCATCTGTTATGGTACACTTAGAAGCAGAGCATGCCAGCAGATCGGTCTCTGTTATACGCTTTAAGTCTGCAATATAATCACAGGTGATGTCATCCCCATGGTTTTTTTCCACACATGGCAATTCTCCTCCAGACAGCGTGGTCATGTGACCACAAGATTCAGACAAGATCGTGTTAGACAGCAGCCTTTTACAGACACCCAATACAAACACAGTTTAGACTGTGATGATGTCATCTGAGCCCTTACACTCATTGAATGTACAAATACCCCAGCCCCCCCAAAAAAAACTGCTTAGTGTCCCTCCCCCTGGCATTTAAATGCAGGCACGTTCCTGACCAATCAGAGGACAGAACACATTTGAATCTCCCTCCACGCGACGAGACCCGTCCTTGCATGTTCTCTGATTGGTCACTCTTCGTAGAGAGGGGGACCTTCTGTTGTTATGGAAACAGAAGCAGATTTTCCACAGAGGTGTGAAAGGGAGTCCGAGGAGTGACCCATAACCAAAAACAAAACAAAAGAACAAGAAATGAAACCCAATATATGGCACATGTATATTACTACTACAGTCATAATTTTCATCAGAGTAATAACTAACATAAAAAGTACTGAATTCATAATAGGAAGGCATTCATGAATGATACAAAAATAATGTATGAAACTTTAAATCGGCAAGAGATGGAAAAAAAGTAAAACGCTTGGAAATCAGCTCAATTCCTGTCTGACAGGAACTAGTCTCCGCGGGTTCATATGGAGAAAAAAGCATCAACTCTGGAAGATAAACTCAAGTTTTGTCTGAAACAAACTGCAGTGAAAGCAGAGAAGGTAAGATGCTACATCGTCAGTCTGAGGAACCGATATGGACGTACCCACTGTCATACGAACGAAAACACTTTTTGTACGGTCATACGCACTGTCATTTGGGCAAACACACAGTCATACAGTCATGCAAACTGGCATATGGTCATATGGACTATCGTTCGAACCAGAATACAGTTCTGTACACAGTCATGTGTTGAGACACAAATGTCACACGGTGCTATACACGGTCATATGATGTGTCGTAAATAATATCTTATGGACATACACACTCTTGCATGTTCACATCCTCTCTCGTACACAGACTGTCCTATTGTACAAATTATGTGGCCATACTCACGCTCATGCTGTCAGACACAGTCACAAGCAGAAATACACTGTCATTCAGTCACATACGCTGTCATACAGACAAACGCCACGGTCACTATTGTCACACAGCCGGTCATATGGACAAAAGCACTGTCATGGTCAGGTCATACTGTCCAACTATCATTCATATAGATCAAGTACCAGAATACATGTGGTAATACAGAGTGTTAGACACACATATAGCCATGTAACCGCAAGCAGGTGTTAGCACATAACACATGGTCTTACGTACGGTCACGTACCAGCATACATACGAGCACAAATACTGTCATATGGCCATATAGGTATAGTCATGTACCACTGTCAGACGTACTGCCATACCGTTGCACAAAAACTCATACGGGCAAGCGTATGGCCCCCGAGACAGCTGTGTGTATAACTGCGCGAGCATATATAAATACTCCCAAACACTGATATGAGGTGGCTTGTACAGAACACGCACAGCCTGTGCGGTCACACCTATGGTTAAACGTAGGGTCAGCCAATTGTACGGGCTTATTTGTGGTCCGGCAACCATACGTATGCAAGGGTAAATAGTCAACACAGTCGCTTTCAGAGTCATATGGCCATATACGGTCGCATACCGCAGCGCGCAGACAAACACGATTACACACAGTCACGCACACTCACGACTCGACAGTCACGCAGAGTCACGCGGTCACGCTTCGTGTTTATACAGTTATGCACTGTGTTCGTGAGGTTTTCTCCTGTCAGTCATTGAAACTGAGAGCAGCATGGCGGTCAGCTGTGTGACCAAGCATGATCACATGACCAGCTCAAACGCACGCAGTCCCCTCCCCTTTCCTGTCCATGCCCCTCCTCTCTCAGACAGCTGTATGTAACATACAGCAGCCTGGTCATACATTCCTTTAGCCTTCAAAAAACGGATTATTCATACCTCAGGTATAAAAAAAAGCACAGTGTAAAAAAAAAAACAAAAAAAAAAAACAAATAAACAAAATCGAAAGAAAAGAAATGAACTCCGAGCCACACTTCTTCTTCCACCAGGGAGTCTGCAGAGGGCGGTACAGCCGCAAAAAACTTGTCCATCACTGGCGTGAGGGCGTGGCCCCTGTTTGAAAGCGTAAAGAGAGAGTTCTCCATTGGAGCATTCCTCTCTGGCCCCGCCCCCAGCCCAAGTGCATCCTGGGACTGCTCTCCCTCAGTCTTAAATCAGATCTACTTCCGTCTTTGAGTCTGAAGTAAATGTCACACGTAACTTTGAACCTTTGGTCCACAACTCCTTATAAAAATACTGTAAAAATGCCTCTAAATGTCTTTTTTTTTAACCGTTTACTTATAAACATGAAAAAAACCTAATTTCTAGTCTACTGTGCAAGTGAGAGAGACGAGTACGATAATATTCAGGTATCTGTACAAATTTCGGAGTCCCCAACTCACATTGAAGAGACCACGGCGAACTACAGTTAAAAACAGAACGTGGCTTCCAAGCCCCGAGCGCCACGTGGAAACGGCTGTTCGTCCGAGTTCACCGGCGCGGTGTAGCGTGAAGAAAATGGCGGCTCATTCTTGGCACTTTTTATCTTCAAGTGGACAGTTCTCAACTGGCCTCCTGTAGGATGGACTGGGTGTGGTTTGGTTGCTAGGGGGGTGTGGCTTGGTTTCCATGCTAGATTGTACTGTGGCAGTTGCGGGAATATGAAGATATGGAGTGTCTATAGTGCTTTATCACTGTATACCTTTTTTTTTATTTTTACATGGGAAGATTATAATTAAAAACATTTATTTATTTTTACCTTAAATTTGTATCTACTGGGGTTATTTACAAAGGGAGTAAAGGCGTAGAGAGGGAAGAGAAAGGGAGAGAGAAAGGAGAGGGATAGAGAGAGACAGAAGAAGAGAGGTAGAGGAGGAGGTCCGGGAAAGAGGTAGCCAGGGACCGAAAGAACAGCGGCGGAAGAGGGGAGGAATAAGAGAGAGAGTGATAGGTGTAGAGGGAGAGAGGGATGGCTGGAAAGAGGGATGAGATGTTGAAAAAAGAGGATCCGAAGGAGATGGGTGGATTCTCCCCCAAACGTATTCGGTCTTCTCTCTCTATCACTGATAACGGTGTCCTTCTTTACACTTTCTTGATTGTGACTCTCGCTTTCAGATTGGGAGGTGTGCGGGGGCGTGTGTGTGTGTGTGTGTGTGTGTACAGTCTGTGTATGTGCCTGCAAAGAAAAAAGTGTGTGTGATATATGGCACACGCGTGGAATGTGCTTAAAGCGTCAATCTGTAATTTTTTCCAGTTTTGGTGGATTTGTCGACATCAGCGGTAACTGACGGTCACTTCAAAAGTTAGTTTTCACATTCCCGAGTTCCTCTCAAAATCTATTTTACAGGAGCACAACAAGTGCTTCATTCATTCTCCTATTTGGAGAAAGTAGGCAACCAAAGGACAACTAATAGAAGTTATCTGACACGGTCGGCTAATATCGAGCAACAAATCAAACCCAACTTTAAAATCCAAAATCTGTTCGGACTTCAGATGTCAGGTTTTCTGCTCTCGTCACGCCCCGTAGCGGGCATGCGTCAGACCTCGGGCAAATCTTTACACTGTACCTTTTAACGCGTGATTAATTCGTTTTCGATACTTGGCGGAAATTTTGCGCCCGACATGGCTGGTTCAGAACTGCATATAAAGGAGAGCGGTATGAATGCGAACGCACGGAATCAATATTGCTACAAAAATGCGTTTGTGAGAAGGTATGATAAATGCTCTGTTAACATGAAAAAATTATGGATCGACACTTTAAGTGTATGGTGCATCTGTATTGTGTGTGCGCGTACGCTGTGTATTGCGTATGTGTGTAGCACAGCAAGTGTGTATCATGTATGCACGTAAATGGATGGATGTCCTTATGTGCTAGTATAGTGTGAGTATCTATACCTTATACAATAGATGGATTAATGGATATGGATGTGTTTAAGTATACGCACTGAATATACTGCAGGTATGTGCGAGAAAGTTGTGTGGATATATTTTATTTGTATACAGTACTTGTGAGCATATGTGTACGTAGATGCATGTGTGTATGGAGATGTGTGTTCTCATCTGAGTATGTGTGAATGTACGCATGTGTTCTTTCGTGAGTCTGTGCATAAGTATTAGTGTGTTCTTGAGTGAGCGTGTTTGAATGTGCATGTGTTTATGCCTGTGTGAACATGTGTGTACATTTGTATGCATGTATGTATGTGTGTGTGTGTGCTTATGCAAGTGTCTATGTAAGAGTATGCACACTTGTGAAATTATGCATGTATGTATGTGTGTACTCATGCAAGTATGTATTCATGTGAGTGTACACTTGTGAAAGCATGCGTTAGTGTATGTGTATGTGCGCTTGTGTAGGAAAGTACGTGTGTCTGCACATATGTGAGCACATATTAGTATATACTTGTAAAGGTATACGTGTGCATATGTATGTGAGTACGTGTGGAGGTAAGTATGTATGTATGAGTGCATATGTGAGTAAATACGAATGCATGAGTGTATACTAGCGGAAGTATGCGCGCATGTATGTAAGTGTATGTACCAGCACACGCCTCTCTCACACGTGGGTCTGCATTCTCTGTGTGTGCCTGCTGTGGGTGTAGTCAGCCGGCTGCGAGGTGTAGGAGAAGCGGGCGGAGCTTCCGTACTTCCCCAGCACAGTCTCTGCTGACCCCGCCCCCGCCCCCGCCCCGTACATCTCATAGGCTGGCCCGCCTTCAATGGACGGGGCGAACCCCAGACGGTAGGGGTAGTGGGTGGGGCCATAAGTGTCGTAGGCCAGTTGGGCTGACGATTCCAGCAGGCCGCAGTCCCCCGGGAACTCGGTGGTCTGAGGGGCGGGGTTGGGCGGGGCCTGCTGGGCAGGCCCTGCCCGCGTGAAGGTGTTAAACTGGGCGTAGCTGGTGTGGGACAGCCGCGACGGGGGTCGGGGGTCAAAGCAGCCCCCCCTTGCCCCCGTGGCTCCTCCCCCTGCGGCCGCTGCGCCCGCCCCCACCCCGGCCCCGCCCGTCGCCCCGCCCGAAGTCCCCGTGGGGTTGGTCGTTCGGTAGTCCTGGTAGAGCATGGAGCGCGAAGAAGGACGGGCGTCGTCGTGGGTGGTGGCTCGGACGTTGTAGTAGCCATTAGTGGGGTCCTGCACAGAGATCAGGCATTCATTATACAGCATGTCAGAACGGCAGGGTCCATCAGTATTCACACAGTGATCCGACAGTGTGTTGGGCTGTGAATGCAGCACAGTACACTCAGTGTGGAAAGTGTGTGCACACTCTGCATATGTTAAGTGTGAAGTGTGTGTATGGTGTGTACGAGGTGTGTGAAAGTCATAAGTGTGAGTGTTATGTGCGGCATGCTGAGAGTACAGCGTGTGCTGAGCATTGATTCATAGTATTTAAGTCTGAGTGTGCTGTGTGTAAATTGAATACGGCACTAATAAAGGGCATGTATGTCATGTGTAAAAATAGTAAATATTGTGTGTGTAAAGCGTGAGAATGCTGTGTGTAGGGTGAACACAGCATGCATAAAGTGCATGTATGTTATGTGGAAATAGTAAATATTCTGTGTGTAAAGCGTGAGTAAACTATGTCTAAGCTTTTAATAAGTTTATGTATAAAAGGTGAGTATGTTTTGTGTAGCGTGAGTTAGTCATGTGAAAATCGTATGTTAAGTGCAAGATATGAGTACCTTTATGTATGTTATTTGTGAAGTCTGAGAATTATGTGCAGAGGTAAGTATGTTATAAGCAAAGCGTGAGTATTTTAAGTATAAATTTTGAGTATGACTATACAATAAGTGTGAGCATGCTAAGAGTTAAGACTGAGTATTTTAGTACTTTATGTATCAAATACTAGTATGTTATTACTGAAGTATTAGCAAGTTGTGCAAATTGTGTTTTATGAGTAATATGTGAGTATTTTATGTGTTAAGTCTATAATATGTGTTGTGTGAGTATTTTTGTATTTTACAAACAAAACATGACCATGTTATGCACTATGTGCTAGTGCACAATGTCTAACTTGTATTTGACGTGAAATGAGAATGTTATGTGTAAAGTGTGAGTATATAATGTGTAAAGTGTTGGTAAGTTTTGTGCAAATTTTGTTGCATAAAATGTAAGTTATGTATAAAGCGTGAGTATTTTTGTATTTCATGTATAAAATATGAGTGTTATCTGTGAAGTGTTAGTGTGTTACGTGTAAATTGGATGTTATGTGTAAAGTGTTATTAAACTTTGTGTACATTGTACTTTATGTGGAAACTGTGAGTATGTTATGCTTAAAGTGTATGCCATATGTAAAGTGTGTGTATATTATGAGTAAAGCGTGAATGTTCCTGCATTTTATGTCTAAAATATGTGTAATGTGTAAAATGTTAGAGCGTAATGTGTAAAGTTTGGGTCAGGTCGAAGTAGCTGACCTTGAGCTCATACTCCTCGCGCGTGTCGAGTGTGTCGCTGCGGAGGTCCTGTTTGAGCTCCATGTCGTCCTTGAAGGGCTGGGTGGAAGGAGAGAGGGAAACAGAGGGCAAAAACTAAACCATCAAAGGACAAAAACACACACACACAGACGCACACACACACACACACACACACACACACACACACACACCCATACATTCACACGCAGTCACACACGCAAGCACACAGAGAGGGGGAGACAGGGAGGGGTGAACGAATGAAGGAAGAAAGGAAGAAGAGAAGGAAGGAGAGAGGAAGAGAGAGAGAGAGATCAATTGATAGCAGCTTTTCAACTGCTTCTGCCAAGAAAGGGTTAAACTAAAGAAAAGATATCAGTGTTGTAAACAGGAAGAAAATCGCAGGTTAGATTCAGGGTGGATTATTTTAGCGATGGGCTTCACGGTTAGTCTCAGAGAAAAGGGAGACGGGTTATTCCGGAGTCAGACTCAGGAGTGTCAACGTGACGGGACGTCGCTGCCGTGGCAACTCACAGAGTACATGGCCTTGACCATGCGTGTTGCCGTGGAGACGGTGGAGGCGTCGTCCTCCAGGTTGGGCGGCTCCTTGTTGACCGTCTCCACCTTGATGTCCGGCTTTCCCAAGGTCACCCCCCGTCGGCCTGGCAACAATCAAACACGCATACATTTTACTCTGTTTTCACTTCGGTCTTTTCTCCGAAGCCTCTTACAGTTAATTAGACTAAGCAGAAGCCAGTACCCTCGTCTGTCAGATCAGCGCAGGGTTAAGGGCCTTGCAGAAGGGCCAAACAGCTGCACTGACCTTACTGTGGTGACACTGGGGTTTCGAACCACCGACCTTATGAGCTCCAGCACCCATACCATGTCCAGTATATACATATGCGTATGAAGACCAGAATGGAAAAATCAGTCACATTTTCACGTTGTGGAGAAATGATGAATCAAAAATTCAAAACGATCTAAGAAACAAAGCGCTGAAAAAATATGCAAAAAATACAAAATATATAAAATAATATATAATATTATTGTATATCATTATATATATTATAATAATATATAATATTTACAATATACAAAAATGCTAAATTTGGACTCTGATCATTTTTCCTTTGTGGTCTTCACATGTGTAACAACGAATGACGTATGTGCGTTTAACATGCTTACACAGCATACAGAATCTAATGAGGATTATCAGTGTTTGCTGTTTCACAGACAGTCTGGGCCTAAAATCTAACTGGAATATAGATTCTCCATACGCGACTCATTTTACTCCAGGCCCAAGTTCAAATTGTGTCAGTGAAACTGGCCCAAACAGACTAAATCGAGGAATACCTTGTGACCGGTTTTATACAGTTACGTTTAAAATACTGTTGAACGTCACGATATACTCTGTAGCAATACTTGGTAGAAGTAGTTACAGACTGAATTTTATGATTCACAGTGTAGCGCAGTTCAGAAAAGACTCATTCTTAGGGAGTGACTGTTTCTGGCATATTGTTTATCTTGCGATTTCCTCAAGCGGGTGAATCACGGTTCTTCCACGGATCAAGTAAGACGCGGCAGTCGGAGTTCCTGCTCGTGCCAACAGCCAGTTCCAGAAAGTGTCGGACCAAACTTTAAACAAACGGTTCGTGGATTCGCTCGCACAAATCCAGCCTCCGTGTGTCCTTCGGTTCCTGTTAATTCAACTACGGGCAGGTCGTCCAAAACATTCGCTACATCACGCCAAGAAGATACAGACAAGCTGTGTATGTTTCCTGCCCACATATTCCTGCGATTAATCATTGATTACTCACTACACGAGCTACACTACTGGACTCAACTGTGGCTGTGGCAGACATGACTCAGGAGTGCGGATAGTCTGCAATGTGCTTTGTGTATAGTGCATAGTGTACACCATATAGTTTTTGTGTATTGTTCATTGTGTGCTCAGTACATAGTACAGTGCAGTGTTACCTAACCCTGCAACTGGAGCACACCTGCCCTGCACATTTTATACGTCTTCCTGATCCGAAACACCAGTTCAGCTCATCACGTACCGCACTAATGAGCAGTACTCCAGAAGCATTGTTGGGAAACACCGGAGTATCGTACACTACCTAGTGCATTTAATACATTTAACACATTTATGTTTGTAATGTAGTTAGTGGTATACTGTATTATGTGTATAGTGTATATCATTACTATATAGTACATTATGGAGAGTGAACAGCACTTGGTGAATAAAATGTGTTTAATAGATCATGTATTGTATAGCGTGAGAAGTGCAGGTTCACAGCGTACTTACTGCCTTTGCGTTGGCGGTACAGGAAAAGCGCGAGTGCCAGCAGACAGAGCAACAGGAGCATAGAGGAGCCCACAGTGCTGCCCGCAATAATCCCGACCGGCACAATCTCTGCAAGACAGATACACACATCATCCCTTCTTTGTAATCATACACAGCACAGATGCATACATCATCCCTTCAGTGTAATAATATACAGCACAGATACATACATCATCCCCTAAGTGTTATCATATACAACACAAATGCATACATCATCCCTACGGCATAATCATAGACAATACAGATACACACATCATCCCCTAAGTGTTACCATATACAACACAGATGCATACATCATCCCTACTGCATAATCATAGACAACACAGATACACACATCATCCCCTAAGTGTTATCATATACGGCACAAATGCATACGTCATCTCTACGACGTAATAGATAACACAGGTACACACATAATCCCCTAAGTGTTATACAACACAGATGCATACATCATCCCAACAGCATAATCATAGACAAAACAGATACATCATCCCTTAAGTGTTACCATATACAACACAGATGCATACATCATCCCTACGGCATAATCACAGACAACACAGATACACACATCGTCCCTTAAGTGTTACCATATACAACACAGATGCATACATCATCCCTACGGCATAATCACAGACAAAGATATGCACATCATCCCCTAAGTGTTATCATATACAGCGCAGATGCATACATCATCCCTACAGCATAATCATGTACAAGACAGATAGAAATATCATCCCCATAGCATAATTATATGTAACATAGATACTTACATCTTTCCCAAAATGTAACCATATGCAACATACAGCAGACACATACATCATCCCTACCATACATTAATCTACAGCTAAAATGCATACAAGATCCTCAGAACATAATCATATGAATCACAGATAAGTTGATCTTCCCCAAAGTGTGCTCATCCACAACACAGTTACATACATCATTCCCACTGCCTAGCCAAAAAAAATTGACACCCCCATACTCCAATATGGAGCAGAGCAGGCGGGTGTACATTTGGATTTGGGTGGGGCACATTGCGGGTTTGGCAGGGTAATTTAGGATTGCTGTGGAGTGGGACACATAGGCTGGGACGAGGTGGAGGGATGGTATGCGTACGCTAGGGGTGAGTGTATGATGTACTGTAGAAGGGGGGTGTAGGAAGGGTATAGGGGAGTAGTTTCGACACCCTGTGGGCGAAAATCGTAAATTTGACAGGCGCTCACCGGTCTCCTCCAGCGTGATGATCATGGTGCCGGGCCCAAATGCGTTCCAGGCGGTGCAGTTGTAGGGGGAGTGGAAGTCGGACTCCATGACGTTGTTGATGGTGAGTGTGGAGAGGACGGCTCCGCCCTGTGGGTTGGGCTTACTCTGCTCCACCGTGTACCGCTCCAGCAGTGTGCCCTTCTCCTTCTCCCAAACATTCTCCTTCCACGCCCACACCTGCAACACACACACACACACACACACGGGTTACACACACACACACACACACGCCCACACCTGCAACACACACACACACACACGGGTTACACACACACACACCTGCAACAAACACATATACACATGGGTCACACACACCTGCAACAAACACACATACGCATGGGTTTTACACACACACACACACACACACACACACACACACCTGCAACAAACACATATACACACGGGTCACACACACACACACACACACACACACACACACAGGTCACAAACACAAACACATCTGCAGCATGCACACAGGTCATAGACACAAACACACACATACAGACCCGCAGCACACACAGGTTTTACACACGCTTACAAACACACACATACATCCTTGTCGTGATCAAGTTCTGCTTCATCCTTGGCTCGCCACTTCCTGGAGCTACGGATGCCACCGCTTGATGTTTTCATGAGTTTTAATAGACTTTAATTGAGCTTTATTATTTTATTCTATTTTTACTTTATTTTATTATTAATTAGCCAGCCCGCGGAGGATGGGCCTCCCCACTATAGTCGGGTTCCTCCTGAGATTTCTTCCCACTGGGGAGTTTTTTCTCACCACTGTTTGAGGATTTTTCTCCCTACTGGGAGTTTTTTTTGCCTCATTTGCCATCATGGGGATTAGGCAGAGCACTGTCCCTTTCATTTATTTATTCATTTAATTTTTTTGCACTGTAAAGCGTCTTTGTGACAGTCTCTCTGTGAAAAGCACTATACAAATAAAATTGAACTGAATTACTTCTATCTTTGTGAGGACATTACATTGACTTCCATTCATTCTTTCTGTCTCTGCAGCTTTTCCCTAATCTTAACAACTAGATAACTCGGTCGCCACAGGGACCGAGTCGTGTATCTCCCCGATCCCCAAATTTCAGACAAAATGGCCGCTGGCAGCCGTTTCGGACGTCCAAAATTGCCAAAAATTGGTCTTGAGCATTTTCAATAATATCTTCGCCTGTGCAAAATTAGAAAAAATTCCCGTAATAATTGTCGCTTCCAGAGCCCGGAACAGAAAATCTCTGCGGGCGCGGCGGCGGCCCCGGAACTAAACCATAGTATCTCCCGACTATCGTCATTGGGGAGATTCAATAAGCAATGTATGCCTTACCCAAACCCTTCCCCTAACCTTAACTAGTAAGTCGCATTTTGCCTTTTGTAGTTTTGAGGACACATGAAAATGTCCTCACTTCCCAAAAATGTCCCCATTCTGTAGGGAGGAAAAAAAAAAAAAAACTTTTTTTTGGTTCTCATTTTGTGGCCAGTACAAGAACACACACACACACACACACACATATACACGTTACATGCACAAACAAATACACACACAAATGCACATACTCAGGTTACACACAAACACACATACACACACACAGGTTACACTGGTTGGTAACACTTGTAGGAGAATTGCACATTCCCCCACCACAGCATGGAGAGGCTCACTGAAGGCCTGCAGGTGCATGGCTTTATCGCCAGGCTAACTGCAACACATCTGCACCCAGAGCTATTCCCTCAGCCCTTACACCCTTTAACTGGGAATGCAGGCTGGGGTTACCCATATAGGAACCCAGTTTACTGCCCTCTAAATGTAGCTGGGGATTTACACCAGGAATGCGTGTAAGCAGGGGGTGGTTGAGCAGACATGAGTGTTTGTGTTTATGTATACGTTCCGTGTGTAAAGCCCCCGTTACACTTATTCAAAATCAGCAAGAATCCAGCAGAACCAGCCGGAATGAAGAATTCGCGCAACATTCCAGCGGGAATTTCAAATTGACCAAAATTCTTACAGCTTTGAAAGAATTCCGTTCGAATACTTAGAATGCGCTTCGAACCCGCCTCAAATGATTCTTGCACATTCTGGGTGTATTAGCTCTCGAATGCAGCTTGAATGTAGTTGGAACGCATTAGGAATATTTAGAATGCTCTCAGAATGCAGTCAGAATATTTAGAATACACTTCGAATGCCATATGAGTGCGGTTCAATTGCTGCCTGAACTCCACCCAAAGTCTGGTTGGAAGGTGCCTCGAGTGCTGTACGAATTCACCTCGAATGCAGTTAGAACGCTCCCGAAATGGCCACTGAATATGGTTGGAACGTCCAAGAATTCAAACAGAATGCAGCTTGAATACTCAGAATGTACTTAGAATGTAACATGAGTGTCCCATATGTGTTGATTGAGTTAATTGCTGACTACAGCAGGGGAACGTAAATATGCCACTAAAACTGACGCCGAATGCGTGAGAGTTAACAGGTATGCGTTATTAATGAAAACTGGCCACACCTGATAATGTTGAGAGTTTTCAGAGTTTCTGAAATGGTAATTTAAATGAATGATTGAAAACAGGTCATAACCAATCATTATTTTTCAGCCAGTTCACCAGCCGCCACTGATTCCAGCGGCAATCGAAAGATTCCAACGGCATTCGAAGCACATTCCAGCTGAATTGTCTTAATATCGAAATAGATTCCTGCAGCAATCGAAATGCATTCGAGGTGCATTCTGGCTCATTAGAGGCGCATTCTGGCAGGATTTGACGTGGCTTGCCATTTCGATTCTCCCTCGAATGCAATCAGAATGTTTTGAATGCTGTTGGAATGCCGTAAGAATATTTATAATGCAGTCAGAGCGCAGTTAGAATACACTTCGAATGCCGTTCGATATTTCTCCACTTCGAATGCACCTGGAAAGTTTTGAGCATAAGCAAAACATTCGGGCCGGCCACAAGAATGGGCCCGAATATTTGGAACGCACTCAGAACGCAGTCAGAATTTTTAGGAACGTACTTCGAATATCCAGGAATATACAAAGACTTTTCATTCCGACGGCATTCCGGCTCATTCCGCCTCTAGGTTTAACAGATGAGTATCGGGGCGATTGTGTTGGGCTGGTGTGGCAGTGGGCCTGCTGGATGAAAAGTCACGATAGAGTTCATGAGGGGGTCACGCCAGGCTAACAAAGCCTCCTCTTTGTAGTGCGAGCTTGTCTTTGTGAATAAAGGGGGAGGGGTAGTCATTATACAGACCCCCTGCCCTTATAGGGGGTCAGCTGATGGTAGAGCACGGGGCCCGTTCACACTTGTATGGTAAAATGTGAAGTTTGGAAGGCTTGATAATGCAGGACTGTACTTCAAGGTCCTCTATTATGTCACCAGGTGCACAGCCAATCAACTATTACAGCCATTTCAAAATCTGTACTTTGTGACATCACAAATAGGACAGACCATCTAGATTAATGATGGAACTGATTAACTGGTTGGCTGAAGTTGATCTGTCCTCCTTGGCTCGGAAGAGTCACTTCCCCATGTGATGTCATGGAGGTACGGATTTTGAAATAACTTGTGATCATCGTGCACCTGGTAATACCATTAGGGGCCTTTAAGAGAAGTCAATTGACTGATTGGACTGTGCTTCTGTGAAGACTGTTTTGGCTATTCATCTTGCATATGGCTTAGCGGTAGCACCACTGGTCATACTGGTTGTTTCACTAACCAGAGGCACCGCCGCTCTGGGATAGATGCTAATTTCAATGTCCAGAGAGATGACTTCATATTAAAAATAGCTGAATAGAAGTCTGATCATTTAGATAGTTTCATTGATCATGAGTTACTTTAATTAGGGCACACCAGTGTCTTGTTTAGTTTTGGTACCCGGAAAAAAATAATTTCAGATTCAAGTCGCTAAAACAGCACAAGTATAAAATTTGCTAGTTTCACAGGCAAGTAACTGTTTAACACCTATGGTTAAACAAAGCAAGGAGTTCCTTCATGACATCACAAGGGGAAGTGACCATGCAAGCAGTGCACACACAGGTTACACATAGAGACAAACACACACACACACACACACACACACACACACACACACACACCTTTCATACACACAGCCAATGTCCACACCAGCATCTCACACACACACAGGATACACACACCTACAGGGCACACAGTTTACAAGTTTCTGCAGGCTTTCAGAACACATAACTGGCCTGATACACTCTGAGTGGAGTCTCAGTGACTGTCCTGAAGATAAATCTACAGCGGACACATGCAGGACAGACCCAGGACTGACCCAGGACAGGGAGTGTTACACAGGGGGTAACTGATGGAAATCACAGCTTGTACCCCCTCCCCCACCCTCTCTCCATCTCTCTCTTCCTTCTCCTCTCTCTCTACCCCCCACTTCAAACTCTTGCCCTCAGCGTCCAGACAGGTGTACAAGAACAACAGAAAGCCCAGCAGGATTCTGTACTTAAAACCCACCCAGGCAGTGGTATTATTAAATATGAAATATGGATTCCATTAATGATGCATAAACCCCCACATGTTGTGCTAATGTACCTTTTAGACCTGAAAAAAAAACCGAGAGCCTGAAAACAGCGGGAGGAGAGAAAACAAAAGATTTCACTCTCGACTCGTAGGTTTTCTGGCCCCGTGTGCTTCATATTTCATAAAAGTTCCCCCAGCTCCCGCACTGGGGTTTAACCGGCGGTCCGGCTGCATTAGCCTCAGGCGCTCAATGCTACAGGCTAAGTGCTGGCGCTGTTAGCCATGCACAGATTTACAGCTCGATGCCGCTCTGTGCAGTTCAGTGGTGCTGTGTTTCTGTCAATCAATCCGTTCCTATTGCACTCGACCACCATCTCTCTGAATGCACCTAGAACTCAGTCTCTGCTGCCTGCAGTCCAGGGCTACCCAGCTCCGTAGCTGGATATCAAACATTCTGTTGTTTTTTCCAGGGATGACTCTTTTTTGAGACTTGTCAAGGCTCTGGGTTTTGTCAGGTGCAGTCATCCCGCTAACTCGATTATCATGACCCGTAATTTAGGCCCCAGGTCTTCTTGGCCCTATTCCTGGTAATTTACTGTCCTTTATACCACGGGTCTGTTGAACACTCAACTACGATTGGTTGAGAGACATTGTGAGGGTGTGCATTATTTTTTGATAACTGCACACCTATGAAGTAGTTCCAAACATGTTAGCCTTATGATACCTAGCATCAATGCACCATGTCTGGATTCCAGGCGAAACTCAACTGACACTTTGTGGTGCAAAGTTACAGACATCGGAAGGGAAGGCAAAAACAGACAGAGTTCTTCAGTAAGTTGTCCGATGTAAATTATAAAATTTTTGGCGAGTGTGGTGATCATGAAA
The DNA here is from genome assembly GCA_029692085.1 of Gymnothorax javanicus. Classification (NCBI taxonomy): domain Eukaryota; kingdom Metazoa; phylum Chordata; class Actinopteri; order Anguilliformes; family Muraenidae; genus Gymnothorax; species Gymnothorax javanicus. Next base: position 47,039,651 of record CM056197.1, on the reverse strand, counting down.
AATGGCAGAAAGCAAAATACGACAACTGTCTGAGTGGAACTATGACGCAGTGGAATTAGTAACCAAAGCTCTAGCATAGCAACGAAACAAAATAAAACTAAAGACAGCACTCTCGGACATAACAATGGAAATTTCAGTGGTTTTAGTGCAACATAAGTTATTAGAGGCGGAAGGAAATAGTCTGCATATAAACGCAATGTTCGAACGAAAATACCAAAATTATGCCTTTCGCTAAGCCTATGAACCTGGTGATCATGGTATAAGCGCAATAAACAACTCCATGCTGGTCATAATACAAAAATAATTGCACACCTAAATGGTTAGGGGCCCTCTGCTAACTCCACTTCAGTGTGCAATTACTTAAGTATAATGACCAGCATGTCACTGTTTACTGCTAGCTTTCAACTCTGACCCTAACAAAGCACACCTCATTCAAAAGGCAGAGTAGAGTGAGGAAAGCCAAATTAAGCCAGGAGTCAAAGCCTCCAGGACAGCTGCTCTTCACGAAAGCAGTGGGCAGCCCTGCTCTAGTGCGCTTGGATCAGTAGACTAATTGTGTGTGGAACAGGCTGAGGAGTATGGTGGAGTGCATGGGATTTAAGCCGCAATAAAGTTGTAGCAAAGAGGGTTTAGCATGTAGTGCACTGGTTTAGGGTGCAGTACAGTAGCATTGTGTAGGGTTTATAGTACAGAGAAGAGGTGCACTGTAAGGTTTTTGGAGCATTAGAGTGATGGTGTTCAGGGTTCAGGGTGTACTGGAGAGGTAGTGCATAGGGTTTAGTGTGCAGCTGAGTCGTAGCATGCAGACTTTCAGGCGCAAAAGAGCAGCAGTGCATACTAATTAGGGTGCAGCAGAACATTAGTGTGTTGGGTTTACATGTGTGGCAGAATGATACGAACAATGATAGGGCTCAGGGTACAGTAAGAACAGTAGCGTATAGGGATCAGGAGAGAGTAGCATGATAGTGTAAGGGGCTTGGGGTGCAGTACAATGACAGCGTGTAGGGTGTAGGGTGCAGTGGAATGACAGTGTGTAGGGTTTAGTGTGCATTTTAGTGATGCGTAGGGACCACTCACAATCTTGTCCGGAGGAGGGGTGCTGGCAATGTAGCACTTGACCTCTCCTCTCTCCCCCCTCACTGCATACTGAACGGGGTCACTGGAGATGATGGGGGGTCCTACTGGGCAAAACACACTCATTACAATTTGGCGTGACATCACTTCCTCCCCTCCAGCTTGAGCCAGCCAATCCAAGCCTAAAGCGCGCAGCCACTGCTCTTTTAATCTAAGTATACACTATTTATAGCTGGTACAAGAGCGCGACTGACCAGAGGGGGCGCTGCTGCACAATTAGACAGGGACAATAATGCTGTTACATTATTACTGGCACTTAGTAACTCTGCTCCATTGTGACACACAAGACTTTTTAATTTTATGTATATTTAATATTTTATATGGCATAGAAAAAGCCCTGAACAGTTTAAGTACTAAGTTCACAGATAACAACCTTGGTTTAAAAGGCCAAGGACTCAAATACTCAATTAAAAGGTCAGTCTCTTAACCATTATACTACACTGCTACTACTGACAATAGTTGACTATAACCAGCTAACTATGACACTTGCTGTACTTCACATTGGTTACAGAGGGACTCCACAACAAAATACAGTAATTACAGAGATTACTGTAGGTGGCAGTTTGACTGACCGTTAACGGTGAGCGTGACCTCGGTCTCTCCCACGCCAATGCGGGGGACAATGGCTTTACAAACGTATTGGCCAGCGTCCACCTGGCTGACCGACTTCAGGTAGAGCTGGTTATTATTACTGAGCACCTGCCCAGGTAAGACACAGGGACACACACAGGTGAGACGAATACATACAAGTGAGACATACACAAAATGGTGAGACAAACACCAACAGATGTGTTCACGTTTTTTACCATTGTAAATCTTAATCAGTAGCTTTACGTTCTCTGCCGGGGAGTTTGTGGTACGTACACATATGTCGCTACTGTAACGTAACTAATAGACGTAGAGACTTCAACCACTACTAAATTACTGCTGAAATGATGCAAATTCCTGCTTCATTGAAAGAACAAAAAATACAAAGAATCTTTTGCAGGAGTGCTAACAAATGGGGGATTGTTCAGCCTCATGAATCTCAGATTGCTCTTGTTCAGAAAGAGTGTTTGCCCACAACTTATTAGATGATTTGAAGGAGAACAGTGACAGAGATAAAAATTCAATAAAAATAGGGAGAGCGAGAGAGGCATCAAGAGTGCTATTGTGTAGTTTCTGTTTTGAGAATAGCCATTATCATTACTGCTTTACCATGCGCTAGCATTTCATTGGCTATTGTTTACTCTACTAATAGTTACATTTGTTTTCATTGCTAATTAATTAGGTGACAGTGAGAGAGGACACACTCAGGTATGCAGCACAGCGGTAGAAGGTAATACTCACGATATAAGAAAGAGAGAGACAGAGAGAAAGACAGAGAGAGAGAGAGAGAGAGACACACACACACACACACACACACACACACACAGACGTAGTCGTCACATGTTACCATATTAGAGCCTTTCTTCGTCCAAGTTAAGGTGAGAGGAGGGTTGCCGGCCCACTTGCAGTTCAGTGTGACATCAGAGTCGATGTCAACCGTGAGGGGGCGGGGCTCCACCACCAGGACTGGACCAACTGCAGAGGGAAGGAGGGGTTACAGTTATTAACTCATTTATCTGACAGTACAGACACACTGATATATGACAGCACAAAAACAACCGAGTGACCCTGACATGTCTGACAGCCAGAGATACTGACAAAGACAGTACGACAGAGGCAGAGGAAGAGCGGGAGTGTAAGAGACAAAGTGACAACGAGAAAAATAGCCGCGCTAAGGCAGGTGGGACCCCTCAGCCCCTTGCACAGTTGAAGCGTGTGTACCTATCGCGTTAAAATCTCCACACCAGCAACAGTGAAGATTCATTTGCTGAAAGAGAGATTTAGCAAAGAGGCAATTGTACAGCAGAGGAATGGAGTTTGCTGAATTTCACCTCTCAAGGAGTAATCACATCAGTGGCAGCCATATTTGATTTCGGATCGTGACCGAAATCGATAGGCTTGTGTAGTAACTCTACCACAATGTCCTTACCAAAAATCGTGATGATCGGTGATGGAGTTTTTCAGTTATGGCACGAAATGGAAATTAAAGATGGCGGCTCTGGCAGCCATACCTGATTTCAGATCGCGACCGAAAAAGACAGGCTTGTGTGGCAACTCTACCCTGATGTCCTCACCAAAAATCATGATGATTGGTGATGGCGTTTTTCAGTTATCGCACAGAATCAAATGTGGACGGACAGACGGACGGACAGACAGATGAACAAATAGACAGATGGACGCCGTGCGTGGTGACAATACCCAACAGCCTCTTTCAGGGCTGAGGGCTAAAAAGAGAGGGAGAGAGTGACAGCGAGAGAGGAACAGACTATACAGGCAAAGTAAGCTACACAGACAGATGGACAGAAAGACAGACAGAGGGACATACAGCAAGACAAACTCTCAGATACAGATACTGATGGAGAGAATGTGATGGAAATGGACAGACAGCCATATAAACAGACAAGCATACTGACAGAGAGCAAAATGAATGGACTGACCGATGGACACTTGCAGACAGCATGACAGACAAAGGGACAAAAGACAGATGGACAGACAAATTCAGAGTGAGACAGACAGACAAAAAAAAAGAAACTGACAAGGCATGATGGATAGGTGGACTCACAAACAGACACACAGACAAAGACAGCATAATGGACAGTCAGATACAATGACAGACATGTAGACAGAGAGTGTGACAAACAGACAGACTCACAGACAGAGAAAGAGCGTGACAAACTCAGAGACAAACACACCGGCACAGAAAGCAAGATGGACAGACAGACTAAAAGACAGACACACAGACAAAAACAGGGAGACAGATAGACAGACTCACAGACAGGCACACGGACCGAGACAGCAAGACAGATAGACTCGCAGAGAAAGGGAGACGGACAGACAGACTCACAGACAGACACACGGACCGAGACAGCAAAACGGACAGACAGGCTCACAGACAGACACATGGACAGAGACAGCAAGACAGACAGACAGACTCACAGACAGACAGACACAGACAGCAAAACGGACAGATGGGCTCAAAACTGACACACGGACAGAGACAGCGAGATGGACAGACAGACTCACAGACAGCGAAACGGGCAGACGGGCTCACAGAAAGACAAACGGACAGGGACAGCGAGACAGATGGACTCAGACAGACACACGGGCAGAGACAATGGACAGACAAACAGACACATGGACAGAGACAGCAAGACGGACATATGGACTCAGAGACAGCGAGACGGACAGACAGACGGACTCAGACAGAGACAGCAAGACGGACATATGGACTCAGACAGAGACAGCGAGACGGACAGACAGACTCACAGACAGAGACAGCGAGACGGGCAGACGGACTCACAAACAGAGACAGCGAGATGGACAGATGGGCTCACAGACACACGTTCAGAGACTGCTAGATGGACAGATGGCCTCACAGACAGAGACAGTGAGATGGACAGATGGACTCACAGTGCACATCCACCAGGATGCTGACGTTGGTGCTGCCCACGGCGTTGAAGACCTGGCAGGAGACGGGCTCGGTGAAGAAGGAGTGATCCGCCGTCGTCACGAAAACGCTCTCCCGCGCCCCCTCCAGCAGCACCCCGCCCTTCGCCCACCTGAGACGCACATGGAGACACACTCCCGTCAGCATACGGGACACAAACACACACACACACACACACACACACACACATTCCCATCAGCACGGGGGACCTCGGTCTCCATCTCAGATCCTGGAGGGCCACTGTATCTGCTGGTTCTTGGTTTGTTCCTGCACTTTCATGCTTAATTTTAGTCACTGATTGGTGAAGAAGTCGGCACAGCTTGTTTATGAGGCCTGATAGAGCTGCTGAATGAACTGATATCCCAAAAACTCACAGACACTGCAGCCCTCAAGGACTGGAGTTTGAGTACTAACACAGTACTAAATATATTATGTCATGACACAGAGGCCTGTTCTCTTTGGTTTAAAATTGAATTGAAAGGGGAAATATACCATGATCATCCCAAGAGCACACAAGTACATGTATCTTCTGTACTTTTTGAAAGAATTCATCGTGCCTAAAATGGCACTTGAGAGTTGACTTTACCTAAGCTAGTTTTTTTTTTTAATTGATAAGGACATTAATGGGTTAATGACAAATAAAATAAACTTCCAGTGTTTGTGCAGCACATAAAATTCTGCTGCCAATGACAGACAAACAAAAGCTGGGAAAACCTGGCCTGCCTTACAGGTACTGATGGGGCCTGTACAACAACACAACACAAAAAACCGACTGGAGATATTTCTCCTGCTTCCCTGTACAGCCTCCGTGTGTCAGATGTAGGGTAAGGTGCTATAAAGCATATAATGTTTAGATTTCACTTGACTGGACAAACTGTGGGAGATATATCGGTACTGCAAGGGTTGGGATATATAGAGGATCTCTAATGAGTGAGCCCAAGATATCAAGCTCATGAAACGAGAGTCGTAATTTTCATTTATTCCGAGCCATCGGCGAGTCTTTAAGATCCTATTTATTCCATAAATGTCACTGTTGTGTTATTTGGAAAATTAAAAAAAAAAAAAAAAAAAAAAAGCTCGCCTCTAGTTTGCCGTCTATTTAAGTCAATAGGATGAATTATTAGATAGCTAGCATGCTAACACTTTTCACCATTAATTTTATAAAGTGAAGTCTCTCCGACAACAGTAACTCAAATAAGTTATTACTTTAATGGAAAAAACTGCGAGCATGCTAGCCATCGGATTATTCATCCCATTGACTTGAATAAACCGCAAACTAGAAACTAACAATAGCGATGGTTACCAGCAGAGGGATTGGCAACATTATCTTGTTTGCCAATGAACACAGTCTGACCAATCGCAACAGGAGAAATCTGTATTACACGCGTGTAATGCCAAACCTGTATCTCATGGGTTATATCACATCAATTTTTCATCATTTACAGGATGAATGTAGATTTGTGCACGGTGCGTGCAACAATTGACCACACACTGGTACTACTAAAAACTCAACAAATTCATTTCATTTCAGTTGACTGGACAATCCATAGGAGATAGAACACACAGCTTAATGCGGTGCACTAGACTATCAAAGAGCAAATACCAGGGCTACAAAACACATTTCCCCAGCCAAATTTTAACTGTGCCACGCAGCTCTAGGCATCACACTGTAAAACATATAAAAGCTCCAGAAAAGTACAAAGGGGAGCAGGAAAATTGGTTCCTGGTTTGAAGTTTATGAAGAAACACTAAAAATAATTAATCTCTTCAGGGCTACTAAAAGGGCACAAAAAAGTATTTGATCGAGGATTTTAAATTTATGGAAGGGCCTAAAAGAGAAAACTGGGTTATGTCAGCAGAATGAGAGGTACAAATAATCTAAAAAATACTTTGGCAGGAATGTAAGGAAGTATTTCTTTTCAGAGACACGAGAACTCGGCAGCAAACCGACCGCGAGGCGAAGCACAATGGGCTCTCCTGAGGTTAGAAAATGACAAATATCTACCGAACTGTACGGCCAAAAATTCAACCCTTTTGCGCAGTGTGGCTTCATAATACCAGGACCAATAAGAGAGGAGATGGGTTTGTTGTAGGGTACAAGCAGCCAATAGGGAGCCTGCGCATAAGGCTGAGGGCGGGGCTGACCTGTAGCCCATGATGGGGGGGTTTGCATTGGCCTGGCAGGTGAAGGTTACTCTCTCCCCCTCCAGGACAGAGCGAGGCTCGATGGACAGCGTCACTGTCGGGGGGTCTGAGAGAGAGGAGGGAGGATTAGAGTGACAAAGACACACACACACACACACACACACACAGACACACACCAGCGAGGATAGAGGACACACTCGCCCAGAAACACACACATACACACACATTCATACACAAACCTCATAATCACACTCCGTTTTTTTACACACATATGCACACACACACACACACGCACACACATCAGCGAGGACAGAGAATACACTCACCTAGAAACACACAAATACACACACATTCATACACAAACCTGACACTCAAACTCAGTCTTTTACACACACACACACACACACACACACATACACATGCGTGCACACACACACGATTGTGCACACAACACACACACAAACGCACCCACACACACAGACAGTCATGCACACACAAACACACACACACACACACACACTCACGTGCACGCACAAACACACACACACACACAGACTCACGGTGCACATTGAGAGACACTGTGCTTCGTCTGCCCGAAGGTATAGCCAGGTTACTCGTGACGCAGGTGAAGTTGCGGCCAGTGTCCGTGTCCACAGGCAGCACAGGAAGGAAGCTTCGCGTCGTCACCCTCTTCCTGTCTGGCAGCACCTCCTGAGAGAGAGAGAGAGAAAATACGAGGAAATTAGACAGCTATTTTTCACCAGATTTACAACAGAATGTCCAAACTTCCCAGCCCTACCTGAGACTCAGACATTAAACATCCTCCTTGGAGAGGACAGGTGCTGCGCTAATCTGGCGGCACAATATGTAGCGGCCTGCGACAGCAGTGACCCCTGACCCCCACCAACTCATACATCAATCTCTAGTGATATAAAATATATCGTGGAATCATTGTTCTAAAATACTGTAATCATTTGTTTATTTCATGGTCATATTGTTATAGTTACTGGGGATCCCTTCGGGTTTCCTGGAGAGGATACCTATGGTTTTTATTCAATTTCTTCTTGGGCCTTCTTCTTCTTATTATAATTATATATTTGTATTTTCATGATTTTGTGAGCGAGCTTTCTCTGAAACCGTTCAAGCCAGTTCTCTCATTTTTCACATTTTTCTCTAGGCCCTTCTTCAATTTTTCTCTGATTTTTCATTTGTCACATGGTTCGTCTGTCAAACTGGATAATGTTCAAAACCTTTGGCGGTCGTCTTCTCCAGCACCACTGCATCGACCAAGCTCAAACTTGAAGAACCCATGTTCTATCAAGTTTGCAAAAGCCATCAACTTGCAGTCAAAATTGTGCAAGCTAGCTATTGGTCCATTTGGTCACGTGACCAATATTTCATTTAAATGCAAAAACATGAAAACCATTGGATGGAAGCTCATGAAATTTGGTATGCATCATGTCCTTATGATGCGCAACAAGCACATAGAGTAAGAGTTACCTGCGTTAAGTCACATGAGCAGGCTGCCATATTGAATTTTTCAATTTTTTTGTCAACGCGTTTTGGGCTATAAGCTCTGAACGGAAGGTTGTAGAAACATTTTTTTTTTTTTTTTTAATTCCGTGGCTCAAACCAAATCCATCCATATAAGCCATATCAATTTGTGTATTTGCAAATTTTGAATTTTGTGGGAGCCTTTAAAATCTTCCTCCTCCTAAATGGTGCAACCGATTTGCGTGCACCTCAGTACATGAGATAAGACATAGAGCTTTCATTTTTTTAATGAAGAAAGTTGCAACGTTAAAAGATGTGGCTACAGTAAGCCAATGAAATTTGAGGGCGTGGCCTTTAAAGATGTAACGAGCGGTAACTCTTGAATACTACGTTTAATCCTTACCAAACTTGAGATCTGTCATCTACACGCCATTGGACTCTAGCATACCAAATTTGGTGAATAAACATCTGTCCATAGGTGGCGCTATAGCAAATAAATGGTCATAACTCCCAAACCAATTGTCCGATCAACTTGAAATTTTGCATGCTTCATGTTGGTCAGGGTTGCTATAAAAATCTATAAGAGGAAAGTGATAACTAAAACATACGGTCAACATCAGCCAACCAAATTTCAGTTGACCTTTTACTCACTTTAGCTGCCACCTATCATCATGACACTCAATGATCTCGTTGAGGATCTGGAAATACCATCCAGAAATACAACCTTCTTATCCATCAATTCTGCAACGTAAGAACTGCCCTGTTCAGTCACATGACCTAGACGAATTCTTTAGACAAGGTACATATTGGGGATCCTGGCCTCGAAGTTGCTAGTTTCAATTTTGTTATTATGGTGATTTTACTTTGACAGTATTTGGAGCATGTCATAACCAATACAGCAAGTTGAAATTGAATTGTGAGAGGAAAAGAGAGAGAGAGAGAGAGAGAGAGAGAGAGAGAGCGAGAGAGAGGAGAGAGCAAAAGAGAAAGAGAAATAGATACAGAGGTAGAGAGATATTTTGTCAGAACTGACACCTTGTCTGCACATTAGAAAAAAAAGACCTAATATTTATGGTTTCCAAAAACATCTCAGACAACGTATTTGTTTACTTAATCCGTAATGTTGGGTTGTTGCAAACATGTTACTGGAATGTTCTAAACTGAACGATCTAATTTTGAGACAAAAATCACGACTTGCAGCATTTTATCGCCGAGTTCTACTGAACCAATTTTGTCAAAAAAAAAAAAAAAAAAAATGTTTCAGACGCATCTTTAACTCAATAAGACCTACGGACCCATATATGAGTTTATAAAATGCAGTTGCTTTTTTTAGACCCGTGAAACTTCACGCCTATTTTAAATTCTAGTCGAGATCCCGAAGTTTCTTGACAAGAAATATTCCAAGTTTGAATATTTCTCACAATATAAGTGTGTTGCAGCTTCTATGAAGAGCTGCAACCAGCAGATACAAAAAATGCTGGTGACAGTGTCCTACAGTATGGAAAAAAAACCGCTTTTTCTGACATTGAACCTACTTCAGGAAAAACTTCAGTGAAAAATCAGAGTTTAAGCAGTCAAACAAGCAAGAAATGCTCAGAGCCCCCGCCAGGAGATGGCTGACATGTGGCATGGAGACAAAACGCACTAGGGGTACGGACGGACAGGATAATGAAAGGAAGTATGAAGAGGAACAACTACACAATAAGATGTATTCATATATAACAATTTTGTTGAGAAATATTGAACGGTTTGGGAGGTCTGGCCCCGAAAAGAAGCGCGACAGACCGGCTGACGGACAGACGGACTGGCGGACACGGGGAAGGACAACACACTCATTCCTGTATCTCCATCCATTTGGATGTGGAGGACAAAAACGCCAAAATTACTCCAGAAATGGTTACGGCAGTAATGCATTGACTATGAGCCAGCAGCCATACCACTATTCGATCTGCTCCAGCTGCGTGGCTGAAGCTAAGCAGGTGTGGGCTTGGTCAGTACTTGGATGGGCGACTACCGAGGAAAATCAAGTTGCTGCTGGAAGAGGTGTTGGTGGGCCAGTAGGTGGCGATCTTCCCTCTGGCGGAATAATTCCCAATGCCCCAGTGCAGTGACGGGGACATTTTACTGAAGGAGACGCAGTCTTTCGGATGTGACATTAAACCGAACTCCTGACTCACTGTGGTCATTAAAGATCCTATGACACTCTTCGATAAGAGTAGCGGGTGTCATGGCTAAAGTCCCAAGCTGGCTCTTTCAACCTGCCACCTAATCATCCCCTGATCCACTTGGCTGTGCAAATTGCCCTCTCCCTCCCCACCTCAACCCCCAGGGCTCCCTTGAAAAAGAGATTTCAATCTCAACGGGACTTCCCTGGTTAAATAAGGGTTAAATAAAATAAAATAAAATGAGAGCACAGTCCACACTGCTGCCCGAAGGAACAGTAAAATATGAGGTCTATCAACAACTAATCAAAAAAATATTCCGACGCAGCGCAGATCTGAGTCTGACTATCGTCCGGGAAATAGAGGCCACTCGTCACTCAGAAACTCTACGGCCGAGAGAGGACACACGTCTCTCTACCCGTCAATGACTCTCAGGTTATACAGGGTTATAAAGCCTCCAAGGTCGCTACCAATCTCTCTTTCTTTTTTAGGCCTTCGACACATCGATTTTATGCCTGTTCTGATGTAGCGTGTAAACGTGTAGTGAGTGTGTGTATCTGTGTGTGAGTGTGTGTGTGTGTGTGTGTGTGTGTGTGTGTGCATGTGTGTGAGAGTACACGTGCGTAACTCACAGTGGTGCTGAAGGCCCCCTCCTGGGGGATTCCATCTTTGAGCCACTCGATGTGGGCAGGCGGTTTGGCCCCCCGGGACACACAGCTGAGGTTATAGGGGACCCCCGCAGTCAGAAGGATCTGGGGACCCCCGTCTATCACGGGCTCATCGGGGGGAACTGCAGAGAGGCACAGGACACACACACACACACACACACACAGCTTTGGTTAATACTCGTGGGGACACAAAAATTATTTTAGCATCACACTTCTATTTCCATACACAAACCCTGAAATCAACCCTGATGTTAACCCTTAGAATGCCAAATACAACCAGTGTTGCTCAAAGATGTAAGACATCAAATTCAAAGCTGTTGAAAACTTATCATGTGGCCAAGATAATTTAATTTATAATTTTTTGAAAATTTATTTCAGCGTTCTCAGGGCTAACCTAAGCCAAAGGCTAGAAATCCCCCAAAACAACTGAACTCAAGTTTAACATCTAACTGGAACTTAATCCTAATTCTAATACCAAACGAAAAAACTACACTTAGTCCTAACCATGTGCCCGATAGTAACCCCAGTCCTAAAGCAAGCCATTCGCCCAGAATCAAGACTTTTCCACATGGGGACGCAAAAATGTTCTCACGGTGCTATTTATTATTACTTCACTATACTCAGGGGGTCTTTACATCCCTGCAAGGCATTTTTAAGTCCCCACGTACAGAAAAACAAGTACTCAATCACCGAGAACACACACACGCACTCTGAACAGACAGACACACACATACACGTAAACACACTCACTGAGGACGGTGAGTTTGGCTCTTCGGGAGCGGAGAGCAGCCTCGGTGGCCTGGCACTCGTACAGAGAGTCATCTGAGAGCTCGGCTGAGGTGATCTCCAGGTTATACTGTCCTGCGTCCACTCTGCGCAATACACGATACCTGGGCCAGGCTGTGTGTGAGAGAGAGAGAGATTACACACACACACATACACACACACACACACGCCCTACTTCCGCTCTACGCACTATATGATACCTGAGCCAGGCTGTGTATGTGAGAGAGATAGATTATACACACACACACACACACACACACACACACACCCCTCCGTCCGCTCTACGCACTATATGATACCTGAGCCAGGCTGTGTGTAAGAAAGAGTTCATACACACACACACACACACCCTTCGTCCGCTCTACGCACTACATGATACCTGAGCCAGGCTCTGTATGTGAGAGAGAGAGAGATTATACACACACACACACACACACACACACACACACACACACCCTCCGTCCGCTCTACGCACTATATGATACCTGAGCCAGGCTGTGTGTAAGAGAGAGTTTATACACACACACACACACACACACACCCTTCGTCCGCTCTACGCACTACATGATACCTGAGCCAGGCTGTGTGTAAGAGAGAGTTTACACACACACACACACGGCCTACGTCCACTCTGCGTAACACACAATACCTAGGCCAAGCTGAAACAGAGTGGGCTCCCGATTTACCCTTGATCACTTTTAGCATTTTTTCCCCAGCAGTCAATAGAATCATTATTTTACATCCATAATATGTTTAAGTTCTGCCAATTAGAAGATTATATGCATATTTAATCGAAAAAAAGACAACTGAATGAGTCCTGTTTCCTCAGAAATAATAAATTGTGAGCAATAAAACAATCATCTTTGCACCCTTGAAAATGGACACTAACCATGCGTTACTATAAATTGCAGTACTTGAATGACTGTTCGGTTTATCACTCAAATTATTACACAGACATAGTCATTAACAAGGAAGCTTTGCGCTAGAGGTTATTCCAAGTCTGTAATAACTTTGAATTTTCGAAGATCGATTCCTCATTTCGAGGAAAATTTCACGTCACTATCTGCCATGTTCTAGTAAGATAAATAAACGTTTGCCTCCTTCAAAATATTCCCCTTAGTGTTGAACTGTATTCATCCGCATTATTCTGAAGAAGTCATGAATAATCCGCGTATAAAAAGTGTTTTTCACGTGCAATTGAAAATAAGAGAACTTGTTCGAGATGCCCCGTTTGTTTGTCAGGAAAATATATTCCGGGTTTGGGAAAACTTCGCCAATCGCGGTCGATTAAACTTCAAAATATGTCATGGTTCATATAAATAAATTTCCGTTATCCCCGCACATGCAAGGCAGCCTTTGCTGACTGTAGGCAAACTAGCTGGACACTGACTAATACGGATCATGTTTCGTCTGCCGAGTTATTACGTGAAAAAAGGTCAGTCACGTTAAAGTATCTTCTTTCGATCTTTCGAAGGTAATGTGGCATAATTCACTTCATTTTGAGCTATATTTGCAAAGTTGAATTCCTGAATTCCATTATTTACAAATTATGGAAGTGACTCCTTTCAATGTTAGTCTCTTGGGCAGAAGCTTGTTACGGACAGATTTATTTCCGATGTTCATGCAATAGACGGACGAGTGTAAATCAGAAGGGATTACAGGTAAGTTCTTAAAAATTACAGCTTTTCCCCATCTTCAAGTATCGTTCCAAAAATTATGCTTGAAAATAAAGAGTCTCCATGGACATGCTGTTCTTGAATGTAGCCTACAGACTGCTGAAGCACAATTAATTTTAATGACGCAGAAATACTAACTTCACGCAACTAAACAGAATTGTGTCCATCGGGGTTCGTTCAAGTTACGTGATACTAGGAATATTAAACAGCACGTAATTATGACAGACGCCCCCGAGTCTTTATACGTAAATGTTGTTTTAGATTCAGAACGATATCTATAGCTACTAATATAAACTTTGACTATAATTGTACAAAACTTGATAGAATCGTGAAGGCATGGATACACGTAAATTTGTTGAATAGTAAGTCCAGTTCGTCTTTGCACCATTAATTTGATTACTTTGGTTAATTTGTCAAAATTCGACAATAAATGAAAAAATGAAGCAGCAGTCTCTTGACTGTTGACAGTCTTTTTTTTTTCCCCTGTGGAAATAACAACAACACATCAACAATATTGGCACATACATTCATCTCCTGTACGACATGCTACATGACTTGTGTTACTCTTTGGTTTCCGTCAATGCTTTCTCCAGAATTTGCTTTTAACAAGTTTAATCTTTCAGTTGATACAAATATAAGGATGTCTACAAGTGAAATGACCACAGAATAGTAAATATTTTCTCGACTGCTAATGATTCTGTCTTAGAATTCACAAATTGCATTAGGGCTGCTCAATTAATCGAATCGCGATTATTTTAAGCGCTATAAAAGTAACTGCCACTATGGCTGGATTTACACTGCGGGTTAAATGTGACACGAATCGGATCTTTTGCTCAAATGCGGCCAATATCCGATCTGTCACATGGCTGTGTAAACAGAAAAAAAACACATTGATTTCGCCCTCGATCGGATCCGTCAGATCGGATCCAGGCCTCATTCAAATGTGGTTTTTGTTCGGATATGTATCTGATGTGTATCGGATATGTGCCAATGTGCCCGTTGTGTAAATGCATATCAACATGCAGATCGGATATTTTGTAAATAAATAAATAAATAAATAAAAATAAATAAATAAATAAAAGGCCCAGACTAAGGCGGAGTCTGCCTGCACATTTGCGATGATGCAGGTGATAGGTGTAAAGCTGCTTTCACACCAGACGCAAAACGAATTTTTTTTTATCGCGCGACAGATTACATTCAAAGTCACTGCAAAGACGAATACACGCGAAACGCGTATATTCGCATCTTTGCATTTACTTTGAATGTGTTGAGGATTCTATTTCAATATTTCTCATCATATTCATCAGTAAATCAGTCACTAAATTAATTCGTTTCGCGTCCAGCGTGAAAGCGGCTTAAAAGGCGTTAACGGGAGAATCAGATGTAGGTTACCCAGTGAAATGTTGCGAGCTTGCTTCATGTTTTGATCATTTCTATGACTGCTAGGCCTGCATGCTTTTGTTGCGCTGCACGCACATTTGCTTTTATTTTCGGTAGCCTTCTCCACTGTGCGCATGTGGATCGCCCAAGACAATGGCCAGGTAGTGAGTGGTGTAAACAAACGGAATCGAAACGAAACAGATATCATTCAGGCTCAAGGCAAGATGTAAACACACAGTTGAACAAATCGGATATGGGCCTCAAAATCCGATCCATATCCGATCTGGGCAACAAGACTTGCAGTGTAAATCCAGCCTATGAGACAGGCAGACGAGCTTGCTTATTACCTTTTCTATGGCACATAGCAAATGCGGTCATTTGAAATGCTTCCGGGAAGAAAACTGTGATTTGAAGTCCGCTAATTACCAGCGAGGTTGGACAGCCTCCATCGCTTTGGCATAATTAGCTTACCTTAAATGAATTCCCGTGTACTTTGCCCAACTTGCAATCGAGCCATTTATTCAGCCAACTGACCAATCAAAACCAAAATGTGGCCGAAAATGATTAAGAAGAGATAATGAGAAACAGACAGACCCAGGCTACCGTATTAGATTGAAAGAATGTTAATAATCTGAATGAACAGCAGACCTCTGAATTCCACCTCTCGTATAATTTTTACATATCATTAAAAAGATTTCTTAAAAATAAAATCATTTTAAGATGGTCCTGGTTTTTAAGCGTTTCAAAACATACGCGATGTGGAAAACATTTTGTGAAGCACATCAAACGTGAAGTGAGAGAAATGATTGTCGCATTGCACACAATAGATAAATTCAGCGAAGACTTGGCAAACACATTCAGGTAAATTAGGCTACGTGCTGAACAACACAAAGTTAAGGTCTACAAAGTCATCATCCTCTACCCGACAATTGCTGTCACACACCCCCCCCCCAATTCCTTAGCCCAATTTGCAATCAAACAGTTGATTCGCTCAATTAGGCCTCACAAAATGTTCTCCACTTCACGTAGCCTATATTTTTAAGCAGTGGCGGGCGGTGGACAGAGAACAAGGAGGGCGGTAAACATGTCTTCAAACTGCTTATTAGTCTTGATCTGTTTTCAGTCAATTTCCCTGGTAAAAGACACTTGAACTCTCCCCTCACAGGTGTAGCTAATTGTCTTCGTTAAGACGAAATCAAACGCATCAGTTGAACGCAAAAAAGAGCGCATTTCAATCTTTTTCAATTAAACAATCATTACGCACAGGTTTGACGACTTGCTTAGGATGTGACAAAATTTACGCGGAAAATCCACAGTGGTTTTTTCGTGAAGAGTTGCCTATTAAGGCATGTAAATTCAACATTTTATAAAATTTATTATTCACTCGCCTAAACATTTCATTATAAGGGAAACTAACATGTTGACCAAGAACAATGATTGAAATCGGGTCACTAATCTCATCCGTTTCAAGCGATGCTTTCCGTCCCCTCGGTTTTCCGTCCACCGCCCGCCACTGTTTTTAAGCGCTTAAAACCAGGGCCATCTTAAAATAATTTAATTGAGAAATATCTTTAATAATACATACAAAATTCCCCGATGAGAGGTGGAATTCAGAGGTCTGCTATTTATTCAGATTATTGACATTCTTTCAATCTAACACGGTAGCCTGGTTAGGTCTGTCTGCTTCTCATTATCTCTTCCTATAATCATTTTCGGCCACATTTTGGTTTTGATTAGTCAGTTGGTTGAATAAATGGCTTGACTGCAAGTTAGGCAAAGTGCACGGGAATTGATTTAAGGTGAACTAATTATGCCAAAGCGATGGAGGCTGTCCAACCTCGCTGGTAATTAGCGGACTTCAAATCACTGTTTTCGTCCCGGAAGCATTTCAAATGACCGCATTTGCTATGTGTCATATAGAAAAGGTAATAAGCAAGCTGGTCTGCCTGCCTCATAGTGGCAGTTACTTTCATAGCGCTTAAAATAATCGCGATTCGATTAATTGAGCAGCCCTAAATTGCATTGAGGTGGAAGAAAAAATGAATGAGAGTTAACTTGACTGAGAAAAAAGTATTAACTGCTGATGATAACGCTATTCACTTTGTATAAGAATAGATATTACTTTTGCAACTCAATATGCAGTTCCAAATTCAGGTTAGACAGTTTTCTCGTCATTTTTGCCATGTCCGTGACGTTACGTGAGCCAAAATTTCTACATATTTAATGAAAAATAAGATCCACTTTACAGCAAAATTAATCTTTTTGTTATATACTGTAAACTTAAAACAAAAAGATTAGAAACTTGTGATGAAATGATCTGATGTCATTATTTTACATTTGTGTTTTTATCCTTTGAAAAATGCTCAAGAGCAAATAGGGAGCCAGAGAGAGAGAGAGAGAGAGAGAGAGAGAGAGAGAGATTATGCACACACACACACCGCATCCACTGAGTGCAGTGCACGATACCTGGACCAGGCTGAGATAGAGAGCGAAACGTGGCACACACACAGATACTTAGTCACACACTACTTCTGCTCAAACAGTAAACACAAGAAAAAGGTGCAGAATAGTTCTTTAAACACACAAAAACACACAACAAGGATGGTACGCTAAACGTGCAAAAATCTGCCAACAGTTTAATGATTCATTTACATATTTTTGACTTGCTCAATGTACTTTTACTTCACAACATTACTGTACCGTTCGGGACAGATGTGAGAACCGCGCTTCTTAAAGAACAATGGAGCCCTTTCTGCGACATCTTTTTCTCAGGCAATGTGCAGGGTAGTGGTAACTGACCTCTTTCCTGGAAATCAACAGCCCTGTTGGTTTCCTCTCCAACCTCACTAAACACAACTAGAGACTGTTCGGCTGCTAATTAGTAGCCAGGTACGCCGAACTAGACCAGAAATGAAAACCTACAGGGCTACAGACCTCAAGGAATAGAGTCGATTGTTGCCACTGATGGCAGGGCTCGTGTCATCAGTACTTTACATGTCATGACACGCTTTCGCCACCAGGTGGCAAACTCGCACTATGTTACAACTCTATCAGAAGACTCAATTGATGACATCATCCAATTGCATTCTGAAGGGGACAAAAGTATTGGTTAGGATTACATCATCCCTGAGCTTCACTGTGCGTTTCTGATCACAAGGAGGTTAAATGCATTTTCCTTTGTCCGTGGGCGACAGAGGCCACATGCGGACTGAACTGCTATCAAACTCCTGCTACTTCCAAATTCACTAGCAATGGATTTGAATTTAATACACTATCAAATATCCCACATTTTCTTCACACACACTTTGTATTGCACACAGAGCCAGAACGCGCGTACACGCGCATACATTATCGTGTTAATGTGCACATGCATGCACCTGTCAGGGTATGTACGCGTGCCGCCCTGTGTGCATGTGTCTGTTTTTGTGTGCGTGTGCTTGATGGCGTCTTTGTCTACCTGCACTTTGGTCTCTGAGTCTTTTGCTACCTGTATGTGCCTCCCTGTTAGCCTGTACAAGCATTAACCAGTGTGTGTATATCTGTTTCTCCGTGTTTCGCGGCGTCTTCGTCCATGCGCGTTTGTGTCTGCGAGTCTTCGACTACCTGCGTATCTACCTATACGCCTATACAAGCATGTAACAGTGCACACATGTACCGTGCTCGTGAGTGTATGTGTCTTTGTCTCAGTGGGCATGTTTGCCAATGCATGTGTGCCCAAGTCTGTATCTTTCTGTGTGTATATCTGTGTGAGTGTGTGCCTGTGTGTGTATTTTACGGTGTGCAAGTACGTGCGCCAGTCTCTGCACATATGCGTTTTCATGAATGTGCATTGCACTGTATCGTGTGTGTAAAGCATGTCTTATGGGTACGTGTGTGTTTTACAGTTTGTATGTACATGCGCCAGTCTCTGTCTCTGCATGTGTGGGTTTTAATGGAAGTACAGTGTACAGTATTGTGTGTGTAAAGCATGTCTTTTTTGTACATGCGTGTGTGTGTGTGCGTGTGGTTGTGGTGAGAGTGTATTGCGTGAGTGTATGTTCGGCGTGCGACTGATAGATCGATTCTTCATTGTTTAATGACACTCTCAGCCATGTTCCAGCTCTCTCAGGTCAGTCCCTTTACTCTTCTTAGTGCCTCCTGTAGAAATCTGCATATGAGTCCCGATTAGTGTGATATGCATGTCTTTGGACTGTGGGAGAAAACCGGAGAACCCAGAGGAAACCCACGCAAACATGGGGAGAACATGCGTGCGTGTTCGTGTGTACAATCAGTGCGCGTGCGTATGATTGAGTGTGCATACTTGGTGTATGTGCATACTCTGTGTTAAAGTGTGCATACTCTGTGCATGTGCACTCTGAGTGAGAGTGCGCAGAGTATGCATAGTCTGTGTTCAAGTGTGCATACTCTGTGCATGTGCACTGTGAGAGAGAGTGTGTATTCTCAGTGTGTGCATGGGGGAGGGGCTGCAGGAGCGTTACCGCGGAGATCCTCTCCGATGCCGAGCGCCAGGCCATCCTTGGTCCACTGCACGATGCCAGAGTAGTTAAACACCACACAGGAGAGCACCGCCCTCTCACCCAACACCACAGACTGATCTGCAGGCTCCTGAGAAAACCTCGCCGTCCACACTGAGAGAGAGAGAGAGGGGGGAGAGAGAGAGAGAGGGAGAAATACTGTCAGAACAAGCCTTGCCATTACTTAAGAAAAAGTTTGCAGTGTCTACGATATTGGGCTTTCAAAATTAAATAAAAAAACTCAGAAAAGTAGGTATTTAAATACAGAGATCATCAGCTATATTACACACTGAAACCATCTGCAATATTACACACTGAAACCATCATCAGTATTACACACTGAAACCATCATCAATATTACACACAGAAACCATCATCAAGATTACACACTGAAACCATCATCAATATTACACACTGAAACCATCATCAATATTACACACTGAAACCATCAAGATTACACACTGAAACCATCATCAATATTACACACTGAAACCATCATCAATATTGCACACTGAAACCATCAAGATTACACACTGAAACCATCATCAATATTACACACTGAGACCATCATCAATATTACACACTGAAACCCTCATCAGAATTACACACTGAAACCATCAAGATTACACACTGAGACCATCAGCAATATTACACACAGAGGCCATTGGCAATATCACACATCAAGACCATCAGCACTATTACACAGAGACCACTGGTAATATTACACATTAAGATCATTTGCACTATCACACACTCAGACCATCGGCAATATTACATACTGAGACCATTGGCAATATTACACTCTGAGACCATCAATACCATTACACACTGAGACCATCAGCAATATCACACACTGAGCCTACCGGTAATATTAACACGTGGGTCAATGACGTGACATTGTCTGAGTGCACTACTTTGGTTTAAAATAATTTTAAATGATTCATAATAAGCATCATTTTATTCTATAAAACCTGTTTTGAACGTATTTCCAGTTTATCATAAAAATTATATTATGTTTTGCCATCTCAAACCCTCAAAATGTCAGATGGCGCAACCGTCCGAGCAAGTTAACTCTATGTGAAATGTATTAAATATGTAATTTAAAATATGAATAAAAAAAAAAAAATATGAATATTAATATTAATACAAATAAAGTTTAATAGTTTAATTGTTCTTAAATTGTTTGGAAAACCAAAATACCCTTCACCTGCAATAAAGAATCCATAAGTTACTTTTAATACCCAGCTCAATTACAAAATAGTAATGTTCTAGGCAGAGTACACACTCTCAGGTACACTTACTAAAAAAATCATATGTATTTTTTTCAAGAAACTTTTGGTTGCGCCACCTGACATTTTTTGGCTGGTGAAATTGCAAATACAGTCTAAAACTGTACTAAAACCCTGTAAATGTTGTGCAACAACTAAGACTTGTTTAAACACACTCTTCCAACTTCAAATAAATGTATTCTGTACATTTTTAAAGATTTTTTTAAAAAACATTTTTTAAAGGCTTATTTGTCATTGACCCACATACTGATGGCATCGGCAATATTACAGACTGAAACTGTTGGCAACATTGCGCATTAAGACCATTGACAAAATAACATTCAGAACAATAACAATAACACACTGAGTCCACTGGCAATACAACAAGCTAAGACCACTGCCAATATTACACACTGATACCATCAGCAACATTGCAAACTGAGATCATTAGCAATATTACACACAGATACCATTGGCAATATTGCACACCAAGACCCTGCAAAAATACACACCAATACCATCTGCAATATCACACACTGAAACCATCAGCAATATTACACACTGAGACCATTCGCAATATTACACACTGAAACCGCTGGCAATATTACACACTGAGACCACTGGCAATATTACACACAGAGGCCATTGGCAATATCACACATTAAGACCATCAGCAATATTACACAGAGACCACTGGCAATATTACACATTAAGATCATTTGCACTATCACACACTCAGCACATCGGCAATATCACATACTGAGACCATTGGCAATATTACACACTGAGACCATCAGCAATATTACACACTGAGACTACCGGCAATATTAATACGCGGGTCAATGACGTGACATTGTCCGAGTGTACTACTTTGGTTTAAAATAATTTTAAATGATTCATAATAAGCATCATTTTATTCTATAAAACCTGTTTTGAACGTATTTCCAGTTTATCATAAAAATTATATATAATGTTTTGCCATCTCAAACCCTCAAAATGTCAGATGGCGCAACCGTCCGAGCAAGTTAACACTTTGTGAAATGTATTAAATATGTAATTTAAAATATGAATTTAAAAAAATATGAATATTAATATTAATACAGGGGTATAATTTTATATTGAAAACCTTTCAAATAAACAAAGTTTAATAGTTTAATTGTTCTTAAATTGTTTGGAAAACCAAAATACCCTTCACCTGCAATAAAGAATCCATAAGTTACTTTTAATACCCAGCTCAATTACAAAATAGTAATGTTTTAGGCAGAGTACACACTCTCAGGTATACTTACTAAAAAAAAAAATCACTTAGAAAAAAAAGAGGGAAGTGTGTTTTTTTTTCAAGAAACTTTTGGTTGCGCCACCTGACATTTTTTGGCTGGTAAAATTACAAATAGAGTCTGAAACTGTACTAAAACCCTGTAAATGTTGTGCAACAATTAAGACTTGTTTAAAAACACTCTTCCAACTTCAAATAAATGTATTCTGTACATTTTTAAAGATATATAAAAAAAAAAAAACATTTTTTAAAGGCTTATTTGTCATTGACCCACATACTGATGGCATCGGCAATATTACAGACTGAAACTGTTGGCAACATTGCGCATTAAGACCATTGACAAAATAACATTCAGAACAATAACAATAACACACTGAGTCCACTGGCAATACAACAAGCTAAGACCACTGCCAATATTACACACTGATACCATCAGCAACATTGCAAACTGAGATCATTAGCAATATTACACACAGATACCATTGGCAATATTGCACACCAAGACCCTGCAAAAATACACATCAATACCATCTGCAATATCACACACTGAAACCATCAGCAATATTACACACTGAGACCATTCGCAATATTACACACTGAAACCGCTGGCAATATTACACACTGAGACCACTGGCAATATTACACACAGAGGCCATTGGCAATATCACACATTAAGACCATCAGCAATATTACACAGAGACCACTGGCAATATTACACATTAAGATCATTTGCACTATCACACACTCAGCACATCGGCAATATCACATACTGAGACCATTGGCAATATTACACTCTGAGACCATCAACACCATTACACACTGAGACCATCAGCAATATTACACACTGAGACTACCGGCAATATTAATACGCGGGTCAATGACGTGACATTGTCCGAGTGTACTACTTTGGTTTAAAATAATTTTAAATGATTCATAATAAGCATCATTTTATTCTATAAAACCTGTTTTGAACGTATTTCCAGTTTATCATAAAAATTATATATAATGTTTTGCCATCTCAAACCCTCAAAATGTCAGATGGCGCAACCGTCCGAGCAAATTAACACTTTGTGAAATGTATTAAATATGTAATTTAAAATATGAATTTAAAAAAATATGAATATTAATATTAATACAGGGGTATAATTTTATATTGAAAACCTTTCAAATAAACAAAGTTTAATAGTTTAATTGTTCTTAAATTGTTTGGAAAACCAAAATACCCTTCACCTGCAATAAAGAATCCATAAGTTACTTTTAATACCCAGCTCAATTACAAAATAGTAATGTTTTAGGCAGAGTACACACTCTCAGGTATACTTACTAAAAAAAAAAAAATCACTTAGAAAAAAAAGAGGGAAGTGTGTTTTTTTTTCAAGAAACTTTTGGTTGCGCCACCTGACATTTTTTGGCTGGTAAAATTACAAATAGAGTCTGAAACTGTACTAAAACCCTGTAAATGTTGTGCAACAATTAAGACTTGTTTAAAAACACTCTTCCAACTTCAAATAAATGTATTCTGTACATTTTTAAAGATATATAAAAAAAAAAAACATTTTTTAAAGGCTTATTTGTCATTGACCCACATACTGATGGCATCGGCAATATTACAGACTGAAACTGTTGGCAACATTGCACATTAAGACCATTGACAAAATAACATTCAGAACAATAACAATAACACACTGAGTCCACCGGCAATATAATAAGCTAAGACTACTGCCAATATTACACACTGATACCATCAGCAACATTGCAAACTGAGATCATTAGCAATATTACACACAGACACCATTGGCAATATTGCACACCAAGACCCTGCAAAAAATACACACCAATACCATCTGCAATATCACACACTGAAACCATCAGCAATATTACACACTGAGACCATTCGCAATATTACACACTGAGACCACTGGCAATATTATACACAGAGGCTATTGGCAATATCACACATTAAGACCATCAGCAATATTACACACATTAAGATCATTTGCACTATCACACACTCAGCTCATCGGCAATATTACATACTGAGACCATTGGCAATATTACACTCAGAGACCATCAACACCATTACACACTGAGACCATCAGCAATATTACATACCGAGACTACCGGCATGATGCCATCGGCAATATTACACACTGAAACTGTTGGCAACATTGCACATCAAGACCATTGACAAAATAACACTCAGAACAATAACAATAACACACTGAGTCCACCGGCAATATAACAAGCTAAGACCACTGCCAATATTACACACTGATACCATAGGCAATACCAAAACACTTATACCATCAGCAACACTGCAAACTGAGACCATTAGCAATATTACACACAGATATCATTGGCAATATTGCACACCAAGACCCTGCAAAAATACACACCAATACCATTTGCAACATCACACACTCCGCACACCGATAATATCACATACTGAGATTGGCAATATTAGCAATATTACATACTGTGACTATCGGAAATATTACACGGTGAGACCAACTGCAATACTACACACTGAAACCATCAGCAATACCAAACACTGAAACCATCAGCAATATTGCACACTGAGATTACTGGCAATATTACACACTAAGATGACTGGCAATATTAAACAGTGACGCCATAGGCAATATTACATACTGGGATTACCAGCAAAATTGCACAGCAATTCCTTCAGCAGTATTACCCACTGAGACTCTTGGCAATATCATATACTTAGAACACTGGTAATGTCACACACTTTGACGCCATCAGCACCATTACACATGGGTACTTTCAGCAATATTGTAAACTGAGACCATTGGCAATATTACATGTACAATTAGAAATATTGCACACTAAGACACTGCAATACTACTCCCCAATACCATCCGTAATGATGCACACACTGAGAAGAACATGGATAATAATATTACATACTGAGATCAATGGCAATATTTCATACTGATACCATCGGTGATATTGCACTCAGACTACAAGCAATATTACATACTGTAAATATTGGCAATATTACACACTGAGACCATCAGCAATATTACACATTGAGACCATCTGCAATATTACACACTGACACAATCGGCAATATTACGCACAGATAGCATCAGCAATATCATGCACTGAGATCATAAGGAATAATACTGACATTGTCAGCACCATTATACACTGACACTGTCAGCTCTGCTACCCACTAATACCACCAGCATTGCCCAACATGGAGACCAGTTTTACTGTAACGCAAATTTCTTTTTACTTCTTCACAAAGAGAGAATCAAAACTGAAGTGCGCACTAATAGACTATAAACTCAGGCATACAATAAAAAAGAGACAAGCAGACAAATTGCACTAAACGGATCAGGAGCTGGTGCCTTGCAAATGAAATTAAAGAACATTTACTTCTCCACACACACACACAAAAAAATCATATTTATACGCACATAGTAATCATCAGCACTACATTGATCTGATGGCCTTTAATAATACAAAGGCAATACGGGTTGCGCTTATTAGACCAAGATACACATACACCCACGAGAACACTTCAAAACGGAAATTCGCCAGTTAGACTATCTTGACTTCATCTACCAAATCTGGAGAGCATTCAGCACAGTATGAGGCCTTAAGTGCTCTTAGGGTTACTGCATCGATACATGTGCTCCGTCCCACATACAGGCAGCAAGGAAGCTCTGTAATGATCGGCCTAATCCTGGAAGATCCAGCGAATCAGGTGAAAAAAAAAAAAAAAAAAAAAAAATGCGCCACTGGGAAAAGAAAAACACTCAAACAATCATGTGGAAATAACCCCCCCCGTGGGGAAATCTTGGGAGGTATGTTGGTACTACCGACAGTGATCCAGTCCACCGCTGGCTAGCGCAGTGTCAACAGTTAGAGAGAAAATGGCTAAATGGTAACCGGGAGGTAATGGGTAATTTATTGCTTGCAAATAAAACTTTACTGCCGAGCACATTATAGCCTGATATATAGCTTGCAGCCCTGTTACTTAAATTAACGGTCCTCAAGGGCCAAGAACTGGCCAATCAGTGGCACTAATTTTTCAGTTAGTTATCTGGTGGCAGAGCGAGCGAGCGAGGGCCAGATTTGGGATTGAGAATCAGAATTAAACATCAGTGGCCTATATTAGTCCAGCCAATATCCGATCAAGATTAGACAGACTACGGTATATAAGTAGACCAAGGCAATCTCAATATGCTGGTTACGTGATCCAATCCTTAGTCTAACTCACGGTGTGCGTCCGACCTCTCAAAAGAGGAATGACCCTGCCTTGATAACAGTCATGAGCCAGACACAGGTCGACTGGTAGCCATGACAAGGAGTGTCCCAATGTCTCTCTCATGAAGGAAAGGAGGCAGGTAGCTCCCTCGTTGCTTCCTTCCGGCAAGAAGACAGGAGAATAACCTCAGAAGACAAGAATCATAGATTATAGACCACAATCCTCAGCAGCTGCAGCGACTAGATACATCATTCATTGTAGTTTTTCTGTTGGATCAGAGGCGTCATTTTCATTCGCTATCGAGCTCATGACGTATTGAAGGAAAGGACATTGATTTTACTCAAACATGTCCCAAGGTAATTTCAAAATCTCCCCACAACTTTCCCTTGCCCTGTGTGAGGTTTTCTGTTGATGTCAAACAAAGGTAGAGATGGAAGGAATAAGGCTGCCAGTTGAAGAAAATTTGGATGCGGCCTTGGTCTTACACTAATACCACACTACTGCAAAGGGTGTAAACACTGAACATGCCCTCTGACGAACTTACTGCATCTTGTTACGGCTCTCAACTGATAGATGTTCCCCCCAGGCCTCTTAACAGGGCAGGGGGCAGGAGGAGGGGAGGGGTAAAAATTAAAGACCTCATAACCTCTACAGGCGGGCCCCAAGAGTTAGTTCTTGGTTCTGCCCTCTTTCTTCTCAACACCAAGCATCATGATTCTGTTACATCTAAACTGGCAACACCTTCCCCCACCCAACCCCCCTCTTAGCCTAAAACCCTGACCTCTGCGCACACCTCATCAGCGGACCCACCACACAGACCATCCCTTGTGCAAACTTTACTCGACACGGGCGGCCTCTTCGTAGCCGGAATTCTCCAGGACCACAAAACAGTCCCTCCCTGCGAGTCACACAACACATGCATGTGGATAATACCCTACAACATCCCTGGTGGAGAATCAACCCTTTTTCCAGTATGTACTGGACTCCTACTTGAAGTATTGCATACTTCCTTTTCTGGCTCATTTTTCAGACAAGATGGATAGCCAGTTGTCAAGCGGTTAATTAAAATGTTTGAATATAGCTCATACAGTTGGATGTTCCAAGTCCCAGCCTCGGCACAATAGGATCATGCAGCAGCTGGGGCCCTTGAGCAAGGCTTTTTACCCTTAATTGCCTAGGGTCACAGGATTGGCCCCTGGTCCGTCTTGGAATCCAATTCACTTTGGATAAAAGGATCTGCTAAGTAACGGCGATGTAATGAAAACCAATGCTAGCTCCTCTTATGATTCAGGATAAGGGGGAGGACACAAAAACAAATGGTCAAAAATAATGTGCGAGGCTATTTTTTTTTTTTTTTTATTGTTTTGTCTGACACCATCGGCGCTGATGGCACCACAGCGCGAGCACACGGCAGCGCCAATGCGATGACGACGACTGCAGTCACCTTCCGCATCAACCCACCTTCTGAGCGAGCCAAGAACCCAGCACGTTAAAAAAAAAAAAAAAAAAAAAAAAAATATGGCCGCCCCCTCACTTCTTCCAAAAATAAGAACCGATAGCTTAACACCTCCATTTAAACACTACTACAAATGACTAATGTCGTCTCCGGCATGCCTGGCGATCTGCTTGAATCGATGGACAGCAGCTCGGCGGAGAGCTGATCGCAGCTCTGCAGAAGCTCAGAGGGAGAGCTGCAGGTTAGTGCGTGGAGAGAAGGCGGTTTCAGGTCATCGCTTATCGGATCCGGCAGAGACATGCGATTGCATAATTGGGAGAGCCGATTTTTTTATTCCGAGTGGCTCCCCCACCCTCACTCCCCAGGACCTTCCTTAAGAAGGACGTTCGGCAAAAAAAAAAAAAAACGCTCTCCACATTTAATTCTAAATCTCCAAACGCCAAAGACTTCCTCTTTCTAATAATAGATACTGGTCTTATCCGAGGTTAAGGCTTGCCCTCCTCTGTGAGGAAAACACACACACACACACACACACACGCACACACACATATATTAATACAGACACACACACACACACACACACACATATGTATACAGACACACACACACACACACATATATGTATACAGACACACACACTCACAAACACACACACTCTCATCTTTTCCACATTTGCTGCTAGCTTTGGAAAAAAATACAGGAGCTTGACTTATTTCCATTTGTGCGCATATTTTGCCCTCCAAATTTTCCCAGTCCCACTTATGATTTCTTTGGTTACCGTTATGACTAATGTAGCTTAATGAAATACTAATGGCTCAACAGCTAAAACTTGTTCATCACATAAACAGACCAAAATAAAGACTTTTAATCAACACTCTTGCTCTTCGAATGTGGGAGGTACATTAGCTATACTTCGAATTGTACATTTCACCAAACTGAGAATGTAGTAAAGAGTAAAATAAAATGTCTTCAAAATTTGTTGAAATGTTTTTAATTAAAAATGTGAAATATGAACAAATATGAAGCAATCTTTTCACCGAGGGTATTCGCCTGACTTTCATTCATTGCTGAAGAATAAATCAAGGAGGCTAGATCAGTAAATCCAAATAAGCTAACACGTGCATCTCGTTTGATTCTTGGCAAAAAGAATGACAATGGACTTGACTGTATTGTTTTGTTGCAGTTACTATGGCAACTTTTCCCAAAATTCCAACGGCAACATTGGCTTTCTGACTGTACAAAGACTGACTCATAACTGCTGGCTGCCTGTCCTGCCAAATCAGCACTATTAGCCAGCTACCCCACTAACTTTCAGTCATAAGATCACAAACTTTGACAATGAAGAAAAACGCTTCAGCTCACATTGCACAAACAGTCATAAAAATTAAAAGCAAGCCAGCAAGCTAACACAGAACTTGACGAAGGCATATCTAACCCTCTACAATGATCGTACGTGGCCCTTACACTAAAATTATTACTTACTACCCAGTGATAGTCTCTACTCTGTTTTACACAACTCTTACACACTGCAAAGAATGGTAGTACCTTTTGTTATATCTGCATGTTTTAAGTAAGGTAAATATATGTCTACTTCAACTTTGAATATTCTATTTTGTGGCAGTTGTTGCAATTTTTGTTGGACTGTCAACTTGAAAAATGTCGAAACGACGTCACACACGCTGATTTTTCACAGCGTACGATCTATATTCTCCACACTGCTACTGCGCGACTGCTGTCTCCATGCTGCCTCTGCATCTGTATCACTCTGTGGGAGAAACAGTCTCTCATTTCACTGTCACATGACAGGGCCAACGGCCAATCAGAGCAGCCAGTCCCGGGGGATAAGTGGGAGGGCGAGAATGAGAGGGAAAGAGCGAGAGAAAAGGGGAAAAATATGGGGGGAAAGACGGAAACGGCACGAGACAAAGACAAAGCAAAGCGAGAGAGAGGGAGAGAGAGAGAGAGAGAGAGAGAGAGAGAGAAAGGGTAAGACTGTCACCCCTGCAGGCATGTTTCAGAGACTGGTAGAGCACCGCGCTCCGACAGACAACAGAGATTTAATTATGCCCACGGAAGGGATACTTCTCTCTCTTCCCCTCTTTTTGCCCTCCTCCTCAGTCGCCCCCCACTCCTTTTCTCTCTCTCCCTCTCTCTCTGTGGGGGGGGGGCTGTGACCTGTCATTTCTCATTTGCCCCATTAACTCGCCTCGAGTCTCAGTGCCTTTGAGCTCACTGGCCCTCTCACCCTCCAGTACATACACACACTGACAGAGGAGTAATGTGTGCATATCGGCCAGGGTACGGAGGCATATGGGGGGGCTTTGTGTGCACATGAATGTGCACGTGTGCAACTGTCGATTCTTTTTTCACATTTTTTTTGCGAGTTTACGTGCGTGTGTGTACTCGTGTCTGTATGCCTATGTGTGTGTGTGAGTGTGTGGTGTGTGTGTGTGTCTCCTGACCCCCACCCCACTCTATCTTAGCATTTATCCTGGTTCCTTCGGGCAACTCCTTGACCCACGTTAAATAACAACACTTGTTTATGCATGCGTTTGACTCTGGGACATGCATGTGTGTTTGCGTATCTGTTTGCGTGTGCGTGAGTCTGCACCAGCAGCATTAAAAGAAAAACAATACAAACAGGAAGTAGACACACAGGGGCAGCTGTACAAACAGGAATTACCCACACATGGCAGCAGTAGAATCAGGAAGTACCCACACAGGGCAACAGTACAAACAGAAAGTGCCTGCACATGGCAGCAGTAGAGTCAGGAAGTACCCACACAGGGCAACAGTGACAAAAAGGAAGAACCAACACAAGGCAGCGGTGCGGACAGGAAGTACCTTTGCAGGGCTGAAGTACAAAAAAGGAAATTCACGGGCAAGGCAACAGCACAATCTAGAGGAACCCATACACAGCAGCACAAACAGGAAGAGCCCACATAGGGTGAAAGTATAAACAGGAAGTATCCAACAACAGTACAAACATGCAGTACATACCAAAAGCAGCAGTACAAACAGGAAGTACCCACACATGGCAACAAAACAAACAGGAAGTACCCACATAGGATAACAGAATTAACAGGAAATACCCATACAGGGCAATAGAATAGACAGGAAGTATCCACATAGGATAACAACATTAACAGGAAGTACACACACAGGGCAACAGCAGGAAGTACCCACATAAGATAAAAACATTAACAGAAAATGCATCACAGTACAACAGCAGCTGGAGGAGAGGAGCATTCTCAAATGTACGCAGACGTTCTAAAACATTTTCTCATACACCACCAAAACACACACACACACATTCATGCCCATATATTCCCACAGAGAAGTGCACACACACACACACACACACACACACACACACACACAGACACGGTCATGCCCATATATTCCCACAGAGAAGTGCGTACACACACACACACGCACACACAGACACGTTCACGCCCATATATTTCTACAGGGAAGTGTGTATACACACACACACACACACACACTCCCAGTTTGACTACATCAACATCCCTTTTTCTCTTTCTCACTCTCTCTCTAATTGACTTCTTGTTTTTCACATTTCATTTCATTTCTGATTCTCATTTCATTTCCCTGTTTCCCTTTCCCTCCTTCCTCAATTATTAATCCCTTTTTCCTCTCCTCTCTCTCAGCACTCAGAGCTGAATCTCTCTGTTTTTAGCATGATTTATTCACATCTTCATTTGGATTCCTCAGCATCTTTAATTGCTTCTTAAAAGGGGAAAACAGCCGAGCCCCAGCGAAGCACACGCTAACTGCCGCTTAGCATTAGCATCAGGGCAGAGAGCAGGCCTTGATGTCTGTGCCTGCGTGCGTGCGTGTGTGTGTGTCAGTCTGTCTGCACACAGTGTATGTGTGAGTGACAGTTTGTGCATGCGTGTACGAGAGTGCGTGTGTTTGCGCCTGAGTGAGTGAGTGCTTCTGCGTTTGTGAGAGTTTATGAGAGTGAGCGTAGTACATCTGTGCTCATGTGTGTGCGTGTGCTCGTGGGTCAAAATGTGTCTGAGAAAATTGGAGTGTACGAGCGAGTGCTGTGTGTGTGTGTGTGTGTGTTTGTTAAACGTGGGTGAGCGTTTTACGGAAGTGTGTCTTTGTTTCAGTGCACATTTGTGCTTGTTTGCTTGTGTGCACATAAAGAATTTGTGAGAGACTAGCTCACAATCTGTGAGAGTGTAACTGTGTAAGCGGGAGCTGTACGTGTGTGACTGTGTTAGTGAGAACCGTAAGTATGTAACCATGTAAGGGGGAACTGTAACTGTGTACCTATGTAAGTGAGAGCTGTAAGTGTGTAACTGTATAAGTGAGAGTTTTAAGTGTGTAACTCCGTAAGTGGGAGCTGTAAGTGTGCAACTGTGTTATTGAGAGCTTTAAGTGAGTAATGGAGTAAGTGGGAGCTGTAACTGTGTTCATGAGAGCTGTCAGTGTGTGACTGTGTTAGTGAGAGCTGTGGGTGTGCAAATGTGTTACTGAGAGCTTTAAGTGTGTAACGGTGTAAGTGGGAGCTTTGACTGTGTAATTGTGTTAGTGAGAGCTGTAAGTATGTAACTGTTAGTGAGAGCTGTAAGAGTGCAACTATGTTAGTGAGAGCTCTAAGTGTGTAACTGTTAGTGAGAGCTGTAAGTGCATAACTGTGTTAGTGAGAGCGGTGTGTAACTGTGTTAGTGAGAGCTTTAAGTGTGTAACCGTGTTACTGAGAGTTTTAAGTGTGTAACTGTGTAAGTGGGAGCTGTAAGTGTGTAACTGTGTCAGTGGGAGCTGTAAGCAAGAAACAGTGTATGTGGGAGCTGTGAGTGTGCAACTGTGTTACTGAGAGCGTTAAGTGTGTAACTGTGTTAGTGGGAGCTGTAAGTGTGTAACTGTGTTAGTGAGTGCTGTAAGTGTGTAACTGTGTCAGTGAGAGCTGTAAGAGTGTAACTGTGTTAGTGGGAGCTGTGAGAGTGTAACAGTGTATGTGGGAGCTGTGAGTGTGCAACTGTGTTACTGCGAGCCATTAGTGTGTAACTGTGTAAGTGGGAGCTGTAAGTGTGTAACGGTGTAAGTGGGAGCTGTGAGTGTGTAATTGTGTTAGTGAGAGCTGTAAGTGTGTAACTGTGTTAGCGAGAGCTGTAAGAGTGTAACTGTGTTAGTGAGAGCTGTAAGTGTGTAACTGTTAGTTAGAGCTGTAAATGTATAACTGTCTAAGTGAGAGCTGTAAGAGTGTAACAGTGTTAGTGAGAGCTGTAAGAGTGTAACTGTGTTAGTGAGAGCTGTAAGTGTGTAACTGTTAGTGAGAGCTGTAAGTGTATAACTGTGTTAGTGAGAGCTGTAAATGTGTAACTGTGTTAGTGAGAGCTTTAAGTGGGTAACTGTGTTAGTGAAAGCTGTAAGTGTGTAACTGTTAGAGCTGTAAGTGTATAACTGTGTTAGTGAGAGCTGTAAATGTGTAACTGAGTGAGAGCTGTGTGTAACTGTGTTACTGAGAGCTTTAAGCGTATAACCGTGTTACTGAGAGCTTTAAGTGCGTAACCGTGTTACTGAGAGTTTTAAGTATATAACTGTGTAAGTGGGAGCTGTAAGTGTGTAACTGTGTTAGTGAGAGCTGTATGTGCGTAATTGTGTAAGTGGGAGCTGTAAGAGTGTAACAGTGTATGTGGGAGCTGTAAGAGTGGGTAAGTAGGAGGTATAAGTGTGTAACTCTGTCAGTGGTAGAGGACGCAACACACACATTCCTATCTTGCTTTCTCAAGATAGATTCCTATCTCTCTCTGCACCTCAGTGCCTGCAGCATGCCCATCGCCACCAGCACCATCACGATGATCATCATCATCTTTATTTCCCTCTGTCCTCTCTAACCCGCCCCCCCCCCACACACACACACCCCCCCCCCGCGGAGTACAGAGTCTCTTTTGATAGGCACAATGCGGAACAAACGCAGCCCAGCTGAATAGAATTAGCAGTGGCGGCCGTCGCCTAAGAGCGAAGCACAAGAATTACATGCCACAAGCAAGAGCTACTCCAAAAAAATCCCTCATTTCTGCCCCCAAACTGACTAAAATCAAAGGGATATTTCAAAGGAAAAAGAAGGCCAAAAATTGTAAAAAATAAAACTACCAGGAGAAAGCTAGGAGGTAGAAATAAAATAAAAGAAAGAGTCCATAGCAGCCTTTTCAACAACTTTGCAGAGGCTGCTGCCCGACTTTAGAAAATATTTTCTGTGAGTAGCATTCGGCCTTGGGGATAACTGGCAAAATGATGATTTCTTTTGAAATAAAAAAATAAATAAATATATAAAGTAAATTCTGTCCCCCAGTTTGTGACTGTTTGGTTTTCAGGAACGTATTTCTTTTGTCTTAATTCCATAATTTTTCTCCTCATCAGAAGTTACAGTACTGTAACCTGCTCGACTCACTTGAATAACTAATTGACTTCTAATCACTTCATCCAATAAGCATTCAGTTAGTCAGTCATCAGAGAGTGGCTCCCCCACTTAATCTGGGTTCCTTAACAAATTTCCTCCAATAGAGCAGTTTTTCCTCACCGCCGTCTGTAGGTTTCTCGCTTATCAGAGGGAAAAGCTTCTTTTTATTGGAAGTTCGGGGTTATAGGTCAGGCACCTGTCCCTCTGTCACGCTGTAAAGTGTCTTTGTGACGGCTCGCCAGTGCAAAAAGCTCGACACAAAAAACTCAACTGAACTGAATTGATGGGGCCTTTAAGAATTATGAGGGCGCCGTTGCCCTTTGACCTCCTTAATTTCCCACTGCGGATTGAAGTAAATTGATGACCTGTGTGCAAGAAGTTCCTAAGTCACTAAATAACACTTTTGTGATTTTGGGGGTCAAAGTTTTCAAAACATGTTGCAGATATATGTTTTGAAAACAATGACTCTCAAAATCACAGAAGTGTTATTTAGGGTCTCAGGTACTTCTTGCACACAGGTCATCAATTGAAAAGTTGAAGAGAAATAGCTGCAAGTAGAATAAAACAGACTAATGCAGAAAGTGAACCAGGCCAAAGCAGACTGGAGTGAAGCATAAAGCAGAAAGGAATACAATGAACCAGTCGAAAGCAGACCGAAAGAGTGTGAAACAGGCAAAAGCAGACTGAAACAGAGTGAACCAGTCTAAAGGAGACTGAAACAGAGTGAACCAGCCTAAAGCAGACTGAAACAGAGTGAACCAGGATAAAGCACATTGGAACAGAGTGAACCAGACTAAAGCAGACTGAAACAGTGAACCAGGCTAAAGCAGACTGAAACAGAGTGAAACAGACTAAAGCAGACTGAAACAGTGAACCAGGCTAAAGCAGACTGAAAGAGTGTGAACAGGTCTAAAGCAGACAAACAGTGTGAAACAGAGTGAACCAGTATAAAGCAGACTGAAGGAGTGTGAAACTGGCAAAAACAGACTAAAAACATTGAACCAGGCCAAAGCAGACTGAAACAGTGTGAACAGGTCGAAAGCAGACTGAAACAATGAACCAGGCCAAAGCAGACAGAAACAGTGTGAACAGGTCTAAAGCAGACTGAAACATTGAACCAGGCTGAAAGCAGACTTAACAGAGTGAACCAGGCTAAAGCAGAATGAAAAGAGTGAATCAGTCTAAAGCAGACTGAAACAAAGTGAACCAGGCTAAAACAGACTGAAACAGAGTGAATCAGTCTAAAGCAGACTGAAACAGAGTGAACCAAACTAAAGCAGACTGAAACAGTAAATGAGATTAAAGCAAACTGAAACAGAGTGAATCAGGCTAAAGCAGACTGAAACAAAGCGACCCAGGCTAAAGCAGATTGAAACAGAGTGAACCAGGTTAAAGCAGACTGAAACAGAGTGAACCAGACAAAATCCGACTGAAACAGTGAACCAGACTAAAGCAGACTGAAACAGAGTAACCCAGGCAAAAGCAGACCGAAACAGAGAGAACCAGGCTAAAGCAGACCGAAACAAAGAGAACTGGGCTAAAGCAGACTGAAACAGAGTGAACCAGGCTAAAGCAGAGTGAAACAGAGTGAACCAGGCTAAAGCAGACTGAAACAGAGTGAACCAGTCTAAAGCAGACTGAAACAGAGTGAACCAGACTAAAGCAGACTGAAACAGAGTGAACCAGACTAAAGCAGACCGAAACAGAGAGAACCAGGCAAAAGCAGACCGAAACAGAGTGAAATGGGCTAAAGCAGACCGAAACAGAGTGAACTGGGCTAAAGCAGACTGAAACAGAGTGAACCAGGCTAAAGCAGACTGAAACAGAGTGAACCAGGCTAAAGCAGACCGAAACAGAGCGAATCAGGCTAAAGCAGACCGAAACAGAGTGAACCAGGCTAAAGCAGACTGTAACAAAGTGAACCAGTCTAAAGCTGACAGTAACAGAGTGAACCAGGCGAAAGTGGACTGAAACAGAGTGAACCAGTCTAAAGCAGACTGAAACAAAGTGAACCAGTCTAAAGCTGACAGTAACAGAGAGAACCAGGCTAAAAGCAGAAGGAAACAGAGTGAACAAAGCTAAAGCAGACTGAAAAACACAGAACCAGGCCAAAACAGATTGAAACAGTGTGAACAGGTCTAAAGCAGACCGAAACAGAGTTAGTCAAGCAAAAGCAGACTGAAACAGAGAGAACCAGGCTAAAGCAGACTGAAAGAGTGTGAAAAGGTCTAAAGCAGATAAACAGTGTGAAACAGAGTGAACCAGTCTAAAGCAGACTAAAAACATTGAACCAGGCCAAATCAGACTGAAACAGTGTGAACAGGTCTAAAGCAGACTGAAACACTGAACCAGGCCGAAGCAGAACTGAAACAGAGTGAACAGGTCTAAAGCAGATAAACAGTGTGAAACAGAGTGAACCAGTCTAAAGCAGACTAAAAACATTGAACCAGGCCAAATCAGACTGAAACAGTGTGAACAGGTCTAAAGCAGACTGAAACATTGAACCAGGCTAAAGCAGACTGAAACCATGAACCAGACTAAAGAAGAATGAAACAATGAACCAGATTAAAGCAGACTTAACAGAGTGACCCAGGCTAAAGCAGACTGAAACAGAGTGACCCAGGCTAAAGCAGACTGAAACAGAGTGAACCAGGCTAAAACAGATTGAAACAGAGAGAACCAGGATAAAGCAGACTGAAACAGAGTGAACCAGGATAAAGCAGACTGAAACAGAGTGACCCAGGCTAAAGCAGACTGAAACAGAGTGACCCAGGCTAAAGCAGACTGAAACAGAGTGACCCAGGCAAAAGCAGACTGAAACAGAGTGACCCAGGCTAAAGCAAACTGAAACAGTGACCCAGGCTAAAGCAGACTGAAACAGAGTGACCCAGGCTAAAGCAGACTGAAACAGAGTGACCCAGGCTAAAGCAGACTGAAACAGAGTGAACCAGGCTAAAGCAGACTGAAACAGAGTGAACCAGGCTAAAGCAGACTGAAACAGAGTGAACCAGGCTAAAGCAGACTGAAACAGAGTGAACCAGGCTAAAGCAGACTGAAACAGAGTGAACCAGGCTAAAGCAGAAAACAGATTGAAAGCACACAAACAGGAAAGACTGAAACAGAGAACCAGGCTAAAGCAGACTGAAACAGAGTGAACCAGGCTAAAAGCAGACTGAAACAGAGTGACCCAGACTAAAGCAGACTGAAACAGAGTGAACCAGACTAAAAGCAGACTGAAACAGACTGAACCAGGCTAAAGCAGACTGAAACAGAGTGAACCAGGCTAAAGCAGACAAACAGAGTGAAAGCACACTGAAACCCAGGCTAAAAGCAGCAGACTGAAAGGCAGAGACTGAACCAGGATAAAGCAGACTGAAACAGAGACTGAAACAGACCCAGGTTAAAGCAGACTGAAACAGAGTGAACCAGTCTAAAGCAGACTGAAACAGTGAACCAGGCAAAAGCAGACTGAAACAGAGTGAACCAGTCTAAAGCAGACTGAAACAGAGTGACCCAGGTTAAAGCAGACTGAAACAGAGTGACCCAGGCTAAAGCAGACTGAAACAGTGAACTAGGCTAAAGCAGACTGAAACAGAGTGAACCAGGCTAAAGCAGACTGAAACAGAGTGAACCAGGCTAAAGCAGACTGAAACAGAGTGACCCAGGCTAAAGCAGACTGAAACAGAGTGAACAAGACTAAAGCAGACTGAAACAGAGTGACCCAGGCTAAAGCAGACTGAAACAGAGTGACCCAGGCTAAAGCAGACTGAAACAGAGTGACCCAGGCTAAAGCACACTGAAATAGAGTGAACCAGGCTAAAGCAGATTGAAACAGAGTGAACCAGGATAAAGCACACTGAAACAGAGTGAACCAGACTAAAGCAGGCTGAAACAGTGAACCAGACCAAAGCAGACTGAAACAGAGTGAGCCAGGCTAAAGCAGACTGAAACAGAGTGACCCAGGTTAAAGCAGACTGAAACAGAGTGAACCAGTCTAAAGCAGACTGAAACAGTGAACCAGGCAAAAGCAGACTGAAACAGAGTGAACCAGTCTAAAGCAGACCGAAAACGAGTCAGTCAAACAAAAGCAGACTGAAACAGAGTGAGCCAGGCTAAAGCAGACTGAAACAGAGTGAACCAGTCTAAAGCAGACCGAAACAGAGTGAACCAGTCTAAAGCAGACTGAAACAGTGAACCAGGCAAAAGCAGACTGAAACAGAGTGAACCAGTCTAAAGCAGACCGAAACAGAGTTAGTCAAGCAAAAGCAGACTGAAACAGAGTGACCCAGGCTAAAGCAGACTGAAACAAAGTGAACTAGTCAAAAGCTGACAGTAACAGAGAGAACCAGGCTAAAGCAGACCGAAACAGAGTGAACTGGGCTAAAGCAGACTGGAACAAAGTGAACCAGGCTAAAGCAGACAGAAACAGAGTTAGTCAAGCAAAAGCAGACTGAAACAAAGTGACCCAGGCAAAAGCAGACTGAAACAGAGTGACCCAGGCTAAAGCAGACTGAAACAGAGTGACCCAGGCTAAAGCAGACCGAAACAGAGTGACCCAGGTTAAAGCAGACTGAAACAGAGTGAACCAGTCTAAAGCAGACTGAAACAGTGAACCAGGCAAAAGCAGACTGAAACAGAGTGAACCAGTCTAAAGAAGACTGGAACAAAGTGAACCAGGCAAAAGCAGACTGAAACAGAGCAAATCAGGCTAAAGCAAACCGAAACAGAGAGAACCAGGCTAAAGCAGACCGAAACAGAGTGAACTGGGCTAAAGCAGACTGAAACAGAGTGAACCAGGCTAAAGCAGACTGTAACAAGGTGAACCAGTCTAAAGCTGACAGTAACAGAGTGAACCAGGCTAAAGCAGACTGAAACAGAGTGAACCAAGCTAAAGCAGACTGAAACAGAGTGAACCAGTCTAAAGCAGACTGAAACAGTGAACCAGGCTAAAGCAGAAGGAAACAGAGTGAACAAGGCTAAAGCAGACTGAAACACAGAACCAGGCCAAAACAGACTGAAATAGTGTGAACAGGTCAAAAGCAGACTGAAACAGAGTGAACCAGGATAAAGCAGACTGAAACAGAGTGAACCAGTCTAAAGCAGAGTGAAACATTGAACCAGGCCAAAGCAGACTGAAACAGATTGAACCAGACTAAAACAGACTGAAACAGAGTGAATTAGTCTAAAACAGACTGAAACAGAGTGAACCAGACTAAAGCAGACCGAAACAGAGTGAACCAGGCAAAAGCAGACCGAAACAGAACGAATCAGGCAAAATCAGACCGAAACAGAGTGAATCAGGCAAAAGCAGACTGAAATGGAGTGAACCAGGATAAAGCACGCTGAAACAGAGTGAACCAGTCTAAAGAAAACTGAAACAGAGTGAACCAGGCCAAAGCAGACTGAAACAGAGTGAACCAGGCTAAAGCAGACTGAAACAGTGAACCAGACTAAAGCAGAATGAAACAGAGTGAACCAGGCTAAAGCAGACTGAAACAGAGTGAACCAGTCTAAAGCAGACTGAAACAGTAAACCAGGCTAAAGCAGAAGGAAACAGAGTGAACAAGGCTAAAGCAAACTGAAACACAAAACCAGGCCAAAACAGACTGAAATAGAGTGAACAGGTCTAAAGCAGACTGAAACAGAGTGAACCAGTCTAACCAGTCTAAAGCAGAGTGAAACATTGAACCAGGCCAAAGCAGACTGAAACAGAGTGAACCAGATTAAAGCAGACTGAAACAGAGTGAATTAGTCTAAAACAGACTGAAACAGAGTGAACCAGGCTAAATCATACTGAAACAGAGCGAACCAGGCAAAAGCAGACCGAAACCGAAACGAATCAGGCAAAATCAGACAGAAACAGAGTGAATCAGGCAAAAGCAGACTGAAACAGAGTGAACGAGTCTAAAGAAAACTGAAACAGAGTGAACCAGGCTAAAGCAGACTGAAACAGAGTGAACCAGGCTAAAGCAGACTGAAACAGTGAACCAGACTAAAGCAGACTGAAACAGAGTGAGCCAGGCTAAAGCAGACTGAAACAAAGTGACCCAGGCTAAAGCAGACTGAAACAGAGTGAACCAGACTAAAGCAGACTGAAACAGAGTGACCAGGCCAAAGCAGACTGAAACAAAGTGACCCAGGCTAAAGCAGACTGAAACAGAGTGAACCAGACTAAAGCAGACTGAAACAGAGTGAACCAGACTAAAGCAGACTGAAACAGTGAACCAGACTAAAGCAGAATGAAACAGAGTGAACCAGGCTAAAGCAGACTGAAACAGAGTGACCCAGGCTAAAGCAGACCGAAACAGAGTGCACCAGGCAAAAGCAGACCGAAACAGAGTGAACCAGGCTAAAGCAGACCGAAACAGAGTGAGCCAGTCTAAAGCAGACTGAAACAGTGAACCAGGCAAAAGCAGACTGAAACAGAGTGAACCAGTCTAAAGCAGACCGAAACAGAGTTAGTCAAGCAAAAGCAGACTGAAACAGAGTGACCCAGGCTAAAGCAGACTGTAACAAAGTGAACTAGTCTAAAGCTGACAGTAACAGAGAGAACCAGGCTAAAGCAGACCGAAACAGAGTGAACTGGGCTAAAGTAGACTGGAACAAAGTGAACCAGGCTAAAGCAGACAGAAACAGAGTTAGTCAAGCAAAAGCAGACTGAAACAGAGTGACCCAGGCTAAAGCAGACTGAAACAGAGTGACCCAGGCTAAAGCAGACTGAAACAGAGTGACCCAGGCTAAAGCAGACCGAAACAGAGTGACCCAGGTTAAAGCAGACTGAAACAGAGTGAACCAGTCTAAAGCAGACTGAAACAGTGAACCAGGCAAAAGCAGACTGAAACAGAGTGAACCAGTCTAAAGAAGACTGGAACAAAGTGAACCAGGCTAAAGCAGACTGAAACAGAGCAAATCAGGCTAAAGCAAACCGAAACAGAGAGAACCAGGCTAAAGCAGACCGAAACAGAGTGAACTGGGCTAAAGCAGACTGGAACAAAGTGAACCAGGCTAAAGCAGACAGAAACAGAGTTAGTCAAGCAAAAGCAGACTGAAACAGAGTGAACCAGGCTAAAGCAGACTGTAACAAAGTGAACCAGTCTAAAGCTGACAGTAACAGAGTGAACCAGGCTAAAGCACACTGAAACAGAGTGAACCAAGCTAAAGCAGACTGAAAAAGAGTGAACCAGTCTAAAGCAGACTGAAACAGTGAACCAGGCTAAAGCAGAAGGAAACAGAGTGAACAAGGCTAAAGCAGACTGAAACACAGAACCAGGCCAAAACAGACTGAAATAGTGTGAACAGGTCTAAAGCAGACTGAAACAGAGTGAACCAGTCTAAAGCAGAGTGAAACATTGAACCAGGCCAAAGCAGACTGAAACAGAGTGAACCAGATTAAAACAGACTGAAACAGAGTGAATTAGTCTAAAACAGACTGAAACAGAGTGAACCAGGCTAAAGCAGACCGAAACAGAGTGAACCAGGCAAAAGCAGACCGAAACAGAACGAATCAGGCAAAATCAGACCGAACCAGAGTGAATCAGGCAAAAGCAGACTGAAATGGAGTGAACCAGGATAAAGCACGCTGAAACAGAGTGAACCAGTCTAAAGAAAACTGAAACAGAGTGAGCAAGGCTAAAGCAGACTGAAACAGTGAACCAGGCCAAAAGCAGACTGAAACAGAGTGAACCAGGCTAAAGCAGACTGAAACAGAGTGACCCAGGCTAAAGCATACTGAAACAAAGTGACCCAGGCTAAAGAAGACTGAACCAGAGTGAACCAGGCTAAAGCAGACTGAAACAGTTAACCAGACTGAAGCAGAATGAAACAGAGTGAACCAGGCTAAAGCAGACTGAAACAGAGTGACCCAGGCTAAAGCAGACTGAAACAGAGTGACCCAGGCTAAAGCAGACTGAAACAGAGTGAACCAGACTAAAGCAGACTGAAACAGTGAGCCAGACTAAAGCAGACTGAAACAGAGTGACCCAGGCTAAAGCAGACTGAAACAGAGTGCACCAGGCTAAAGCAGACCGAAACAGAGTGCACCAGGCAAAAGCAGACCGAAACAGAGTGAACCAGGCTAAAGCAGACCGAAACAGAGTGAGCCAGGCTAAAGCAGACTGAAACAGAGTGAACCAGACTAAAGCAGACTGAAACAGTGAACCAGACTAAAGCAGACTGAAACAGAGTGAACCAGGCTAAAGCAGACTGAAACAGAGTGAACCAGGCTAAAGCAGACTGAAACAGAGTGAACCAGACTAAAGCAGACAGACCCAGGCTAACAGACTGAAACAGAGAACCACTAAAGCAGAC
This sequence comes from Gymnothorax javanicus, assembly GCA_029692085.1. NCBI lineage: Eukaryota > Metazoa > Chordata > Actinopteri > Anguilliformes > Muraenidae > Gymnothorax > Gymnothorax javanicus. The sequence continues at coordinate 46,997,174 of CM056197.1, read as the reverse complement.
TGAAACAGAGTGAACCAGACTAAAGCAGACTGAAACAGAGTGAACCAGGCTAAAGCAGACCGAAACAGAGTGACCAGGCAAAAGCAGACCGAAACAGAGTGAACCAGGCTAAAGCAGACCGAAACAGAGTGAGCCAGGCTAAAGCAGACTGAAACAGAGTGAACAAGACTAAAGCAGACTGAAACAGAGTGAACCAGTCTAAAGCAGACAGAGAAACAGAACTAAAAAAGCAGACTGAAACAGAGTGAACCAGAAAAAGCAGACTAAACAGAGTGAACCAGCAGACTGAAACAGAGTGAACCAGGCTAAAGCAGACTGAAACAAAGTGAACCAGTCTAAAGCAGACAGGAGAGAACCAGGCTAAAAGCAGACCTAAAACAGAGTGAACCAGGCTAAAGCAGACTGAAACAAAGTGAACCAGGCTAAAAGCAGAAACAAGAAAAAGCAGACTGAAACAGAGTGAACCAGACTAAAAAACAGACTGAAACAGAGCAGACCAGGCAAAAGCAGACTGAAACAGAGTGAACCAGGCTAAAAACAGACAAACAGACTGAAACAGAGTGAACCAGGCTAAAGCAGACTGAACCAGGCCAGACTGAAAAAGCAGGTCCAGAAAAACAGAGGAACCAGGCTAAAAAAGAGGAACATTGAACCAGGCTAAAGCAGACCAGAGTTAACCAGATTAAAACAGACTGAAACAGAGTGAACCAGTCTAAAAACAGACTGAACCAGGCCAGGCTAAAGCAGACTGAAACAGAGTGAACCAGGCAGGACTAAACAGAGACAGAAACAGACCGGAGTGAATCAGGCAAAAGCAGACTGAAATGGAAACCAGAGAGAAACAGAAACAGTCTAAAAGCAGACTGAAACAGAGTGAACCAGGCTAAAGCAGACTGAAACAGGCTAAAAGCAGACTGAAAACAGAAACCAGGCTAAAGCAGACTGTAACAGGCTAAAGAAGACTGAAACAGAGTGAACCAGGCTAAAGCAGACTGAAACAGAGTAACCAGGCTAAAAGCAGACTGAAACAGAGTGAACCAGGCTAAAGCAGACCAGACTGAAACAGTGGACCCAGGCTAAAGCAGACTGAAACAGAGTGACCCAGGCTAAAGCAGACTGAAACAGAGGAACCAGGCTAAAGCCAGGCTAAAGCAGACTGAAACAGAGTGAACCAGGCTAAAGGAAAACAGAGTGAACCAGGCTAAAGCAGACCCAGGCTAAAGCAGACTGAAACAGAGTGAACCAGGCTAAAGCAGAAAACAGAGTGAAACCAGGCTAAAGAAGAAGACTGGAAACAGAGTGAACCAGGCAAAAAGCAGACTGAAACAGAAACAGAGGCTAAAAGCAGACTGAAACAGAGTGAACTAAAAGCAAACAGTGAACCAGACTAAAGCAGACTGAAACAGAAAGAACCAGGCTAAAAGAGACTGAAACAGAACAACAGGCAAAAGTGAACCAGGACTAAAGAGACTGAAAGAGAACAGACTGAAACAGGCTAAAACCAGGCAAAAAGCAGAAAAACAGAGTGCACCAGGCAAAAGCAGACCGAAACAGAGTGAACCAGGCTAAAGCAGACTGAAACAAAGAGAACCAGGCTAAAGCTAAAGCAGACAAGAAACAGAGTGAACCAGACTAAAAAACAGTGAACCAGGCAGACTGAAACAGAGTGAAACAGACCGAAACAGGCCAGGCAAAAGCAGACTGAAACAGAGTGAACCAGGCTAAAACAGACTGAAACAGAGTGGCTAAAGCAGACCAAACAGAAGTGAACCAGACTGAAACAAGACAGAGTGAACCAGGCTAAAAAGCAGACTGAAAAAGGAACCAGACTGAACCAGGCAAAGCAGACCGAAACAGAGTGAACCAGGCTAAAGCAGACTGAAACAGAGTGAACCCAGGCTAAAGCAGACTGAACAGAGTGAACCAGGCTAAAGCAGACTGAAACAGAGTGAACCAGGACTAAAAGCAGAAAGCAGACTGAAAAGAGTGAACCAGACTAGACTAGAAAGCAGACCAGAAACTGAAGGCTAGAGACTGAAACAGAGTGAACCAGGCTAAAGACAAAAGCAGAATGAAACAGGCTAAAGGCAAAGCAGACTGAAACAGAGTGAAGGCTAGAGCAGAAACAGAGTGAAACAAAGAGACCGAAACACAGAGTGAACCAGGCTAAAGCAGACTGAAACAGAGTGAACCAGTCTAAAGAGACTGAAACAGGAACCAGGCTAAAGCAGACTGAAACAGAGGAACCAGAGACTAAAGCAAACCAGGCTAAAGTGACCGAAACCAGACTGAAACAAACAGAGTGAACCAGGCTAAAAGCAGACTGAAACAGAGTGAGACCAGTGACCTAAAGACCGAGACTGAAACAGAGTGAACCAGGCTAAAAGCAGACCAGAAACAGAGTGAACCACCAGGCTAAAGAAGCAGACCCGAAACAGAAACCGAAACAGAAAGAACCAGAGCTAAAGCAGACTGAAACAGAGAACTCTAAAGCAGACTGAAACAGAGTGAACCAGACTAAAACAGACTGAAAAAGCAGAAGGAAACAGAGTGAACAAGGCTAAAGCAGACTGAACCCAGGCTAAAAGGTCAGAAGCAGACTGAAACAGAGTGAACCAGTCAAAGTCTGAAACAGAGTGAACCAGATTAAAAAACAGACTGAAACAGAGGAATTAGTCTAAAACAGACTGAAACAGAGTGAACCAGGCTAAAGCAGACTGAAACAGAGTGACCAGGCAGGCTAAAACAGAAAAAAATCAGACCGAAACAGGCAAAAAAGCAGACTGAAACAGAGAACCAGATAAAGCAGGCTAAAAGCAGACTGAAACAGAGTGAGCCAGGCTAAAGCAGACTGAAACAGTGAACCAGGCTAAAGCAGACTGAAACAGAGTGAACCAGGCAAAAGACAGACTGAACTGGGCTAAAAGCAGACTGAAACAGAGTGAACCAGGCTAAAAGACTGAAACAGAGAACTGAAACAGGCTAAAGCAGAATGAAACAGAGTGAACCAGGCTAAAGCAGACTGAAACAGAGTGAACCAGGCTAAAGCAGACAGAAACAGAGTTAGTGAGAATCAGAAAACAGAGTGAAACAGGCTAAAAAGCAGACTGAAACAGAGTGAACCAGGCTAAAGCAGACTGAAACAGAGTGAACCAGACTAAAGCAGACTGAAACAGAACCAGACTAAAGCAGAACCAGGCTAAAGCAGACTGAAACTGAAAAGCCAGACCCAAACAGAGTGAACCCAGGTTAAAGCAGACTGAAACAGAGTGAACCAGTCTAAACAGCAGACTGAAACAGTGAACCAGGCAAAAGCAGACTGAAACAGAGTGAACTAGTCTAAAGAAGACTGACTGAAACAAAGTGAACCAGGCTAAAGCAGACTGAAACAGAGCAAATCAGTCTAAAAGCAAACCCCAGAAACAGAAAGAACCAGGCTAAAGCAGACCGAAACAGAGTGAACTGGGCTAAAAACAGACTGGAACAAAGTGAACCAGGCTAAAGCAGACAGAAACAGAGTTAGTCAAAAAAAAGCAGACTGAAACAGAGTGAACCAGGCTAAAGCAGACTGTAACAAAGTGAACCAGTCTAAAGCTGACAGTAACAGAGTGAACCAGGCTAAAGCACACTGAAACAGAGTGAACCAAGCTAAAGCAGACTGAAACAGTGAACCAGGCTAAAGCAGAAGGAAACAGAGTGAACAAGGCTAAAGCAGACTGAAACACAGAACCAGGCCAAAACAGACTGAAATAGTGTGAACAGGTCTAAAGCAGACTGAAACAGAGTGAACCAGTCTAAAGCAGAGTGAAACATTGAACCAGGCCAAAGCAGACTGAAACAGAGTGAACCGGATTAAAACAGACTGAAACAGAGTGAATTAGTCTAAAACAGACTGAAACAGAGTGAACCAGGCTAAAGCAGACCGAAACAGAGTGAACCAGGCAAAAGCAGACCGAAACAGAACGAATCAGGCAAAATCAGACCGAAACAGAGTGAATCAGGCAAAAGCAGACTGAAATGGAGTGAACCAGGATAAAGCACGCTGAAACAGAGTGAACCAGTCTAAAGAAAACTGAAACAGAGTGAGCCAGGCTAAAGCAGACTGAAACAGTGAACCAGGCCAAAAGCAGACTGAAACAGAGTGAACCAGGCTAAAGCAGACAGAAACGGTGAACCAGGCAAATGCAGACCGAAAGAGAGTGAACCAGGCTAAAGCACACTGAAACAGAGTGAACCCGGCTAAAGCAGACTGAAACAGTGAACCAGACTAAAACAGACTGAACCAGAGCGAACCAGGCTAAAGCAGACTGAAAAAGAGTGAACCAGACTAAAGCAGAATGACACAGAGTGAACCAGTCAAAAGCAGACTGTAACAGAGTGAACCAGGCTTAAAGCAGACTGAAACAGAGTGAACCAGGCTAAAGCAGACTGAAACAGAGTGAACCAGGCTAAAGCAGAAGGAAACAGAGTGAACCAGGCTAAAGCAGACTGAAACAGAGTGAACCAGGCTAAAGCAGAATCAAACAGTGTGAACAGGTCTAAAGCAGACTGAAACAGAGTGAATCAGGGTAAAGCAGACTGAAACAGAGTGAACCAGGCTAAAGCAGAATCAAACAGTGTGAACAGGTCTAAAGCAGACTGAAACAGAGTGAACCAGACTAAAGCAGCCTGAAACAGAGTGAACGAGTCTAAAGCAGACTGAAACATTGAACCAGGCCAAAGCAGACAGAAACAGAGTGAACCAGGCTAAAGCAGAATGAAACAGTGAACCAGATTGAAGCAGACTTAACAGGGGGACCAAGTCTAAAGCAGACTGAAACAGAGGGAATCAGGCTAAAGCAGACTGAAACAGAGTGAACCAGGCTAAAGCAGACAGAAACAGTGAACCAGGCAAAAGCAGACTGAAACAGTGAACCAGGCTAAAGCAGACTGGAACAGAGTGAACCAGGCTAAAGCAGACTGGAACAGTGAATCAGGCTAAAGCAGAAGGAAACAGTGAACCAGTCTAAATCAGACTGAAACAGAGTGAATCAGGCTAAAGCAGACTGAAACAGAGTGAACTAGACGTATGTCGATGGCGCGCCATCGCAAATCTCCGCGCTCCACAACGAATGTTATAGGAGTAGTAGTAATATGTCAGAGGGCAATTCACTAAACTGGCATTCTGCTGTACAAATGATAATCTGCTTGTTGCAGTGGGGTCATTCCATGCCAAATCACCTAATGGTCCCTAGGTGACCCTCTTAGATTTTGCTGAAACTCCATGAAAATGTTCATATATGCAAATAACGAACACACAGAAAATTTCAGGCCAAAAGTCCAAGCCGTTTTGAAATTACGGCCGTCCGAAGTAGGTTTGCTTCAATTTGCTTTTACAAATTATTGTAATTGTCAATTTACCAGAGCTCGAGGATGTTGTTATATACCGTAAAGTAGCATAATTTGATCAAATTAGTGGGTTTCTTTGAAACACTGCCTAACTATGAAGGAGTTAAGTCACATCAATGAAATTTGGTATATATAAAGGTCAGATACATATAATTCTGTGGTGCAAATTTCATTACCCTGAGTAACTGTTCACAAGGTCAACCGACCCCCCGAAAAGGGGTGATTTTTGAGATTTTTTTGTGAAAGTCGACTTTGGACCCTAGCCATACCTTTACTGATTGTTTTATAAGTCTATGCTTGCAGGGAGTTATTTAGCTGTATGTAGAGATTATGTATCAGCAATTTGGGTATCCTCAGATCAATGGTTCGGGCACCAGGTAAGCCTAAAAATCGCAAAAAAATAATTTCCGCTAGAAAAAAACTTTCATTTTCAGGTGCCCATATCTTCAAAAGGAAGCAAGATACACTGTTTTTGATTGCAGATTCTGAAAGCTTGTGCAAATTACCCCAGGTAGTAATTTTCAGCTTTGTAGCTTTTTTCAAATCCAAAAATATGATCATTTGAAAATGAAAAAAAAATCCATGACATGGCCTTGCGACGCAAAAAAAAGAGGGCGGGTCTTCGACAGCCATAATTTCAAAACGGCTTGGACTTTCGGCCTGAAATTTTCTGTGTGTTCGTTATTTGCATATATGAACATTTTCATGGAGTTTCAGCAAAATCTAAGAGGGTCACCTGGGGACTTTCCTGAAAATTAGGTGATTTGGCATGGAATGACCCAGTGACAAAGCACTGATACTGATCAGTTATCGCAATGTGATATAGTTGGTTAGTTGGATTGAGTGCTTTTTGAGTGTCTGTTGAGAGGATAAATTACTCTTCATTTTGAAATGAGAGTATTATGAAAGGAAAGGACGTACAGTACAGCGACTGGCACACCTGACGCCATTTGACCTAGAAAACGGTCAAAATTTGATCAAATCAAAAACCCGTCTGATATGTGATGAAGGGTCATCCCATGCACCTCCCATAAAAAATTTGAGTGTCCTAGCTCAATGCATAAGGTAGATATGGTCATTTTTCTTTTTTTTTTTTCACAAAAAGCCCCCTAGTGGCCAAAATATGAATCACAGGATGGCCATTTTTGGCATGCAGGTTGCCATCACCAAGATACATATCCATACCAATTTTCAGCCTCCTACGTTGAATAATAACAAAACATGCCATCCTTTTCAACGATTGGCACACCTGAAGCCATTTGACCTAGAAAACTGTCAAAATAAGGTCAAATCAAAAACCCGTCTGATATATGATGGAGGGTCATCCCATGCACCTCCCATAAAAATTTGAGCATCCTAGCTGAATGCATAAGGAACTTATGGCCATTTTTCAATTTTCACAAAAAGGCCCCTGGTGACCAGAGGAGGAAATGAATTTAAATTCTAAATGTGTTGTGCACCCCTCTGGGTCACCACCTTACACGAACCAAAGTTTCAGGTTGATTGGTCTAACGGCCTAGGAGGAGTTGCTGTTTCGGACGGACAGACGGACGAACAGACAGACGCCAAACTGTATTACAAGATCTCCTCGCTTTTTTGAAAGCGCGGAGATAATTACACGATCTCCTCGCTTTTTCGGAAGTGCGGAGATAATGAAGCTAACGCAGACTGAAACAGAGTGAACCAGGCTAAAGCAGACTGAAACAGTGAACCAGTCTAAAGCAGACTGAAACAGTGAATCAGGCTAAAGGAGACTGAAACAGTGAACCAGTCTAAAGCAGACTGAAACAGTGAATCAGTCTAAAGCAGACTGAAACAGTGAATCAGGCTAAAGCAGACTGAAACAGTGAATCAGGCTAAAGCAGACTGAACCAAAGCAGACTGAAACCCAGTCTAAAAGCAGACTGAAACAGTGAACCAGTCTAAAGCAGACTGAAACAGTGAATCAGGCTAAAGGAGACTGAAACAGTGAACCAGTCTAAAGCAGACTGAAACAGTGAATCAGTCTAAAGCAGACTGAAACAGTGAATCAGGCTAAAGCAGATTGAAACAGTGAATCAGGCTAAAGCAGACTGAAACAGTGAACCAGTCTAAAGCAGACTGAAACAGTGAACCAGTCTAAAGCAGACTGAAACAGTGAATCAGGCTAAAGCAGACTGAAACAGTGAACCAGTCTAAAGCAGACTGAAACAGTGAACCAGTCTAAAGCAGACTGAAACAGTGAATCAGGCTAAAGCAGACTGAAACAGTGAATCAGGCTAAAGCAGACTGAAACAGTGAACCAGTCTAAAGCAGACTGAAACAGTGAACCAGTCTAAAGCAGACTGAAACAGTGAATCAGGCTAAAGGAGACTGAAACAGTGAACCAGTCTAAAGCAGACTGAAACAGTGAATCAGTCTAAAGCAGACTGAAACAGTGAATCAGGCTAAAGCAGACTGAAACAGTGAACCAGTCTAAAGCAGACTGAAACAGTGAATCAGGCTAAAGCAGACTGAAACAGTGAACCAGTCTAAAGCAGACTGAAACAGTGAAACCAGTCTAAAGTCTAAAAGAGACTGAAACAGTGAATCAGGCTAAAGCAGACTGAAACAGTGAACCAGTCTAAAGCAGACTGAAACAGTGAACCAGTCTAAAGCAGACTGAAACAGTGAATCAGGCTAAAGCAGACTGAAACAGTGAACCAGTCTAAAGCAGACTGAAACAGTGATTCAGGCTAAAGCAGATTGAAACGGAGTAAACCAGGCTTAAGCAGGCTGGAGCCGAGATGTATCTTTCTCCATGACCTTGATGTTTGTGGCATGCTCCTGACCTTTGACCTCCCCTTGGCTATCACTCCATAAGCTGTGTTCAGGACATTAACTGGTCAATAGCCCCATCACACATTATTAACCTGTCAATATCCCCTTTCCATAATACACTCCCTCAGTCGGCGTGCCATCTGAGAAATTATCCAGACGACAGAAAGTTTGTAGCATCCTGCAGAAAGTGCCTGTCTTGTTTCAGTCACTGTGATTTCGTATAGCAGCAAATTTTAGGCCCAGCTTGTGCCAAATTACTGCGTGTTTGACAAGAAATATTTTCTCAGCTAACAGGCAAATCATGAAATAATTCAAATTAGCACACCACAGATCACAGATTTACTGAGCTAAAAAGAAATAGAAATAAGTCTTTAGGATGGAAAATAAGGGTTAAGTTCTTGCTGGGGTTGACTTATTTTTTGGTTTTTGCAGTGCGATACAGATATTGACATTGCGGCACTCCGACCACAGTCACAGACCGCTATAAAAACAACGTTCTCCCAATAATGACCTCTTCCTCCCTCTCTCCCTCCTTCTCTCCCTCAATCCGTAATAATGAACAACACTTAATTAGAAAGCCACCCTCCTCGCCCCCGCAATACCACAACAGTGGGTTCACTCGTGCGCAATAACAGTCGCATGCACACGCACACGAGTCAGGCCAAGTACTAATCGTCCACAGCCTCCAGCTTTCGCAAATCGGCACTTCCAAAAACTCAGGCTATCAAAAATAAGCAAAGATTTCACCAGCAATTAGAACCAACTTACCCAAATATATTGCCAATATACGTGACCAAAATGGCAACCCCACTGGTTCGTAGAAAACCTTTCGACATGGGAACCAAAACTAGAAATACTTCTCATATCATGCCCACAAACTGTAAATTCAGCACCCATGAAATGCACACGCCAACAATGCAAAGACAACTGCAGACTCACTCTGTGACCAACCTCATTCACTGTTGCGACCCACATCGAGCCCCAAGTTCTACCCCAGTCTTTTGAAGCATACGCCTGCACCATGCATAACACACACGCATTAAATGCTGTAAATTTTACACTCCTGCATGGTTTAATTCACCCTCTGCCGACACACAGGATGACCACGGCAGCTCATTCAATATTTGCTCAACATATCCTCGAGTTCATCGGCAACACGTCTCACCGCACCATCAAATTTGCCAACTATTTTGAGCCACATAAGACAGCTGGTTCGCACCACCGATCTTGTGACTTATTTCCTTATCCCCCCCACCCTCGCCCAAAAAGTAACACCGCTTGTGTTTTCCAAACGCTCGCTCAAGTAATTAGGCGAGCTTGTTTTATTTACACGCTCGCCATGAAAAGTGAAAAGCCAGCAGCTTGTAATTGGTCAGTCAGCAGCGCAGCAGCCGAGTCGGCGGCAAGTGATGCCGCGTTTCGCGAGCGTTTTGAACTCCAGGTCTGCTGATGCAGCGCCACGTCAATCCGTCTGCACTCCCCGGGTGATTCACGCAGAATTTCACAAATCTTCACCATTTTTTTTTCTTTTTTCCCAAATCAATACAGACGCCTCTTCGCACTCCAAACTTGAACCGAATGTCACATTTTCACAACACCTCGCACATTTTTTCTTTTTTTTTTTTCCCCAGTGTTCATGATTTCCATGTGCCAAATGCAGAATGCAAGGAGAAGGTAACCTAAGGTAACAATCGGAGCTCACTTTATCTACAGTATAAATGAGATTTTATAAAAGATTTGCCAATGTTTCTGATTTTTCATCCTGTCACATCTGTAGTCATTGTACTAATACATTGAAATCCATACACTCAGGCCACAAACCACACCCACACCAAATAAACTAACACTTAAATAAAAACCCGTTTTAAGAATACCTTTTTATTCCTTTAAGACTGAAAGTACTGCCTGATAGGCAGAGGCTGCGGTCTCAAAACTGCTCGACTGAACCCTTTAAAGAGAATTTTTTAAAGTCAGTGCCCTATAGACAGCTCCAGTGCTTCCAGTTAACAATAGTTGTGGTTACATGAGCAATGGAAAGTTAATGTAAAGACATTGTATTTACGCAGGTGTGATCTCACAGCTCAAAGGGTTAATGTGCACAGCACCTCTGTGGGCAGCCATTCTGTGACACGGAGAAATCAGAATCAGAAATCAGAGCAATCATAAACCAGCATAGCCAACCTCTCCACCATCACATGACCTAATCTGCCTCACAGTGATCTGATCACATGACCTCTCCTCTCATACCGCTCACGTGACTTCCTATCGCACATTGATTACAAACCCTCTTCTGTCTTATTGTGATCCAATGACCTCTGCTGTCTTGGTAATCACATGACAGGGCTTCTGTTCTCCAATCGGTCACATGACCCATCACCAGCATTCTTCTTCTCTGGAGTTTGTTACCCACGTTTTCTTGGTTTAAGTACCACAGTTCATGTTTGAATGGCCAGGTTGGGATCATATGTTGTTTACTCAGATGAAGACCACAATGGAAAAATGATCAGTCACATTTTCACGTTGTGGAGAAATGATGAATTAAAAATTCAAAACAATTTTAGAACCAAAGCACTGAAAAAATATGCAAAAAATATATATTATTATATATTATTATATATATTATAATAATATATAATGTAAAATATACAAAAAATGCTAAATTTGGACTGATCATTTTTCCTTTGTGGTCTTCAGATGCAATCTGCCTCTCCATTTTATCACTGACAATCAAAACAAAAATTCTGCTAATTCATGAAGGATTGTTACTACTTCAGCATTTTCGTTGTTTAGTCAAGTTATATTGTTTCACACAACATTTTGTCATTATAAGAACACCATGATGTCATTATTATTTCCTTTTAAATATAAGTGAGCTAACAGGGTTCTGAAACGGTCTGTAGCTTGCACTGTCAGTTGTGTGATTTGTGAAATCGCAGCGCAGTTGATTGAGGAGACGGGACCTGACAGGGATCAGGTCCGACAGCACACTGCAGCAGAGCAAAGCTCTCCTGTAGCCCTGTTCTGCAGGCCACAGCACAAACAGGTCATCTGCCTACCAAAGGATTTTCATTTTGATATTGCGACCCACAGAATCCAGGCAGCAGTTTCGACGCCGGCCCGTTCATTGGTCTAACTTTCCTGAAATAACTGCCGCACTGTCTGAGCTAACACAGTGAGCGAAAACCTTTCACTATTTTAATCAAGGGTGCCAAGCAGAGTCTAACAATATTTATTAATCAATGGGTTTGGCAAAAACTTCTACAACAGTAAATACTGCAGGTTAGTCAGTCTTTAACAAATGTAGATGAAAGTTTGTGTCTGAGCTTGACCGTGCAAATTTGACGGCAATGTAGGCCGCTCACTGTGGCAAAGTGGCCCAACCCTTCTCCCAGAGATCTAGCATCTGATAGGTTTTCATTTAAACAGTAACTTAGCACGTGTTAGAGAACTGGTCGATATGGACAACACCAAATAACACAATAATTCCTCAATATCAATATTGCTGCGATATATTGCAAAGTTAACGAATTAAGCCAGATATGATGACAGAGCAGGTACAGACAAAGTGTTTGTTGCTAGTACTGGATTGAAAACATGCACAGTGTTTCCCATACATTGACGAGATTATGGCAGCTCGCCGTAATCTAATTTAACCCCGCCATAGCCTCAATATGCGCAATTGCCGCGTTTGATCATACATGCACACGTTTGGGGAAAAAAAAAGAAAGGAAAAATGGGAAAGGTACTGGAATCCCCCCCCCCCCCATCAAAATGAGAATCATCTCACCCCCCACCTCCCCCTCAACAAAATGAGAATGACCCCCCCAGACATCGGTCTGCCACACTCATCTGCCCCCATATTCTCCAAAAATTCTGTGGGAAACACTGATGCAGGAGAGTAAATCTCTTTGAGTAGGGTCAGGATTGCCGAGTTAGCCAGATAACTGTCCTGCTTAAACCTGGAACCCGCCCAAATTTGGAACTTAGACGGACATAAAAAAGGCACAGCTCCAAGTTTCTGTATTCACAGTTTTCCAGCCGGTCAGTAATCAAGCAAACGAAGATCCTATGAAACCTGAACTCCGATACCAGGAAGCAGGAATGTTCAAACACATGGACCAGCACATACTCAGGAAGTTAGACATTTATTCCTCCATTCCACGGATTCAAATTTTTTTAATAAGCGTCTCGGTTTTTGCCGAGCATATTTAACTGACACTGGCGCTTTAGCAATATTGTATAACCTCTCACTGGTCCGGAAATGCCGATGGCCTAATGACTAGGGTGTTTGACTGGGCCCTTAACCCTGCGATGCCGAAGGAAAATTCGCCCATCGCTTTGTCTAATCAACTGTAAGACGCTCGGGGCGGAAACATTAGCTAAATAGCCGCGTTGCCATGACAATGCCGTCGGCCAAAGCTGACACTACCGCTAACGGTCACATGATTAACCAGGTGAATGCGCTTATGTATCGCCCATACTGTACGCGGCTGTGCAGACGAGCGCAAGCTAAATTAATGTGACGCAATAAACAGCGCGCGGCTCATTAACTCTTCTAATACGCACAGTAGTGGGAGGTTTGTCGTGCAACAGTGCATCCCTGTACGGGGGAGGAGTCGGCGTCAGCGATGGAATAATTTGCTACTCGAAGAAACCCACGAGAGCTCAAGTAAAAAAGCTTTCCTCTCAACTGACTTCTCCCTCTTCCCCAGTCCCCTTCTTTCTCTCTTTCTCTGTCCTTCGTCCTTTCTATCCGCTTCTCTTCCAATCTCATTCTTTCATCCCGTCCCTCTATCTCCCCTTCTCTCTCTCTCCCTCTTGGCCTCCCTCTCTCCCTCCATCCCCCGTTCCCTCCCTCTCTCAGTGGTTTTATGTCAGCATTAATGGAATGCTAAGAATTTCCTTTTTCTCCTCTCCTTCTCCCCCTCTCTCTCTCCCTCCAACTCTCCTCCCCGACTCCCTCTCTCACTCTCTCTCACTCTCTTCATCTGACCCTCCACCCCTCCCCCCTCCCTCATTTCTTCATTTTTTTCCCCATAACACAAAGTCCATCTGAGAGGCTCTGTGGGATGGGCACCAGGCCTCTGGAGCAAAAGTAATCACACACTGATATATATCTGCGCACTAAAGGGGGACGTCGTCGACGCCTTGTATTCAAATGCACGCGAATACAATGAATGTTGTCAGCACTATTCTGTCTGATAACAACATCGGCAACAACGGAGTTCATTTATATACTGTACTTTAGTTGCAGTCTCTTGTACTACGGTGTCCCGAGTGTTTATACTCTATTGACCCACAAATGCCATTCATCTCTCGGCATCAGATTTGCACAAGTTACACGAACGAGCACAGCAATTCCCAGAACAAGATACTTGGCAATAAAGTTCAGTACAAAAGCATTTGATTCACTGGTGAAAAAAAAAAACCCCACCATTTTCAAAATAATTTTCGGACCATACTCAAGAGGAAAAACTGACATTAACACGCTTAAGGGTCCAGCCACAGCCACAGTGGGCATGTGTTCGCTTCCCGGGCTGTGGGTCAGGACCCCGTGTGCTGGTCACGAGACTTCAGGATGGGGTCAGCTGATCGACTCAGTAGGGAAAGGAGCCACAACACTGAGCCCTTGAGATGTCAAAATAAGTGAATGTAGGCCGTAACTCCTCAGACATCACAGCAACCCAGCTATAACAAAGCGATAACGAATGAAGGGTCGAAGACGAGTGGCCAACATAATATTATAATAACGGTTTAGGGCCCCATCATTTCCGCAATGCAGAAAACATGGGCAAAATCGCGCAATTTGATAACAAAAATGGAATCAGCGGTGAAATGCGGAATGTTGTTTCTAGTCCATCGACAGTGTGTCGCCCGACTGAAATCGCAGCACGTTCACACCGACAGCCGTCGTCAACTTCATGAAAAAGAAAAAACTCACCAGCGACATTCCAACGACTTGAAGCTGTAGACAATGAAGGAAGAAATAATGACGCAGAATTTAATTTTGCTCGGGCGCTTTAATTCTCGAAAAAAGTGAAGGTAAACAAGGGCTGATATAAGGTATTTGAATACAAGACTGCACTCATTTGGGGAATCCAATTTTCTATATGTAGGCTAGAGTATTAGTTATACTCGATACATTTGAACACTCTATACACTGAAAATTTTTTGACCAATTGTTAGTCATTGCAAACAGTTCGCAAAACAGACCTGCACATCGTAAACCAATATCTCCCGCTGAAAGACTGACCATAACCGTAAGGCAGCAAAGGTACTGTTAGGAGGAAAACATCTGAGCAACTATTCAAAGTGATGAACAGATTTATTTGCGCTCCTAACTTAAGCGCTGTTAATTCAGTAATATGAAATAGGGACTACTCACGATTCAGATTACAATTCTCGCTCAAATATCTAACTTGTCGCAGCCATAGTGGCCTGGCCACATACCACTGGCACAGCTTTTAATCATAAAAGCTGCAAATGGTAATTGCACAAGCTAATAATGGTAATATACACAACAGTATGATCCATGAGACACACATAAGTCTTTCCCCCCCAGAAAATTGACTCTGACCATTGCAACCTAGTTTATAATGTCATTAGTTATTGGTAGTATTAGCTAGTTATAAGAGCATGGCAGCTTGAGCAGTGAAGCTTTATATTTTACTAAAGGATGGAAAGTTTTGTTTAATAACTGCTAATGATAACAGTGCAGTGTTGCGTTGCATTGTATTTATTGACATTCATTTAATTTTTAAAAATTTCTTACTGAATTGTTGAAATTTTATTCATCCACCACAAGTATGGACTCTCTTTCTGATAATAAAATGTGCTTGATATACAACACAGAATTCAGCAAAAAAAATGTAAACAGAAAACACAGAATCTGTTAAAGAAAAATAAAATGGAACCTGACATGAGATTAAAGCAGACGTCAAAGGGCCCTGCTGTAGGCGAGCTCATATGTATGTATGCCAGGATGCGTGCGTATACGCTTCTGCCTGTGAATGTGCATGCACGTGTGCATGTGCACGGAGACCGTGCATGTGCATGCCTATTGTTTGTGCCCGTTTGGGAGTGCCTTTCAGGGTGTGTTCGCGCGTGTGTGGGTGTGTGTGTGTGTGTGTTCATGCCAGGGTGCGCAAGAGTGTGTGTGGGTCTGTGCATACATGTGCTCACAGCCAAAAAAAAAAAAAAAAAAAAAAAAAAAAAAAGGCTGGGTCTTCAGTTATTAATTACATTCTGAAGTGTCATTCAACTTACAAAGATAAAATGAAGGATTTGAAGTTGACTTAACCTGGGTGCTTCTGGCAGCTGAAAGCATGTTGAAATGGCAAGAAGCACAGCTATCTTATACAGAGTATATGCGTGTATCTGTGTACAAATATTTATTTGCGTTTGTCCATGCATGTATCCGTGAGGGAGCGTGTGTGTGTGTGTGTGTGTGTGTGTGTGTGTGCATGGACATATGTGGATACATATGCCCATATGAATGTATGCGTCTATGCATGTCTGCATCTCTGTGAGTGTGTGGGTGTTTGTGTGCGTGCATGTAAGCTCGCATACATGTGTAACTGTGAGTGTGTGCGCACGTGTTTATGTGTTTGTGTGTGTATGTCTGCACTGGTTTGTGTGTGTGATGCTGTAATTGAATCCCGCAGGGCAGAATTCAGTTCAGTCCTTCAGGGGCCGGTGAGGGTTTCCTCTTAAGATCGGACTCCAGATAACGGGGCACACAATCCCAGCCCTGCAAGTCGGCTGTTGTCCAGGTTAACTATGGGCAAAGCAGACGCTTATGATAACATTAACTGCACTTAAGCGTTCAGTCCTTTTCTTCATCCCACACACAGCGACCGCCTCCCATTAGCGTAGCATTAGCTTAATTTCTAAATGTCACTGTCATCAGGTTGTAACCGGTCATGAACATCAGTTTGTAGCCATAATGTTATGACATAGCCCATGGGATTAAGCCATAACAGGTATCTGAAGGGTGTATAGAGGCCAACGCTTTGCCATTACGTCACTGTCTGGTTGTTCCCTTTGTCTCCCTTCCCGTCTACCCTCTTTTTCTCTCTCCTCCTCCCCCTCTCTGTCCACTTCCCTCCATCCATTCAAACATCCATACCTCTCACCCCAAACTCTGTCTGAAAGTTCTGTCGCCATAGCAACAGCTATCGTCTGCGAAAATTACCGAAGTCCCTCCCTTTTCCTTAACCCAAAATCTCTCGTTCTCTCTCTCGCCCCTCCCTCCCCTTTGAAGATAAATGACACGTTCAGATGCTACTTATTTGATAGCGGAGAGGTAAAATGGAGGGGAGAGAGAGGAGGGCAGAGAGAGGGGGGGAAACACAAAGAGACACAACGAACAGGTAGCAGGAAGGGAGGGAGGGAGGGATGGAAAGAGCACTGTCGCCATAGTAACACCGAAACGAATGCGAGAGAGGGACGGCAGCACAGGGGCGGGAAGAAGGGAGAGACGGAGCATGCGGTCGCCATGGCAACTGCAAAGGGGAAGAGGATACTTGGGGAGAGAGGGGATGGAAGGAAGGAAAGAGAGAGAGAGGAGAACGAGAAAAAAGCAGCCAAACGGACAAAAAGATGATGAATATAAAGAGGGCCAATATCTCCACACGTCTGCTATCTCTCTCTCTCTCTCCCTCGTTCACTGCCACGCTCTATACTCCATTGTCTATAGCATTCGCCAAGTGATTGTTACTGCCTCGTAACCTAGCAACTGATGGGAATTGTCATTGAAAAACACTAATACGACGCAATTTTCCATTGTGATGCCTCGCTGTGCCAAGCTACACCTAAAACAAGTGATAACGTAACCCTGTTACCCAGCCATACCCATAATATAACAGAGGTCATCTGCCATGCTATACTGTTAATATCACACAGTCCTGCTACATATAGCTGCATTACAAAGCTTTGCAATGAAGCTATATTGGCATACAATACATCTATACCATCATGCTTTCCAGTAACGAAAATACATCTTTACTGTTCTAGGAGAGCTTAACAGTAAACCTGTGTGACGCCACTACATTTGTACAGAAACAAATGAACTTTGTGACAGCCATGCAATACAGATAATATAACACTGCTGTTGTTTACTACATCTATACACAAACAAAGCTGTCCCATGCTGCTGTAAATG